>OU343216.1:173112876-173142603 GCA_910596185.1 Chrysanthemum makinoi
TTGGTTGACATCCAAAATTTTACAGCTTAATTATCTAGGATGTTAACTTAATACGACTTTTTATCATTACAGGTATACAGAAAAATAAAACGGTGTTTGTAGAAACTGTTGTCGCGAATAATGGATCAAATCAATTTATAAATGAAGGTGTGTGTACTCATTTGTTGTCCTGTAACTTAATTATCATATACATAATGCACCTAGCTATTTAAAATATGTTAATGAACGATGGACGGCTATTGTAGTGTATCTCACTGACGTCCTGGAAAAGTGAAACTCAAGGTTAGATAGAAGCAATCAGCGGCAACACTCAATATCTCAAGGTACAGTAGGATACGAGCTTCTATGTGTATGGATATAGTGACTATAAAAATAATACTATTAGTTGTATTTATTATCAACAGTTTCTTATTGTCGTAGGCATTTTTGAAGGTACACGAAATAATCGTGTAAGATTGCGCGCAAGTAGTGAACGTGCACGTTTAATGGGCAAAAGTTCACGATTAGTGGCTCAAGGTATATTCATTAATATTATAGAACGTCAGAAACGACGCTACATCTTTCGTTTTGATCTTGGCCCCACAAATAGCCCGTTCAGCATCTTGGTCCATGTTGATCTTGCCCTCAATTTTTCGTAGATAGATAAACACAGGGGTGTTTCATCATTGATAACATAAATATGGCGGTTGTCACTTATCTTATGTAATCCTCTACAATCCACGAAAACCGCTTCTCTCTCATTTTTATCGGAAAGTGATTCAAAGATTTGGGTACGTATAGTATTGTTTGTCGTTGCTAGAGCATGATACTATTTTGAGGTATATGCTTGCGATATCCAAATCTTCAACACCAACCGCTGGGTAATAAAAATTCTAGAAGATGCAGCTATCGATCATTTCCAGGTGTGTGGTTTTATAAGATTCATATTTTCTTTTGCTTAGAGAGTGTGTGGTTTTATAAGATTCATATTTTCTTTTGCTTTTAGAGGGAAAATTTGATTTCGATTATATATGTTGTTATGTTTTGTTGTAAAAATATTTAATTTATAGGAAATAAATGAAATTGGTAGTGATTGACTATATATGTGATAATTTTTTTGTATTTGTAGATATGAATTTATAATGAAAGTATGCATGATATGGTTGTACAAGTTATGAAATTAAAGGTTGTGAATTTATCAAATTAATGCGCTTTGCCGCTGGAGAATAATTGTGAGTTTTAGCCTCTTTTTCTTTAATTATTTTTAACATTTATTACTTCCATTAGTTGGCAAAAAAATGGAAATTGATATTGGTCAAAACTCAGTAACTGATTTTCTTATGTGTTGTTCCATGCTAAGGTGCTGACTGGTGAGACAGTGACATCTTAACTCATTCGTTTCAGGAATGTTGTCGACCTACCAGAAGCATAATTGAAAAAAGGGCAATACCGGGGTAAGAGTGTAGGTCAAGGTGAAGGTGAGGTTCATGAGCATGTTTAAGGGTCTAATCCAGCTCGAGCTAATTGATGTACCTGCTTTTAAAGATGAATTCATTACGATAATAGCGTATAACGAGTAGTGGCCTATGCTGCTTTCAGGAATAGAAACGAATGAATGCATGGAAAACAATGTTGGATGTTGGATTGACAAGTCTTCAAATATCATAGCATGCAGGGTAAACGGAGTTTCTTCTCATGCTATTTTGCCCATTTTTGGGTATTTTTAGAATCTCAATTATATGGTTTTGTACAATGTTACATCAAAAAGGTATCATTATTCCTCAAGTCCTAAGGTTTTACTCGGTGCTTAATAACTAAATTTTGTCTACTTATCTACAGCCGTTGAATTTCAGTGATGGATAAACGAGTACTGAGCAGGTCGACTATGTGAACAACATGTGCACTAGGATGGTTAACACCGACATTGGGTGCGTTCGGTACCATATCATACTCTCGCGATAAGAGACCGTTTTACAATTTATATTGAACAACACCTTTAAACACAAAAGAAAATGAAATCAAGCTTTGAAAAAATCAGGATAATGTGGAAACATCGGCTCTTAATGTACAGGATACATAAAGATTTAACAGGATGGAGGGAATGCATTACTTTTTTAATTGGCTCATAGTTATGCAAATTTCCAAATAGATTGCATGGTTGGATGTGTTACATATTGGTTTTCACAAACACACAATCTTAACGATGGAATTCGAATGAGACTTGAGTTAGAGAGAGAAAGTAGAGAGAGTTGGGAACTTCTAGTGAGACAAAGAAAAAATGTATTATGAAGCTTGATGAGTGTGTAAATACTCATCATTTTGTACAAAATAAACTGCAAAATCATCTGAAAACACTCAGAAACACATCAAAATGATCAAAATATCACAAATCAGCGTTTTATGTGTTTTAAATGCAAAAATATCAAAATCAGATGAAAAACGTATCAAATTTGCAAAATTAGCAGTTTTAGTCCCCAAGTTTATAAAGTTGTCAAAAGCAGTCCTGAGCACATAATTTCAAAAGAAAAGTCACCAAAGGTCTTTTTAAAATCACAAATTGTCATATTTATTCCTTTGGTGGAAAATCTAAAAGTTTTGAGAAAATTACGTTTAGTCCCCTGAAAATCCAAAATTGGTCAAATTTAGTCCTTGGAAATTTTCAAAAATGTCAAACTAGACCTTGGTCTATTTAAGGTTGGCAACATTAGTCCTTGGATTACATCTTCATAATTTACATGATTGGTCCCTTGGTTTCAAAGAATTGCAAAAAGGTCCTTGGTGTTATTAATTTCACAAACCAACCGGACCCTATTTATATATCCAAGCCCAAAACACTATCCTAGGCCCAATACCCATCAACCTACCCGGTCCAATCCAAAAACCCATTTACCCGGTCAAGTTATTAACCCTACCCACCCCTGTCTTCTCCTCACTCACTTCCCCAAAACAATATCTCCCACCCCAAGAACCCTCTACATAAAATAAACCAAAACTCACCAAACACTCAACTATCCCACCTTCCCCGACAACCCCACTACTGCAAAAACCTTTCCCAGAAAGAAAAGAAAAATAAAAAATGAAAAGAAGAAGAAAAGTGGTAAAATGACAGAGATGACACAATGGCTATGGCAGCACGCTGTTTGGCGGGTTTATCCCACAAGAAAGAGAAGAAAGAGAGAGAAGGGAAAGACTTGAAGGCTGTTGCATAAATAGGAGGGGATAGCCATTGAAACGTAGTAGTTAGTTTTTAGTTAGTAGTTAGTATTTTTAGTTGTAATTTTAGTTCTTAGTTTAAGCCTAAAATTATGTTCTAGTCCTGTTTTATTTTCAATGTTATTTAAATTATTGTCATTTTAATTCAGTTCAGTTATTGCTTTTCAGTTTTGTAAGGAATTTATCTAGTTAATGAGAAACTTGGTTTCATATGTTCAATTGCAATTGTTGTTTAAAAAATTGTAGTACAAGCTTTCTTAAGCTACATTTAGTTGGTATTTGAGTTTACAAATTGGTCTTTAAGATTTCTCACCTTTACAGTCTCAAAAATTGGGTTTTGCTGCTAAAGTGTTTGGAATAGCCTGAGTTCTGGGTCAGAATTCATTGTTTTGACCCATTTCCCTTCTCAACTCAGTTTTAAGAAGCCTTGCAAGGAATTTAGTTTAAGTGGTTCTAGCAAATTCAGCTTTCAAAAGTGTTTGGATTAGCTCTTAATCTGTGTTTAAAGGCATTTGATAAATGTGAGATGGGTTAGACCAGTCTAAGTTTTATTGTTGAAAGCTTTTTGCATCAAAATCTCTGGTTTTCAAGTCTAAATTGTGATCTCTGCAATGTCCAAAAATCTGCTTCAGTTATTACGCCCATAGTAGTTTTGTTACAGCTTGTTTGATTGCTCATTTGTGGTTTTAATCATTAAGTTTTGGTTTGCTCTAGTAGATTAGGTTGCTTACTCTCCTACTGCTTATTGTTTGTAGTTGTTAATGCTCATTTACCTGTTCAAGTCAAGACTGCCATTAGCAATTAGTCCCATTCCTGTCTCTGCCTATATCAGTAAAGCGCAGCCTATCTCCGTTCATATCTGTGTATAGGATAGAGATAGGTTTGTGCTATGAGTTTATTTTGCATCTAGGATCATCTGAGTTGCTTTATTTTAGTCTTAGGAACTTATTTCCATTAGCTTATAAGGTCTGCTATAAGCATTTTATGCCCATCTGTCTTCACATCTGCATCGATTAGCTTCCTGTCCATTTAGCCACTTTTTGCTTAGTCTATAACTTCTTCAAATCTAGCCCATATAAGCTGTAATTTTGGATAATTGATCTATGGTTGGTGGTCTTGAGATCCACACCTCTGCTTTTCACTTTAGCTTATTGGATAAAAAGCGCAAATCGCTAAACATAGAGTTCATTGTTTGGCGATGGCGTTAGCTTAACCCTGGTTAGATGCTTATTAGGTGTTAGGGGTAGGTGATATAAGTTGATTTTAGCTCATTTTAGCATACCTTAGCTTATGTTTTCAGTTGGCTCACTTTAGTGCTTATTTGCTTAATTTCATTTGCTTATTCTCATATCAATTACATAGCAGCCCTTCATATTTCCCAAATAAGCCCATGTTTTTATATTTTTATCAGCTTTAGAATAATGTTTTAGAATTTTCCTGAAGTTTTTATAATTTTTAGTTACTGTTCACTATTTTTCTCAATTAAAACATTTTTAATCATTCTTAATTAGCTTTAATTGCAATTAATTGAGAAAAAGTTCCAAAAAATAATTTTTCAATTTTAATAGTTTAAGATAAATTTAAAAAGCATAAAAAATATTTTTCCTTATTTTTCTCCTTTTATTTGGTATTTTTCTCAATTTTAATTAGATTAAAATAGATTTAAATTCATAGAAAATAGGAAAATAATCAGAAAATTACAAAAATAGTTTTGAAAAGTCTATTTTGATATTTTAGATTTTTCTAAGTCTTAATTTTATTTTTCTAGCTTTATTTCCTAATTTCTTGTATTTTAGATAATTATTAAATAGTTAAAATTAGTTTTTAATTAATAGTAATTAATTAATTAGTTATAAAAATAGTTTTCTTTTTCTAAAAAGTTTCTTTTATCATTAGGATTGTAAAAATATCATTTTCATATTTTTAGGATTTATATTGAATAAGTTTCACTTTTATTTTGTATGCTCTACGTAATTTTATTTAAACGTAAGTTTTTAGTTTTAATTTTAAACGTTCATCAATTTTAAATATAGTGATAGCGTTTATTTAATAGTTTTTATCTTTTAATTTGCATTTAAGCCATTGTAATTTGTTGGCTTTTCCTGTAGTTATAATAATCCAAATTCTCCTTTCCGTTCAAATCTCGATCACTATACGTTTGATAATCCATTGCATAGCTCGCTGGGACATAACGACCCGGGGAAACACTATACTCCCCAGATCTTCATTGATTTCGTGCTTAAGCAGTTTTAAGCTGGTTACGGTCCGCCATTCACAAGTGGCGGCTTGTGTGATTTAGCTTGACTGCTTTTGCGGCATCAATTTTTGCACGCCGCCGGGAGCTGTGCTGATAATCTTACGTTTAGCAGATTAGTGATTTGGATATTCACTCTTTGTTCATACCATCCATCTGTATATGTTTATATTTTTCTTATCCAAAACCCCAAAATATTCTTCTCATTCCTCTTATTCGTTGATTCTATTTCTCTTACCCTCTTGTGCCGTTTAATTCTATCCTCGTATCCTCTCAACCATTTGATTCTCTTCTTAATCCTCTATATGTTTAATTCTTATGTCGACATTCGTCAACTTCATCGTCAGAAATGTGTGTGAGCAGTGTGGAGGGCCTAGTTCAAGCGAATTTTGCAATTCGGGCGAATTATCCATCAAAAATGCTTTTCAAAGTTATTTCGACCACCCGCCACAAACCTGAATACATTCTAATCTTGACAAACCAGTTCAAACGTCGGAGCTACCCCAAGCACCCACCGAGGATTACGAGGACTATCTCTTTGAATCTAGAGCCTGTAATCTAATCGAACAAATTTATGCCGATGAAAAAGGTCAAGAATTAGAATTGATTACGATGAACCCGTTCAAACACCGGTGACTAGCAAGCATGACTTGCCTAATCTTCACGTTCTCAAGAACCGAGAACCGAGACCATAACGGAAGTGGTGGAAATTAGCTCTCGAGCACACCACTTGTCCCACCTCCCGATCTTTCAATGTTCTTGAGACTTGATAGTCATCCGGATCACCATGTTGGTTTTGTTGATTCTTTGAATAAATGATTCTCTTCATAACTCTCAAATGCAATCGTTTATTCCTTGTGTCGGTTGTGGTGAGCCTCTTTTTGGTTCACCCTATCGTTGGTGTACTTGTGTACAATGTGGTAATGATATCCATAACGGAGTTGTTTGTTTTGTGGTTCGAGGAATTCATTTGATTATGATCCTAACTCATTTAACGACCCTCAAACTTTCCAATTACCCACCACCCGACTTATCTTCATATGACCAACATTATGTTGTGAATTTTGTGGAGGTCCTCACCAAGGATTTGAGTGTCAATCCGGAAACTCGTTTGTCTATGAACAGTTTTCCAGTGATACTCAGAACTTTGGTTATGACCAAAATCCATATGATTCACCATTCCAAACTCAACAGTTTTACTGTTGTGAGTACTGTGGAGGTCCCCATTTCAGCTCTGATTGTCAAGTAGGGAACCCAGTTCCTTGTAACAATCATGACTCTTACATGTTTGAAAATTTCCAACCTCCACAGCACTATACGGTTCAAACTCCACCTGAGCCGTTGTCTCATGAAATCTCCCAGGATCTTGAAACAGCAATGAAAACACTTGAGGATATGATTAGTAACTTTAAGAATCAAGTGAGTGGTGAAAAGACCATAGGAGAATTGTTAGCCGAAGAGCGAGAGGCCCGCCAATCAAGGGAAGAATTATTAGCCCTAGAGCATGCAGCTCTAAGGCGTTCCCAATTGCTTAAGGCAGCTCTATATGATGATGACGAGGAGGGTTTTATCCTTTAGAAATAATATTTCTCAACCTCCTCAGTCCGTTGATATCCAGCTTATGATTCCATCTCAAACAACTGCTATCACACCCGATATTCCCACTCACTCTCGAACATGGGGACGAGCATCTTGACATGTTCCAAAAAGGAATCGGACGAATTCATAAAGTCTAGTGTTGAGAACCTTGTCCAAATTCCGAGAGAGTCACAGAACTTCTCGATCATATGTGTGATTCTTTTCTTCCTCTGGAGTTCAAATGATCATTTGGAAACTTTCTCCGATTTTAGCGATGATTGTGCTTCCCATGGAGACATCGAGTACGTTGAGGCATCACTTCCAAAATCTGACGATCCCTTCGAGGAGTTCTCCTGAACTCACTCACATCAATCCACTCTTTGACTTCGAAGCCGATCCGAGAGATTGAAAGTCTCCTTTATAATGATCGTTCACTCACTTCTTATCCCAACAGTTCAATAGAGAATGTTGATCACTTTGTTCCCGAAACATTCAAAGCTACTTTCACCAATCCTCTATTTGAATTCGACCCTGAATTCACTTTAATTTCTGAGAATCCACTCTTTGATACTCAGATCGAGGATAGTGATGAGTCGACAATGGAACAAGAGTTCACAAATTCACATCATGTGAATGATTCTCTTCATGAGGAGTTCGCCGGTGAACTCACTCATATCATGACTCCACGGAGTATGATCACCGGATGGCAAAAATCATGATCGGGGGGAACAATTCTCAATCATGAGAGTTTGTATTTCTATGACAAATTTTCCAAACCTCCCTCCCGAGATGCTTTCCAAACCTAAGAGCTCTACCGATAAAATCCAAACGAGTGCAACTGCACTTAATCCCGAGGAAGAAGATCTAGTTATGATTGTTATCATGATCTTCCTTCTTTTCTTCACCTACTCGTTGACTTCCTCTCTTCTTCACTCCTTCGAGAATGAAGACACTATCTTTGACCCGGCATTTTCATGTACCATCCGTGAGCCGGTCCGCTCTCTTTCTCTATATCCCGGTGTGGAACTTTCACGTGCTTCAATGTTTATCCAAACATCTTGAATGAAAGTCCGATGGAGATTGTTTCTTCCACTTTGCTTTCCCATGAACAAATTACTACGGGTCGAGTCAAGCTAGCGACTCGGGAATCAAAAACAGTAGCACGCCATATGGGTTTTCACCCATATTTCCGACTTCTTTCTATTTTCTACCACCCTAGTGTGGGGGAGTTGCCCCACATGTTGTGTATATATATAAAGTTTCAAAAAAAAAATCTTCTTTCTAAATAATGGCCGTAGTATTTCCCTTTTACGTCTTTTTGTTTCGCATAACCGGTACTTTGAATATTGGGGGCAATATTCATTTCTAAGTGTGGGGGGGGGGGGAATTCTCACGATTTCATATATATTATCCTACCTTCCCTTTTGGCCAAAATTTTTTTGGAGTAAGTGTTTTACACTTTCTCATTTGGTTATCATCCCATGTTCTAAGACAAAAGGATTACTAATCCGGAGCAAACGCTCTTGGTAAAGATATCTCAAAACCGTTTATATGGCTTGCAATTTGCCCAAAATTGTATGGTTCTCAACTCACCATATCCTAAAAAGTGAAGAGTTGGCTAGCCCGCAAGGTTATGGCTTGTGGTAAAGGCAGTGGAAAACCATAATTGGTAATCAGCTCACCAAAGATAATTACGATAATTTATCTAAGAGTTGGCTAGTCCGAAGGGTACGGCTTACGGTAAAGACAAAATCAAATCCGTTGAAAGCTGGTGGTTTGCTCAAAATCACATGGTTATCATTGTACCATGGTTCTTTGCGTGAATGAAACATTTGGCTACTTAAGTAATGGCTTTTGGTAAAGAGATGCAAATCCATTATGTTTTTTCAAAAGATTGCTAGGACTAGCAATAGTTTAGTGTGGGGAATTGATGAGTGTGTAAATACTCATCATTTTTGTACAAAATAAATCTGAAAATCATCTAAAACACTTTAAACACATCAAAATGATCAAAATATCACAAATCAGTGTTTTATGTGTTTTAAATGCAAAAATATCAAAATCAGATGAAAAAGTATCAAATTTGCAAAATTGCGTTTAGTCCCCAAGTTTATAAAGTTGTCAAAATTCCCCGAGCACATAATTTCAAAAGAAAAGTCACCAAAGGTCTTTTTAAAATCACAAATTGTCATATTTATTCCTTTGGTGGAAAATCTAAAAGTTTTGAGAAAATTACAGTTTAGTCCCCTAAAATCCAAAATTGGTCAAATTTAGTCCTTGGAAATTTTCAAAAATGTCAAACTAGACCTTGGTCTATTTAAGGTTGGCAACATTAGTCCTTGGATTACATCTTCATAATTTACATGATTGGTCCCTTGGTTTCAAAGAATTGCAAAAGGTCCTTGTGTTATTAATTTCACAAACCAACCGGACCCTATTTATATATCCAAGCCCAAAACACTATCCTAGGCCCAATACCCATCAACCTACCCGGTCCAATCCAAAAACCCATTTACCCGGTCAAGTTATTAACCCTACCCACGCCCTGTCTTCTCCTCACTCACTTCCCGCCCAAAAACAATATCTCCCAGCTCCCAAGAACCCTCTACAATAAAATAAACCAAAACTCACCAAACACTCAACTATCCCACCTTCCCTGACAACCCCACTACCTGCAAAACCAGCTTTTCCAGCAAAGAAAAAGAAAAAAATAAAAAAATGAAAAGAAGAAGAAAAGTGGTAAATACGGAGATGACAACTGGCTAGGCAGCAGCAAGTGTTTGGCGGTTTATCCCACAAGAAAGAGAAGAAAGAGAGAGAAGGGAAAGACTTGAAGTCGTTGCATAAATAGGAGGGATAGCCATTGAAACGTAGTAGTTAGTTTTTAGTTAGTAGTTAGTATTTTTAGTTGTAATTTTAGTTCTTAGTTTAAGCCTAAAATTAGTCCTAGCTTTTATTTTCAATGTTATTTAAATTATTGTCATTTTAATTCAGGTTATTGCTTTTCGTTTTGTAAGGAATTTATCTAGTTAATGAGAAACTTGGTTTCATATGTTCAATTGCAATTGTTGTTTAAAAAATTGTAGTACAAGCTTTCTTAAGCTACATTTAGTTGGTATTTGAGTTTACAAATTGGTCTTTAAGATTTCTCACCTTACGTCTCAAAATTTTCAGCTTCTTAGGCGTGTTTGAATAGCCTGAGTTCGGGTCGAATTCATTGTTTTGACCCATTTCCTTCTCAACCAGTTTTAAGCCTTGCAAGGAATTTAGTTTAAGTGGTTCTAGCAAATTCAAACTTTCAAAAGTGTTTGGATTAGCTCTTAATCTGTGTTTAAAGGCATTTGATAAATGTGAGATGGGTTAGATCAGTCTAAGTTTTATTGTTGAAAGCTTTTGGTATCAAAATCTCTGGGTTTTCAAGTCTAAATTGTGATCTCGCAATGTCCAAAAATCTGTTTCTTTATTACGCCCATAGTAGTTTTGTTACAGCTTGTTTGATTGCTCATTTGTGGTTTTAATCATTAAGTTTTGGTTTGCTCTAGTAGATTAGGTTGCTTACTCTCCTACTGCTAATTATATGTAGTTGTTAATGCTCATTTACCGTTCGTCAAGACCGCCATTAGCAATTAGTCCCATTCTGTCCTGCCTATATCAAGAAGTGCAGCCTATCTCAGCCATATCTGTATAGGATAGAGATAGGTTTGTGCTATGAGTTTATTTTGCATCTAGGATCATCTGAGTTGCTTTATTTTAGTCTTAGGAACTTATTTCCATTAGCTATATACGCTTATAAGCATTTTATGCCCATCTGCTTTTATTCTTCTGGAGAGATTAGCTTCCCTGTCCATTTAGCCACTTTTTGCTTAGTCTATAACTTCTTCAAATCTAGCCCATATAAGCTGTAATTTTGGATAATTGATCTATGGTTGGTGGTCTTGAGATCCACACCTCTGCTTTTCACTTTAGCTTATTGGATAAAAAGCAGCAATGCTTAAACATAGCGCTCATCAAGTTGCTTAATTGGCAGTTAGCTTAACCCTTGGTTAGATGCTTATTAGGTGTTAGGGGTAGGTGATATAAGTTGATTTTAGCTCATTTTAGCATACCTTAGCTTATGTTTTCAGTTGGCTCACTTTAGTGCTTATTTGCTTAATTTCATTTGCTTATTCTCATATCAATTACATAGCAGCCCTTCATATTTCCCAAATAAGCCCATGTTTTTATATTTTTATCAGCTTTAGAATAATGTTTTAGAATTTTCCTGAAGTTTTTATAATTTTTAGTTACTGTTCACTATTTTTCTCAATTAAAAACAGTTTTTAATCATTCTTAATTAGCTTTAATTGCAATTAATTGAGAAAAAGTTCCAAAAAATAATTTTTCAATTTTAATAGTTTAAGATAAATTTAAAAAACATAAAAAAATATTTTTCCTTATTTTTCTCCTTTTATTTGGTATTTTTCTCAATTTTAATTAGATTAAAATAGATTTAAATTCATAGAAAATAGGAAAATAATCAGAAAATTACAAAAATAGTTCTGAAAAGTCTATTTTGATATTTTAGATTTTTCTAAGTCTTAATTTTATTTTTCTAGTTTTATTTCCTAATTTCTTGTATTTTAGGTAATTATTAAATAGTTAAAATTAGTTTTTAATTAATAGTAATTAATTAATTAGTTATAAAAATAGTTTTCTTTTTCTAAAAAGTTTCTTTTATCATTAGGATTATAAAAAATATCATTTCATATTTTTAGGATTTATATTGAATAAGTTTCACTTTTTATTTTGTACGTCTAACGTATTTTTATTTAAACGTAAGTTTTAGTTTTAATTTTAAACGTTCATCAATTTTAAATATAGTGATAGCGTTTATTTAATAGATTTTATCTTTTTAATTTGCATTTAAGCCATTGTAATTTGTTGGCTTTTCCTGTAGTTATAATAATCCAAATTCTCCTTTCCCGTTCAAATCTCTCGATCACTAAACGTTTGATAATCCATCAGATAGCTGGGACATAACGACCCGGGAAACACTATACTCCCCAGATCTTCATTGATTTCGGCTTAGCAGTTTAAGTGGTTACGGTCCGCCATTCACAAGTGGCGGGCTTGTGTGTGATTTAGCTTGATGTTTTGTGCCGGCATCAGCTCCAACCCTTTGCCTTGCTAGGCAAAGGGTATTTATAGTATGTTACATGAAACACCTCCTACGGGCTGTGGATCAGGCATACAATGGGTAAAGACCCGTTCGTCCTCCACGGTGTTACTTAACTAACTACTAACTATTACTAAATGACTACGACTAAGAGCTTTCTAACGAATACATATACTTGAGGTGACCGAGTCTTTAACTACCAGATTTTCTAAATCCTAACAATCTCCCCCTAAGGGAGGTCACCTCAATTTCAAACAGATATTACATTTAGTGTGTTCATGAATTCTTGATTAAGTTCTTTGCTCTGTAGCTCATAGTCTTTGATTCTTCATGTTCCGCATGTTTTGTACTTCAAATGGAGGTCGTTAACAGATCCACGGATTGTTTGTTCTTTGAGCCTTCTCAGAGATCATCAGCCACTATAAATCTCTTGACTCATCATTTGTGTTGCCTTCATGTGATGTTTGTGATGTTGGACTGACATGCTCACATTGTTGGATCATGACATCTTTCCATCAGAGTTGCGGAAGCTTCTTTGGATCATGATGTTTGCATTAGCGTAGCCGAAGCATAGCATGATGGATTCAGAGTGAAAGTGCGTCTTATGATGATATCGAGCGAAGAGTGTAGACGTTCACTTGTCATGATTTTTAAACGCGGAGTGTGATGTGTGAGCATGTTATGGATTGACTCTCATTCGATCGGCTGCAACCGTCCCGATGTTCCCGCAAACAACATTTAGCAATAAAACACACGAAAGTGTCTTTGTTCACTTTCGTTGAATACATTTGCAAGAACCACGGTTCCCGTTGATCAGATAATTACTGTCTGTGATCGATAGAATTCAAGAATCTTCTTGATAGGGTTTCGTAGTTGATCTAGCCGCTCTCAAACCGAGCATCCCAAAGTAGACAACACGGAGTGAGTGAATCAGCGAATTGAGATTCACTGATTGATGAAAAATTATTTGAAAAAACAATCGCGTATTGCTTAAGAGAAAGATTTTTGCAATACTACGAAGGTTTTGGAAGAAAATCATGTCTCAATCATAAATACCCCTTTTGATTTTGAAAATTAATACACATTCGATGCGCTAGAGAAAGGAATTGTTGAGCACATCGAATGGTTTTATCAAAGGTATCCGTCAATCCATTTCCTAGACCAAGGTTGATTCAAGATTGAATTGTCCCATCGTTTCTATCCAGTTGTCACAAGTTTGATCTTTTGAAAAGCTCTCACATGTCACCCACCAAGAGCTTGTTAGATGATGGATCTAGAATGATTTCCATCTTCATCGTGGATATATTTGTCTTATCACTCGGATGTTCTGGCAAATACCACAAGGATGATGCGTAGGACTCTTAATATACAATCTTACTTTCCTCATTGTTTGAAACAACAAGTCTTCAAGAATAGTGTGTCCTAATGAAATTTATGGATGATCTCTTGGCTCTAGACTCAATAGTGCACTTTGGTTTCCTATTTCGGAGACTAAGGAGAGGGTCTCCTTCTTCAATATCAACAATATCTAAGAGAAAGTCGATAGATTATGTAGGTTCCCCGTGAGAATGAAATAAGTCCTTTTAAGAGGAACTTGAGTGGTTTGGGAAGTTTAGTAAAGCATGCCATCGGGGTCCATGACGCCTTGTCTTCAATACCTGAGTTACCTTTTAGGTAACTTACCGCGATTATAAGTGTATTGAACTCGCTTCTCGCCAAGTTGGAATTATTAATATTTATCCATAATTGTCTGGTAGATCCCTCCCGGCCGGCTGGATCGTGGGAACTAATACCTAACCTAACCATCCTTATAACTCCAATGCATAAAGTAAATTGGTCGGTCTTTTGGTATTGTTCTTTCCACCTCAAAACCAATTGAAAACCATTTGAAAATCAATCAAGGTACTTGTGATATAAAATCAAAGCATTTTGTTTCTTAATTGTTTTTATCTTTAGAAATGCCCCTTAACATATGCTTCAAGTATTAGAAATCATTTTGGCATAAGGAGGAAGAGACCAATGAAAGCTAGATTTGAATGAAAGCTCCAAATCTTGATAATGTTTTCTAAAGTGTTTATCATCACTCCCCTGATCAATTCTAGTATTTAAATACTTTGGATAAGACATTTTGGGAGGATGTGGTTTTCATTTGATTGCTCCCCCTCAATATGTGCATTGAGATTCGAAAGAGTTTTGCACATATTGGAGAGAACCTGCACATTGAGACAAATCAATCACATTTCAATCCTTTTTGGTTTAAAATATATGCTCTCCCTTAACATGTGCATAAAAAATTTGAAATCGTTTGGCACATGTAGGAGGGAGTGCCTGTTATTGTATTTCTAAAACCACTTGTCTAATTATCAGTTTATTTCCAATTTAAATCACAAATTCTCCCCCGATCACAATTTTCAAACCCTTTGAGATTTGTGATCCCAATTGATTTAAATTATTTTCGAAAGCTTTTTGAGGAGAAATGTGACTTACTTATAAAACAATTAACTGATAAGGATCGGATTTTGAAACTTTAATCTCCATTGATCAAACATGCTCAGGTATCATTTGTAAATTATCCGTTTTAATACCATTTCAAATGAAAACACAACATTATCCTTGGTCTTGATCTAATTGTGGATAAAATTTTCTTTTGATTAACCATATATAGACCTTGCTCCTTTTAGTGCTAATTGTTTGAAGAATAACCTTTTTGAATTGTTTGAAATCATTCTCCCCCTCAATCAATGACCAAAGTTGTTGATTGAGTGATAGAGATTTTGACAAAAGATATGTTAATGATTTTCAAAATTAAGTCCGAGTTATTTTCTAAGCAATTTTGTTTTCATTGTAAGACAAACATTTTTCATAAGAATCTTTAGAAGGAAAAACATTTGTGAGGAAGCATTTGTCTTTTTGGCGACAAATGTTCCTTATGAACTTTTGTTTTTAGAAACAGAGCATGAGATTTTAAAATTGATTTAGCATGGCTCTGTCCTTTCTTTTAAAAACGGGTTACCGAAACAAAGATACCAACATTTTTCTCTAATATTTTGTTTTGAAGAAAAGAATATTTATAACTTCGTTCAACTTCATCTAAAGACCCGTGCCATTATTGAATGACATTTCTAAGTCCGTAGATGTTATCGAAACCAGAAGACATGCCTAAAAAACAATCTTTTTGTAAATTTTCAAGATTTTCTGATTTTTATGGGTTTTTGAAAATTTTATATTTTTCTATTTTCTTTTTGCTGATTTTATATTTTTGTATTTTGCTTTTTGAAATAATATTTACAAAGGATAGATGAAGAAACACCTTTACTCCTTTTCTTCATGAAGACGTTTGAGTGTCTCTGGCAGTAGACTCTGCCAAGTCGTGGGAGGATTAACTTAAAACGTTCTCTAGGAAGATCTTTAGTGAAGATGTCTGTCACCGATATTCTCCCTACGAATACAGTTCAACCACACATTTCTCCACTTGTTCCCTGATGAAATGATGTCGAATGTCAATGTGCTTTACTCTTGTGTGTTGAACATTGTTGCGAAGAGCAATGGCACTTTTGTTATCACAATACAGAGGAACTTTGTTGAATACAAAGCCATAGTCAGAAATTGGGATCTCATCCATAAGATTTGAGCACAACATGATGACATGGCTATATATTCAGCCTATGTAGAGGATATGGAAGTGCTCATTTGTTTCTTTGACAACCAGATCACTAACTTGTCACCCAAAAACCGAGCACTTCGATGTACTTCGACGAGTATCTTGACACCCTGCATGGTCGCATCGCATAGGTTGTTAGTGACATACCGGTGTCCTTCGGATACCAAATTCCCATGTTAATGGTTCCTTGAAGATACCGAAAGACCCGTTTAACCGCTTCAAGGTGCTTTGTGGTAGGCTTAGCCTCGTATATAGCACACATGCATACAACAAACAGAATATCCGGTCTCGGTTGTAAGATACATCAAGGATCCAATCATACCACGATATTTCGTTTGATCAATCGGGATCCCCGAGGTCCTCATCCAACTTTGTTCTTTCCACCATGGGAGTGTCAAAAGGGTCACAAGAATCAAATCCAAATTTCTTTAAAATTTCATTAGCATATTTAGATTGATTAATAAAAATGCCTCCGGGACTTTGTGAAACTTGTAATCCCAAGAAAAATGACATCTGTCCCATCACTGACATTTGTCCCATCATTGACATTTGAAATTTGGAGCCCATCTCCTTTGAAAATCGGTCACATTCATTAGGGTCAGTCAAGGCAAATATAATATCATCAACATAGATTTGAACGTGAATTAAGTGTTTGCCCGACTTTTGCTGAACAATGTTAGATCAACTACCTTTGTTGAATCCATTTGACACGATCGTACCATGTCCTAGGAGCTTGTTTCAAGCCATAGAGGGCCGTCTTCAAGCGGTAGACATGGGTCGGATGTTCTGGATCCACAAAGCCTTCGGGTTGATTGACATAAACCACTTCTTTAAGATCTCCATTGAGAATAGCAGCCTTTAAATCCATCTTATAGACCACCATATTCTTACTAGCAGATTAGCCAAGAAGACTGATAGCCTCAATTCGTGCAACCGGAGCAAATGATTCCTCAAAGTCAATTCCCTCCTCTTGAAGATATCCTTTAGCCACTAGCCTTGCCTTATTTTTCAGAACATCACCGTGCTCATCAAGCTTTACTTTAAAGATCCACTTGAGGGCAATAATCATAGCACAATCTGAGCAGCACCCTTCCCATACATCAAGATGATCGAACTCATAGATTTCATCTTGCATAGCACTAAACCAGCTGTCTTCAGACATTGCTGTTTTGACATCTTTAGGTTCGATCTTAGATAGTATAGAGTTGAAGAAGCACCATAAGGCATCAGTGGCAAGCTGTTTACGAGTAGATACCGGATGAGAAGGATTCCCAATGATATTATCCAATTGATGGTCATGTGTCTATTTTATGAGATGTTTATGTGGTTGTTAGTAAGGAACTGATGTAGCAAAGTTAGGATCCCCTGGTGAAGATGTTTCTAGTGTGGGTTCAGGGGCAAATATATTTTCAAACGGAGCATCTTCGGAGTTGCAAAGGGTTGTGTCCAAAAGAATTCACAGCTACATTTCCTTGATCCACAGAAGATGATTGAGGATTCGAAGATGATTATGAATGATCGGCAACTGGTGCTTCTTGTGATAGAGACATTGAAATGGATTGGCCATTTGCATTGGTTGGAACATGAGCAGCCATTGGTAGAGCAGGATTACCATTAGCTGGAGGCTCATAGTATTCATCAAACATTGGGTCGAATAATTTCTTCAAATCTTCTTCTGAGGGTGGAACATAAGGAACTGCAGGAGAAGAATTCTGTACAAGACCTGAACTGATGGGTCCAGGTGTCAAGAAAAGAGAAGCGGGTCCAGAACTGGATTGTCCAGAGCCATTTGATCACTCATCGAACGTAACGTGAATAGTTTCCATAATGTCTCGGGTTCTTTATTGTAGATTCGGTAACCTTTCTTAGTTAGGTGCATAACCAAACGAAAAATCCAATATCAACCTTAGCTTTCAATTTTCCCAAATCTTGACCATCATTAGTTGGATAACATAAAGCTCCAAACACACGAAGAAATGACATCCGTTTTCAGTTGTGAACTAATTCATATGGAGTTTTTCCATGAGTTGTATGTATTAGGGAACGATTTTGGGTGTAACATGCAGTGGCAATGGCTTCCACCCAGAGAAACATTGGAGACTTTGAATAGATTAGCATAGTCCTTGCGGCTTCTACAAGAGTTCGATTTCGTCTTTCAACTACACCGTTCTGTTGAGGAGTACGTGGAACACTTCTTTGATGCTGATTCCAATGCTTTCATAAAATTGACTTAGTTCTTTGTTTTCAAACTCAGTTCCATTGTCTGTTCGGATGATTCTAATTATTTTATTAAGCCGAACCTGCAACTGTTTAATAAGTTTGATGATGATGTCGGGAGTTTCATCCTTTGACCTCAAAAACTTAACCCAAGTAAACCGAGAGTAGTCATCAACAACGACTAGCACATATTTCTTCCCATTGATAGTCTGCACTCTCATGGGTCCGCATAAATCCATGTGAAGGGTATGAAGAACTTCCATATTCGAGTTTGTAGGTTTGGGTTTGTGGGCATACTTTGTGCTTTTGCCCAATTGGCATGTTGAACAAAGATGATATTTTTCATACTTTAACCGGGCAAGCTCTTACGAGGTCCTTTCTGGAAAGATCATTGATGGTGCCGGTTCAAGTGATTGACGACGATGCCATAACCATGACTTTGTTTTAGAACCCTTTGACAATAAGCAAATTGGAGAGGACTTCATCATATCTTCGATAGAGATGGTGTACATATTAGTGCCACGAGTTCACTTTAAAATTTCTGCACCATATAATTCTCTAATGAAGTAAGAATGCTTTCTGAAGGCTACTTCAAGATCAGAGTCTAAAATTAACCAACAGAGAACAAATTATGACCAAGACCTTGCACATAATATACCCGGGAGATCACACTATCTCCAAACACATAGTCTCCATAACCCATAATTTCCCCAAAGTGGTCGTTCCCAAATTTAACAATTCCGATAAACTTATTCACGAAGTTTTTGAGCCGTGGAGATCTCCAGTCATGTGTTGAGCACCGAGTCCAAATACCACGTAAGCGATTTGTACGACTCGCATTTGAACACAGCACAAGTATGGATGATTGGAAACTTTGGATCCCCATGAGAAAATGGGTTCCAATTGGTTAGTAAATGTAATTGGAATACCTACATCAAGATAGAAGCTATGACATTATTAGTGGTGAAGCGAACTAGTAGTGACAATCGCACTGTAAGTATGACAACTTAAAGGTATGATCCTACCAGAGGCTTCCATTCCTCAGGCATATATCTATACTTTTAGGGCAAAATTCATTAACTTTGAATTTAGGGCCAGTAGGTTTCCATTGATCACCTACATTACTAAATTTTCTCCCTGTAGAATTCCAATAATTACTAAACATTTTCCTAATAGGCTCCCAGACTTCCTTAACCTATTTAGCAATTCTGACATCTTTAACTGGAGATTTAACAACATTTTTCAAATCATTCACAACACATTCATGAAAATTACCAGAGACCAAAAATTCATTACATGTTTTGCAAATAGTAGTAGAATTCGAATTAATTACAGTACGCTTATAGCTAATACTAGAATCAACACGATTCATCTTATTCAACTCAAACTTATTATTCCTATGGTGGTCTTCTACTTTCTTCACTTGATCACTCTTGGCTCGCGCGGTCCTATCTTGCTTTGTATTGCCTGGAGGCTTTGATCCGCTAGCCTTAGTGTCACTGATTACTCATGTAGAAGGAACAATGGGAATATTAGTTGGTTTCACTACTTTCTGCATTTCTGGTCTAGAAGTGCTGGGATCTGAGGTTCTAGGAGGCACATCAAAGGTCACATGCTTGACTTTAGGCATAGAACAGGGCATAACTATACTATATTTCCTAGTACTAGATTTAGGACATGTTGAAATTATACATTCTAAGAGTTCTTGAGATCGTTTGGCATATAAGCATGCATGCCCAATCGCATTATCGAGTGGTTTCTCTATCTTATCCTCTTCTACAATCTCACGGAGACACTCGAGACTATCCTTAAGGTTTAAAGATATGTTTGAAATGCAAGTTCATTATTCCTAAGATGAGGGGAATATACTTCACACCATAGCATATTTAGTACAAACAGGCACCTTTGGTGCAACATCCTCACAACTGGTGATTGGCATTTTCCTTTTACTCCGACTCTTAAGATTCTCAATTTTTGCAAAGATGTTATCTTTTCATTGTTCTTGTCACGAGTGACCTTAATTGATTCATATAACTCTTTGAAATGCACTTTAACCTTTTCATTTTCTGCTAGAAAACACTCATTTTCATGTTCTAATACATTAATAATGTTTTGAAGATGAAAATTCGAGAATTCTAGAATCTAAAGGAGGAGGCATATAGGAGCCAGTCACTTCACTCTTTTCACCCTTCAATTGGGAAATTTGAGCTTTCAAATTTTTGATCGTGTTACAATGAGCTCGAATTTGTTCATCACGTTTGTTTATTTCAAACATCTGCATCAAACTCTCGGAGCATCCAAGATGTCTTGGCATTTGAGGTTTTAACATATTCTTTGAGATGTTGATATTTTAATTGTAAATAAAGATATTCAACTTCTAGTTTAGAATAATGCACGGCCATGTTATCATGATCATCCCTTTCGATTTTATCATGCAATTTTGAATTTTTTGTTTCAAGCTCAATGACACGATCTTGGGAGACTTTCAAAGCAATAGACAATTCATGAAATTGAGAAGCGATAATGGAATAATTGTATAAAGATAGAACACATCTTGAGCAATACATCTAGAAATCAAATTATCATAGGGATGTGAATATTCTTCCTCTCAATGTCATTGCTTTTAAGCTCACATTCATATGTTTTAACCTCGTTTTCCATTTCATTAAACATATTTTTCATTTCTTTAACTTCCGTATCTATGGCCTTTTGCATACTCTCAAATTGTTCTTTTAGTTGCTTAAAACACGGAATGACCTCAGTTAGATAACATTCTTTGGTTTGCTCAAAACCCCTTTCCCCTTCAGTAATTCCCGTTGAGTGATTCTCTTCTTACATGTTTCTCAAAATCAACGAATAGTTGGTAAACTACGATAAGCTGACTAAGGTTTTGCTTTGTGAGAAGAGTTCTAGGCACTAAATACATGTGTATTTGGTGGATACACAAAGAGGAGGCAATTTCCTAAGGGGAGGATTCTTTAGTTCATCAGTTTTTTTCTTTTCCATATCTTTCTTCCAAAACACTTGTTCAGGGGTTAATTGAGTCTGAGGTCTAAACTTATTGAAGGCTATCCAGTTTTCCTTAGCATAATTGGGAGTTTTAAATATAATATTCTTTTTTTCACACTCAGGATCTTCTTATAATTTCTTTTCCATTTTCTTTCTAGAGGTATCTTCTAACCTTATTCTTCTTAGTTCTCCACACAAGTTGGCTTTTATCTAGGCTTAGTTATCTCACTACCATCATAAATCACATTGTGAGTGCTTTCTTAAGATACGCAGGATTGAGATCTTCTACAAGGCCAATGATATGCTTATGGCTTAAAACTCTATGCTTAGTGATCATGTGAGCAGTATGAATTGTGTTGCCTTTAACGCATAAACTTGTTTTCAAGTTTGTTCTTCAAAGTTTTAAGGTTAGAAAATTCATTCAAAAGTTTTGATTCCTTTGCATTGAACTCTTGTTTAAGCACCTTTACATTTTCTTGAAGTTCTTTGTGACACCCTAGGCAATCCCACATCGTGGCTTTCGAGAGATTTGGACTCATAAGATAACATTCACTTTACAACATACAACGCCGCTGTACTCATCTGCGTGGAGTTCTTAGGAATGGCGTTGCCGCTCATGAAAGAGTAGTCTGCCGTGACTCCGGGGAAGTCTTCAAATGAGGCTACAAAACAAAGCCGAGGCTCAAGGGCAGCGGACAATATTAGTGAAAAAAGGCTGGGTGTTACAAGTGGAAAATGAGCCACTCTCGAGCGCGGGATGTGGGGCAAACCTCATCGAGGACGATGATCCCTGGGGGGTGATTGTGATACCCTTGTGGCAACCTACATCGGCCGCCCGGAGAGATCCGGACTCATAAGATAACATTCGGCTTTACGCCGCTTTTGCGCTTCATCATGCGGTGGAGTTCTTAGGAACCTGGCAGGTAAGCGTTTCATGTGAGAGTAGTAATGCTTGGTGACCGCCGAAGTCTTCAAATGAGGCCACAAAAAACAAAGCCGTGTGGAGCGGGCAAAGACAATATTGTGGTCAAATAAGGCGGGTGTTACATTCTTTTTGCTTAACTGTTTTATTGAGTTTCTCTTGTAAGGAATTTAACACTTGTTTTAATCTTTCTTCCCTTATATTACTTTTTCGATATGTACGCATTTGGCAATCCATACCTTGCTCACGGGTAGTCAATCAAACCAGCACTGTTCATATATAGCAACTGTTCTGTAAGTTTAGTTAAGTGGCATGGAATCATCAGTATATTCTGGGTACTCATCATATACATGCATCATTAACTGTAAGATTCAATACTGGTACAATTAGACTTTCATCTGCTTCACATATTGACATATGGACACCACATATTACCATATTTTTAATACTAGCAGGTACCCGCTACAAGCAAAGTGGCGCTGATACCCTGAAATAAAATTTTTCAATAAACCATGCTTGAATCAAACGCTTTATGTGACTTAAATTGGCGACAAAGTTCATGTCTTATATTTCAACTCTTTAGAATATTATAGGGTACCCGCGCTAAGTATGACGGGTATCAAGTAATAAAATTTCAAAAATTCAATTTATGTTTTCACACATAACTTTACCAATAATGAAAATATAACGAGTTTAGTAACTTTAAAAAAGTGATGGATAATATCAAACTAATTCATATAAAAACAATTGAAAAGTGAGTTGATTTTGCTATCAATAATGTTGGGTTATGCTCAAATTAGTTGATAGTGTCCATAGTCACAGTAAGTGAAACATTTTTATTATATATATATATATATATATATATATATATATATATATATATATATATATATATATATATATATATTTAAATGTAATGTTTATCATTAATATTATTTATTACATTTTTCCATATAGATAAAAGATATAAATAAAAAAGTACTTATAATGTATACATCTTGTAAAGTATATATTTATGAAAAAATGTTTGAATCATTAATACTGTTTATAACACTTGTCCATATAGATAAGATATATAAATAAAAGAATGATTATAATGTAAAGAAAACTTACATGTTTAAGCAATCATTTAGAGTTATCCAAGAAAATTATAATAATTAATATACTAATATATTAATCATTGAATTGGCACTTAGCACTTGTTACTTGATTCATTTGTCTTAAAAATTGTCCCACTTTTACAAAAACTGCTTTTACTTTTGTGATTAATTTTATTTAAAATAATTCAAATTTTTAGATTCTCGAAACACTCTTACGATATAATAATAGTTTTGGAACTTTGTAGTTTTGCATGCATTTTAAAATCATATTCATTTATATGTGCATTTTTGCATTAAAACTAAACAAATTCAAAAAAAATAATAAATGAAGTATTAAAATGTTGTGGAAGATAAATTAGTAAAAGCTATTTATTGTATACATTATACACTAAAATTTGTAATGCTTAAAAATCACATTAATAACATCTTAAAAAAAATTAGGAGAGAGGGTCATCCATCCATTATAATTAGTATAAATATGTGTAATATGTATAAAATCAAATAAATTATCACTTGTGAATTTTCATCTTTGCATCATTTGTCTTAAAAAAATTGTCCCGACTTTTACAAAAACCGTTTTTTACATTTGTGGTTAATTTTATTTAAAATAATTCAAAATTTATTTAGATTGGTTCTTTAAAACACTCTTACGATATACTAATAGTTTTGGAACTTTGTAGTTTTGCATGCATTTTAAAATCATATTCATATATATGTGCAGTTTTGCATTAAAACTAAACTAATTCATAAAGAAATAATAAATTAAGCATTAAAATGTTGTGGAAAATAAATTAGTAAAAGCTATTTATTGTATACGTTATGCATTAAAATTTGTAATGCTTAAAAATAACATTAATAACATTTTAAAAAAGTTTAGAGAGAGGAATTCCTTGCATTATAAATAGTATAGATATGTGTAATATGTATAAAATCAAATAAATTATCACTTGTGAATTTACATCTTTGCATTATTTGTCTTAAAAATTGTCCGTCTTTTACAAAACCGTTTTTACTTTTGTAGTTAATTTTATTTAAAATAATTCAAAATTTATTTAGATTGGTTCTAAAACCTTTACGATATAATTATAGTTTTGCAACTTTGTAGTTTTGCATGCATTTTAAAATCATATTCATTTATATGTGCATTTTTGTATTAAAACTAAACTAATTCAAATAGAAATAATAAATGAAGCATTAAAATGTTGTGAAAGATAAATTATTAAAAGCTATTTATTGTGTACATTATGCATTAAAATTTGTAATGCTTAAAAAACACATTTATGACATCTTAAAAAAATTTATGAGAAAGGGTCATCCCTCTATTATAAGTAGTATAGATAGATATATGTGTAATATGTATAAAATCAGATAAATTATCACTTGTGAATTTACATCTTTGCATCATTTGTCTTAAAAAAATTGTCCCGACTTTTACAAAAACCTTTTTGCTTTTGTGGTTAATTTTATTTAAAATAATTCAAATTTTATTTAGATTGGTTCTCGAAACACTTTTACGATATAATAATAGTTTTGGAACTTTGTAGTTTTGCATGCATTTTAAAATTATATTCATTTATATGTGAATTTTTGCATTAAAACTAAAAAATTCAAAAAAATAATAAATGAAGCATTAAAATGTGGTGGAAGATAAATTAGTAAAAGCTATTTATTGTATACATTATACATTAAAATTTGTAATGCTTAAAAATCACATTAATAACATCTTAAAAAAAATTAGGAGAGATGGTCATCCATCCATTATAATTAGTATAAATATGTGTAATATGTATAAAATCAAATAAATTATCACTTGTGAATTTTCATCTTTGCATCATTTGTCTTAAAAAATTGTCCCACTTATACAAAAACCGTTTTTACATTTGTGGTTAGTTTTATTTAAAATAATTCAAAATTTATTTAGATTGGTTTCAAACACTCTTACGATATACTAATAGTTTTGGAACTTTCTAGTTTTGCATGCATTTTAAAATCATTTTCATTTATATGTGCATTTTTGCATTAAAACTAAACTAATTCATAAAGAAATAATAAATGAAGCATTAAAATGTTGTGGAAAATAATTAGTAAAAGCTATTTATTGTATACATTATGCATTAAAATTTGTAATGCTTAAAAAACTCATTTATGTCATTTTAAAAAAAATTAGAGGTAATCCCTCCATTATTATAAGTAGTATAGATATGTGTAATATGTATAAAATGAAATAAATTATCACTTGTGAATTTACATCTTTGCATCATTTGTCTTAAAAATAATTGTCCCGACTTTTGCAAAAAAACCGGTTTTTACTTTTGTGGCTAATTTAATTTAAAATAATTTAAAATTTATTTAGATTGGTTTTCGAAACACTCTTACGATATACTAATAGTTTTGGAACTTTCTAGTTTTGCATGCATTTTAAAATCATATTCATATATATGTGCAGTTTTGCATTAAAACTAAACTAATTCATAAAGAAATAATAAATTAAGCATTAAAATGTTGTGGAAAATAAATTAGTAAAAGCTATTTATTGTATACGTTATGCATTAAAATTTGTAATGCTTAAAATAACATTAAACATTTTAAAAAATTTAGGAGAGAGGGAATTCCTTGCATTATAAATAGTATAGATATGTGTAATATGTATAAAATCAAATAAATTATCACTTGTGAATTTACATCTTTGCATCATTTGTCTTAAAAAAAATTGTCCCGTCTTTTACAAAAAACCGTTTTTTACTTTTGTGGTTAATTTTATTTAAAATAATTCAAATTTTATTTAGATTGGTTCTCGAAACACTCTTACGATATAATTATAGTTTTGCAACTTTGTAGTTTTGCATGCATTTTAAAATCATATTCATTTATATGTGCATTTTTGTATTAAAACTAAACTAATTCAAATAGAAATAATAAATGAAGCATTAAAATGTTGTGAAAGATAAATTATTAAAAGCTATTTATTGTGTAGATTATGCATTAAAATTTGTAATGCTTAAAAAACACATTTATGACATCTTAAAAAATTATGAGAGGGTCATCCTCTATTATAAGTAGTATAGATATAGATATGTGTAATATGTATAAAATCAGATAAATTATCACTTGTGAATTTACATCTTTGCATCATTTGTCTTAAAAAAATTTTCCCGACTTTTACAAAAACCTTTTTGCTTTTGTGGTTAATTTTATTTAAAATAATTCAAATTTTATTTAGATTGGTTCTCGAAACACTCTTACGATATAATAATAGTTTTGGAACTTTGTAGTTTTGCATGCATTTTAAAATTATATTTATTTATATGTGCATTTTTGCATTAAAATTAAACAAATTCATAAAAAAATAATAAATGAAGCATTAAAATGTGGTGGAAGATAAATTAGTAAAAGCTATTTATTGTATACATTATACATTAAAATTTGTAATGCTTAAAAATCACATTAATAACATCTTAAAAAAAATTAGGAGAGATGGTCATCCATCCATTATAATTAGTATAAATATGTGTAATATGTATAAAATCAAATAAATTATCACTTGTGAATTTTCATCTTTGCATCATTTGTCTAAAAACAATTGTCCCGACTTTACAAAACCATTTTTTTACATTTGTGGTTAGTTTTATTTAAAATAATTCAAAATTTATTTAGATTGGTTTTCGAAACACTCTTACGATATACTAATAGTTTTGGAACTTTCTAGTTTTGCATGCATTTTAAAATCATTTTCATTTATATGTGCATTTTTGCATTAAAACTAAACTAATTCATAAAGAAATAATAAATGAAGCATTAAAATGTTGTGGAAAATAATTAGTAAAAGCTATTTATTGTATACATTATGCATTAAAATTTGTAATGCTTAAAAAACTCATTTATGACATTTTAAAAAAAATTAGGAGAGAGGGTAATCCCTCCATTATAAGTAGTATAGATATGTGTAATATGTATAAAATGAAATAAATTATCACTTGTGAATTTACATCTTTGCATCATTTGTCTTAAAAAATTGTCCCGACTTTTACAAAAACCGTTTTTTACTTTTGTGGTTAATTTTATTTAAAATAATTAAAATTTTATTTAGATTGGTTTTCGAAACACTCTTACGATATACTAATAGTTTTGGAACTTTCTAGTTTTGCATGCATTTTAAAATCATTTTCATTTATATGTGCATTTTTGCATTAAAACTAAACTAATTCATAAAGAAATAATAAATGAAGCATTAAATGTTGTAAGAAAATTAGTAAAATCTATTTATTGTATACATTATGCTTTAAAATTTGTAATGCTTAAAAATCACATTAATAACATCTTAAAAAAATTTAGGAGAGAGGTCATCCTCCATTATATGAAGTATAGATATGTGTAATATGTATAAAATCAAATAAATTATCACTTGTGAATATACATCTTTGCATCATTTGTCTTAAAAAAATTGTCCCGACTTTTATAAAAAACCGTTTTTTTACTTTTGTGGTTAATTTTATTTAAAATAATTAAAATTTTATTAATATTTGGTTCTCGAAACACTCTTACGATATAATAATAGTTTTGGAACTTTGTAGTTTTGCATGCATTTTAAAATCATATTAATTTATATGTGCATTTTTGCATTAAAACTAAACTAATTCATAATAAAATAATAAATGAAGCATTAAAATGTTGTGGAAGATAAATTATTAAAAGCTATTTATTGTGTACATTATGCATTAAAATTTATAATGCTTAAAAAACACATTTATGACATCTTAAAAATTTATGAGAAAGGGTCATCCTCTATTATAAGTAGTATAGATATAGATATGTGTAATATGTATAAAATCAGATAAATTATCACTTGTGAATTTACATCTTTGCATCATTTGTCTTAAAAAAATTGTCATGACTTTTACAAAAACCTTTTTTTTTTGTGGTTAATTTTATTTAAAATAATTCAAAATTTATTTAGATTGGTTCTCTAAACACTCTTACTGATATAATAATAGTTTTGGAACTTTGTAGTTTTGCATGCATTTTAAAATCATATTCATTTATATGTGCATTTTTGCATTAAAACTAAACAAATTCATAAAAAAATAATAAATGAAGCATTAAAATGTGGTGGAAGATAAATTAGTAAAAGCCATTTATTGTATACATTATACATTAAAATTTGTAATGCTTAAAAATCACATTAATAACATCTTAAAAAAATTAGAGAGATGGTCATCCATCCATTATAATTAGTAGTATAATATGTGTAATATGTATAAAATCAAATAAATTATCACTTGTGAATTTTCATCTTTGCATCATTTGTCTAAAAAAAATTGTCCCGACTTTTACAAAAAACCGTTTTTTACATTTGTGGTTAGTTTTATTTAAAATAATTCAAAATTTATTTAGATTGGTTTTCGAAACACTCTTACGATATACTAATAGTTTTGGAACTTTCTAGTTTTGCATGCATTTTAAAATCATTTTCATTTATATGTGCATTTTTGCATTAAAACTAAACTAATTCATAAAGAAATAATAAATGAAGCATTAAAATGTTGTGGAAAATAATAAGTAAAAGCTATTTATTGTATACATTATGCATTAAAATTTGTAATGCTTAAAAAACTCATTTATGTCATTTTAAAAAAAATTAGGAGAGAGGGTAATCCCTCCATTATAAGTAGTATAGATATGTGTAATATGTATAAAATGAAATAAATTATCACTTGTGAATTTACATCTTTGCATCATTTGTCTTAAAAAATTGTCCCGACTTTTACAAAAACCGTTTTTTACTTTTGTGGTTAATTTTATTTAAAATAATTCAAAATTTTATTTAGATTGGTTCTCGAAACACTCTTACGATATAATAATAGTTTTGGAACTTTCTAGTTTTGCATGCATTTTAAAATCATTTTCATTTATATGTGCATTTTTGCATTAAAACTAAACTAATTCATAAAGAAATAATAAATGAAGCATTAAAATGTTGTGGAAGAAAAATTAGTAAAATCTATTTATTGTATACATTATGCTTTAAAATTTGTAATGCTTAAAAATCACATTAATAACATCTTAAAAAAATTTAGGAGAGAGGGTCATCCCTCCATTATAAGTAGTATAGATATGTGTAATATGTATAAAATCAAATAAATTATCACTTGTGAATATACATCTTTGCATCATTTGTCTTAAAAAAATTGTCCCGACTTTTACAAAAAACCGTTTTTTTACTTTTGTGGTTAATTTTATTTAAAATAATTAAAATTTTATTTATATTGGTTCTCGAAACACTCTTACGATATAATAATAGTTTTGGAACTTTGTAGTTTTGCATGCATTTTAAAATCATATTAATTTATATGTGCATTTTTGCATTAAAACTAAACTAATTCATAATAAAATAATAAATGAAGCATTAAAATGTTGTGGAAGATAAATTATTAAAAGCTATTTATTGTGTACATTATGCATTAAAATTTGTAATGCTTAAAAAACACATTAATGAAATCTTAAAAAAATTTAAGAGAGAGGGTCATCCCACCATTATAAGTAGTATAGATATGTGTAATAGGTATGAAATCAAATAAATTATCACTTGTGAATTTACATCTTTGCATCATTTGTCTAAAAAAAATTGTCCCGACTTTTACA
>OU343216.1:173142703-173237535 GCA_910596185.1 Chrysanthemum makinoi
TGGTTACATAATTTGTTGCATGCATCTCTTCTGCCTACCAATCTTGAGGAACGTTTTTTCCTGATTAAGGTTTTGTTTTCAACCAGGACCACCTAGAGAGTACATGAGGTATGGTCCTTGCAGCTTGGTGTTTAATCGGCATTGTAGAGGCTGTGTTTTTGGGATGAGGAGAAGCTAAGTGCATCAACGTATCCCGAGAGGCCTAGTGTACAATCGTTGTTGTTTGGAAGGGAGGGTCAGACTTATGATCACGGGAATATCATTTGTAACAACTTTGAGCAGACATTTATGGAAAATATAAGGCTTATAACAAATATTTGCAATGACTTCTTTGAGCTAATATAGACTGATCTATAAATGTTGGGAGGGATCTTATGTTTTTTAAAGTATGGGGAATATATCATCTGATAGGAAGGTTATGTCCGTGCGGTTCATCTCAAGATTTTTGCAAGCTATATATATGATACAAATAGAAGTTCAAAGCGAGTTGGATTATTTTCACAGAGGTCCAAAGCGGCTTTGAGACAAGAGATTGTGGAGGCTTTGATAGCGATTAACAAATGAGAATAATGCTGGTTGACTTTTTGAGACGGCTAGAGACAAGTTGCAACAACATGATGTCTTGCGTCGTTTAAGATCATGCTATTCAAGCAACAAAGGCACCACAATACAGTTGCCATCTGCTTGATTCTATTGGGGCAATTATTTTTGAGGGATATGGAAGAAACAGAAACAATTTTGACATAATACTAAGCGCATTTTGGTGAGCATAAAAGGATCAATAAATTGCATGCATTGTATATACTGACCAGTTCCTTTGTTGTTTTGTATTTGGAGAACAAGGTTATCACTTGGATTTGTACTATGTCCAGCGTGTCAACTACATCTACTGTAAAAGGAAAAGCGAATGTCCATGGCTTTCTATTTCTATCAATTGCATGATAGAGATGGTATTATAACCTTTTGAGCCATGGTGTAAACTTTTAGCATATATGTTGTTACTGCGTATTATTATAGAGCAAGAAAAGAATGGATTTCATAAGACGTAATTAGTCTAACATTAGAGGCAACTACTTGACTGGTTTTTATGATGCAATTTGGTGAACCTGGTCTTGGGTTCGAGTTTACCATAGGCATTTAAAGGGGAGCCACATTACATGTACAACCATTATTTAGATGCTTTGGCAATTTGTAGGGTGTATAGCAACCCAACTTTTTATGCGTTCGTGTAACAGGTGGCGAGATACAAGAATATATGGTCAGCGTATCCTCACCTTTCGGCATCCGATAACTGATGTTATTGACATTATGTTTGAGCATAAGATTCACTCTTTCATTAAATATGTTGAGATGCGGACCCTTTGGCGATCAGCGGGTATGTTTTGCCTAAATTTGGTGATTTTTAATAAATACATTGTCTTCCATGTTTACATATCCTTTGTTATCCATTTGTTTCCGCAGTTTTGATCATGTTTATGATTTTTTCTTTTTGTTATCGATCTTTGTCGGTGAGGCGAAGCTTGAGGTCTTCCACATTGCCGCATACTCTTATGAATGTGCAGATCGAAAACTATGAGTCGATGATGTTGATATAGGTTTATAAGTCTTGGGCTGCCCGGATCGGAAGATGATCACGAAGGTTTTAGAGTCATACTTGAATTTATGATGCATGGTTACTGTGGCGGGCTTTTCCCGAATCACGGTGTGTATGCGTGATAGAGAGGCGTGCAAAAATGTTCCCCAAGAGGAGTCTTGTGAAGGCGACATATTTTGATAAAGGCGAGTTATACACATTATAGGCATAGAGACATGCAGTAATCTGCTAGCATGGTAGTTAGATTAGATAATGCATATGTGAGTTTCCCTGCGACATGAACTATGCATGAGATTCTCTGCACATAGAAAATGTTAGTCGTGGTTGGACTATTCTCATCAAGTATTTAATCAAATCGTCTCAAAAGTCTTGACAGATAATTGCGGGTCTCTAGACAAATAGGTGATCCACCCTTTGATGCCTCTATTGCCTAGATTTCAGCTGCAAGCTCAAGCACTACCATAGATGAAATCAAAACTTCGTTGATCAGGCGTTATATAGGGCCACTGCGAAGCTTTACGGCGATATTTGGCTTGTATAGTAGAACCTGATCAAATCTTGTGGGATAATATGCGGCATATCTCATTGAGCATAAATAGCGGTCCAATCATAAATTAACCTTGAGTGCAAAGGAGGACAGCATGCCGAATAGCTAGCATTTAATGAAACGCTACGATAGGTGATGTCATATACGGTTTCCATCAGATTCGTGTGGTCTAATCAGACGAGAATGGTCTCTAGATGAAACAAGCGAACCTTGATTGGGGCGGTTGACATATATACGTCTTGTAGGTGACCTTTTGCGGATGTTACTTTGTCATCAAAAAGTACATGCCAGATGCGTTTGCGGGCATTAGGGTATCGATGGTATAATACCGCTGTTAGGAATTAGAAATTCCAGTTATTAAAGAGTCGGTCACCTCAAGTATATGTAATCGTTAGAAAGCTCGTAGTCATATTAATATTTAGTTAAGTAGTATTTAGTTAAGTAACACCGAGTGGAGGGGACGGGTCTTTACCCTTTGTATGCACGATCCACGACCCGTTGTGTGGCGTTTTATGTAAGACTATAAATACTCTCTACCTCCCAAGGTAGAGAGTTGGAGCTCATAATAATATCTTTCACTTTCTCTCACTAAGTTCCCTAAACCTCTAACTTTCTCTCTCTAGAATTCCACATATACTTTGTGTTATGGTTGATGTGTATGTGAAATCCAATATCCAACAATTGGTATCAAGAGCCATGGTTAGATCATATCTTGCATATCTTTGGATTTCTAGTGGTTTTTAGGTGGTTTTGAGTTTGAAAAAGTTTAGTGGTTTTTGCATCATTTGGTTGATTTCTTGTGTTAAAGTTTGGATTTTGTTAGTACTTTTATGTTTAGAATCATCACAAGTGTTTAGGTTTTCATTTGGTAGGCTTGAATCATCTTGGTTGGGTTGTTTTGGATTGAAAAGTGATGTTTATGTGGTTTTTCTTGCTAGCGACTTAACTCACGGATTACTTTCTTCGTAGCGACTTGCTTTACAAATTTGTAGCGAGTTACAATTTTAGACCTAGCGACTTAGATCTAGCGATTTACAGTACAAGTAGTGGACTCTCCACTACGGGTAGCGACATGGTGGTAGCGACTTGGTGGTAGAGTTTGCTCTTTAGCGACTTAATTTGTATCTTTAGCGACTTGAGTAGCGATTCTTTGCCAAAATTTTGCTAACGACTTGAGGCTTAGCGAGTTACTACTTAGCGACTTGCATTTGTCTAGCGACTTGGGACTCTTGCGACTTAGTGGTGTAGCGAATTAAGTGTTAGCGACTTGGTGCATTATCTTCTAGCGACTTAGGTGATTGTTTACGGTTTTCTCTTGATTTAGTAAAATCCTGTGAAAGAATCTATTTCGCGGTTTAATCATAGAGTTATAAAATCCCGTATTATCTGTTAACATGTCTACCAGCGTTCCTACTATCATCTCCAATTGTAGAGGATGTTCAAGCGGTGGAGATACTCGTCCACCCATGCTTGAGCAGGCCGACTACGATTCTTGGGCTCAGCGAATCAGTTATGCTTGCCTTGGAAAGGAATATGGTGTCAACATTCTCAAATCCATTGATGAAGGACCATATCGAGTTGAGGCGACTAGAGACATACTTGATACTAATGAAGATGGTAACTCTGTTTACGGAATGGACAGACCTAAAATGTATGATGAGATTGATGATAAGGAGAAAAAGAGATTCGATGCAGATATCGGGGCTTCAAACATTGTTCTTCAAGGTCTTCCTAAAGACATCTACAAGCTGATCAATCACAACACCGATGCAAAGGCGTTTGGGATAATGTTAAGATGCTTCTCGGGTTCGAAATTAACTATGGAAGACAGAGAATCCCAACTCTATGACGAATTTGAACACTTCAAGATGAAACCGGATGAGAGTGTCTATGAGTACTATGTGAGATTTCATAAGTTAGTGAATGACATGAGGAACATCGGAATGACTATGCCTAACATTCAATTGAACTCAAAATTTGTGAACAACATGAATCCCGAATGGCACAAGTTTGTCACCTTTGTGAAGCTCACTAAAGGATTGAAGAATACAAACTATGAGCAACTCTATGCCTTCCTCCTTGAGAATGAGAGACATGCTATGTTTGAAAAATTGATTCTCAATCAGTTCAAAACCAACGAGGGAGAGACAAGCTCGTCTAATGACTCAACTGCCTTCTACTCAAACATCGGAATCACAACCAAAGCATCACAAGTCATACCCTTGGGTAATGGTAATCACAAACTCATTCTTGATCCTATGTTCAAACAAGGCGATCTTTGATGCACACGTGGGAAACATCATTAATCAACTAGCTCTTCTAATTAGTCAAAACATGAACTCTCTCCCACAAACCAACAACAACCTCGAGCGAGCATCTAACCCACACAATCAAGCCCTTGTAAAGATGGAAGGATCGTGGTGCAACGGTTCAGGGAAAACCGGCAGTATGATCGGGAAGAGGTGGAGTTGGTAGAGGTTATGTTGGCAACCAGAATCGAGGAAGGAATGGTAACCAAGGTCAAGCTAAGCCAATCAAATGTTATAAGTGTGGTGGTGAGGGACACATTGCAAGGAATCGCACATCTCCAGCGTCCACGAATCTTTACGATACTTTCCGAGATAAGATCTTTGCTGTACAAGCTCGGGACAATGGTGCTGCTTTGGATGAAGAGGAATTGTTGTTTCTAGCTGAAGGCAATGCCAAGACCTATGATGCAGATGTGGATGGCGGCCTATTGGGAGAGATAGGTCACAATCATCGAATGCCTTTCAAGTCGATTGTGATGCATACGACTCTGATGTGGATGATGGACCTAATGCACACACAATTTTTATGGCTAGCATTTCTCCAATGGTTTCTCCCAAGGTCTCTTCTTCACCACTAGCTGGCCCATCCAAAGACAAACTCATCTCAGAGGTATTAAAACTATACGATGATCTTGATGTGCAAAGATGCATGACAAAGTACAATCAGCTGAAACTATTGAATCAAATATTGAAAATATGGGTAATATCAATATTGTCCCATATGATCAATATGTGAAACAAAGTGAAAGTGAAGTTGTACCAAGTGATGCATCTTCTGCGGTCAACAATGACTATGTTTTTGATGAATACCTTTGCATGTGCCCACGATGATTCCGTAATTGAACTAAATGCCTATATAGAACGTGTTGCTATTTATGAACAACGTGCTAAATTTGAGTTGACCACTCGTGGGCAGGAAATGGATGACCAAGTGCGTACAATCATTAGAAAAAGTAATTTTAGAGAAGAAGTATTGAAACAAGAATTAAATTCCTTGCAAGAAAAACTTTCTAAAACTGCTAAGCAAAAACAAGAACTTCAAGAAAATGTGAAAATGCTTAAGCAAGAATTTAATGCAAAGGAATCAAAACTCTTGAGAGATTTTTCTAATCGGAAAACTTTGAAAAACAAACTTGAAAACAAGTTGTACATACAAGGAAACACCATTCAATTTCACATGATCACTAAACATAGAGTCCTAGCGATAAGCATAGCATTCCCCTTATTGATAAACCCAAATCCAGAGATTAAAAGATAGAAATGCTCAAAGGTGATCTATGATGGAAATGAAATTCTTAAACCTAGACAGAAACCTAGTTGCGTTGAGTGCACTGAGGAAGATAAGAAATCGGATGAAGTCACTAGGGAAAGGATGAACAAAAAATTAGATGATCCTAAATGCAAAGAGAAAAAATAATTATCACTCCCCATGACTACAAAAAGGAAAAATGGATTTCCTTGAACATGTTTAAGCCTCAGACATTGTTGACTCCCGAACAAGTTTTCTCGAAAAAGGATTTAGATAAGCGTGAAAATATTGTTGAAACAAACCCTCCTATTTGGAAAATGCCTAGATCGACTGTGTATCCTCCTAATACACCAATGCATCTTGTTCCTAGAACAATTGCCACTAAAAGCAAGACCTTAATTAGCCAATATGTTATATTTCAACTATTTGTTGATTTTGAGAAAACTTGCAAGAAAAGGATCACACCCGGTATACGGAAGGAGAAAGGTGTTTTGAGCAAATGAAAGAATGTTATTTAACTGAGGTCATGCCTTTCTTTAAACTTCTAAAAGATCACTTTGAGAGTCTTAAAAGGGGATAGAAACTGATATTAAGGGAATGGAAAAGGAATTTGATGCAATGGTAGTTGAAGTTAGTGATTATGGGCGTGCACTAAAATATAATGAGATTGAGAGGAAGAACTTGCATACCTTAAATGAGACTCTTATTCCTGAATGTGTTGCTCAAGATATTTTTCACGCTTCAAATTGCTCTATTAATGCTTCCAAATTTCATGAACTTATCTGGTTTGGCGAAAGTCTCCCATGATCATGTCATTGAGCTTGAAAAAACTAATTCTAAACTAAGCGAGAAAATTGAACTGGATGATCACGACAATTTGGTTAAACATTTTTCTAAACGGGAAGTTGAGCATTTTAATTTACAACTAAAATATCAACATCTTAAAGAAAATGTTAAAACTTCAAATATCAAGACATCCTCGGATGCTCGAGTTTGATCACGGTTTTCAAATTAACAAGCGTGATGAACGATTCAAGCTCATGCAACACGATCAGAAAGTTGAAAGCCCAAATCTCTCAATTAAAGGGTCAAACGAACAATATGACAGGCTCCCAAATGCCTCCTCCTTTAGATTCTCGAAATTCTCAAACTTTTCATCTTCAAAACTTAGTTGATGCCTTACAAAAGGAAAACGAGAGTTTTCTAGAAGAAAATGAAAAAGTTAAGCGACATTTTAAAGAGTTATATGATTCAATAAAAGTCACCCGTGACCAAAACAACGAAAAAATAACGTCTTTACAAAAGGAAATTGAGAATCTGAGAAGTCGGAAATGGGAAGCGCCACTTGTTTTCAATAAGAATGTTGTCTCAAAGTCACCCTTAGACGCCAAATACAACTTTGTGACGATTAAATATATTCCTCTGCATCTTAGGAATAATGAACATGCTTTTCATGAATACTGTGCTCACCTTAAGGATAGTCTAGAATGTCTCCGTGAGATTGTCGAAGAGGATTTCATTAACAAACCTCTTGATAGTGAAATTAGGTTTGCTTGCCTCCGGGCCAAACGATCTCAAGAGTTGCTAGAATGTGTAATTGCAACATGTCCCAAATCCTTAACCTTAGGTGCAAAAGGCAAAGCTGTGATGCCTTGTTCTATGCCTAGTGCCAAGCGGGAAATCCGTTCTATGCCCGATCTTAAGAAAGGAAACACTAATGTGCCTTCAAGTAGTTGATTCGGATATGTTAGTGCTAAGAAAGTGAACTTTAGTGTGCCTGCAAAAAGCTCAAATCACAGTCTTAAAGTATACACTAATGTGCCTTCTAGTACTTCAGATCCTTGCACATCAAGTTCGGGAATGCAAAAATTAGATCAACCAACTAATGTTCCCATTCCCCTCTGAGAGTAATCGGTGACTTTAAAGCGGCGAGTCAAAGTCTCAAGATAACACAAGGAATGATAGGACCTTGCAAGCTAAGAATGTGCATTGGAAGAGAGTAGAAGACCAATCTAGGAACTTTAAGCTTGAGTTGAATAAAACGAATCGTGTTGATTCTAGTATTAGCCTTAGGCGTCTTGTAATTAATTAATTCGATACTATTTGCAAACCTTGTAATGATGTTGCTTGAATTCATTTGCTAATCATGAATGTGGTGTGAATGCTTTGTCTAATCTTTGTCAAATGCCCGCTTAAAATTGTTAATGCTGATAATCGTGCAAATAAGGCAAAAAGGCAAAAGCGAAAGATTGTTAGAAAAGCGATGGAAACCACGGGAAGAACTTTTATAAAGATAGGTTATTATTGGATACCTTTTGGCCATAAGAATAATCAGTTTTGTTCTCAAACTGCTAAGATTATGCCCACTAGAAAATGGATGCCTCCTGGTAGAACTATTCCCTTAAGAAGTGAACATACTTTGAATAGGTCAAATCGACACCAAAGACATTGCATCTATTCCAAATGATTCCATTGCTTCTACTTCTGATATGGATGTTTCTATTTATGATGTGGGTGTTCCAATTACTGTTACTAACCAAGTGGAACCCATTCTTGCATGGGGATCCCAATTATCCGATTATCCATTCTTGTATGCGTGTTCAAGCGCAGATCGTTCAAATCGCTTACGTGGTACACGGACTCGGTCATTCCAAGCATATGACCGGAGACCGGTCGCGGCTCATGAACTTCGTGAGCAAATTCATCGGGACAATTAGATTCGGTAATGATCATTTCGGTGCAATTATGGGTTATGGTGATTATGTTGTTGGTGATAGTGTTATCTCTAGAGTATACTATGTGGAAGGTCTTGGTCATAATCTGTTCTCTGTTGGTCAATTCGTGATTCGATCTAGAAGTAGCCTTCAGAAAACATACTTGTTTTGTTAGAGAACTTGATGGTAAGGAACTTTTAAAAGGAACTCGTGGTTCAAATCTTTACACCATCTCTATAGAAGATATGATGAAGTCTTCTCCAATTTGCTTGTTGTCAAAGGCTTCAAAACCAAAGTCATGGTTATGGCATCGTCGTCTCAATCACTTGAACTTCGGCACCATCAATGATCTCTCGAGAAAGGACTTAGTTGTAGGTTTACCTCGACTAAAGTATGAAAAGGATCATCTTTGTTCACATGTCAATTGGGAAAAAGCAAGAAGTATGCCCATAAACCCAAACCTACTAACTCGTCACAGAAGTTCTTCATACAATTCATATGGATTTATGTGGACCAATGAGAGTGCAGAATATCTTTGGGAAGAAATATGTGTTAGTTATAGTTGATGATTACTCTAGATTCACGTGGGTCAAGTTCTTAAGGACAAAGGATGAAACTCCAGATATCATCATCAAACTCATCAAAGCAGTGCGGAGTTCGACTTAACAAAACCGTCGGAATTATCGGACGGAGACAATGGGCGAGTTTGTTAACAAACAACTTAGTGAATTCTATGAAAGCATTGGAATCACCCATCAAAGAAGTGTTCCACGAACTCCTCAACAGAGCGGTGTAGTTGAAAGGCGAAATCGAACTCTTGTAGAAGCCGCTAGAACAATCCTGATTCACTCAAAAGTTCCAATGTTTCTCTGGTGAAGCTATTGCCCTTGCATGCTACACACAAAATCGTTCCCGATTCACCTTGTTCATGGAAAGACACCATATGAACTTGTCCACAAGAGAAAACCTAATCTCTCTTTCCTTCGTGTGTTTGGTGCATTGTGTTATCCAACTAATGAGGGTCAAGACTTAGGAAAACTTAGAGCTAAAGCATACATTGGAGTATTTGTAGGGTATGCACCAAACAAAAAGGGATACCGAATCTATAACAAAAGAACCCGAAATATCATGGAAACAATTCACGTTACGTTTGATGGGCTGACCGGTCAAATGGCTCCTGGACAATCCAGTTCAGGACCCGCACTTCAAAACAGTCCCATTGGTTCATCCCTTGTTCCAAACTCTTCTCAAGAAACTCCATATGTACCTCCATCGGAAGATGATTTAAAGAAATTGTTTGATCCTATGTTTGATGAACTTTATGATTCAATTACTAATGAGGTGTTGATCCCTACAACAGAGGATGCTCATATTCTTGTGAATGAAGTCAATCCTTCGATCTCAATATCTTTAAGTCAAGAACTGCTTCTTGATCCTTCGATCTCATCAACAAATCATCATTCTTCAAATGTACATCATGGAACTGTTTACGGCATCAATGATGAAGTTAATCCCTTTGCTACTCCCGAAGATTCTCCATTTGAAAACATATTTGCTCTGAATCATCATCGAACCATCTTCTTGAGGAGACATCGACTCGCTACTTGGTCCCTCAACAACTACCACATGAACACCTGAGAAAATGGACTCACGATCATCCATTAGACAACATCATTGGAAATCCCTCTCGTCCAGTATCAACACGGAAACAACTTGCAACCGATGCCTTATGGTGCTTCTTCAACTCCGTACTCTCTAAGATCGAACCAAAAGATGTTAAAACCGCCATGAATGAAGATAGTTGGTTCAATGCCATGCAAGATGAAATTCATGAGTTTGATCGACTTGATGTATGGGAGTTAGTACCTGCTCCAGAGTGCGCTATGATTATTGCTCTAAAATGGATCTTCAAAGTGAAACTTGATGAGCATGGTGATGTGTTGAAGAACAAGGCTCGATTAGTTGCTAAAGGATACCGTCAAGAGGAGGGTATAGACTTTGAAGAATCTTTTGCTCCAGTTGCTCGAATCGAGGCAATCGAATCTTTTGGCTAATCTTTGCTAGTAAGAACATGGTAGTCTATCGGATGGATGTGGCGGCATTTCGAGCGGAGATCTTAAAGAAGTCGTCTACGTCAGCCAACTGAAGGATTTGTGAATCAAGAGCATCCTACTCACGTTTATCGTTTGAAGAAGGCTCTTTACGGTTTAAAGCAAGCTCCAAGGGCATGGTATGATACCCTGTCAAAGTTTCTTCTATCAACCGGATTTAGCAAAGGAGCGATTGATCCTACATTGTTCACCAGGAAGTCGGGCAAACATTTAACTCATGTTCAAATTTATGTTGATGATATTATTTTTGCCTCGGCTGACCCAATGGAATGTGATCGTTTTTCTAATGAAATGAGTTCAAAATTTCAAATGTCAATGATGGGACAAATGTCATTTTCTTGGGATTACAAATTTCACAAAGTCTCGGAGGCATTTTCATAAATCAATCTAAATATGCAAATGAGATTTTAAAGAAATTTGGATTTGATTCAAGTGACCTTGTTGACACTCCCATGATTGATCGAACCAAACTAGATGAGGACCACTCGGGGATCATGATTGACCAAACGAAATATCGTAGTATGATTGGATCCCTGATGTACCTCACGGCTAGTAGACCGACATCTTGTTCATTTGTTTGCATGTGTGCTAGATACCAGGCTAAGCCTACTAAAAAGCACCTTGAAGCGGTTAAGCGGGTCTTTCGGTATCTCCAAGGAACCATCAATATGGGACTTTGGTACCCGAAGGACACGGTATGTCACTAACGACCTATGCGAGATCTTGATCATGCGAGGTTGTCAAGATACTCGTCGAAGTACATCCGGAGGTGCTCAGTTTTTGAGTGATAAGCTTGTGAGTTGGTCTTCAAAGAAGCAAATGAGTACTTCTATTTCCTCTACAGAGTCTGAATACATAGCCATGTCATCTTGTTGTGCTCAAATCTTATGGATGAGATCTCAATTATCGGACTATGGCTTTGAATTCAACAAAATCCTCATCTTCTTGTGATAATAAAAGTGATATTGCTCTCTCATGCAACAACGTTCAACACTCAAGAGCAAAGCATATCGACATTCGACATCATTTCATCGGGGAACAAGTGGAAAAAGGTGTGGTGGAACTCTATTTTGTGAGGTCTGAATATCGGTTAGCAGACATCTTCACCAAAGCTCTTCCAAGAGAACGTTTTGAGTTTATTCTTCCACGACTTGGCTTGAAAAGCCTTCAACCGGAAACACTCAAACGTCTTCAGGAGGAAGACGAGGAGTAAAGGTCTATCTTCATCTATCTCTTGTATATATCTATTCGAAAAAACAAAATACAAAATTATAAAACTCTTCAAAAATCCAAATAAAAATTATAAAAATTTCAAAATCCATAAAAAAGAAAAATAAAAATCTTCAAAAATATTGTCATTTTGTCATGTTTTCTCGATTCGATAATATCTACGGTCTTTGTGCTGTCATTCAAAGAATGACACGGGACTTTAGATGTTGTTAATTCAAAAAAAAAAAAAATATATATCAAAAAATATTTTTGGGAGAAAGAGAAACAATGGTTTATTGTCATTTCAATAACCGCTTTTTCAAAGAAAGAACAGAGCCATGTTTCATGTTTTCAAAATTCCATGCTCGATTCTTTAAACATTTATCTGCTTGAAAACTAAGCTTTGAAAAATAACTTCATCTCTATTTTTGATAATCATCAGGACTTATTTGTCAAAATATCAATCTCTCAATCAACAACCTATGTCATTGATTGAGGGAGAGAATGATTTCAATTAAATTAAAAGTTATTTGGCATTCAATTGTTTTCAAAAGATAATCATGCATGTTTAATCAATGGAGTTTAAAATCTTAAAATCGATCCTTATCAGTTTAAAACGCTTTCATAATCAAGTCACAATTCTCCTTAAAAGCTTTCAAAATCAATTTAAATCTATAAGAGATCACAAATCTCAAATGATTTGATAATTGTGATCGGGGAGAATGTGTGATTTAAATTGGATTTAAACTGATAATTTGGTAAATGGTTTTATAAGTGATTACATGTTTTCCTCCGTAAGTGACAAGCGATTTCAAATTTTCCATGCACATGTTGAGGAGGAGCATCTATCTTAAACCTATGATTTGAAACGTGATCACTTATCTCAATGTCCAGGTTCCCTCTAGTATGTGCAAAACTCTTTTCAAATCTCGAGGCACATATTGAGGGAGCAAAATCATGAAAACCTCATCCTTCCCAAAATGCTTTATCTACTTGATTCGATTAGGGAAGTGATGTTGATATTTTTTAGAAAATGGTAATCAAAGAAGTTAATTCTTTCTCTTGCCTCCGTGTGGAAAACTATTTCAAATACTTGATCCACATGTTGAGGGGGAGTTCTTCTTCTAAAAATATCAAAACAATTCAGGTACAAAATGCTTTGATAAAATATCATAAGTATCTGGATTGATTTTCAAATGGTTTTCAATTGGTTCCTATGGCGGATGAACAATACCAAAAAGACCGACCAACTTTACATTATGTATGGTGATATAAGGATGATAAGGTTAGGTATGTGTTCCCATGATCCGCCAGAAGCGGAGGGATCTACCCAGGGACTATCCACTAGTTAGTGTAGAGTTCTTAGGTATGATGATAAAGGAGAAAAATGAGATATGGGAAGAGTGCGGACTAAGGCTGAGCTAGTCTTGGAATAAACCCAACAAGGTTCTAGTTATGAAGTCTCGGTAAGCACTGAAGGGGTTGAAGAATTAAAAAGAATTGAATGAGAAAAGGGTGAAAACAAATAGCCCTCCATTTATTCAACCTTAGAGAAACGGGTTCAATTCATATGCTCTTGATGGTAACATCGGTATTGAAGACAAGGCGTCATGGACCGGTGACGCCTTGCACTTCAACTTTCCAAACCACTCAAGTTCCTCTTAAAAGGACTTGTTTCATTCTCACGGGGAACCGACATTATCTATCGACTTTCTCTTAGAGATTGTTGATATTGAAGGAGGAGACCCTCTCCCTAGTCTCCGATATAGGATCCAAATATGCACAAATTGAGTCTAGAGCCACGAGATCATCAATAAATCTCATTAGGACACTTTCAATGAAGACTCTCGTTTCACACAATGTGGAAAGAGAAATTATATCTCATGAGTCCTACGCATTATCCTTGTGGTATTGCCAGAACATCTGAGTGATGTGTTTACATATTCACGGTGAAGATGGAAAGCCTTACGGAGCCAACATCTAACAAGCTCTGGTAGGTGGCATGTGAGATCTATTATATGAGATCAACCATGTGACAACGAGCGAAAACAATGGGGCGATTCAATCTTTTGAATCAATCACGGTTCGAGTTATGGATTGACGGAAACCTTTGAAAAACCGGTCTTTGTGCTTTAAAACTCTTTTCATTAGCACGTCGGCCGTGTACTAATTTTTCAAATCAAAAGGTGTTTTATGATTGATAATTGATTTTCATTAAAACCTTCGTTATATTGCAAAAACAATTTCTATTGAGCAATACACGATTGTTTTCAAATCTCTTTTCATCAATCGGTGGACGTAAATTATTTGGTTCACTCACTCCGTGTTGTCTTCTTTGAGACGTTCGGTTTGAGAACAACTAGAGCATTGCGAAACCTGTCAAGGAAATTCTTGAATTATACACGATCACGCAGTGCTTGGCTTGATCAGCGAGGAACCGTGGGCTGTGTACCTCAATTCATCGAAAGTGATCAAAGACACTTTCGTGCGCTTTATTGCTAACTGTCTTATGCGGTACACCCGACGCGTTGCGGTGATCGAGAATGAAGCGGTCAATCCATAGCCGCATGCTCCCTAACACATTCATCTCAAAAGAAATCATGATTAGTGCATCAATGACTCAGATATTTTCACTCCATGCTTACGCTACGGCTGCTGCCAATATCATGAATCAACGAATGCTTCCGCTACTCTGATGAGAAGATATCATGATCGAGAATGTGAGCATGTCGGTCCGAATGTCACAACATCACATAATACCAACACCACAATGGATGTATCGAGATTTTCTATTAGTGATGATCTCAAAAGATGGCCCAACATTATTATCACGTGGATCAGTAAAAGACCTCCACTTGGATTAACCAAACATGCAATGAGTGGAATCAATGACTACGAGCTTGGGAGCAAAGTACTACATCAAGAATGCAAGATCAATTGTTAATGTAATATCGGATTGTATTCAATGTCATTTTAGTATATGTTTGAGGTGACCTCCCTTAGGGGAGATTGTTAGGAATTAGAAATTCTAGGTATTAAAGAGTCGGTCACCTCAAGTATATGTAATCGTTAGAATGCTCGTAGTCATAGTTATATTTAGTTAAGTAGTATTTAGTTAAGTAACACCGTGGAGGACGGACGGGTCTTTACCCCTTGTATGCGATCCACGACCCGTTGTGTGGCGATATATGTAAGACTATAAATACTCTCTACCTCCCAAGGTAGAGAGTTGGAGCTCATAATAATATCTTTCACTTTCTCTCACTAAGTTCCCTAAACCTCTAACTTTCTCTCTCTAGAATTCCACTTATACCCCCACTTGTGTTAATGGTTTGATGTGTATGTGAAATCAATATCCAACAAATGCTAATCATATCTATTCGAGCAAAGCGTAGTGAATGCTGACGGTACCAACCCGATTTACACCCGGGCTTGATAGTTATAACGCGAATGACCGGGGTGGGTGCTTTATTTACGTCCTTCCTTCTTGTTAACTGGTTCAAGGCTTTTCAAATACTGATCAAACCCATTCTTGGCGTAGGATACTATTGAATTTATGCATTTCGATGAATTTAAAGAGGAAGAACTCCTCATTCAATGTGGGGTGTACTTGAATTTAAAGAAGTCTCGTGAACCAGTGCAAACTCGACACCTGAGACTGTGGTGAAGGTATGAAGATTTTCACTTAGATGAATGAGAGATCAAATCAAGTGGGCACCTAAACTTGACACACAGCACATAAACCATCTTTTCACTCCTCCAAACAATAGTTTGAGATAGCTCAGAGCTCTAAGAAGGGACTTAGCTTTGAGCTTAGAGAGGAGTCACCCAACCTTTGTCATTTCAATCCCAAGTACTATTCACAAGTAGAGTACTGGGTGGTAACGTATTCTTTGTTGATTTATTTCTAATAAGAATATTATGTTGAACTTATGTTAATTTCTTAGTTCACTATTAACTTGTTTTAGTATTTAAAGGTTTAGTGAATGGGGAACAACAAGTATCGAGAGGCTAATTAGTTTTTAGGCGCTCTAAAAGTTTTTAAATTAGGATCTAAATGTGAAATTGATGTACCAGTAGTCGATAAAAAGGGTGGAAAGACTTGGTTGGCAAATTCAACAAATGGAAAAAGTGCTTTGCTACATTATATCAAGTGTATAAATGAAGGTCCATTTGCTAAAAGAAATTTGAAAAGGAGAGTGGTCAACCGAGGAAAGACTCAAAAGTATCATAATATCTACGGCGACCATTATAAGGCTTACTCTGGGATGATAGTTCATAGTCATGAAGGACCATCGATACCAAGGATAATGGACACCTCGGTAAGGACTCGAAACTCTCTCTCAAACTTACACCAAGTACAAAACTCTTTTAAATGAACTGTCAAATGATGGTGTTAAGTTGTCCAAACATGAAATCAATGTTGGTTTTGTCAGCAGTCTCCCTGAGAAGTGGTTCTCTAACTTAGGAATGCTAATCAAAAAATCTTGAGCTTCCGAAACTCATCATCAACAGAGACGATACCTGACTTAAACTCGGGAAAAGAAGTCACGAGTTTCTAACAATGTGGTTCAAGATTTTCAAGAAAACTTATGATGAGCTTGAAGTATCAATGTGAGTCGTAGAAGGGCTCCTTGCTAACTCTCGCAGGTTTATACAAAGAAACAGGGTTTTTCTAGTGCTAGGTTTTCAAGTGAGGACACTGAAGACAAAGAGGTCATTTTGCTTGCCCTTATAAACCATCAGCAGTCGGTCTGTGTTCAAAACAAATCGAGATTATGAAGCCCTAAAGCTAAGCTTGCATTGCTTGAGGCGATCCCTCGAACAACAAAAACAACAAAAAATGACAATCTAACAGTGTAAAAACAAGAACAAAGGCCTCGTTGAGACCTTTGGTGGGATGAAGAGCCTCATCGATGATGATAAAATGGTATGTCCGATTCAGCACTGATGGCCCTCGAGAAGAGGACAAGCTAGCTGTTGGAAAGAATCATGCGAAACGGGGAATGGGTCAACATCACTGTAAGAAGGTAAAGACATCTTACTAGAAATTCTATGGATGATGACTCACGATTGGCAGTCCTTATATGAATTATCTCAATGTTGACCTTAAGTTCGTAGAAGAGCAAAGATTAAATATTTTTTCAAAATACAACAAGCTAAGTTTTGAATTAAACAAGTGTAGGGATGAATTGCTTCTTTTAAAACAAGCCAAGCTTGAAACTGTCACTTAAATTCAAAACACCCGAACTAGTTAAGAGAAATCGGGCTCTTCAAGATGAACTTAAAAGGCAAGATATTCTTGATAGTTGGACTAAGAATCCTGGGGTCTTTGATGCTTTGTGTGCCCCCGAGCAAAAGAGAGTCATAGGTGAAGATCATCTCCATGACTCTCTCAACAAAGACGATCTCCTAAGCCATTTGTGTCCGGTGGCATGATTACAAATATGTTGACTAATCCCAATTCCAGTGATTGGATTGAACGGGTTAATCACGAGAGTAAGCTTTCAAATTTCGATTCGGAAGGATTCTAGAGCACGAAAGTCAAGGTCTAAAGAGCATGCTTGGACTCCTGATGTGCCCAGTACTTGTCTTGAACACATCTCACGAGTGCAAGCGAAATCTCAGAAAAACTACGCTTCCCCACCTGAAACCTCTTCGGGTCTTGCTCCAAGCTCTGAGCTTACTCCACGCAATTCAATCCTCATTCACCAAAAGAAAGTGCGGACTTGGTAGAACCATCCAAAAGACCAACTAAACAAACTCAACAAGAGTCTACTCCTCTTTTGAGACTTCAACATCCTCTGTCCCCTTGAAGCTACCGGTTTAAATTGACAAGCGAACTTGTGAGAAGCTTATTGAAAAAATGGAATCCATTGAAAAGGTCCCTGAACCAATCAAGGAGACAAAGTCAGCTTCCTCCGGTTCCTCAAAGTCTAAGTCAACCTCAAAAACAAGCAAAAGTGTGAAAATTTTACGTGTCATTACACCACCATACCACTAACAACTGCTATATAATCCTTTTTGCATGATGCGCAAAAAGGATGATCACAGGACTGCAGACCATCTATAGTATGTCAGTCAAGCAAACTATACCAAAGTTGGTCATCCGTATGCTTCATCCTCTAAAGCTGCTCCCAAGAATAGAGCAAAACCTTTTCCTCTCCTATGCCCATACTTGTGGGTTTAATGATCATCACGGGATGATTGTCTCATGAACCCATCTTTGTGATATATCGGTAATCCAGCTCATGAGACATCCCAACATGATAGTGTCATTCATGCAAGGAGAAATTCCAAACAACCCAGAGTCACTGAGTCATCCTCAACCTCTAAATGCAAAACACATGTGGTAGCACTATGCACACAACCATTGACCATGAGTCGATTGCAAATTTCAAAGAGACCTTGAGACCCAAGCTTACTAGTAAGTGGGTCACTAAGAGAAACTAATTCAGTTTACTACTTGTGCATAGACATGCTAGGGAGCCTATTTGGCATCTAGACAGTGGATGCTCAAGAAGCATGACTGGTGTGAAGGAATATCGGCACAAGTATGTAAAGGAACCAGGGCCCAAGGTAGTATTTGGTGATAACTCATCATGTCCCATTGAAGGTTATGGTTCATAGAACTGCAATGGAATAGTTTTCTCTAGAATAGCCTATGTCAATGGTCTCAAATACAATCTCATCAATGTCAGTCAACTATGTGATGCTAAATACATTGTACAATTCAATGATAAACAAGGTACAATTTTCAATGCCAACAAGGAAGTTGTGTTGATAGCTCCTAGGAGAGATGATGTTTATGTGCTAGACATGTCAACACTCTCCCAAGATGGAACTTGTCTCTTTGCTAAAGCCACTGAAACAATCAATTGGTTGTGGCACAAGAGACTCTCACACTTAAACTTCAAAACCTCAACAACTTGGCAAAACAAAACAAGGTCCTTGGCTTACCATCACTGGTTTTTGCAAAGACAAACCATGCTCGCACGTGAAAAAGGTAAACACCACGAGCATCATTCAAAACCAAACAAAATTTCTCCATCAAAGTCGCCTTCACCTCCTCGCACATGGATCTCTTTTGGACTGTCGAGTCCCAGATCAATCCAACATGAGAAGTATACACTTGTCATTGTTGATGAGTTCTCAAGATACACTTGGGTATACTTTCTTTCCAAAAAGAGTCAGGCAGGTGATACAATAATGTCATTCATCGGGGAAGATTGAAAACCGAATGACATTCTTGTTAAACAAATCGAAGCCCGACAATGGTAAGCGAGTTCAATCAAGAGCTTGAGAGTTTCTGTGATGAGAAAGGAATTTCTCAAAATTTCTCGTCTCCATATACCCCGAACAAAATGGGGTTCTTTGAAAAAGGAAAACAGAACTCTCATTGAGGTGCTAGAACCATGTTAAATGGCTCAAATCTCTCAAAACATTTCGGGTGAGCAGGTCAAAGCGCACATTACACTCAAAACAGGTACATCATTGTCAAAAGACATAATAAAACCCCATATGAGATCTTCAAAGGTAGACTTCCGACATCGCTATTTTCATGTGTTCGAATGTCCTGTGTTCATTCATAACCACAAGGATCATCTAGGCAAGTTTGATGCAAAAGGTGATGATGGATACTTCTTAGGCTACTCAGCGATCTCCAAAGCCTTCAGAGTATTTAACACAAGGAGACAACAAGTTGAGGAAACCTTTCATGTCACCTTTGATGAAAGTGCTGAAAGCATCGGGTTCACCAACACCTCAGTGGAGGAAATAGGAATTGATAACTCATCAAGATATCCTCTTGATGAGTACAACTCTGAATTCAATTCCTCATATCAAGCTGATGCTGACATCTCATATTATGTCTTACCTCACAACTTACCCCAACCAACCATCGGTGAGTTCATTGATAATCAGTCAGTCCCTGCTGGGATAGGAAACACTGATCCAAATGATCGGGAACCTGTAACTCATGAACCTCAAATGAACAAGACATCTCTACAGATGTTCTAAATGATTCGTGGCTCTTGCACACGAACTCACATTTGAACTCCCAGTGACATCATCAAGCTCGATCCCGGACCACAAAGTAAGTGGACAAGATCTCAGGACATTGAGCTTGTAAACATCATTGGTGAACCCACGGAGGGCATGCTCACTAGAAGCATGGCGCTAATCTACTGCAGCTTTAGCCAATGAATGTCTATATGTTGATTACCTATCAGATATAGAACCCAAAAGTGTCACAGAGGCTCTTAAACACCCAAGTCGGTTCAGGGCTATGCAAGAAGAACTGCAACGTTTGAAAAAAACAAGGTCATGACCTTGATCAAATTTCCTCAGGATGTAGTAGTCATAGGAATGAAGTGGGTTTTCAGAAACAAAGCTGATGAAAGCGCAACATCATTAAAAACAAAGCCATGCTTGTAGCCAAAGGTTACAGTCAACAAGAAGGCATTGACTATGATGAGACATTTGCCCCTGTTGCAAGAATGGAAGCCATCAGGATTTTCCTTGCATATGCAACATACATGAACTTCAGGGTCTACCAAATGGATGTTAAAAGTGCATTCTTAAATGGTGATCTCAAGGAAGATGTGTATGTTCAGCAACCCAGGGCTTTGAGAGTAGTGAATTCCCACGACTATGTACTGCAAGCTTGACAAAGCCCTCTATGGACTTAAACAAGCTCCCAGGGCATGGTATGAAACTCTCTCGGCCTTCCTGATACAAAACAAGTTTGTCAGAGGAAAGATAGACAACACACTGTTTGTCTATAGAACTCAACAGGATGTGATACTAGTCCAAGTGTATGTTGATGACATCATTTTAGGCTCAACAAACTACAAACTTTGCAAACAGTTTGAAAAACTGATGACAAAGAAGTTTGAAATGAGCATGATGGGGAAACTCACATACTTTCTTGGACTACAAATCAGGCAAACTGATAAAGGAATATCCATCAGTCAAGAGAAATACACGAGAAATCTCTTGAAGAAATATGAGATATCTGACTATGCCTCAGTGAAGACTCCAATGGTCCCACCTAACAACCTTGGACCGATCTCACTTTGGCAAAATCAGTCAATCAAACCCATTTAGAGGGATTGTTGGATCACGATGTATTTAAGCGCTTCTAGACCGGACATCAATTCTCGGTCTGTCTAATAGCAAGATATCAGTCAATCCTAAAGAATCTCATCTCATTGCGCAGCCAAAAGAATACTCGGTACACGAAGGGAACCCCAAATCTTGGACTCTATTATCCAAAATGCTCGGGGGTTTTGATCTCAAGGGTTACTCGACGATTCTAATTATGAACATACACCTCAGGGTCCTGTCAAAAACTGAGTGCTAAAAAGCAACAATTAGTGGCTATGTCCTCACTAGGCTTTGAATATGTAGGCAGCGGGATGTTGTGCTAATGTATTATGGATGAAAAGTCAACTCAGTGACTATAACATCCATTACAAAATGGTGCCCATCTTCTGTGATAACACCCGTGCTATTGCAATCTCCAACAACCCTGTCCTCCACCAAAGAACCAAACACATTGATATCGGATATCACTTCATCAGGGATCACATAATGAAAGGAGACATAGAACTTCATTTCATCCCTACTGAATATCAACTGGTTGATATCTTCACCAAACCCTTGGATGAACCTACCTTGGAGACTGAAAGTAGAATTGGTGGGAATGCTTGACATTGAAAGTCAAATATCAGAAAACCAATCTCAGTAAGTTCTCTGAAATGGTCCATCCTCCACGAACACCAAAATAAACCTCTCAATGAATGAGTAAGACTCATTCAGGGTCCCTGACATTTGACTAAGAGCATTGAATGAGTAACTAAATGATCCAAGTATCAGTTACTTAAATGTCCTAGGTGGATAACTATGCCAATTTAATATAGGAATATATGTCTCTTTGTCTTACTGTCATCCCACTTGGCATTTAATGCCTCCTCTAAAAAAATATCAAATTGATATTTTATCTCTGCAAAAGTGCACTTTTTTACCTGCAATCTGTTCCCTTGAAAAACGGATTTTCTTGTGCGGGTAATGGAGTGGTAGCATTAAATGTGGAAATTCAAACGTTTTCAAAAACCGACTCTTAATATTCCCATTTGTGCACAAATCACCCTCTTACCACTCTATAAATACCCTCTTCCAACACAAACAAACACACACAAATTATTTTTCTGCAACAAAACTCTGTCAAAATCATTTCTAAAACTCAAAAACATTTGTGTGTGCTCAAAACTCTTAAAACCTCTTTTGGAAAACCCTTCTTGTAAACATTTACAAAAGTTTTTCATCACAAACTTGAGAGATCAAAATAAACTTTGATTATTCTAGTCAAAATATTTTCAAAACCCTAAAATCTTTTAAATGGAAATGGCTAGAACTCTCTCAGGTTTGCTTCTCAGTGGGTAGTGGATCTTACAAATGTTGAATTTAAAACAAATAATGTCATAGGCAATTTTGAATATCCCGAACTGTCCCACCTATAAAGACATTATGAAATTTTTATATAATAGCCCACTCAAAATGGCCTTTGTTCAATGTCCTCCATTGTTTACCAAAATCTCCTCGGGAGTTTTGGGGTACCAAGGCCTTTGACTCCGACACCCTTATACATGAGAACAACCTCGGACCTCTCGGAATATCTCATCGAGTTCATCTTCGGGGGCAACAACAATTCACCACGGATTACAAAACGTTTTGCACTTCAACGGGGTTGGATTATAACAAAGGAGTTTATGTCGCCCATCCTGAACCCTCCACAATGAAGGATGGGTTAAAACAAATCGTTTTAGATCAAACTTTTTGGACAAGACCCGGTCACTAAAGCTCATTTCCCCGTGGCTTGGAGGATCCTATTCACTTTTGTGATTCAGGTCCTCGGCGGAAACCACTCATCCACTGAACAAGTTAACTCTATTAGTTGATGATGGCATAATGCTTGATGAATGGGGTCATTGTCGACATAGGGGAGATCATTTACAGTGATCTCGTAACCAAGCTACAGAGCAAAACTAGGGCGAAATACGTTTCGTACCCTAGGTTTGTCTCTTGTGCTTTACTGCAAGTGTTACTTGGGTTCAATTATCCTCGGGAAGAAAATTTTGGTGCTTTACGGCATCCTAAGCCAATCAAATTTTCAAAAGACCCATCCTTGTCACTCCTATTGAATTGGCGGCCCATATGGTTCTTTGTAAACAACTGTAGGAGGATCGTGTCTCCAAACCCTGCTCCTACAAAGAGAAAGGGAAGTCTCGGGACTGACTAAGACCAAACCCAAGTCTCGGGGCCCTGAGGCTTCAGAACACTGCCTAAAAGGCAAAAAAGCCCAAGACTGATCTGCTGACCCAAAAGCCAAGCAACATCCACCTCGGACAATGAAGGACAGCGATACATCACATCGGTGCCCTTGATCACATACTACTCCCCAAGATCCAGAGGAAAACATACAACCCGTGGTAGGGGCGCCTTCCACAACGCCCAGGATGACATTAGCAAATCCACAGCCTTTGTCGGAGGCACCGCGATCGATCCCAAAGACTCGAGAGGGAATCAAACAACCCGTGATAGGGATACAACTATCACTGACTCGCTAAAGGCAGGAAACGCCCACCGGTGTCTCGGGGGTCACGGGGACAAAGACTTGGAGGGAAAGAACAACCCGACATATGGAACCCACAACCAATCTGACTCCAGTGAAGGCATTGGGAAACGCCCACCGGTGTCCGAGGGGTCAACGGGGACAAAGACTCGAGAGAAACATACCACCCGTGATATGGAACCCATCACCAACCCCTCAGAAGATTTTGCTGAATGTTCGATACCGAGGTTCTTGGCATTTCATTTGAGATGAACTTCTTTAAGACCCGTGAGGTTTGTGTTTTATCAAAAAGATGTGCTCAATTTTTTTTGAACGTGAAGGATTTCTTCATCAACCAAAATAGAAAATGCCCTCATTTCTGGCTGATCCAGGAAATGCATATGAATGTATGGCACCAATTCCTAAAACAATACAATAATGCGATGATGACTCCTCTTCCTCACTCGATGAATTTGAAAGATTTGATAATGTTCTTGATGAAATACAGAATTACCACACCCTTTGGATGATCCTTTCAGATTTGGAGAACACCAAAGCGCTTAGAGGCGGTTGTCACAGGTTATACTCTGGTTACAAAACATTCGTGGGATCAACAAAGAATGGGACTGAGGCCGCCGTGAGGTTGCAAACCCTTTGTGTGGAGGCGAAAATGGGCCATATGGAAGGATGCTTCATGGGGGAGGTTTGGATGAAAATGGAAGAAAAGAATTCATAAACAAAAATTATTTATGAGTGTTATAAATGCACAAGATTTAATATTCGTAGTCGATGTATGACAACAACATTCACCGAGCTCCGGATGGATGAAGCACCACTAAATTGGATAGGACCTCGAGACATATTGGATCGCCAGGCATCTTTTACCAATCAAAAAGGCACCCAAAATGTAGGTACAGTAGATGAAATCGAACAGTCAAAGAAGACCCGGCAACCTAAAGCTAAGGCCTCAACTCTAAAGTGCTGGAGGCAACCGAGGCGACGTGAAACAATCCTCAAGCCTCACCGAACTTTGGCCAGATATGCTCAAGTCTACAAATGTTCAGGGTCTTCCATCCTCAGTCCAGTCTCTTCAAGCTACATTGGACTCTTTGAATACGCAGGTGGCTACTTTGACTCGTGCATCCTCATCTCGGCACGGAATCTTGGGCCCGTAGAATGAATGCTCTTGGAAGGTTTCTTACAAGCTAATTTGGAAGCAAAGTCACCGGTATTCAATCGACACCCGAAATCAAGGCTATGATCTCGAAATTTATCGGGCCTTCAAGGGTCAAGCCGCTCAGTCCCCTCGGCACCAACTCAACTCTTGCCCTCACTGAAGCTCCGGCAAGAACGGTTGAGGGGAGAATATTCTGAAGAACCTCCTTCTCACCTTGAGGGGAGCCAACACCATCAACATCGGTAACTCAAATCTCATCATCACCACCGGTCAATACACATCTCATCAATCCCAACAACATCAACAACAACAACGGCTGTTAATCACACCAATAACAACAACACCACCACCCACGGTAGCAACTTCATCTTCCTCAGGCGGGGACAAAGGAAAAGGCAAAATGACAACTCACGAGCTTGAGAAGATTCCCTACAAAATCGGCGACACTGAATACCTTCTCACACCTCAACAGCTTAGTAAATATCTTGCTAAAGAAGAAAGAGATTGAAACTAAAGGAAGATAAAAGAAAGAGAAGCAGCAAGGTTGTCGCCGAAGAAGTGAGAACATGGGATTGATCCTAAGCAAGCTCAAAGGTTAGGAGGACAAAAGTTCAAGGAAGCTCAGTACGCTCGGATGTCGAAATGAGAAAGCAGTTGGAAGAAAAGAAAAAGAAAATGAAGCCATCGGCAAAGCGAAATTGAACATTACAAGCGGACAATGACAAGCCGAAGGCTTCTGAAAAGATCACATGTCGGAATCATCCCCAATACCAAACCACTGGCCATGAACGTTCTACGAGGGGGATGATAAAAGACACTTCGAGGTTCATGATACCCTGAAATTCACTGACTTTGGGATCACTGAACTCGATGAGCTTGGTCCAATTATTGAAAAGAAGAAAAATGCGGTGGTTAAGGACACGATGAAGATGCTCATAAAAGATATGAAAGACCGAGGGATTGTCCAGCCAACTGGGAATTCACCGCTATAGCTGCACCTCAAGGATATCAACCACAATCATCCACTGGCAAAAGGAAGAGAGTTGAGTTCCAACCTGAAATTAAAGTGCCTGGACCGAGTGTAATGGGAGGCCGCACTTTGAAGGAGTGAAGTTTGTGAACTCGTCTAGTGATTGAAAAGCCCGAAAGGGCTATTTTTCATTGATGTCTATGGAAACCAAAGATTCCAAAGATGGAGTGATATTGATCAGTACGGAGTGGCTACAACGATCGGCTATATTCAGTGGCCTCTCAAATTGAGACTCGAGAATATTAGGTTCGCGACTTAAACGAAAAGATAAGAGACTATCACGACAAAGGAAACACTCATCACCAAGAAAGTTAAGCTTGAAGCAATGGGGAATCCATACTGGGTGACATCATTTGATTTATCTTTTTTACTAGTGATAGGAACCTTGTAATTTGATCAATAAACGATGTATGTTTTGTTAAAAGATTCAGTGTTCCTTATTGTATTTATTAGTACATTCAGTGTAAGAAGAAGCCATTTGCTCACTTACACTGATCAAACACTTAGGCTATTTGTATATCCAAATAGAGGCTGTTGGGTTAGGAAATACACAAACCCCTTAATCTAGGATTTGAATAGAAAATAGCCCAAGTACTTAGACCATTAAACGTAATCAGGTCACTGAGTGCATAGTCTCTCAGTGAGTCATCTTCGTGAAACTCGATGCAGGCGAAGATGAAGTCTCTCCGATGAAGGGAACTTAAAGGGTGTAGACTGAGTCAAGAAGAAGATGATGGATTCAGTGAGTGATGAAAATAACTCACTGAATCCCTAAGACTCCTCTCCAACTTTTACAGAGACAAGCTAAGTAGAAGATCTGAAGGATAAATAGATGAAGAAGAAGGGGACAAAGGCGGGATAAGTTTTAATCGATAAGAAGAAGTCCTTATCAACATAAGTCAACTTTCCACTGAATGGCTAACTTACAAGATCGGTGTCATCACTGAGTTATGGAAAGCACCTTGTCTTTTACTTAGAATTGTCTTTGTAGAACAGAGACAAAATACATCAAGATTTTGTCTTACGTATAATGTCGATTTGTCACTTAGGAATGAGTTAAAACTCATACATGTATAAATAGCATAAGAGATGAAGTGAAAAGATTAAGCTTGTGAATTGTAAAAACACACACACACAAGCCATATTTTCACTCCTCAAATACAACTTAATTCACGAGATAGCTCAGTGAGCTCTAAGAGTTGTGCTTTCGAATGCTTTGAGCTTAGAGAGGAATCACCCAACTTTGTCATTTCAATCCCAAGTACTATCCCGCAAGTACTTGGGTAAGCGTGTTCTTGTTGATTTATTTCTAATAAGAATATGATGTTGAAAATTTATATGTGTGTTTTACTTACGTTAATTTCAATCATAGTTCACTAGTTACTTGTTTTATATACTTAAACTGTTTCAAACAATAGTGAACGGGGAACAACAAAATAAGCCGTAAAAACGTTTATTTATATTTTACGATCTTCTAATGTTTCATTTCCATAACAAGCGTAAAAATCATTTTAACGATACAAATAAAATACGTAAATGGTTTGAACTAATAGTTTCTAACATATTCACATTTTCACATAAAACACTAAAACAAGTATAAGTGATTTTATGATTTAATATTACATATGTACAACAACTAGAGCTTACATATTTGGGTAAATTATACACATAACTTGTATGTAGTATATTGGGTAATATAAAATGGGTAGAAACTTAAGTATCATAACCCATTGGGCAAATACATTGAATGTAGTTGGGTACAACCCAAAGCCCATAACCCATGGATCTTGAACCACAACCCATTGCATGACATCATGCTTATATCAAACATGGATAATATCCATAACCCATGGATCAACCCATACCCAAGTGACTAAGTGCATTGCACTCAAGAGATACATTGTATCTAGCTAAAGATCCATGGTTCAACCCATGACCCATAACCAAAATACCCATGGGTAAAAGGGAGCGTTCCACGGATCCCTAGCTTAACGCTAGATGGATCCCTTGTGGAAGGGATCCGTGGATCTGGGAGCGAATGAGAAGGGGATTTTTCCTCTATAAATAGTGAGCCATTTCTTCATTATTTCTCACCCCCTTTCTAACATACTTTCTCCCCTGAGTTAAAATCTCACTAACCTTAGATCCAAGAGATCTATGTTTGTAGTTTTGTTTATGTGTGATCTTCTAGGTTCCTCTTAAAGGCAAGATCACCATCTTTGAAGTCGAGCAAGGTCAAGTCCATGAGTTGCCATGCTTCCTCATCATCAAGGCTACTAAAGTCTTCTTGTTGATGATTCTTTTCCTTTCTAAGAAGTGTTGAAGACATTAGTGAAAGATGTCTCAAGGGTCAAGGCGAAGATATTAGTGAAGGGTATCTATCGCCCATGTCATAAGCACTTGTGATAGGTGCTTAGAAGTCAAGACTAGAAGCATTAGTGAAGGGTACTTAGAAGTCAAGACACAAGACATTAGTGAAGGGTGTCTTGAAGATCTAGTTAAAAGGCATTAGTGAAAGGTGCCTTTGATATACATTCGATATGGTGTGTTTCGATGTATAAGATAGATTAGTACTAGATCCAAGGATATTGATGTCCTTGATAATGTTGTAAAGGAGTAGATCTCCTTTGGGATTAGTCGTTGGTGTAGTGTGGTAGTAGTTCCTCCATTGCAATGGAACTAGCTGCTTAGCCTAGTACCTAATAAAGGGTAGGCGACGTTGTGTAGGTGTGGTTCACCTTGGAGTGAAAGAACCGGTGGTTAGCCTAGCACCGTATAAAGGGTAGGCGGCGTTGTGATAGGTGTGGTTCGCCTTGGTGTGAAAGAACTTCGGTATCTAGCTTTGTAGGAAAAGGTTAAGCGGCGTTGTGAAGGCTTCTCTGCCATAAGGAGATTGGTGTAGTGTTTACGAACTCTCGAGTAGGTAACTCGGGGAGTGGAGTAAGGCAAGGAAGGTGTCCTTGTAGCCGAACCACTATAAATACTCGTGTTGTGGTTTTGTGCTTCTTACTCTTATCTTTCATTACATATCTTTATATACTTGTTTATTAACATCCAACACACACATCCAAATAGATTGACATAAGTCGATCTAAATAGATTAAAAGGAAGTTTTAATTGGCAAAACTATTCAACCCCCCTTCTAGTTTTCCACAGAAACCATCTACACCCTATTAACAAATACCTGAAGATCCGGAAGAAATCAGTGAAGAAACGTTTAAAAGAGTGGTACAGGTTTGAAGAAGAAAATGGCAGTCAAAGTTTTAGAAAGCCAATGTGGTCACAAAGTTATCCTTAAGTAAATAATAAAATATATTTACCTTAGAATATAATATGCAACAAAATATTAAAAACTATTTTGTGGATAACCAATCACAGTGCCAGCTTTATTGTTGCTTTAGTATATATATAGGGAGAATTTCATGTATATCCTTGCAAAAACCCTTAATTACATAAATATCCTTATAAAATTTGAAATTACATCAATATCATTTCAAAAATAAAAAATACTCATATTTGTTCAAATATATAATTTAATCATTATTTTATGAGTTTTAAATATTAGGAATTATCATAAATATTAGTTAATAGGGATTTTACCCTTTTACCCTTATTAATCTATTAAAAGGAATCTTCATTTGCCCCTTCTTCTTCATCTTCAATTTTTCTTCTTAACCTAATACACTTGTTTGGGACTAATTACAGCAACTCCTAGCAGATTCAACCTTTATAAGGTGTTTGGTGGGAAAAGTTAAAAAACATTTGAGGAAAAACCCCAAAAGCATAGACCATATCACAAGATACTCACCAAAATCGATTAATCTATTTTTTTCTTATTAAAAATGTTTTGTTGTTGAATGCATTTCGTCATATGTTCCCAGGCTTTTATTTTGGTTGTTTTTTGAGCTACATCGATTTGACTTTCATTTCATTTTAAAAGCTTTTCATAAACTGCATTCAATTTACACACAATTAATTCCACTTGGGAAAGTGATTTATTAAGAAAACAAAATTTAGAGATGGATCATTTCAACCATTCAAGGTACGAGGTTACCTGGAATTAAAGTGACTTTTCAATTAAGACAATGAGGGCATCTATATCAGTTAATATTTAAAATATATTGTTATGTATAAAAGTTATTTAATAATGATTAAATTATATATTTGGACATATATGAGTATTTTTATACTTTTAAAAGGATATTGATGTAATATCAAATTTTACAAGAATATTGATGTAATTAAGGGTTTTTGTAAGGATATGGATGAAATTAAATATGCAGAGGCACTTTATTTTGCTTACCCATAAATTCATGCTTACCAAGGGACAAATCCTCACCATCCATCTAGTTTGATATAATGGTGTGGATTAACCTAAGATTTAAATGGCAAACCTAAGTCCATGTTTTTTTTTGTCTTTTTCTCTTTCTTTTTTTATTCACATATTTTTTTTGTTTTTTTTTTAAATTAACGTTTTTTATTTAATTCACGTAAATTTTTTTTTAAATTCATTTTTAAATTGGTTTTTACTAATTCACTTTTTCATTCTTTTTTTCGCCGTTTTTGTCTATTTTCATAATTCACGTTTTTCATTTCATACTTTCCGTTTTCATACATTTTCATATGTGTTCGTCCGTTTCATACATTTTACGTCTAAGCTTTTCATCGTTTTCTTTCAATTTTCATACGTTTTCATCCATTTTCAAACGTGTTTTACGCTTTCATACGTTTTTTCATACGTATTAGTCCATTTTCTTACGTTTTCACACGCCGACTATCACAAGTGATTTTCGAATATTACGATATTCATCACCGAATATCACTCCTCGAATATCACTTTGTGATATTATGAATATCACTTGTGATTTTTACGGATATCACTTTGTGGTATTATGATAATCACTTGTGATTTTCATGTTACAAAACATTAGTTGAAAATCACTTGTAATATTCAGAATATCACTTGTTGATCATTCGGATATCCGCGAATATCACTTGTGATATTAATATTATTTGTGATACTCGAGTAATATCACTTGTGATATCAGCGGAATGCCACTTGTGATATGAGGGAGACATATGAAAGCGGCAAAAACATTTAAAACCAGCAAAAATGTATGAAAGCGATGTATGAACTTTAAACAAAAATTTGACCATTTTATCTTTATACGTGGTAAATATAAACTTACATATTTTTATAAGTTTCAAAATAAGCAAATTAAGCTTGTGAAACATAAACCGAAATCACATAAGCTCATAAGCAAATAAAATAAGATTTAACAATTACCCCCAAACTATGTAGTTGCTATTCAAATTATGTATTTGTGATATTCTGAATATCACTTGTGATTTTCAGGATATCACTTTATGATATTCTGAATATCACTTTGTGATATTATAAATATCACTTGTGATTTTCTGGATATCACTTTGTGATATTCTGAATATCAGTTGTGATTTTGATGTTACAAAACATTAGTTTAAAATCACTTGTGATATATTATAGACGCGATCCAACATTTAAACGAACAAAAGCAGAAAAATTGGCGAATATGTATGAAAACAGGATGAAACCATATGGCGGAAAAGCAGTAAAAGTCGACTGCAGCGGATGAAAATGGACGAACGTATGAATAATGAACAAAACGTATTAAGAAACGTATTGGCATTATGTAAGCGGACGAAAACCTAAGAAAATGGATGAATATGTATGAAAATTGGCGTATGAAAGCGAAAAACAAGTATTTAAAGCGTAAAACGGCATGAAAGCGGACTAAAACATATGAAAGCGGAAAAAACGAGCGAATTAAAAAGCATTGAATAATTAAAAAAACGCTTGAATGAAAAGAAAAAGACAAAAAATGAATAAAAAGAAAGACAAAAAACAAGAAAAAAAAACATGAGACACAGGTTTATCTATTAAATTTTAGGTTAATCCCCACCATTAGATTAATCTAGATGGATGGTGGGGATTTGTCCCTTGGTAAGCACCAAAATAAAGGTAAGCAAATGAAAATTCCTCTAAATATGCAACAAAATATAAAAAAATATAGCGCCAACTTTATTGTTGCTTTAGTATATATACAAATTTTAACTACAATATAATGGCATTTATGTCATACTTAAAAAAGAAGTCTTAAAAAAAATAAGCCTACACATTTACTATAAAAGAAAGGCTTTATATTAAATACATCACATTATTAAAATTCAAATGCAGACGTTTTCATTAAATTAAATACAGTTTTCAAATCATTTACAGCCTAATATTAAAAATGTGTAACCGCTAAAAATCATTATTATCAATAATGATTATTAAAAACATATAACCGCAACCAATATATAAATACACATAAACCATTTCATATCTCTCTCACACACATCTAAAACATCAACAATAAGACCGAGTGTAGTAATATTTAATCACAGAGCACCCGCCACCGAATTACGCGAGTACGCTGCTAGTGTTTCCTAATGTGTTAGAAACGTTTTGCACTAAATTTCTTTTTCTAAAGGCCATGTATCATTGAAACAGAGAAATCAACCTACAAGGTCCTATGATTCTAGAGCCAATTTCCACCGACTTCACTTCTCAAGTGTAAAACGGAAAGAAGATAAATGGAGAAGATAAAGAAGAGATAAAACAAGATGAGTCGGAAAAAAAAATTGGTGAACTGGTTAATCTTCAACACATAACCAATACACTCCTACTCCATCAATCCTTTTTTTGGTGAACTGTTTAATCATTTATTAAACTTCAAACAAATATATACGTACTAATGCAGTCATCAAGTAGTATGACAATACCATAGATTAAACTTCAAACAACAAACATGGAATTCGAAACTCCAAAACCAAACCTAAATCATCAAAACTGAATCTTTAACAGATGATTAAAGATTCATTCACCAAATCACCCAAAGTGTTATTGCTTCTACTCTACCAATTCTTACTAAACACAATAGACTAAAACTTCAACTCATGTTAGCCATCCAACCTTACTCAACACACAGACCACAACTTTTACTCATGTTAACCATCCAACCCACGACCAACCAAAGGTTTATCTTTGACTTTTAAACCACAATTATTGGCTTGCAGAATGACATGAATAACACAAATCATAATCCTACTTAACAAACAAATAACACAAATCATAAATAATCATAATCCTACTTAACAAAAAAATAACACAAATCAAAGTAGATAATTAAAGATACTTGAACCATTGTTGTGATACCATAATTTACATAAACTATATAACCAACCATTAACAAAAGACATTGTTCATATACACCTAACCCAAACGGTTAACTTTGCAAGTAAACATAAGATGCGAAGAACACCCAACTGATGATAAGGTTTCTCAACTTGTTTGCCCGCGGCTCCTCCATTTTGGAACAAAGCTCCGCTTGGTTTACCCGGGTCTCCTCATCGTTTGCTTTTGTGCTCCTCAAAGTCAGCCCGTTCTTGCTCTAACACATGAACATCTTCCAAAGCATCCCTAATCCTAAGTAAACCATGGATGATGTCTAGAGATCGGTCGCACTTAAGCGGATCGCCCAACCTATAAACGGACACCTGGAGTTCTATTAAATGAAAGAAATGTAAATAAAATGAAGAAAACAGAGCAACTTGTAAAATGTACCATTATTTTGTTTTGTTCAAGAGTCAAACTTACGTATATCGGACATGAATAGAATCGACGCATCAGATTCATTTCGACTCGAGGTTCTAATAAGCGAACTTGAAGACCACAGGTACAAAGAACCATTTTTCAGATGAATATGATGATGAGCTGTAACAATAGGTGTGGGTTTGAAATTATGTCTGATTAATCGTGTTTATAAGAATGAAAGAAGTAAAACTTAGTTGCAAAAAATGTCCCTCAACACAAAGGTAGGTGTGCTAGTGGGCATGTTAGGTGGATTTGATGGCGGGAAAAGTGAAGTGACGAAAATACCCTCACGTGCAACGCACGTGATGACTAACTAATAGGGTTTAGTAATGCGCATTAGCGAAAATCGGGTTTTTGAAACTACAATAACGGTTCAAGGGCAAAAGTTACAAAAAAAATGAAAAAAGGTAACATTTCAAAAAAAAAGAAATTCGAGGACAGTTCTCGCAAAAATCGAAAAGTTTATGTCACAGTTTTAGATTCAAGCATAATAGGATCTTCATCCAAGTTATGCCACAGTTTTAGATTCATATAATTAAGGGTAAATGGTCTAAAAATACATTCAAGTTGCCACATTTTCCTTTTGTATGCGCTACTATCTTTCAATTTTCCTAAAAAATTTAAATATTTTCTTAATTTTCTAATTGTAGCCATCATTCTGACGTGGCATCTTTTAATTAAGAGTTATTTACATAAATCGTACATGTGGCTCTAAAAAATTACATAATCGCTCTTTAGTCAATTACATAAAGGTCTCTGTGGCTCTAAAATTTACACCAGTCGTCCTTGTGGCTCTTAAATTAAACTAATCAAGAGTTATTTACATAAATAGTCCCTGTAGCTCTAAAAAGATTAGACCAATCATCCTTGTGGGTCTAAGATTAAAATTGCCCTTAGTCAAGGCTCGAACTCGTCCGTATTTATATGTTTTCGTTCGTTTTCTAATATTTTCACACATTTTCTTACGTTTTGTCCTTTTATACGTTTTTGTCCGTTTTTATACGTTTTTCTTACGTTTTTATCTGTTTCAATACGTTTTCAAAGGTTTTATCCGTTTTTATATGTTTCCATACGTTTTTATATGTTTTGTCCGTTTTTACACGTTTTCGTACGTTTTTCTTACATTTTTATCCTTTTTTATACTTTTTCGTTTGTTTTTTATGTTTGCCTAAATGTTTTTATTTATTTTCATTACTGTTTTTATCACGGTTTCTTCAGTTTATTACGTTCTCGTTTTAACATGTTTTTATATGTTTTCATACGTTTTTATCCATTTTTATATGTTTTCGTCAGTTTTTATACGTTTTCATCCGTTTTATACGTTTTCATCCGTTTCTATACGGTTTCATCCGTTTTTATATGTTTTGTCTGTTTCAATACGTTTTTGTCCATTTTGATATGTTTTCGCTCGTTTTCTTATGTTTTCATACGTTTTTCAGTTTTATACATTTTCGTCCTTTTCTAGACTTGTTCGTCCATTTTATACGTTTTTCTTATGTTTTCATACGTTTTCATCCGGTTTTTTTATGTTTTCGTATAAACACGGATAAAAAAGTATGATAACGTAAGAAAAACGTTCAACTACACAAGCGATAGAAAGCAGATAAAAGCGTATAAAGCGAAAAGAAAAAATGGATAAAATGTATAAAATGAAGGCGTATAAAAAGCGATGAAGAGCGTAAAAAAATGACGCTAAAGCGTATAAAAGCGTAAAAAGAATATAAAATAACGATAGCGAATAAAAAAAAGCTTGAACAAAAGCGTATAGAAGGATAAAACGATAAAATTATAAAACATATGAAAACATAATAAAACGGGTGAATACATATCAAAACGGACAAAAACGTATAGAAACGGACGAAAACGTATAAGAACGGATGAAAACATATAAAATGGACGAAAATGTATAAAAACGGACGAAAACGTATAAAAACGGATAAAATCGTATGAAAACACATAAAAATGCAGAGAAAAAGCGTGAAAGGGATAAATGAAGCGATACTGATCAAAAACATTATAATAATGGAGCGTGAAAACGTATAAAAGGATGGAAACGTATGCAAAGTAAGAAGTGGAACTTGGTAGCAAATGGAAGGAATAGAATCGCATACAATGGAAAGTATAAAACGGAAAAAAGCATATTAAAACCTTCAGAAAACGGGCGAAAACATATCAAAACGGACGAAAATGTATAGAAAGGGTCGAAAACATATAAAGGAATGGAAGCCGGATAAAGCGGAATAAAACGGCGATAAAACCGCGGAAGAAAATGTATAAAAACGGATAAAAACATATGAAAACGTAAGAAACATATAAAAACAGATAAAAGCGTATGAAAACGTACGAAAACGTATAAAAATGGACAAAAACGGACAAAAACGTATGAAAATATAAGAAAACTGGCGAAAGCATATAAATACGGACGAGTTCGAGCCTTGACTAAGGGCAATTTTAATTTTAGACCCACAATGACGATTGGTGTAAAATATTTTAAGCCACAGGAATGACTTATGTAAATAACTCTTGATTAGTTTAAGTTTAGAGCCACAAAGATAACTGGTGTAAATTTTTAGAGGCACATGGACCTTTTGTGTAATTGACTCAAGGATGACTAGTGTAACTTTTTAGAGCCACGGGGACGAATTATGTAAATAACTCTTAATTAGTTGATGTCACGTTAGAATGATGCCTACAATAGGAAGATTAAGAAAGTATTTGAAGTTTTTAGAAAAATTAAAAATAGTAGCATACAAAAGAAAGGTTGCAACTTTAATGCATTTTCAGATTATTCGCCCTATAATTAATCACATATTAGAGGATTAGGTGTCGTCTCGCCGTGGGACTTCGCCGCCACCGTGTCACCCTCGCCGAAGCCATTCACACACCGGGTTAGCTCGCGCCGTCCCTCGCCGTGGACGAGCTCTTCGTCTGCACAACGAGCTCCAACTTTTGACACAAGCACAAACCAAACGGATATATTTTAGTTTTCAAAAAAATATATCCGTTTAACGACAATTTTTTTTTCCTTAAAAAAAAAAAAAACACAAAAAAAAAACAAAACAAAACAACAACTTATACTACTCCTATAAATAACATACCATAACCACCATTTTTATCATCTTCATCAACATCTTTAGTTCAAAAAAATCCCACAATGTCTCAAAACCCGAATGACGGAGGATATTTCACAAACCTACTAAATTCAAACCCACCACAATACGGGGGTTCTTCAAACCCGTCTACCCTCCTCGCATAAAATTCCAACCCGTCTCCACAAGAAATTTTTCTTAACCAACAATATGCGTTTCAACAAGGATTCATAAAGTTACCGCCCGATTTCCATCACCACAGTTTTTAACCCGTCACAACCTCCAAGTTTTTAACCCGTCACAACCTCAAACGTTTCCCCAAATGGAATCACAACCGTCCGGTTCACAATTCAAAGTACCAAAATCACGTGAATCGGCCAAGGTAGAGGGAAAAGCGAAGGCAAAAAATCAAAACAAGCTATGGATTTGGGCATATGATGAAGATGTGGAAGTCATAGGCCGCGACAGGAGGCGAATGCGAAATGCCGCGCAATGTTGGATAGAAATCAAGATCGAGATATGGGAAAAGATTCGAAGATTTCTTTTGGAGCGACATTATGGACATGTTCAATAATCGGACCAATGACACGACTTACCAAAAATATGATCGCGGGTAAATGGTGAGGATTAACGCTGATTGCCAAAAATTCAATATTTACTACAAACACTGCATCGAAGTGGTGAAAATGACCACGATCATCTCGAGAATCTGGCCAGAACCTTTGGCAGCGTTTTCTTTGGGAAGGAGTTGGATATGTTTACGGCAGGATATTTTGAAAAATTACCGAAGTGGGATGCGAAGATCCGATTGACATTACATGTCTCGAGGATATATTCGGCCGGACAAATAACCTAGATCACGAAAGAGATGGCGGCCGAAAGAGTCGAGCCGAAGAAACAAAAGTCGACTTCAGCAGAAGGGCTTGCGAGATCCGGTGGAGTCAATCGAGTAATTTTTCGGGACATATATCCGAAAAATACTAAAAAGCGGCAGCTCAAATGGCTTAGCAGCGAAGGAGAAGGAAATTGTTAATAGCGATGAAGGAGATGAAGTTTCTCATGCTAAATCGGTTTGACCGATGACCGTAAGTAAAAGTAGAATCATCAGAAGAATAGTGAAGAAATATCTTGAAAGAGATGTTTAAGTTTCTTATTATTAGTATGTGTTGTATTTTTTTCCCGTGTGCTTTTTCACGTATCGTGTTTATTTTTCTTATTATTGTGTTGTTTAATGTATTTAATTATTAATGAAATAAAATTGGTTTAAAAAAATAAAAAAGAAGGTACCAAATAGAGGTGATGAGGTTTGAGTGAGGGGGATGGAGTAGTTGTGGATGTTATAGTGATGTGGCAGTGACGTGGCGGTGATGAAGAAGTGTTACCTCTTCACAACACCTGATCCTCTTAGGAAATGAAGAAATGAGCTTTTATTGATTAGGGGTTAAGAGTAATGATTGGCATGTCTAAATGGCATGCCTAATTTCATGCCTAACAATTAGATTACAACACTTGTATTAATCAAAGGCTATCATGAAAAGAGAGAAATATCATACTCCACTTGTTATATGTTGAGTGGATTAGGCATAAAATTAGTCATGCCATTTAGGCATGACAATCATTTTCCAGGGGTTAATTAATTATATTAGATCTTTCATTAATTATATTATATTCGATGAATTTACAAAGCTAGACGAGTATTCGAGTATTTGTGCATACCAAACGAGATTTTATTGCGGCAAATGATTATAGTTGCAATATTTTGATTTTTTATTTTCATCAACTATAAACTATCACAATAATTAAAACAAAAAGTGTAACATGATGTCTCGTATAGTAGAGTTTGTGAATGGATTTTCTAAAATTATTAATGTTAAAAAAAAAAAAAAAAAAGTAAATAAAATAAAATAAAATCACCTTTTTTTAATAGATAGAAACTCATTCAAAAAATAGTCAAAAATTGTTATGTATTTTTTTTGAAATTTTTGGTGGGAACGTAGTTAAGGAAATTATTTTACTAAGCCAACATTGTTTGAATTTTTATGTGAGAATTTAAGTTTTAAAAAGATAATTTGGGGATTGAACATTATTTATTTTAAATTGAATAAGTTTAAAAAAATATTTTGGCTTTATATGTAATAGAGATAAGAGTAAGTCTCAAGGTCATGCATGGGCGGCATCTACGAAAATTCTTCCTAGGGGTTCATGTATTTTTAATTATTATGTTTTTCACAATAAATTTGATATCAGTGACTTTTGGGCTCATGCCTCGCTCTTGCCTCGACCCTGCGTTTTCCTCAAGGCCTATCTTAATTGCTAGGGACTTGCAGACTGTTTTAAAGTCTACTAGCGGCCTGCCTCTACTTGAATAGATTTGATAATGCTGCTTTATTATTTCAGATAACATACCATGCAATTAATTGTGTTTATAGGTTGTACAATATGCTTTATTAATTTGTATTTCTTGTCTAAGCTCGGTGCCGCGTTAAAAACACGCATTAATTTATTATTACCAATAATAACTTAAAATTGACTCACGCTAAATATCTTGACCAAGATTAATAGTGTTTTGTACGTAAGAAATCACCAAACGCAGTTTAATCAGACTTTTCCCATCATGCGTTTTTGCCACGTTCACAACTTTCACTAGTCTCTTATGGTGAATGCCATTAAATCCCAGGATTTGGTTCTTATGCGACCGAATTATTACAATAATCTTACGAGACGGACAAGAATGGAGGCGTCATTTCCTTTAAAACGTTTTATTTTAGATCCTTTATGAGCTTTCATCATGCTTCATTCGTTAGATTGTGCTGACACGTTGTTTGTTGCTTCATCAGCGACAAGTTAGCATACGCATCGCTTATCCGAGTTTTTGGCGTTTACGTTCGACCTCGAGTTCATCGTTTTTTCCGCCATGACCGCCATGGTGATGACGTTCGTTTTACGCGTCGAATTTGACAAAGAAAGTGTTCATTTTATCGGCGACGTTATCCATAATATATTTTTTCGCCTGATGATAGTTTATCCTTTTTATATTTCAGTTTAATGCTTTTACAAGAGCCTGAAAAGAAAGTTTTGAGAGGCAGACTAGTGGAAAGAGTAAAGAATTGGAGAGGAAGGAAGGAAGGAATGGAGGAAGGTTTGGAATGGAATGGAATGCAATGGAACGGAGGAATGGAATGGACAAAGCGGAATGAAATGGAATGGAATGGAAGGAACATGGAACGGAAAGCGAATGGAATGAAAGGCATGTAATGGAATGGAATGGAATGGAATGGATGGAATGGAATGGAATGGGATGGAAATGGAAGGAATGGAATGGACGGAATGAAATGCGAATGGAACGAACGGAATGAAAGGAGGAAGCGGTAAAAACGTATTTTAAACGCAAACGAACGAAAACGTGAAAACAGTTACAAAGCATGTAAAACTTATGAAACGGAAAATGATAAACGCGTTAAAGCCAACGAAAACGCAGACAAAACGTGTAAAAGCGGACGAAATGTAAGAAAAACCAAACTTAAAGCGCTTTTTTAACGATTGTTAGTGTAAAGGACCAACGACGAAGTTTAGCGTGAAGATAAACCAACTTTAAGTTATCGAGAACTACCGCTAGCATAAAGGACGAACGATGCGCTCTTTTCTGCGTCGAACAAAGGACCAACGATGTTTTTATCGGGACAGACAAAAAGAACGATACATACAACGTGGAAGTGTGGCAAAGCAATCGATTCTAGTGACGGTTCCTTTAGATTTCTGTACATTTTGCCTTTAATACTTGTAAGTGTTCTTAAAATTAAGATGATGATGAAAGATCATTAATAGTGTATTGTGTATTGTACAATAGGCTTTGTATTTTGTAATTCTTAATTTTAAAACCATGAGGAGAGAAATTCATTCCTCTATTATAAGTAGTATAGATGTACACTGGTGAAGTTAAATTGGATAATTTCACCTCCCAAGCGATGTCATCGGCACCGAGTAATGAACATAGGAATAATGTTTTCAATTGATATAAAATTTGCGTACTGTTACATCCGTTTTGATGCTTAATCTGAATCAGTTCACTAATTTTGCCGAAACTAATTCAGCAATAACTCTTACTTGTTTCTACACCTGCACATAGTTGTTTAACTTTAAGGGTGTGTTTGTAGAATGGCCGAAGGTGGAAATAGTTCTTTCTTCTGTTTGGTAGAAATTGAAATGGAGAATTTTGGTGAGAGAAAGAGTAGAGAAACAGAGACGTAGTGTAATTTGTAATTTGCATTCCATTCCCTTATTTTGGTGGAGAAATGGATAATTATTTTAAAGATTTAAAAAAAATGTTTTTAAATAAACATTTTCAAAATATAGTTTTAAAAAACAAGTTTTTAAATGCATTTTAAAAATAATTTTTTTAATTTTTTTTTTAAATAAGTTTTTTTTAAATAAATACATTTTTTAAACATTTTTTAAAACAAGAACACATTTTTTTTTTTTTTAAAAAATAATTTTTGAAAGATAATTTTTTAAAAAATAAATGATATTTTTTTAAAGATTTTTTTTAAATATTTTTTTAATTTTAAAATATTTAGAAAAATAAAAATATTTTTTTAAATCAACAAATATATGTGAGCCTTAATGACAAAATGTTATTTAAATAATTTTTTTTCATTTTAGTTTGCTGCATTTGTTCTCCAAACATTGGAATTAACATAATTCTTTACAGATTTTATCTCCTTAGATTTTCTTCATCGGCCTTTGAAATTCATCACCAAACGCAGCGTCTTTAAGTGGTTATTTGTTGGAATTTTCAAGGTCTCTAGAATTGGTGTCAAGGGATAAAAGGATCAGCTGTTGCGACTTGCGACAGTTGCAAGCTGTTTTGAATAAGCTGTCATCAATCATTTTAAATGTTTATGAAAGATTATTTCTTGTATGGTCAAACCAATAAAAAAAAAAAAAAAAAAAAAAAACCTTCAATTATTTGTTTCATGAGATTTGAATCCGTTTTTCTTTTTATAAATACTAGACGCAGTCTGCCAGCGTCTATGGTATTGATTCTGCCGTGAGGATAATTAACAATATGCGATATTGTGGTAAGTGTTTAAGTAACGCGATAATTCAAGCGAAGAAAATTATTAACACATGAAAAGAACATATAAAAATATTTATTAAAAGCGAAAATAAACATTACATCAATTATGGATAGAATCAATCAACGACAAGTATCAGTGTAAAATTTCTTATTACGGCATATGAGTGTTGAATCCTCTTTCTGCTAACTCGATTGGCTTCACTAGTTATCGTCCATCAATGCATGGTATTTACCCAATCAAAAAGTGAACCTAAGAAACTTAACAAAATATATACAGGTTGGGTATAATGTATTTCACCAAATTATTTGAAAACTTTGTATATCTTTGAAATTAATGCTCCAGAACAATCAATGATTAAAGCACCAATCAATCACCATCATTATAGCAATATTCGTTTGTATTTAGCGTATTTAATGCTAAAAAACAAGAACAAAAATGAACCGTGGTATATAATAAATCGATGATGCTTTGTGATTGTAAACATTCGTTTATTCAAACATATCTCTAATTTCAACTATATATAAATGTCAAAACAATATTTTAAAAAATCATATGGTCATTGCACACATTTGATATTTAATAGCGAGATCGCATATGATACACACTATGAAGTAACATAACAATAAAAATAATAAATTGTAATATGGTGCCTTATAAAATAAAATATGGTGATAAAGTTTTAGAAATTATTAGTGTTAAGATTAAATAAATTAAAAAAATATATATATTTTTTTTGGGAAATTACATTAGTAAAAGTTGTCAAAATGTGATACATTTTTTGAAATTTTAGGTGTGAATTGTTGTGGTAGTTTATTTCAAGGACAAATTGAATTTTTATATAGAAATTTTAGTTTGAAAGAATTTGAAATTTAGCATTCTTCACTTTTTAAGTTTCAAAAACGTGGATACACGCTTTTGTATGTATAATAAAATAAAAAAAGTTGTATTGAATTTCCAACATTGAATATGCCGAATCTATTTTCATTTAATATTAGTTTGAATTTTTAATAGTAATTATATATACATATAGTTAAAGGCAGCTTCGTAATGTAAGGATTTGACATATCGTTTAGTGATAAAAAATGTTTATGGGTTATAAATGAAAAATAATAAAAGTTTGAAGACTTGGGTATTAAACATAATGTTTTGAAACCGGATCGATCGGCAGCTGGGTTCAACCGAATCGTTTTGGTCGAAATGAATTGATTTAAGCGGGTCAACCCGACGGGTTGGGTGAACAGGTGAAATTAAACCGGTCAACCCGCGGGTTTGAAGCTTCCCGGTCAACTTCGGTTTATGTGTATTAATAGTTTCTTTTGGAAATATATGTTTTCAACATTTCTTTTTTTAGTTTCAACTTTTACTTTTTGTTTTCTTTTATATAGTAGACGGATACCCGTGGACGATTAAGCTGGAGAAATAGATCTCGATGATGCACGATTTACCGGTTTGTATAGGTTTCAACTCTCTTGGTTCATTTTAGGACTTTTATTGGTTAGTTGAACGATTGTATGAAACCGGTTCGGTTAAGCCTTGGTCCGTCGATTTTCAAAACTATATGTCCAATCAACTTGTTAGCTTGTATGAAACTTTGTGTGTTTTATTAATTTGTATAATTTGTATAATAACCGCTTTTCATTTAGGTTTGTTTAAAAATAACATTAATTAGTGTGTTTAATTATTTTATATTACGGATTTTGTTTTAGCTTGTTTAAATTATATATTGTGAAAATTTTATTGTACTTTTTAATATGGGGTGTTTTAATTGTTTGTATTTAATTTGGTGAATATGCTTTTAGTTGGTTGTACAATATGAATAAATCAATGTACTTTTAAATAATGGGGTGTTTTAATAAGAGTATTAATTACATTATACATTTCTCTCACTTTTGACTTTCAACTTTCAACTTTTCAATTTTCACTTTCACCCTTTGACCATTTTTCTATTTTATATAGTAAAGATAAGCTACAACGCAAAACAGTTAATCAAAAGGTTATAAACTTGTGCAACTTTCAAACCACAGCTCATTTGATAATTTTCCTGTTCAACTAAATTTTGAAAACCCACCAATTTTTTTTTTAATTTTTTAACTTGGTTGAAATTATCATATTTACTATGATCATTAAATTAAGCTATTTAGCGCTGAAGGAATCAAATCTTTGAATAATTGAGGTCTTTGGAGTGAAAGATTTACTAAAAAAACTGTTTGATGAATCTTTTGAATACCCTCTCTGAATAGAATATAATTACGATTTTAACCTCGGGTGTGGTTTAGTAATAAATAAAACACTTTGTATAAATGATTATTATCTATTTAACTTATAGTTTGAAAAACATATTTAAATAAAACTGAATATTACAGACTAAAAATTATTTATCACAAAATTATAAATATGAAACATATTTTATACAGTAATAATCGTTGAACTTGAACTTCATATGCTTAAATAATATAAACAATTAATTAGTCCAATTCAATGTTATTTAATTGTATATTAATGTATGGTGTACTTTGATTTTACATGCATTCTTCTATGACTCCAAATATTATTTAAATGTTATACTCCGTAACTAGTAGATGTGACTATGTGAGACGTGAAAGTGTAGGTAATTGGGTAAGTACATGGCCCACTGAATCATTTTGTGTACCCATTCATGCAAAATCACTCAGCACCAAATTTACCGTTCAGTGGCCATATTTTAATTCTTCAAACACGCTGACCGAATCATTTTAGACAAGCAGTACTTAATTAGCCCATTCAGAGACAATCAAACACACCCTAAGTTACCTATTCACATATTTAAACAAACTGACTAAGCACATATTAAAGATTCTAAGAACAAGTTCTCAATCATCTTATCCAATTGTTATCAAAGTAAACAAAAAATTAGTAATTTGTTTTATTTACAAAATTAAGGAAGATCAAAACAGCAGAAGAACTAATCCGGCACTTCAAAACAATCCTAACAAAAGAGAGGAATAAAAAAACAAAATATTGACATCTCCAAAATCTACCACTCCTATAGCCTGCAATAGTGTAGTTTAAAGCTTACTTTGTCAACTCCGTTAATTAGTTGGAGGTACGTCACCAGAATCTGTTTCTGATTGTGAGTCATCTTCTGCAGTAATAGCTCCAGTGTCGATATCCTGGTTGCCAAAAATGGATGCAAATGATAATGGATTGGAGGTAGAGCTTTCTTTCTTAAGACCCTTTATGGTATTAATTGCATCAACTGTGCGTCTATACACATCTGAAGTTCCCTCCCCAATTGGCAATGGTGCAGTTTTCGTATCACTAGTAGATTCGACTACTTCCGCTTCTAAAGGAAAGAGGAGTTCAAGATTTTCCTCGCACTCGTGGACCAATTGAGTAAGAGGTTCTGTGGTGAAAAAAGGCTGGCGAAGGGCACGTTGTGTAAAATGCACACGTAGTAACCCACCAGTTCTTTTGTCATACTTCTTCAAAATCTTAATAATACCTAAAAATAGAAAAGGCATATTAAATTTACAGAAAATTCATATAGATGAGATGCATGACTGAAGATATCAATAAGAAGAATGTTGTACCTGCAAAGTTTAAGGAGCTGTAGTTTTTGAGAAGCACCATCTCCCCGTGAATTGTGACAAAATCTCTCCGTATGGCCATCATCTCGTCACTGAATTCACTTTCTGATGTAAAGACTCCATCTTTGCCGCTTTTCTCCTTAGCTTGCTCAATTCTTTCTTTTAGCTCCTGGTTGAATCACCAAGTAAAATCAGTGGGTGGCCCAGTGGCAAAAGGGATTGTGACTATCACTCTAAGATATGTGAGGTCTCAAGTTCAATTCCTGCTAGGTGCAAACAACCTTGAAGTGGCCATGCCAACCTCCTGAAAAGGGAGGGTTTTACCCGGTTTGAGTCTATGTGGCGGTGAGTTCAAACCCCGTGGATTAGTCGACCAAACGGTCAGAAACCATGGTTACCCAAAAAAAGTAAAATCAATGAGATGTGGTGATTTTTCGGTATGTTATAATTGTAACTAGTAAAGATCGAGATTAGACGATATGACAACAAGGCTAGAAGAAGACAAAAGATAAACATGTTATCAAAATCAGTGTCAATAGTTATGTGGCATGCTAAGTTGCTAACGCATAATGACTTTCTCAAGGCATTTCGTTTAGCAAAGTGAACCATTGGTGCCAATCTACGAGCTTCAGTATTGATACGAGTGACATCACAAAATATCAATCCGTGATTTTACGCACCAATTATTTACTTGATGTACTTGACCATTATAACAATCCTTAAAGTGTTTAAGTGTGTTTGGTTGGCGCTTTTGGGTTTGACGAAATGACTTTGATAGTGTCTGAATATGCTTGTCTTGAGGATATCCATTTAAAGGAATGGATTTTTTTATCCATGAAATTACACACACTCCACATCTACCACTACATTCCTATTCCCCTCTCTTAAACTGTGATTCCTTAATTCTTAGTGCAGAGCAAATGCCACCATACTGCAGACATGTAAAGCTCCAAGTACAAAGTGGTTAGGAATAAGGATGATCCAGTAACCTCCACATAACTGAATCGCATAGTAGAAGCCATTAGTAGCTCACCATTAATGACTTTGAAAGACTCCTATTAGCTCTCCAATTGATTGATTTCATCATTAATGACTTGCAAAGACTCCTAGTTTAACTCACAAAACTCCAAAAGCACACCTCAACTCCTTTGTGTTAGTATTACTATTTGCGTATCATCAAAGCCATTGCTAGAAATCTTATTATTACAATTCATCAATTACGGTATAAAATACATAACAAGATGGACACAAACCATACAACTAAGTCTTGCAGAATCTAGGTTTAAAAAATAACACTCATTGAATCCAATATCCCCGCAATCCTGTTACATTCCGGATCCTATATCCAAACAATATTCTCCAGCAAACTTATAAAATTTCGATACTAGAACAAAAAACTAACATCCATTTAACCAAATTCTGAGCCCACCCTTTTATTAATCATAAATCATATTCAGTAAACTAGAAGAAACAGGTAGACACAAATTTTACCCGTTCAACAACTATAGTCATCCAACACACCCTTCAGGAAGATTGATACCAATAAAAAAATAATATAAAAACTAAAAGAAAGAGTCAATTCAATTATCACATAATTAGATCCCTATTCAGATCAAAAGTAGCAATATTATTTACAAATATTCAAAGCTAAATAAATAAATAAAAAAGAACCTGAAAACGAATAACGAACTCTTCTTCTTTATCAACATAAAAATCATTAAACTTATCAAGTTCTTCATTAAGGATCCTAACAAACCACTCTTGAAGATTATTGTCGTTGTCCGGGATTGGGTTAGGGAGGTTTTTAAGGAGCTTTTTCAAGGGTTTGTAACATAAGTATTTATCTTTCCATTCTGGTAATGTTTGTTCTAGATGGATACCGAATTCTTTACCAAATTTCATAACTGGTTATTCACAAAGGTGCTTTTTAGGATTGATATTGATTTAAGGTTTTTGTTTTTTTTGTTTGTTTGTTTGTTTGTTTGTTTGGAGTTTAGGAATGACGAGAATATTCTGTTGTTGGGTTTGGAGATGATAAGAATAAGAAGAGAAAGTATTTTATGAGACAATGACGGCACTTTTTGCTTTCTTCTTTTGGGTTTCTATAGAAACCTGTTTGGCCTTTCTTCTCATTATTATTTCTTGATTGGGTTTTTCGATTATGACGCGATGATTTTCTGAAATGCATTTTTGCTTTGCATCGAACTAATTTCCGTTTTATTTTTCGTTGTCTATTTTTATGTTTTGTACCATTTTGCACGGCTAAACTTGTTTTACTGAAACCATAATAACTATTGCACGTGTGACGCACGGTCGATTTCACTAACAAAAATAAGTTAAATAACGGGGTTTTCGCTAAATAGCTACAGTACTTATCAAATGTACCGTTTTTTGGTATGTATAAGTTTTTGTCGTTTTATACGTTTTCTTAGTTTTAATTTTGTGGAAAACTAGAAGGGGGGTTGAATAGTTTTACCGATTTTAAGTTGATTTCAAAAACTTTAGATTCGATATTATGTAAAATCGTATGGATGTTGAGAGCGTATAGATCTAATGATAATGCAATCAAATAAATAAAGTTAGGGATAGAAAAGCATTTATAACCGATTACAGCGCAAGCACCTTCGGCACTAATCCACCAGTCACCTACCGAGTTCAAGCACTATGTCAACAAACTCCTTCACTTGGCGGAGAAGCCTTCACAGCGTTGCCACTTTTTCCTACAAAGTGCTAGATACCGAGTCGGTAGCACGATTGGACCAAACCAACACAACTATTACACAACAAATATGTGAAATATCAAGTACAAGATCTACATGAAATTCTTGGAGGACAAATCAATCAAGGACCGGCTGATGACTTGTAGAATGCTCATGATCTCGCCTAAGAGAAGGACCTATATGAGGATCACAAATAGAAAGAAAGAAGAACAACTCTCTAGATCAAGTGATCATGTGTTTAGAAGAATGAAAGGTGTGTGAGATTTAGTAAAAGAAGGGGTGAGTTAGAATGAAGAAATTACTCTCTATTTATAGGCAATTTCTTCCTCTGTTCCCGAATCCCACGGATCCCTCCACTTGGGATCAGAGCTGGTGTAATCCTAGGGATCAGGTGGTCGCTCCTCTTTGCCCAAGGGGTTTTTGGTTATGGGTCATGGGTTATGGGTTGGTCCATGGGTTTTCTTTAGATTCAATGTATCTAAGTATACATTGTATCTTGGTGGGTTATGATCCATGGGTTATGGTCCATGGGTTATGGTTTTACCCATCCTAATAAACTATTACAACAAATGCTTAATTATTACATTTTGTATTTAAATGGCTATATGTAAATGCTTTACAAAAATAACATGTATCCTATAATTACTTAAGATAACATTACATTTGTTATCAACAAAACACAAAGAGAGTAAAATATTAATAAAGCGTTTTCACGGTTTATTTGTATTAACAATCTCCACCTATTTGTTGATGACAAAACATAATGTTATGATGAGTAAAACTTAAGAATAGATGCAAGTTTTGAAAGCCCCTAAGTTTTACTTCTTCTCCCCCTTTTGTCGAAACAAAAAGTTAACCCTTGGAAGAAATAAACAAACTTCTAACTCCCCCTTGACGGTAGCTCCCCTTGTTTGGGGCGTCAAGTGAAGAAAAATAAAATCCTACAAAAAGAAAGGTTAGTAACATGCTTATATAATCTTGTGGTTGTCGAGAATCAAGATTGGAGCCAAGGTATGCAAACAAGGCCTTGTAATAAAAACAAATTGTAGTGGTGTGTACCACTTAAACATGTAAAAATAAGAACAAGACTTGTTCTTGAAAATGACTTCAAAATACTAAAAGTAAAAAATAGTAGTAGTGATTCCTTCCATGCTTGCATAAGGTTATGGATGGAGGTTTTGATGAGTAATGGTATTGATGCGATCAAGGATGAGGTTGAGTATGAAGCGCATTTCTTCCCTAACTACAATATCTAGTGGATTGGCAAATGTTCACAATGTAAATGATGTGGGTAATGAGTGCGGAAGTTTTCCGGGTTGTTTGATTTGAGTTATGCGGAAGTTGTGGTGGAAAAATAGGAAAATATGGATCATATCCGAATGTTTGTAAGTGGCGGTGGAAAAGAACCTAGATGTTCTTGTAATGTGATGGGAGCTAATGGTGGTGATGTTTCAAGATCTTGAAATATAGTATTTGGAGATGTGGGGGGTGTTGAAAAGACTAATTCTTTTTTTTAGGGTGGTTAGGTCTTGTTGGGGGCTTAAGGAGTTCCAAAAGAGTTATTTTAGGGGGTGATGAAGTTGGTGTACTTGTTGGTGATGAGGGTGGTGCTATAATGGAAGCATCTTGTGGTGAGTTATTTGTTGAGGATGAACCATTTGAGGTTGGTTTTGCTAAACAAAAAGATCGGATACTAATCCATGCGGATATCCTATCATTTGATTGTGGTATTTTGGATGGTGGAAGTACAAAGGTTTGGATATCATGATTGTTTGTACTAGATGATGATTCTCCAAGGGTTTTGGATGACATGATGTAGTGTGTTTGTGAGGAGGAGATGGAGTATGCAAGCATTTTGGGAGTTATATATATAGAAAAACAAAGCATTTTAATGAATGCTTGACCCAAAATGTGTATTAAAATCTAATGATTAGATATGAATTCAAGGCATGTGATCATGAGAATACAAGCATTAAAGAGCATACTCCCAAAAATGAAACAAATGTGGATTTTTCATCCAATAGTGAAAAAATAGAAGTTGAAAACGACTTACGTTACGGATCCACGGATCCTTCCTTGGGGATCCGTCCAGCATAAAGGCTGGGATCAGTGGATGCAGTGTTCAGTAGCACAAAATTTTCCTTTTGAAAACATTTTGCTGGCGTGTGCCTATATGCAAACTATTTGGAGTTTCGGTTATCTCGACTCCTAAAAAGAAGTAAAAATAAACTAGAAGTATAAAACCATCCTATTGAGATAACCAGCATATTTAGTACATGAGTACGTAATTTTTGTGTTATCAATGCTCCTAATTCATTGTTGCTTAAATGAATGTACCAGAAAACACATATTAGTTATGTGTCCCCTTTAGCATTCAAAAGACATGAGATGCAATGAAAGCGGGCTTTTACTTTGTATTAACAATGAAAAAGCGATTTGTCCTAGCGTTGAAATTGCTTTTGTGAAATTATACTGAAGGTATCATCTTTTAGAAAACATTGTGAAAGTAGGTTTCTTTGAAATAAAAATAAGAAACTATAAGTGGAAAACTTATCTTGGGTTTTGAAAATTCCCGTATTGTTTGTGAGTTGTGTGTGAAATAGAAATCCTAGACTTCGAGAAAGAAGAGGCTAGTGTTTACATAAATTGTAGAGTCAAATAAGTTATGACGTTTGTTCCATTAGACCAAGACCAAGGCGAAGTAGGTTGAATTGTTCCCGCTTCAACGGTTTGGTGAGGCGTCGGCTATGTTGTCTTCGGATGCTACCTTCTCAATAGAGATGTTCCCTTTTTGAACATTGTCTCTTAGGAAGTGATGCCGAATCTCTATATGCTTTGTGCGAGAATGCAATACCGGATTCTTGCTTAAGTCGATAACCTTTGTTGTCGAATAGGATGGCTATGTAAGCTTAGATGGATGTGGTAGTCTACTAACGCTTGTTTCATCCATAGTGTTTGTTGGCATGCTTTGCGCGGAGGCGTACTAAACCCGGTTGTTGATATTAAGTGCCATTTGTTTCTTAGAAAACCAAGATGTTAAACAACATCCCATTAAAGTACATACCCCACTTGTACTTTTCTATCAACGTAATCTGCATGGTCGAGAATCTGCATATACAATTGTTTTACTCCGTGCCCTTAGGATACCATAATCCTAATTGTGTTGTACCCCTAATATATCTAAATATCCTTTTTACGGCTTCTAGGTGTGATGTGTTAGGGTCTTCTTGAAACCTAGCACATAAGCAAACACTAAACATGATATTGACTACTTGGTGAGGTAGAGAAGACTACCTATCATGCCACGATATTTAGTATTATCTACAGATTCTCCGTCTTCATCTTTTGTGAGTTTGGTGTAGGATGACATTGGAGTCCTAATTGGTTTTGACTCTTCTAGACCGAATTTCTTTAACATCTCCTTGATGTATTTAGATTGATTGAAGAAGATACCATCTTCTACTTGTTTTATTGTAGACCAAGAAAGAAACTAAGTTCTCCCATCATACTCATCTCGAACTTCTCATGCATGATTTTATAGAAATCATCACACATGTCTTGACAAGTGGACCGAATATAATATCATCTACATATATTTGTACTATGATTATATGTGACTCTCTTTTCTTAGTAAAAAGTGTGTTTGTACTAACCCCAACATGTGGTGTTTGTGTTTAACTAGAACTGACTTGAGTCTATCATACCAAGCTTTTGGAGCTTGTTTAAGACCATAAAGGGATTTCTTTAATTTATACACATGTTTGGGTTTTTCAAAATCAATGAAGCCGGAGGTTGAGCTACATATACTTCTTCATTTATGAAACCATTTAGAAAAGCGCTTTTGACATCCATTTGATAAAGCTTTAGATCATTAGCACAAGCATACGCGAGAAGTATTCTTATAGACTTCTAATCTAGCCAGAGTGGGTCTCATCAAAGTCTTATCCCTCTTGTTGGTTATACCCTTGAGCAACGAGTCTAGCCTTGTTCTTAGACACTACTCCGTTTGCATCTAATTTGTTTTATAAACCCATTTGGTTCCTATTATGGTTTGATTACTAGGTGGAGGGACAAGTGTCCAAACATCATTAGAAACAAAGATTTAGTTCTTCTTTCATAGCCATTACCCAACTTTCATCTTTTATGGCTTCTTGTGTATTCTTAGGTTCTAAGGTTGAAGCGAAACAAAACAAGCTACTTTGGTTTTGAACTTGAGACCTTAATGTTCGTTCGTTTAGTTTTCCTATGACTTTATCTACTGGGTGATCTTTGGACTCTTTAATGTTTATTATTTCATCACTTAGAGGTTCTTCTTCTTCACTTATCTTTTTCTTTATTACTATAGCTTCACTTTCCATAATCTCGTCATCAACAAGAGGTGGAGAGGGTTTAGGTGGACTTTCATCAAATTTCATATTTAATGACTCTTCTACCTTCATTGTTTCTTTGTTTAATATGACGTAAGCTTTGCTATTTGAAGAGTAACCTTTACCGATGATTCTACTTTTATTTCCAAACACCACATTACCTCCAATTAGTAGTTCATGTGGAGAAGATCCACTATTCTTTGATTATTGTGCCTACGTGCTTATCTGACCCAAACTCATCGGGGTCTAGAATTGGAATAACCTAAGCACACCTAACACAATAATAAACAAAAGTTTGGTCCCCATTTGTTTCATGGGTCCATTAGTGTTAACATTCCATTCATGTTGACATGTATAGGGATAAGATGAGTATGCATTCCATGGAGCAAAGTTTGAAAGGAAACCGTTTTGCATGTTTTGATTCATCCCATTTGATGGTTGCTTTTGGAAAAGCGTTATTAGGTCTCCTAAATGAGTTAGGTTTTGAAAGAGATGGGCTTTGTTTTGCAAAAGTAGGATTATATTTTGGAGGTGGTTGTCTAGTGGTGACATGACTTGGTTTCTTCTTATTAACTATGACAAACTCAGTTCTATGATGAAAACTCGTTAGCCTTTCTTGTTTGCTTTCAGACAGATCCACGGATCCCTTTTTGTACACTAGCCGGTTCCTTTTTAGGGGATCCGTGGGATCCCATGCACAACGATTGGTGGTTTTTCTAGTTCTTTAACAATTTTGTTTCTTTACTTTCTAGTTGATGGATCAAGGTTTGACTACCTAGACCCTTTTGATTGTTACCAGTTTAACGCTGACTCAGTATTGTATCCTAAAGTGTTAGTGCTCATTCTAGCAATTTTAGAATCTAAGTGATCCACTAGTGTTTGATGTTGAGCATAAAGTTCACATTCACCACTTGCTATTTTACCTTTCTCTAAGCGTTTTAGTTTTGCTTTTAATTCTATGACTTCTTTATCTAAACGTTTATTTTGACTCTTTAAAACTTATTTTTGTTATAAGTTTAAATAATATTGCATAGTTTATCATATTCATTATGCAATGAGTCATCATCAAGTGACTATATAGTATTACGTGATACCTCGTCATTTGCCATGAGACAAATTTCTTCGTCCTCCCGTTACTCATTCCCATGTGCCGCTTACGAACGCCTTTTGATCATCCTGTTTGGGACACTTACTAATAAAGTGGTTTGGGTCCACATTTAAAGCAAGTACGATCATCCTTTGGCTTCTCGTCCTCTTTGCTTTTCCAAAAGCCTTTCTTATATCATCACGGTTGTTTGGCGTATCTACCACTTTCTTCTAAAGAACTTTTAAAGTCCCACCGCCATAGCGTACTCTTACGTCGTCCTACTTCGAAGATGAGTTCTCTCATCATTTCGAAGCCTTTTGGCTTTAAGGGCAAGAGATTTGTGTTTCTCTTTCACCTTTGAGGCTTCGGAGTTTTTAGCAAGAACAAGCTCGTAGACTTTTAGGTTTATGGTTCATCGAGGGTGAGGATTGTCAAATCTTTTGACTCTTCGATTGATCACCTTGGATCTCCAGCGATGGAAGTGCCCTTAGATATCTCCTAACATGGTTACGGCTGAAAGGATTCATCAGTGCTTGTAAAGATGTAATAATAGTATTAAAGTTAGCAAATGAATGATCTATAGTTCCAAATCCTATATTGAAAATTTTTCATATTGTTGAACAAATAAATCAATTTTATTATTTTTAACTTGTTGGTTGCCTTGATGAGTTACAACTAAAGAATTCCAAATTTCTTTAGTGGTTTAAGCATAGAAATCTTTAAATTTCTTTTTCGGTAAAGCATTATATAAAACCATTTTGCTTCACTTATTTTAAAAGCTTTTCTTCATTTCAAATTTAGTTTATCATGAGTGTGTGAACTAATTTCCTTTATCATTATTTGAGGTAGCCTCAAAATCACCTTCAACAATAATGTACCAAAGATCAATATCTTTAGAATTCACATATGTTTGAATATATTTTAATATAAAACCATTAGTTTCAAGTAGTGGTGGTCGTTGCATAGATTGCCCTTCCTTATAATTTTAGAACCCATGAGTGATCGAAAAGTTTTAAATATTTTTATTTTAAAACTTTTATAAACTTAGCTCTTGATGCCAATTGTGGAAAACTAGAAAGGGGTTGAATAGTTTTGCCGATTTTAAGTTGATTTCAAAAACTTTAGATTCGATATTATGTGTCATTATGTGAGCGTATAGATCTAATGATAATGCAATCAAATAAATAAAGTTAATGGATAGAAAAGACACAACCCAGGTTTAGTGTGGTTCGACTACAAGGTCACCTTCCTTGCCCTACTCCCATCCGAGTCTACTAGAGAGTTCAAGCACTATGTCAACAAACTCCTTGGCAGGGAGAAGCCTTGCGTTGCTTACACTTTTTAGATACAAACTAGATATCGAGAATCCGTAGGTGGACCAAACCAACACAACTATACACAACAAAATGTGAAATATTAATGTGGGAATATGTAATCTGAATTATGTTATTGTTTTACTGTTTGAATGGATTCTGAAGGGTATGGTTTAGCGAAGACATAGATTCTGAAGTTTAATTTGTTCTGGAAGTTATTATGGGTGTTTAGTTTATTTAGTTTGGATATACATGAGCTTTATTAGGAAGTGATTGTGTATACCTTATTTAGTTTTATGTTTATACGTTTCTTGGGAAACGGTTTAGGGGTTTGTTTAGGTTCCTTGTCATTAAAAGACATAATAGAATGAAGTATCGTGTGCTTAAACAAGTTTTAATATAACGATCCATGGGGATCAAAGAAGTTCTTAGTTATCGGCGTTTTATACTTGTGTTTATATTCCGCTCTGATCACAAGTTGTAGAGATTTTCTGTTTGTTTGTGATTACACAGGCAATACTAACGTCTGGCTTCGAATCTCAAGATTACTATTAGTTTTCAACAAGTGGTATGAGCTCATTGAGAGTTCGATACTAAGGACAGGAGTTTTCTAAACACCATTACATCCAATACATAACTCACTATGCCGGATCAGACGTTGATCTTTGAAATCACCAACAACCATAACACCACCCATCTGCGACATCTTAGTCTCTCCATGACAATGCTAAGTTTCCTTACCTAAGGGGAGGAGTGACCTTTGGTGATGAAAATGGCTTGAATCTCCAACATTGATTGGAATCTGGGAGATAGTGTCTGAGGGAAATAGTTTGAAAACTACCACGATGCTGCTTTGGTAAGATGACTCATGTTCCTCCCAACTGGCGAAGAGTTGGGTTCAGAGAGAAAATCAAGGTTAGAACCATTCTTCTTCAAGCTATTCTTGAGGATCACTTAAGTGATTTTCAATTTGTGGAAGATGCCAAGGACATATGGTTAGCTATTACAAGCTAAGTTCGATGGGAATGAGGAGTCTAGGAGAATGAGAAAGTCCATGCTTAGACAACGGTTTTCAAGACTTTCAAATCATCAAGAGGAAGAGAATTCATAAGGGCTATGACAAGTTTCACAAGATTTTAAGTCAGCTTAAATCAAGTGCAAAGCCGATAATGATGATTGTAATTCTAAGTTCTTGAGGTCATTACCTCCATCCTAGCTACAAGTGAGCATTGCTTTAAAAGCAAAAGGTGGTTTGGATATGCTTACTTTGATGAGTCAGTACAACAAACTTAAAGCTCTTGAACATGATGTAAGAAGTCCTTTTAGATCATCATCTAATGCAAGTCACCAGGCAAAGATTCATTGGAGCTTCTACCCCCAAGATGAGTCATGGTCCAAGTCCAACTTACTCATCATCATCTTACACTACCACTCCATCAAGTTCTTAATCTGGAGGTATCATGGAAGATGTGCTTGATCCTTCTCAACATTATGATCCTCAAGGAAGCGGCATATGAGGATTTAGATCGTGGATCCACCGGAGATGGAAGAGATGAAGCCGGGCGTATGTGGCTATGTTGTCCATGGATATCAAGAATTTTGCGCCGCTAAAGCCGCGAAGGTTTGGATTCCAAGGAAGAGATCCAACGAGGTTTGACAAAAGGAAGGTCAAGTGCTTCACTTGTCAACAGATGGGTCACTTCTCCGCAGAAGTGCAATGACAGGAAAGCTGGTGATGAGACGAGATACTCTACTTATCGCCAGAATCGAGGAATCTGGAACTTCAAAGGGATCGGCACTTTGGTCACTCTTGACAAAGAACGGACAACGTGGGAAGCATCATGAGCGAGAATGATGGTCCGATAATTTTGGTTTGATTGCAAGTTTACTTCAAAGGATATGCATGATCGGTTGCCACGGCTGATGGGCATCTCGAATCATCCTCTTAAGCATAAAGATGTTGGCATTGTTGATAGTGGTTGTTCAAGAAGTATGTCGTGAAATGTTGATATGATGCATAACTATGTATCAATTGAAGGAGGAGGCAATGTAACCTTTGGAGGAAGTGATGGAAGGATTATCTGGAAAGGGACCATCAGAATACCTCAACTGGACTTTGAGAATGTATACTATGTCAAGGAACTACAATACTTCAATTTGTTCTCAGTCTCACAAATCTGTGACACCAAGAACAAAGTACTCTTCACAGAGGATGAATGTCTTGTGTTATCTAAAGACTTCAAACTCCTAGAAGAAACTTCAATTCTCACGAAAGTTCCTCGAATCACAATCTTTATACATTCAACTTAAGCGATGTTAAACCGCAAGGTGACTTAACTTTTTTGGTGGCTAAAGCATCTTTGGATGAGTCTACCAAATGGCATAGGAGGATGGCCCATGTCAACTTCAAGACCATAAACAAGCTCTCTAAACTGGGTCTTGTTGAAGGTCTTCCTTCCAAAGTATTTACTAATGATCATAACCGTGTTGTTCGCAATAAAGGAAAGCAACATAGAGCCTCATACAAAGCTTGTGATGCTATGAGCATTATTTGAACCTCTTCGATTGCTTCATATGGATTTGTTTGGTCCAACTCAAGTTCGAAGCATTGATCAAAAGTATTTTTGTCTAGTGATCACTGATGGTTATAGCAAATTTTGTTGGGTATTCTTTCTACGGACCAAAGATGAAACATCTCCGGTTGAAAGACTTTATTACCATTATTGAGAATCAGTTGAACAAAAAGGTTAAAGGAATTCGGTGTGATAATGGGACAGAGTTCAAGAATGCTATCCTAATAGAACTCTCAGAGGTCAAAAGGTATCTAAAGGGACTATAGCACTCCAAGAACCCCACAACAAAATGGGGTGGCAGAAAAGAAAAATAGGACCCTCATAGAGGCAGCAAGATCAATGCCGCGACTCTAAGCTACCCACCATGTTTTTGGACTGAAGTCGTTGGCACAACTTGTTATGTATTGAATAGAGTGTCCATTACTAGACCACACTTCAAAACACCATATGAACTTCTCTACAAGAAAGTTCCTACTATTCATTACCTTAAACCTTTTGGGTGTCAAGTGACTATTCGAATACAAGTGATCCATTGGGCAAATTTGATGAAAAGACTGATGATGATGGTTATATTGTGGGATATTGAGCTCATAGTAATGAGGAGTTTACAATCTATCTGCTAAAAAGATTGAGGAGACATTGAATCTGAGGTTCCTAGAAGACAAGCCTAATGTTCAAGGACAGGGTCATGTTTGGTCTTTTGACCTTGATTACTAACAGATTATTTGGGTTATTCTAGACATATGGCTAACCAACAAGCAGATACTCAAGAGTCTCCAACTAACAGTGCATTCCCTGGATGCTTGATTCTCGACAGTTGAGTTTGAAGATGATGAGCAACCCATTGTAGTGCCTTCTTTCTCCCTAACAATTTTTCGTGTGACACTTCTAAAGTTACTTTGTTGAGTGAAGACGAGTCCAATTATGCAGGATCTTGCTAGGTTGAAGAAACAAGAGTATGCGGCTAATCTAGATTGAAAGGAATCTTGAGGAGAGTACAAGTGAAACAATAAGTGGAAACCTCAATTCTACTGAACATGATCCGGTTTCTCCTATCATTTCTCACGAAGGCTATCTGTTTCTACTCGAGAGTGTCCAAGCTTTTGGAGATCCTTATACTCGTTTTCCAAGACCCTCGATCTTGGTAATAATCAACCCAAAGTGGAATCTTCACCTCACCTTCCTATGACACCGATTTTGAATCCTACTACTAATCTTGATTCTTCCATTGAAGTCAACACCACTGCTACAAAAAGGATGCACAATACTCATCCACAGTCCAATATTATTGGTAATCCTAAGGCACCTGTTAGAACAAGGGGTACTGTGGCAAGTTCTAAATATGGTCAAGTGGCTTTTCTCTCTTATGTCTATATCAATCAGAAAGAGACAATCACGCACTATGAACATTGTCCGCTTGCTTGTTTTCTTTCTCAAGTGGAACCAACCCGTGTTACTCGGGGCTCTTGATGATTCAAGTTGGCTTGAGGCAATGCGAGAAAGAGATGCAACAATTTCAAAATCGGCCAGGTTTGGATATTGTTACCACTACCAGATGGCAAGTATGCAATTGGTACTAAATGGATTTTGAAGAATAAGAGAGATGCAAGAGGTGTTGTCATTAAAACCAAAGCAAGATTGGTTGCTCAGGGTTATAGACAAGAGGAGGGGATTGATTATGATGAAGTGTTTGCACCTGTGGCTAGAGTTGAGGCCATACGGATTTTCTTGGCTTATGCATCCTACATGGGATTTATGGTATATCAAATGGATGTTAAAGGTGCCTTCCTATATGGTGAAATAGAAGAAGAGGTTTATGTCACTCAACCTAAAGGATTTGAAGATCCTGATCATCCTACTCATGTTTACAAGGTAGTCAAAGCTCTCTATGGACTACATCAGCCACCACGAGCTTGGTATGCTAGGCTTTCATCGTTTCTGCTGAAGCATGGATATCGAAGAGGTGCCATCGATAAAACACTTTTCCTGAAGAAGAATTCCACGACATTATTCTTGTGCAAGTGTATGTGGATGACATTATTTTTGGATCCACAAAGGAAGCTTGGTGCAGGGGGTTTGAGGAGCTTATGAAGGGAGAGTTTCAGATGAGTGCCATGGGAGAAATGACTTTCTTTTGGGTCTTCAAGTTCAGCGAAACCCGATGGTATCTTTATAAGTCAGGACAAATATGTGAGGGACATATTAAAGAAGTTTGGAATGGAAAGTGTGAGGACTGCCACTACACGCGAAGCTCCAAAGTCAAAAATTAACAATGAAATAGATCCACCAGTGAATGTACACCTTTACAGATCTATGATTGGTTCTTTGATGTATCTAACAACGACGATATTACTTTTGCCGTAAGTGTGTTCTCGACATCAAGTCACTCCACTAACTTCCCATCTCAATGCTGTCAAGAAGATCTTTAAGTACCTCAAAGGCCAACCTCATTTAGGCCTTTGGTACCCAAAAGAATCTCCATTTAAGCCGGAAGCATATAGTGATAGTGACTATGCCGGTGCAACTGATAGGAGGTCCACTCACCGAGGTTGCCAATTCCTTGAAAGAGATTGATTTCTTGGCAATGCAAGAAATGTGACTATTGTGCTACCTCATCTATCAAGGCAGTACGCTTCGGCCGCAAATTGCCGTGGACGTGTTCTTTGGATTCAAAAATCAATTGTTGGATTATGGGTATAATTTCATGAACACAACAATTTTTATTGATAATCAAAGTACCATATGCATTGTTAAAAATCTAGTTTTTCACAAATAACAAAACATATTGATATCAGGCACCACTTTATAAGAGATGCATATGACAAACATTTGATAAAAGTGGTTAAAATTCACACTGATGATAATGTGGCGGATTTGTTAACAAAAGCTTTTGATGGACCAAGGTTTCAACACCTTGTGGTCCATATTGGTATGCTTAACCCTTAATCAAGTTAGGGGGGCATAGGCCTCGGGGAGGCATATGCCTCAAGGGAGGATTTGTGTATACTTTGCATTGTTTTATGTAAATTTGTTTGATTTTTGGTTTTTGATTCGTTTCTCTAACACTAACCAGTTAATGTAATGATAGTTTGTTTGTCTTTGTTTGGTTTGTGTGTTTCTCTGTGTTTGTTATGATTTGCTGATTGATTATTCAGTTGGAATTTACCATGGTTGTTAAGTTGGAATATGGTCAAGAAAGCTCTAAAGCTTGTTTCTTCAAGACAAAGTACCGAGTTACAATGTTCATTCATGAAAAGTAATCAAGCAAATTGTTCATTCATTCATTCGAGAAACAGCTTTACACTTACGCCTTACAGAGTACAATCGACATCAAATGCAACTACAAGGAAAGTGCTTTACATGAACTACTAATCCTAACCTAGTTGATATCATCTATTCCAACATCTAACAGGCTGTTGGATATGCATGATCGCTCACATCTTTCACACTAGATGCTGGATATGCGCTTGTGAAGTCTTGCATAACCACCCATTCATTCTATCTCGATGACTGGATATGCATGACCGTACGACTAAGAAGCTAAGGATCAAACTGGGAAGGATGGATTGATGAAAACGATGATGATGAAGATGACCACATATGTCCTTTGTGCTTCATCTGCCGATTTCACCAAAAGCAATTCTTCCACCTTCCGACTCCTTCTTTATAATGATATGTGATGATGCACCATGATATGAAGGTGAAGTGCTAGAACCACCTCTCTATCCTTAGGAGTGGCGGATTTCTAGCACGCTGCCTTCGTGAGGCCGAGGTGCCGGAGGTTGGGAGTAAGATGTTCTCTCCTTACAGGAGTCATCGAATCATCAACGCAATGGAAGACGATTCACAAATCGCAAGAACATGCTCTTTCACTCTCTTTGAAGTTGCTTCCTCATCCGAGTCTTCATAAGGTGATACATAAGAACTTATGGATGAGTTGTCTTCATCATTGCCTGGATTGCTTGACAAATAATTCTTCCACCTTCGATATGCTATGGAGGATGTATTGTCATCCGATGAAAGGTGATTGGGAGGATCTCATGGTTGATTGTTGTTAATTTTGGAGCATTGATGCAATTAGGGTTTGTGATGTTATTTGGGGTTTTGATGAAGAGTTATGTGTGCATTGGGATTGTTTTATAGACAGTTTCAAGACTTAATGAGATTTAATGCGTGATAGGTGAAACAAGAAAAGATATTTATCAAGCTTCAATACGCGGATCTGCTTTTTCTGCTGATTAGTATTCTTCACAGATTGATTAGTGTTTCTCACCGGTTGAAAGTTAATTTGGGGAAAAGTAGTAATACACGTCACTCGGGTCAACATTTGACCAAAATTGGGAAAATACTACTTATTCTCGGTTTGTATATCTTCGTCTCATTAAAAGTTTCCCTCATTACTCACATTCAAAACACTTCCACTTGTGTGAATCTTAACCCTAACTTACGATTTTTCACATGGCGCTTCAATTCAAGCATGATCATAATAAAGTCGCCTTCGAACAAATAAGGGTGATGAGTTGTATAGACCAATGGTAGAATTCTTAACGAGGTCCAAGATTCATTATGCTTTAACGCATTCTCCTCGTGATTTATGAATCGTTGGTTAAACAATTTTGGGCAATCACTAAAAGAGGAATGATACATAGATTGTAGCTATTGTTGACGGAACAGAGTATGTTGTGACAGAGGAGTCGATAAGAAGACAACTTCGCTTGGATGATGCAAATGGGGTTTATCATTCTAATGTGGATATTCTTGCCGGATTAAGAGCTATGGATATCGTGTGCAAGGACCGATATATGGTTGAAGAATCAGTTGTGTCCTATGTGGAGATTTTTGGTTCACACCTTGCTTCAATGTATGAGCAATAAATTTGGAGGATGGGATCAATTTTCTACACGTACCGGGATGTGGTATTGTTTGTCATTCTCGTGGTTTGACTTATAATTTCTCTAAGTATATTTTTGATAATATGGTTGAAAATATAGATAGGAAAAAGCATAAGTTTTTGATGTACCCTAGGTTTCTTATAATTTTAGACATTCCCACACAAGCCCAAGACTTTTATCCCATAGGAGCTTTAACTGCTAAACTATTTTCTTCAATGAGAACTAAGTATGAGGGGCACATCATCCTTGCTAGCGGCTATGTTGCTTCAGTGGCAATGCATCCACGAAGAAGGAAATGTTGTTGGTTCTCCACCTTCTACTATCTGTCTGATGGGAATCCATTAGTGACAATGGATGAAGGCCCTTCTATCATCTAAACCCATTTTGTTGCTCCCAACAACATTTGTCCACTTCTTCACCTAGACATAGTCCACCATCTACACAGGTTCCTCATGATGAGGTGGAGACTGACTTTAATAGATTGCCTACTCCTAGTCCTATTAGAGATCCAGTTGATGATAATGTTTCATTCATAGAGCATGTTGATGTTTCTTCTAAAAGGCCCAATGATGCTCCCATTCCCACGAGCAATCTCGTGGTGGAGCCGAGGACCCTATTACACTTACATCTTTATATGCTTTAGTGAATGTATGGAGTGAGATCACCGATCTCAAAAAGGATCCGCGAGACTAAATCTAAGTTTGGTGGTGAGATTGTAGATTTGAAAAGAAAGGTTAAGGACTTGGAAATACAATGAGTCGTAAAAGAAAAAGGAGATGGAGGTTTCTTCCGATGAGGAGGATGTGAATGCTCAGTTTGAGTCACTTGATATGTTGGCTAATGTGGCTCAAGAATCTAATGTCTCTATTTCAAAGGTTGGTACATCTCGGCAGCAAAAGGAGCCAATTTTGTTTACTAGACGAAGGAGAAAGCAACTGCATAAGGATACGTTCAAAGTGTTTCAACTACTAAGAACATGTTGTGTGGATACTCCTTTGATGGACATTGTCGGTACGATGTTCAAACTTCCAATGTGCTATCTGAATCTGCTTCAAGTTTTTCTTCTGGAAGGAAGTTTTATTTGAATCCAAAAGTAGATGTATTTTCTACACCTATTGAAGATTTCTCTACACATGTTTCTTCCGATGCACATCCGACGAAACTTCAAGTTCTGTTATGGATACTCCTTCACCTGATGCTATTTCTGAATCTACCGATAAAGGAAAGGAGTAATGGTTGATAATCGAGCTTGGTCCAGATTTAGTCAGTGAACAGGAAAGGTTAGCCCAAAAGAGGATGTTAGATGAATGTGCCAATTTGAAGAAAAGTGTGAATTGGCTAAATAGATTGAAGTCGAAGTCTATTTCTAAATTGACTCGAGAGACAAAAAGAATTAGATGCATTACTAGATGCTCATGAACATGGGATGTGTATACGCCAAGAAGTCGCTTCTAATCCTTCCATTGCTCGAGTATTTTGGGGAGACTTTAATAGTGATAATTTTGTGGCTCAGATGATGGCTCTTGGACTACAAAAGAAGCAAGAAGCTATGGCAAAGAGGAAAGCTATGCAAACTCAAAAGATCATGACTAAGAAAATGAGAGCAATAACTGCAGCTCCAACAAAAGATTATATGCGAAGTAGTGAAATATCAGAGTTGCTCTTCTATAACTCGTATGACCATGAAGGGTGTTAAGGCTTTATCCGATGCCGAAGTTAATCACTTGTTATAATAAGATTATGAAGTTTACTTCATCTCGCCCCGCCGTGATCTACTTTGAAAAGAATTGTCGATGTTTCGATGCTCCTAAATCCAAACGACCAAGGATAGTTGAAATTGTAGATTCTTTTGAGGATCCTGTTTCAAAGTCAAGTACTTCGTTGTTGTTTCAGTATCTCCTCAAGCTATTTTTCCGGATTCATGAAGCTATTCCTTCATTTGTTAAAGTTCAATCACCGAACCTTATGTTGCTTCATCCGAATATCATCCGCAGCATCTAAAGTTGATCCTATTGATAAAGTTGGACAAGAGTTGGTTGTCATTGTCAATTACGTGCGCCTAAATCTAAAAGGCCGTGAGTAGCTGAGAAGATGTATGCCTTACGTGATGGTGGTGTTTCAAAGCAGATGATTCTATTTCTTCCACACAACTTGATGATACACTGAAGAACCTATACCATCTTCGACATTTATCTACCGTGTAGAGGAAGAAAAGAATGGCTAGAAAACGATCCGTTCTCTTTTGAGATATGTGAAATCACGAGGCACATAAATCTAAGGTTAAGGAATCTTCAAGGGTTAGTTCTTTGGATCTCAATGTCACGATTCAACATTTATTAAAGAGGGATCTTCGATGTTTTTCCAAGGGTCTCATGATGTTTTGGTAAATTGGTCATTGCGATGATTTAATGTGATTCACCGATTGGATCAAATGACCATGGAATTTAATTTTTGAAGGAGATCTTGCATCCGTGGATAGGCGACTTGGATACGCTATATACTCTTGTAAATAAGTACTACCATTCTATCAGACTAAGGGTTCTCGTTTATATTTATTGGGCGATCTTCATGTTTTGTTTGATTCAACATCTCCCAATGGTAAAGGATACTTTATTTGGAAGAACTCACTTATGGCGTTACATTGGAGATTTTATCCTCTCGCTGTGCATGTAGTTGAGACGAAGGGTGGTATTACATCTCGCATGTTTGCCGAGAGAACGTATCCATTATCTCGGAAACTTATGGAAAGAATGCTTCTTCGGTTGGAAGTTCCTCCAGATCCTCTTGGCAATGATCTTTTGCATGCTGAACAATGTGTCTGTTATTAAGAATCTGCTTATGGCACATAGAAGTTCCTCATGATTCTGGTATTTTGTAATTTGTATGATTTGTACTTTTTGTTTCTTTGTTTTCTTCTTAGTTAAAAAAAAAAAAAAAAACTATGTATATGTTTTGTTTTTACTAACTTTATTGCGTGTTTGTTGTATCTTATTGTGGTTATTAACTCACCGATATACCTTGGTATGTCAAAGAGTTAGCTAGTCCAAAGGGTACGCTTTGGTAAAGACACATCAAATCGTTGATAGTCAGTAATGGTTTGCTCAAAATCATAGGGTTTGCAACCACCCATGCTTAATTGTTGAGTGTTGTATGGTTCTCAATTCACCATGATTTATTCCTTTTTGGAATCCAAGAATTGACTAGCCCACATGTATATGGCTTGTGGTAAAGGCAGTGGAATACCATATTTGGTATTCAGTTCACCAATTTTAAGAATTGACTAGTCCCGAGCAAACGCTACGTGTAAAGACATTTCAAACCGCTCATGGTTGCCGGTTTGCTAATAAATCGATGGTTATCGGTACCATGGTTTTCGAACTTAAACATATGGCTACTCCAAAGAGTGATGGCTATTGAAGAGACATCAAATCCATTATTTTCAATGATTCACCTCTCACGTGAGTTAACACACCGGATGTGATGAGAATACTTTGAAACTTTTATGTTTTGATGTACATGTTGTCATTTGTTGCTGCAAAGATATGGAGTTTCGGAGTTTCTTCATCAAAGAGATGATTTTGTTTTGATTCTTTGCCGATGATGTTCGAGTACAATCCTCTAGTGCTGCAAGGTTAAAGATCTATCAAGAAACCGGAACTTAACCAAGTCAAATTCCGTTTAGGGAGGATTGTTGGGAATTATGTGAAGTAATGAATTATGTTATTGTTTCGGCCAATGGATCAAGGGTATGGTTTCGCTAAGACATAGTTCTCATAAGTTTAGTTTGTTTCGCTGGAGTTATTATTCGTTTAGTTTATTTAGTTTGGATATACATGAGCTTTATTAAGAAGTGATTGTGTATATCTTATTTAGTTTTATGTTTATACGCTTTGAGAAACGGTTAGGGTTTTGTTTAGGGTTCCTTGTCTATAAAAGGAACAGAATAGAATGAAGTATACGTGTGCTTAAACAAGTTTTTAATATAACGATCCATAGAGGATCAAAGAAGTTCTTAGTTATCAGCGTTTGGTATGTGCTAAAACACATACCTTTTCTTTAACAAAATAGACCCAAAACAACCAAGAAAAGCCGTTTATTGCTAATATTTGTGGTTTTCTTGAGTTTGTGCATGCGCAGTACGGATATCTAAAAACACACAAAAAGAAGCCAAAACCTAAGAAAACCGGCACGAGAGAGAAGAGTGCTTAATGATGTCGGGATGCTATTTCTGAGATTTTGATGCTCAAATGATCATTGTAACGAGTTCGACATGGTTTGGGAGATTTCACCAAAACCCGCCATTGTACTTTCACATTTTCACAATTCAAATTCCCTAAGTTATCCAAATTGACACTTTCAACCCTTTTACTTTTCCAAATTTACCTTTATACACCCCACTTATTCATTTACCTAACTCACCCTTATCCTTTCCCAAATTACATGTTTGGTCCCGTTTTGTTACAATACACTTTTGGTCCTTTTATAAAATAACAAAACAAGTCTAAATATATAAATCCAATATCCAAATCCAGTAAATAAACCTTCGGCCCATTAAATCTCTTACCCAGTCCAATAAAGATACCCGGCACCCTTTTAAATAACATTAGACCCGAATACACTCACACCAATACCCGAATAGAACCATTTAACCCGAATATCCACCCAGGTCAAACCTTTACCCACCCGGTCAACCAAATAATTGAAAAACAATAAAGAATACAAACGCGCCTAAACAGTGTACCCTTTCTCCTTCCTCCCAAACACCCCGTACACACACCCAATCACCAATTCCAAACACCAAGCTTTGTACTTAGAATCTTTCAAGGCTTCTAGAAACTCCTGCCACCTTGTCAGAGGATATGATGCAATAGAATGCCACAAGGACAAAAGAGTTCTATTGGCTTAAACACCTCACCACATGATTCAACGACAATTTGATGAGATGATGCAATGATGAATGAATGGCCAAGATGAAAAGACCCAGAACCTTCTCAAAGGCATCCCAAGCTCGGATATATAAAGACCTCTAAGCTCATTTTATTTCTGGTCCAATCTCTTAGGCATTAGAGGGATTTTGGCCATTTAATTTCTGTCATTTTACTGTTTTAATAGGTGTAATTTCGTTTTAAAGTCAAGTTTTGTAACTTCATTTTGTTAAATGCAAGTTTCTAATTTACTCATTTACTTTTCAATTTTGATTTCAAGGCTTTCTAGTGTTTAAGAATCATTTACCAGATATAGCCCACATGCTTTTGCAAGCTTATGCAGCTTTTGATGGTTACTTTAGCATTAATCTCAAGATTTGTAAAGTCAAACGGGTCAAGGTTTTGAAAGTCAAACTAATCAAGTTGATTTATGGTTTCAATCATTAAATAGCTTAATGATGTGTTAATTAGTAAGTTTGAATTGATCATGGTCACCATCTAGATTAGTGGTTTAAAGCATTTTCATGAATCTTAAAGGGGTGTTTGGATTGCTTTATAAATCTGTTTTAGAGGTTGCAATTTTGGCTTAGATCAGTTACTTGAGGTTGGGTATAGTCATTTGCATCAATATCTACCTTGTTTTATGCCTGCTTTATTCAAAAGTTAAAATATCTTTTGTAACCGCTTCAGGTTTCACCAAGTAGAATCGCATCATTATCATCATCTCATTTAGGTTTAGATTTTGTTGCTAGCTTGTTTCAGTTGTATTTTAGCTTATTACATCCATATATCACCAATATTTGCTTCCTAATCTCATTTTAGTCAACTTAATCACTGCTATTTAAAGTCAAATCTGTGTCAACACCGCTTGTTTTTCTCCAAACTTGGGTGCCTTTGTATATGTTCATTTCAAGTAACTAAGGTCTGAGATTTGGCACATTAGAGTAGGTGGTCTTTAAGACCACATTTCTGTTTTAGCTTTAGCTCTGAATAAGCTCATAGATAAGCTCCTAAGTAGGTCCCTAGCTCACCGCTTCTCGTTTCATCAAGAATTGGTCCATTTAGCCACTTTTGTTTGGTCCTGTAACTTTCTACATAGTCCTCATTAGCTGAAATTTTGGTTATATGATCTTTGGTTGGTTGTTTTCAGATCTCCACTTTTTGTTTTCACTCTAGCTTATTGAATAAGTCTGGGTAAGCTTTAAAGTGGGTCCATAATCGCCATTGTGAGTGGTCATTTAGCATCTTTGGTAATTTGCTTATTAGGTGTTAGGATGCTTGCTTTAGCTGTTTAGAGTAGTTAGATATTATAGCTTCTATAGTAGTTGTCATTTTAGTGCTTATTAGCTTATTCCAAAGTGCTTATTCCCCACTAGTTATACACTACTGGCTTATTCTCCACTTAAGACCAAGTTTTTCTATTTTCATAGTTTTTGTATACTTTTAAATTTCCTGCAAGTTTCATATTTTTAGTTACTGTTTAGTATTTTCATTATTTTATCAGTTTTTAATCACTTTAAATACCTTTTTAATTACAATTAATTAAGAAAGTTCAAAAATATTTTTCAATTTTAACAGTTTAAGATAAATATAAAAAGCATAAAAAAGATTTTTCCTTATTTTTCCTCTTTTATTTGGTATTTTTCATATTTTAAATTAGATTAAAATAGTATTAAATTCATAGAAAATAGGAAAATAATCAGAAAATTATAAAAATAGTTTAGAAAAGTCTTTTATGATATTTTAGATTTTTTAAAAGTAATTTCATAATTCTCCCTTTGTTTTCATAATTTTTAGATATTAGTTTATTTTATTAGTTAATAATTAGTTTTTAATTAGAATAAAATCAAGAAAATTCCTAAAAATAGTTTTAATTCATAATAGTTTTTATATCATTTTTAGTGTAAAAGTAATTTTAGGTTATTTTAGGAGTTAGAATAGTCAGAGTTGCTTTTATCTGCTTCATTAATCTCAGTAGTCGCTTTTAGCTTAGAATTTTGTAGTTTGCCTTGTTCTTTAGGTTTTCCTTAGATTTTATTCCCTTATGCTTTCCTTATCCCAGTAGTTTGAAATATCATTTTATGCCCTTTATCTATTCAAACCCATTATTGAGACGTGAGTTGAAATTCCATTCAACCCTCGTTCGAACGATCTCGTGTTCTCAAACCTAACACGTTTGAGTTACCCACATACTACACAACTTCTATTATTGATCTCTTTCTTGGAGGAATCAGCGTTTTATACTTGTGTTTATATTCCGCCACGTAATACAAGGTTGTGAGATTTTCTTTTTAGTTTGTTTGTGATTATCAGTAATACTAACGATCTACTTAAGCTCAAGATCTATCAAGGTCTATTAGTTTTCAACAATCAAGTACAAGATCTTCGCTACAGAAATCTTGTGTAGTGACAAATCAATCAAGGACCCCTTGCTTGGATGACTTGTAGAATGCTCGCGGATCTCACTTGTGGTAAGGACCTATATGAGGATCACAAATAGAAAGTGATTAAAACTCCTCTAGATCAAGTGATCTATATGTTAGAGGAGAATGAGAGTTTATGAGAGATTTAGTAAGAAGAGGAAGGAAGAATGAAGAAATGCCTTATTTATAGCAAAATTTTCTTCTGTTCCACTGATCCTCCTACTTGGGATCCGCTAGTGTAATCTTAGGGATCCGTGGTCCGCTTCCCTCTTGCCCATGGTTTTTGGTTATGGGTCATGGGTTATGGGTTGGTCCATGGGTTTCTTTTTAGACCGTGTATCTAAGTATATTGTATCACAACTTGGGTATGGGTTATGATCCATAAGTGGTCCATGGGTTATGATATTTACCCATCCTAATAAACTATTACAACAAATGCTTAATTATTACATTTTGTATTTAAATGGCTATATGTAAATGCTTTACAAAAATAACATGTATCCTTATAATTATACTTAAGATAACATTACATTTGTTATCAACAAAACACAAAGAGATCGCAAAATATTAATAAACGTTTTTACGGTTTATTTGTATTAACACGCTTTTATAATGCTTTTATACGTTGGCCCCTTTTATACATTTTTCTTACGATTTCAAACGTTTTACCCCTTTTTATACGTTTTCTTATGTTATTACTGTTTATATGTTTTCGCCCCGTTTTTACGTTTTTGTTCGCTTTTCGCTTTCGCCCGCTTTACGTTTTTATGTTGTTATTTACGCTATTCATTTTTACGTATTCGTCGTTTTTCTGTGTATTTTTTTTTTTATAAAGTTTTCATCCGCTTTTTACGTAAAAACAGACTAAACCGAAAAAAGGGACAAAAACGAAAGATATGGACGAAAACGTAAAAATACCGACTAAAACGTAAAATAAATGATCTAAAACTAAAAGAAACCGATGAAAACTTAAAAACATGTGAAAACAAAAAAAACGGATGAAAATGTGAAAAATGCATCTAAAAATGAAAAAAAAAACGGACTAAAAACGTAAAAAAATAGGCGTGAAATCTAAAAAAAAATGATGAAAACATAGCGAAACGGACAAAACTTAAAAACTGCATTTAAAAACCAAAAAAATAGACAAAACGTGAAAAGAAACAGAACACGTAAAACGTAAAAAAAAAACGTATCTAAAAAGTTAAAAAATGGATGAAAAACGTAAAAACGGGCTAAAACATAAAGAAACAGAGATGAAAACGAAAAACGGACGCGAAACGAAAAAACGGATCTAAAAATGGTAAGAAACGGATGAACACTAAAAATGCATCTAAAACGACTAGGATGCAGAGAGATGCAATTTGGGACAAACAAGAATGACGATCTATGTAATTTACTCAAAATATGCCACATAGGCATTTTTTCCGGTTTTATACATTCCAACCGTTACCTCAAAACATGCAAATGGAACAAAACATAAAAGTACGCAACATAAAATGAAACGGAAATTAGTTTATGCACCAAAACGGTACATTTCGTAAAGTACACGTCTATTGTACGGCCAAAAATAATAATAATAATTCGGGTTTCGGGTTTCTCAAAAAAATAATAATAATAATAATCAAAATTGTAATAGAAAATTTATTACTGAGCTGAATTTGTTAAAACCTGAATTAAATTAAATATTCGATTTTTTGTTTGAATACGATTTTAGCAAAATGAAAACCAAACATAACCAAAAACCAAATTAACATTAATATATGAGTTTTAATATATATTTATATAAAAAATTATTAAAACTCTTTTATAATATAAATAAAAAAATTTTAAGCTTAAATTCTTTTTGCTAAAAATCTATGTAATTAAATAAATAGACAACTAAAATTAAAGTAAACAGCAAAAATGTGTTTAAACTTTCTGATTTTTGTGAGAAATGTCCTCATTTAAAAAAAAAGTGAGAGAAATGTCCCTAACGTTTCATTTTTGGCGAGTTTTGTCCTTGAACCGCCTCAGGAGTAATTCATGTTTTTTTATTAACGCCATACTAACTATTATCGTGCATTGCACGTGAGGGTAATTTCGTCAATTTAGTTTTCCCGCCTTTTAGACCTTTCAGCTACTTCCCAAGCATGATAATCAACAAGGACATTTTTTGCAAATAAATTTAGTCGTGTATAACACATTAACACGATCAAATCACACACACGAACACATTCTATCTTCTTTCAACCGATCAAATCACACACACCACAAAACACATACCATCTGAACTTAACATAAGTAAAATCAAACAACACACATAATGTAAGAATATTTACTTATTTTTATTTCATTCAAATGTTATTTTTGTTAATCTTAATCAAGCACGTACCAAAATGTATGACAATCATGAAAGTGCGTGGATGATGTCGTGAGCTTTTGGATGAATATGTAAGTTAACCATATATATGAATTTAAGTGTTATTTCAATAAGAAACTAGTTTTTAAGAAATTCATAATGTTTAAAAATTCATTTTGACATACATAAATTATATAAGGACTACGTTTCAGGAGATTCTTATCATGGCAATAGTTCTATTTACCTAGTTAACCTCTATCGGCCAAGTAGATGGAAATTCAAAGGTTAAGAGAGTGTCAGAGTTAAGTCTCAGGCGGTTGAGGAACCTAGGTGGAATGATTTTGTTACGCACAACCTCACACCATGTGGTGTTAATTACATACATTTTATAGAAGAGGGTGAGGACATCTTTTATGTAACTTGCTACAGCGATAATGGGGAGGAATTTGACGATTACAAACCAGAAAGCTCTCACTTTTAAGTAAATGTCTATGCCGCTTATAGACACATCTCTTTATATACGCTTACGTTTAAGATTTCTAAGATATCTCAAAGGTCCAACCCCTACAGAGTCGGTCATGGTTACTAGTAACACCAATGAATACGAAATAATGGTGGAAAGTTCAAAAGATTGGTATGGTCGATATGTACACTAGTTCCTGTATGGGTTTGGTTGGGTGAAATTGGTTGAAAACTTGAAAATGGAAGCTGGTCAGTGGTTGGTGTTTACTCAGGTTGTTCCGGGTAGGGAGTATAATGTCATGTTGTTTGACCCTGATGGATGGGTCATCACAACAAAGGGAAATATATTCACTCAACATAGCCATGAATGCCCTTGTCACGATGGGACATGAATATGGTATGCTTTTCTTTATTAACTTTAACTATATCGCAGTATATGATATCGGTTGTAAATATTTTTGGATTATCTCAGAATTCAATTTTGTATTATTAATTTATTTTGATGTCGGCCGGATGAACTGATGTGTAATCGGACGCTTTACACTGCCCATGATCAAGAATAAAGTATGCTACGTAAAGATGACCGCAAATTTCTCGAAAGATGGACTAATTTGTAAGTGTATTATAAGTTTGCTAATTTGTTAAATTGTTACGCTTTAATGTTATTGTGATGTTGGTTTATTGATAGTTGGAGAGAAAATATTATGGAGGGAAAAAACTCATGTATTTCACATTAACTCGAGAATGGGTACAAATGAGAGTTTATTTACAAACCGAAGTCAAAGTCAGCAATGCTAAGCTACAATTACAATGAGATTACAACTAAACAACTATCAAACTATCGTGAATAGCATTCAATACATCCTTTACAATCTCTCTGAACCTTTAGATGAAGTTGTAGCTTGTGAGGTTGTCAGAAGCTCGACACGCATCTTGATATGGTTGACTTTATACCGTCATTCCATCTCTTCTTTTGTCATTAGCTGGAGCTTTAGCTGCTATACTTCCTTTATGGTTGATGTGGTCTGTTGGTCCCTTATACTTGGTTAGAATTAACCACAAAGTTAATCTATTCAAGCTCTATGGCTTAACAATGTTGATTGAAAAATAGTTTAACAAGTTAAACGTAAAGTAAAATAGACACAAGTTTTTCAACGTTTATATTCTTATTAAAAGCTAATTAATTAATATATTACCCAAGTGTTTGCGGAACAACACTTGGGATTGAATGACAATGTATGGTGTACTCTTCACTAAACTTAAGTACAACTAAGCTAACCAACTGCGCTAACCTCAGGGACTTAGTTGTATTTATGAGTAAAAGGGCTTGTGAATGTCTACATTTAGCAAAAAGCTAACCTTTCACTCCACCTTATGACTCCGCTATTTATAAAAAGTATCAACAACCGCTATCCCAAAAGATAAGATCGACATAAGTTTCGATGACAAAATACCTTACGTATTTTGTCTCTCATATAATAAGTTATTTCTAGTAAGGGACAGTTCACTTTCCAGTGTCAATGTTGACAATTTCTTGTATTTTATTCATTCATGGTAAGTTGACTCTTTGCGCATAATGACAATACCACTTATCCTTCAAACTTACAGAGTTATGCATCAACATATCCAGCCTTTTATTCAGCTTTTACTTCGCCTTTCGTCTTCATGCTTTACGCTCAAATGACATAGTTGGTGATTCGGGATTCAAAGGAGTTATTAATATCATCACCTAATCCATCATCTTCTTTCTTGGATCGGTATCATTTAATGTCCCTCAATCAATGGAAAACCCTTATTCTTAGGGTTTGTCTTCAGCTTAAAGATGACCTAACAACAACCTGCTTCTTCGCGGACTTGTTTATGTTTAAGGTTATTAAACACTTTGGTTATTTTATCTTCAAATCCTTGTTTTAGGAAGTATGGGGATTCACTGACCCAACAATCTCCCCCTATTTGGATATAAACATAGCCTAAGTGTTTCTAAGTTCGGGTGTGATGAAAGTAAAGGTCTTTCTCACATCGACTATTCTACAAAGCAACTAGAGGACACTGAATAACATAAAAACATCATTCATTAAGAAAATATATTACAAGGTCCTAAGTTACTATGCGAAAAAGTAAAGGATAGTGTTGTTGCAACAGATGTTCGTTTCAGTCCAACTAGTATCCAAGGTCTTCAAGCTTGGGTTTCTTTGGTTTCAGCTTGTCCTGGTCAAGGTGTTCACTAATCTTTGTCCTCAAGTCATTATCAACCTTTGTTCTGGCTTTGAATTGAAAGACTATCACTGTAGCCAACCATTGCTTCAATCCCTTCCTTGTCTATATCACTTCGCCGTTGAAAAGCAGGCTCCCCAAATTCATCAGTGAAGAATAGACCTCTCTCAGGTCATTCAATAGCCAGATGATTTACGAATCTAACTCCTTTAGGAGGTCATACGCCTAGGCCATGGATTTTGATCTATGGTTCACGCCTGTGATCTTCCTTCTCCTTAGGACCTAGAGGGGGCAAAGTTGATTTGCTGGTGCTGGAAGAAGAGACTGAATGCCAAGATCTTCAAGCATTTGTTTTAGTTTCTCAAATCTCTTGCTCAGTGCATTCATGAGATTTTTGACAATAGCATTCTTATTCTTCTCTTTGACAGGACCTAATTCATCTAGTTCAGTTATTCCAAAGTCAGAAAACTTGAAGGGATCATGAACATCAAAAGTTCGTTTGTCAGGACATCTATAGATACTGAGGACTGCAGGTTTTGTGTTGGCATGAACTGTGATGTCAGTAATAGGTTCAGGACTCTTCATATTTTTCATTACCCACTTGTAATGATCGATTCTCTTTTGTCTTATCTCAGCCAACATTTTCTCTCTTTCATCCCTTTCTTCTTCGGGGCAAGTAGTTCAACATCCTGAGCTTCTTTGAACTTTTGATCTGCTTGACCACCGCTAAAGCGACTTAGGATCAATGCGATTCTTCAAATTTTCATGAATCGATTTTGACTGTATAAGCTTACCATCTTCTTACTCAACCACTTTCTTAGCATGTTCCTCTTTCTCAAGATAAGCACTCATCCTGCTCCACAAATGATAGTAAACTTTGCCATTATTTATACGGATCCTGATAGGTTCATCGTGATCCGTCCTACGCCTGGAAGCAAGTACCGTGAGTATGCTGCAATGTGCTCAGCGTTGTCAGAATGCCTTTGCCTTTATCAAGAGGAGGAACTGATGATGATGGTGTTGTTGAAGATGGTGGTTGTAGGTTTAAAGTTATGGATCTAAGTAGCCTTTGTATGACTTATAACAAACTTGAATAAATTCAAATTCACTATGTGAAGAACTCTTAAGAAATCCTTAATGTGTTAATGCGGAAACTTAACATAATAAGTATGAAGAACACTATGATATACTAACTTTGTATTTTCTATTGATTACTTGATCAATGGTTAAGGCTTATAACGCATACCTTAACCTAATACATTAGGGATCCCTTTATACACCAAGGAAACCCTAATTGACTAAAAAACTTGTAGAAGGGTAAAGATATCTCTTCCTAAGATATCTCTACGCGTACATATCCCTTCCTAATATAACTCTAACAAACTATTCTGTTTTTATCATAAACAGACTTAACTATCTGTTGGATTGATATACTTTAATCAAACTAACTTAGCTAGCTTGCTAAGGTTTAATAACCTTGGATAAATCCTAAGTTATTAACAAAGAAACTGTTAGGAATTAGAAAATTCTATGTTAAAGTGTCGGTCACCCCAATTATAAGTCTAGCATATGTTAGCTCGTAGACGTGTCGCTTGTTACGTTATTAAGTAGTTTATTTGTTAGTTTGTAGCGTAGTTTAGTTTAGTGCAACACCGTGGAGGAAGGACGGTCTTTACCCATCAGATCCCCATCCACAGTCGCTAGGAGGTCGTGTATTCTGTAACTATAAATACCCCTTCCATCCATGGAAGGGGTGGTGCTTTTCAATCTAACCTTCATTTGTGTAAACCTCTAGCAAGAACACCCTCTCTCTCTACTTTCTCTCTAAAATGGTAAACATGTATTTTGATCATCCAAGACCACCCGAATCATCAAACACAATAAAATAACGATCCTACAATTGGTACCAGAGCCAAGGTTGTTGTGTTTTGATGATAAAGTGGTGTTTTTTTTGGTACTTTATGTTGGTCGGAATACTGTTTTTAGTGTATACGTGTGGTTATTTTTACATGTTTCACTATCCTCATGTTTCTTGGTCGGAATACAAACATGGTGTAGGTTATGTTGGTCAAATGGTTGTTACTGTGGTCAAAATGGTCCAAATTTTCATGTGGTCTATCTTTTCTAACACCGCTTTTGTTATACCGGTGTTTGTAAGGCTTCTCCTCCATGGGTCCAAAATCGGCCACGCGCATTATAATCGGCCAGGAAGTCGCCGGTCATCTAGTCATTTTTCGTGGTCAAACTGGGTCATAATGGGCATTAAAAGATGTAATTTTTATGCATTTTTCTGGGTTTATTATGAAGGTGGTCGGAAAATGGTCGAAAAAGTCATCGAAAAAATGTCAAATTTCATGGTAGCTTAATTATCACTATTTTTGTTCAGATTATTGAATCTGTTACTACTTGTATTTACAAGTCGTGAGCGAGACCATCATATAGCGATTTTGATATTCGCGACTTTTGAAAGTCAACAACACTTATGTTAAAAGCTAAATAGCTTATGACTCAAGAATCAAGCATGACTTGGTTTTTAACCTAGCTTACTCTTGGACGTAAATGGAGATGAAGTAGAATGCACTTTGACCACGCACTACTCTTTCATTAACCATATACCGTATATTTACATCAATCGACACGTTCAATATAAACCATCATCACCCTAAACATCCAAATCAAGAACCAACCACTCATACAAAAGGAAAATGAAACAAACAACAAAGACCATCATACATCATAATTATTATCATCTACAACTCCCGACAACTAATCCCAACTACAACAATATTCGAGAATCATGTCAAAACCTAAGATAAAATGCTATAATGATCTCGTGATTCATATACACTCGAATGGATCTTTTAAAAAATCTCAAAGTGCTATATGTTTTTCTTCATAGATCTATACGAGGAATCAAATGGAAAAGCACTAGATCTCAGATTATTTTTGATTTTCGTATACCATGAATGGTCAATCAATCAAAGTGTAAATCATCACAGATCAAACGTTTTTTTTATACGAATGTAAAGAAATGATCTTTAACACTTTTGTTAAATCCATTTTCTTTGATTCGTTTTATAAAAGGATACAATTTTAAGGGACTCATCATCTATTAAATGTTTTGATAATATTCGACTTTTAAGAAATGAGTTTAACAAGGTTGTTAACTCAAAATACTTTGAGAGTCGTTTTGGTCATTAACTAAAAAGAAACGTTTTCATTCAAAGCTTACCTATGTCCCTTGATTGTATTTCGAAGCCTTATCAAGTCCTCAACCATCCCTGTGGGCGTTACTTAATAACCTTGAAATATCTCTCTGTGGCTGCTTCATGATCCTTGATGCCATCCCTGTGGCTTTCATATTATACTCGTTGTTCTTTAATGAATACAAGATGAAGTTGGATGTTGAAATATTCTTGGGTGATTTTTGATTATGGGATTCGTTAGGAATATGAGACACTGGAAGAAGGTGGCTGAGATTTATTGAAAGTTTTATTAGGGTTTGTGGAGGAAAGTTAGGAGAGGAATGAGGATTTGTAAGTGAAGGGGGCGTAATATTGTGTGAATTATTAGGGTTAAGTGATGTGTTAAGTAAGTGTTTTATACCTTATAATTAGGGTTGACTGAATTCTGTATATTGGATTGGATATGGGCCATGGGTGTTACGATTTAAATGAGTAATGAGATGGCCGCTGTAGAGTACATAATTTGACATTATCACTCGACAGGACTTAGGCTGCATATGAGTTATGTTAAATCTGGTTGAAAAATGGTGTACGAGTGACATGGTCTTGTTACATATATTAATGATCATTGGTATGCATGTGATATTTTTTTTAGAAATGGGTACATTGAATTTCCGAATTTTTGATACCTTCATAATTGGACAAAGTTTTAATATCACTTGTCACATGAGTGGTAACTTGAATATTACAAGGATATTCGTTCACAGGCATATGTTATTGAATGAGTTCAAGATTCCTGACTGATATTGTTAATTTGGTATTGAGATGAATATTCAAAAGGTCTTATTTGGACAATTGGATTTGGATAATGAACAGATGTACTTCTCAAAATTGGATCATTCATATGTGATGTGATAATATGTAATTTGGATAATCTGGGAAGTGTTGAAGAGATTTGATGATGAGATTAGGTGTGATGATGAGATTATTTGATACTTTGGGATATACATTTTTCACTGAAGATTTTATGTCACGGCTTGAATTATTGTTGGAACTAGGTTGACTACGGGGTTGTTTGGTCGGTACTTCGTATTTGGATGTGAAGTGAAGTTTTCCGGGGGTGTTTACTTATTTTCGTCTTCTTTCTTTCTACTCTTCTGCGAAGATGACTTGTTTGGGCGCTTATAGAGGGTGATGAAGACTTGGCTATTTAATTACGGTTGTGATTCTTCTGCTTAACCCACAACGTAACTATCAATTTCCTGTCTCCACTCAAATTGAGAATGTCAAGAGGTTTTGTACATTGGGTACACCGTTTCATTTTCACAAGGATTTGTACAAGTTTAAGTAACAATTCTGGGGAACTCTACTTCATGATCAAGTTTGACATATCGGATTTACTTCACCAAGTGGTCACAATACCGCCGTCAATGCGGAATGATGTGTTTACCAAAGTGTTGATTGATGGTTGTTGATGTTGGTAAATGATTCGCTGATGAACCGCTGCATGTTCCCCAAAACAGATATTCATAAAACCAAAATTGTCATAACACATCAAGCTAACATTGTTTACGGTTTTGTCTTGATTTTGTAAAACTCGCAAAGAACTATTTCTGTTTAAATCATAGACTTGTGTAAATCCCGTGACAATGGAAACATCCGGTTAGTAAAGTGCATTCGATCTATCTTACGGCTTATTCTTGGTTTTGTAAAATCCTCAGAAAGAAACTATTTCTCGGTTTAAACCATAGAGTTGTAAAATCCCGTATTGATGGAACCATCTGGAGAAAGAGAAAGTGTAATTCGGATCTTATTGATGCCGGTGTTACGGGTTCTCGCTTTCAAGAAGGGATAAAAGGTGTACTTCATGAATTGGATGTGTGATTGGATTTCGCATGGCGCTTTGGTTATTACATGGCTTTATGGGGTTATGTGCTTTTAACCATGGTCGGGATGAAACCATTATCAAAGTTCACTTAAATGTCAAAAGAAGGATTTGAGCTTAACCGTAAGATGTGACAACGGCTAATTCAAGATATTTATTTGAGGTTGAAGTGAATTATCACGGCGCAGTGTACTTAGTATCCTAAGGTATCGGGATGGATGGATGAAGATTCTTCATGATCCTTGTTCGAGCTTATTATCAAAAACTAAGACTTGGAAATCTAGTTATGTTGGGTGACTTTTTCCTTTTCTTTTACCACTTGGGGGAATTGGGCTCTTACCACCTCAAAATAACTATCACTTTAAGGAGTTACGCTAGTGCTGTCACATTCATTGTGGATTTTCAAGAGGTAATGTACGCCTATTACTTGATGGTTGGTTGGTTGAAGAGTATAGAGTACTTAGAGATTCAAATGGGCGAAGTCTCACACCGCCTTTGTTACATATGTGCAAGTATAAGTCAAAAGTTTCGGTTAGCTTACTCGTGGTCAAATTCATCATATTTGGTTTTCTCCATCATTGTCACTACAAAGAGCCTAACAATGATAATGGGTTGATTACATGTTTTGCAAGAGAGCTGAAAAGAGAGAGATTATGACGCTCTGCTCACTCTGCCAGTTCGCATCTAAAGAAAAAGAAATGTGTACGTTTCAAGGCGTGATTATCTTTGAAAGAAGAGAAATCTTCTTATGACGATGAACACACAATAGTTCATGCCTCGTTTTCTAAAGAAAAGAAATGTGTACGTTGGCGATTATCTTCTCGAAGAAGAGAATCTTCTTATGACGTATGAACACATCAGCTCATGCCTCGCTCTCTAAAGAAAAGAAAAGTGTAATGCTTCCAGGCGCTTTTATCTTCAAGAAGAGAAATCTTATTATGACCATTCTCACCAACATGCTTCATGCTTTTTCCATGCGCCAAATATCAAGTGGATCTTCTCTGTTTTTCTCAATGGTGATCTACTTCTATCAAGTTGATGGTTTTTCTATTTTTCAATAGCTCAATTAAAATGGCAATGGCTTACATCATATGCAATTTTTATGGGGAGAAGTGGAAATAGACTCACATGGATGAGTTCATTTGTTTAATCAAGAATGGCACCACAGATGCAATTTTGAGGGGAGAAGAAGTGTGAAATTTTTTGCATTGTTGATTGAAATTTGAGAATATATGGTCAAACGGCTCTAAACTCATGTAAGAACCGAGCTTCTTCTTATCGAATCATCTTCACATGTAGTTTCTTCTAAGATCCGTTGGTTGACATCTTCACGGGTCATGATTAAATGACAAAGTGCTTCTAGTTGTCGGGTCGATTTCTTTGATGAACATCTTCTTCGTTTGTTTGATTGGGAGGATTTAGTTAGGAGATTTGCTACATATATGGTAATTGGAACGCATTTGGTGAGATGAAGATGTTAACTATCTATTCCCCAACTGCACAATCTTGAAGAAGGTCGAGTCTACAAATTGCTCTACATTTTCGCTACATGTTAGAAGACTAAAGACGAGTTACATTTAACGATCTAAAGACTTCTTCTTAACTGGCATTTATCAAACAGATTGTCGGCTAGTGGGGGAGCACCATTGGGAGAAAGTTATAAGTCGATTCAATTCCCAATTAGACTTGCTCTATTTTTTAGCAGTTGACTCCTCGAGACGCTGATATTGACTATTGTTGACATTTAACACAAGGTGATTTCTGAGTTAATCATTTATCGCTTATTTGAGATTGAAGTTGACTTTCACAAAGGCTTGTTCTTATTTGATAACTTGCTCGGGCTTAAGAATTTGAGTTGAAGACTTGGTTTATCTAGTTACCAGCAATCGAGGTGGATGGTTGAAGACCTGGCTAACTATCACTATTAGGAGTTACTTTGTTTTACTCGTTGTCACACGCATATGACGGTGTGGATATTCTCAAGAGGTGTTAATGTCTCATACTTTGTTTGGGTAGTGAGTACTTAGAGATTTTCTTGAAGCATATCTCGACAATCGTTCTTCCATCATTAGGTGCAAGCTTAAGATACAAATGTGGGGAAGTTGACTTCTGCCAAGTAGGGTATATCTGGCTTTTCCTTCAGTCACTACAAATCGTCTACATAAGGGTTGATAAAATAGTCGGTAGTCTTCAAAGATGTTGATTCTCACAAAGACATCAAGCAATCTTCTCAACAAATTTCAAGTATTTGGGCTTACAAAGAGTTGTTGATTCTCAAGTGTCAAAACCAAAGAAGGGTAAGGAGACTCACTTATAAACACAAAGCGAGTAAACTTGATGAACTTAACTCTTCTAAGTAATTGAAGATATCCCGGAAGACAAATGTTATTACCGCAGAGAAACTCAAGGTTTGACTCATGGTGAGTAAACTTGATGAGCTTAATACTTCTAAGTGATTGAAGATATCCCGGAAAACAAATGTCATGACCGCAGAGAAACTCAAGGTTTTACTCATCAAGGCTTTTGTGTTATTCCAACTACGTGGGAAGTGATGTTAGAGAAAGTTTATGAAGATAAGAGGTACACTATATGTGTGATTTCATGTATCGAATCATCGGGGAGAGAGATTGTGTACATTGGATGCTCACCTGCTTCACTTGAGTGCTTAATCGCTGATTCAGATATATAATCACTTATTCCTGTTGACATCCGCAGAGATTGTCACCAAGAGATAATCATGACTTGGCATGCTTCTTCAATGTTATCGGTTATTCATTCCTTGTGTATTGGTATACTGGATATTTGAGCTTCATACACATTCATCGTGAAGAAAGATGTGAACATGGGAGGTGTTCTACATTACCCTCTTGATGTATTCGAGAGTTCTTGATATTGGTACTTCGGTTTTGAGCTTCATACACGCTCATCGTGGAAGAAAATGTGAACATGGGAAGGTGTCTCTTCATTCCCCATGAAGTGTATTTGGGAGAGTTCAGAGCATTATACAAAGAGGTCGACTGCATCAATTCAACTACTTGGGGAAGTGGTCTCTTGACACCTTTTGGAATGGATTGCCTGACTTCGTGAGTTATGAAATTTGAGAAGATTATTTATGTGTGGGATGATACGCTGTTGTTCTTATTGATGATATAACCCCAACGGAGATTCTCGACATCGGTCTTAAAAGGAGCAAATGATTTATGATAATGGTGTGCTTCTCTCAGGCACCGCTAAGGAAAGCTTGAAATAGAGCTTCGACCGCCATCCAAAGGATTTTCGGTTTGGGAAGCCAAAGTCTCACTTTCGATGGTTCAATTTCTTTCATTCAAGAGCCTCAGCTTTGGTGGTGGAGTTTTTAAGAGATGATGACTCTATCTTCTACAACGGGCTGCTCGATATCCTTATCTCTACATCGTATCATCATCTTCTTAACTATATCATCTACTATCTTTTTTGTATATATTTAAAAACCAAATACAAAAATATAAAACCAACAAAAGAAAAATAGAAAAATATAAAACCTTCAAAAACCCATAAAAATCAGAAAATTTCAAAATACCAAAAATATGTTTTCTCATGACATGTCTTCTCGTATCGATAACATCTACGGTCTTAGAAATGTCATTCAATAATGGCACGGACTTTAGATGAAGTTCGAAAGGAGGTGTAAATATTTCTTTCAAACATGTCAAAAATATGGCTTACGCTATTTCTGATCAGAATCGCTTCAAATGATGGCTTCGCGCTACTTCGTGATCAGAACCGCGCTTAAACTATGGTTTGCTATTATTTCAGATAGCAACCCGCTTTTCAAGAAAGGAAAGTCGCACTAAACATATTTTCAAAATATTTCGCACTTATCCTAAAACAAATTGAGGAAAGTATGTCAAGGATCGCTGTTCCTACACAAATTTTTCCGCCTAAAATTCTTCAAAAATATTTGTTGTTTTCAAAATGGTAAAATGAGTTGCTTGAAAATCAATCAGATCGAGTTTTTAGATAATTTGAAAACTCAATCAATGACTTCAGAGCTTTTAAATCTTTTAGAAAAAGTCATTGATTGAGGTGGAGAATGTTTTCAAATCTATATCATCTAACGGGCTTTCTTAATTATCCTAATATGCTTAATTAAAATGATGTTAACCTATGTTGAAGGACTAGGTGCCTAGGATATGATTGCTAGGATTAGATGATTAGTGTTTGATGAACACATTTTTCCCATACATTTATATGATCCGATTGATATGTTGATTGACTTTATTAGTCGATTGTTGTTTGGGTGATGTCGACCACCATATATTTGTATGTGTGTTCACTAACATATGCGGGTATATTGGTATATAAGAATGTTCCCGATCCGGATCCCACAAATGAAGATGATTGGATGCCGAAGGAAAGGGTAACTATATCTTGGGTTGACAAATGAAGAAACGGAGCTTAATTGGACTTCTATGGAGAGTTGGCATAAATGCAACGTAAGAGGTCTCACCTGATCAGCAGATGGTTTTCTTCTAAGTGATTGAAGAAACGAGCTTAATTTGACCTCGCTTGGCATTCAAAATGCAACGTAAGAAGAAGTCTAACGCATCACAGACGTTTTTCTTCCAAGCCCTACGCAACAACAAAATAAGCTTTCAACCACCTAATTATCTTGTGCAGAAAAAGTAGTGATGATACCATTTTTTAAAACAAATTTGATAAATTTGTTTTGAAAATGGAAAATATTGTTTTGAAAATATATTGGACTAATTTTGAAAATCACCGGACTTCATTTTATCAAAACTTAAGTCACTCAATTATTGACTTCGTCATGGATTGAGGGGGAAAGTGATTTAAAATATAATATTTTCAAACGATATTTCTTCACAAAAGTTCGCTTTGTAATGCTATAAGTGGTGATCTAAAGGTTTAATGTTATGTCATGGTATGATTTTTCTTTAGAATCAAGGTCTTTCAAAATGAAATTTTTTCTGTTCTTGTTTGATTGTGAAATTGTTTTATTTACTTAAAGATCTCTTAAAACAATCATATACTGACACTAACAATCTTTAATGTCTTAAAATGATCCTTATCTCCATTTTTCAAAATTAAATCTTGCCACGCCTTTCCCCAAAATCTTTTAAATGATTTAAATCAATTGGGATCACAAATCTCAAAAGGTTTGAAATTTTGATCGGGTTAGAGATCGTGAGTTAAATCTCTTATCTGTTTAAATGGAATTGGTTTTAGTCCTTCAAAGGCACTCCTGCCTCCATGTGCCAAACGATTTCATACACAATGCACATGTTGAGGAGGAGGATTTATCCAAAACATGATGAGTATTTAAACCAGGCCACATATTCTCCCATGTTTTCTAAACCGTATTAAATTTTGGGATCCAAAAATCAAAGGGTTTGATATTTTTGATCGGGGAGAATTTGTGATTTAATAATGAAATTTGATAAAAGGTGATCGTTTTGATTTATTGTAGTCGCTTCTCTCATATGTGCTAAACTTTCCAATCTTGAAGCACATATTGAGGGAGCAAACAACTATCGAGGTACAAAAGCTTTTAAAGTGATTTATAAAGTACCTTGATTGAGTTTTAAAATTGGTTTCTTAATGGCTTTTGTGATTGTGGATGTGCTTCAAAAGAACTCTTGCCTCTATGTGATAAAAATGATTTCAAATATCCTATGCACATATTGAGGGGAAGAATTTTACCAAGAAAATCAAATGGCTTTTTCCATGGAAACTGTGATCAAGAAATTATTTCAAAGAAATTATTTCAAAGAACTCTTGCCTCCATGTGCTAAACAATTTCTAAAACATATGCACATGTTGAGGGGGAGCATTTTCTAAATGATCAAAACTATTAAGGTACAAAATGCTTTGATCTCGTATCACAAGTACCTTGATTGTTTTTCCAAATGATTTTTCAATTGGTTTTAAGGAAGAATGAACTGTACCAAAAGACCAACCAATTTACTTTATGCATGGTGTTATAAGGATGGTTAGGTTAGGTATTAGTTCCCACGATCCCCGAATCCAGGGATCTACCCAGGACAATCCACTAGATAGTGTAGAGTCCTTAGGTATTGAAAAAGGAGAAAGTGAGGAATGGGAAGAGTGCGATCGAGACCGAAGCATCGAATAAACCCAACAAGGTTCTAGTTATGAAGTCTCGTAAGCAATCAAGGGGTTGAAGAATGAAAAAGAATTGAATATGAAAAGGGTGAAAAGAAATAGCCCTCCAATAATTCAACCTTAGGGTAAAGAACCGTTCAATACATATGCTACCGTTGTTACCAAGGTAACACCGTATTGAAGACAAGACGTCATGGACCCAAAGGACGCATCGCACTAAACTTCCCAAGCTACTCAAGTTCCTCTTAAAAGGGCTTGTTTCATTCTCACGGAACCGACATAATCTATCGACTTTCTCTTAGAGATTGTTGATATTGAAGAAGGAGACCCTCTCCTAGTCTCCGACATAGGAACCAAATGTGCACTATTGAGTCTAGAGCCAAGAGATCATCCACAATATCTCATTAGGACAAAATTAATGAAGACTTGTTGTTTCACACAATGTGGAAAGTAAGAATATATTAAGAGTCCTACGAATTATCCTTGTGGTATTGTAACATCCGAGTGATAGGTTAAATATTCACAATGAAGATGGAAATCCTTCTAGAGCCAACATCAAACAAGCTCTGGTGGGTGACATGTGAGATCTTCTCGTAAGATCAAGCTAGTGACAACTGGATAGAAACAATGGGGCTTATCTATCTTGAATCAACCTTGGTCCAGAATGGAATTGACGAATACTTTGGAAAACCGCTCGATGTGCAAATCTTCTTTTCTCTAGCACGTCAATGTGTACTATGTTTTCAAATTCAAAAGTATCTCTCGATTGAAAAATACTTTAGAAAAACCGTCGATGTGCTAATCTTCTTTTCACTAGCACGTCGATGTGTACTATTTTCAAATACAAAGGTATTTTGATTGAAAATTGATCTTTCTCATAAAACCTTCGTCGTATTGCAAAACTTTCTTCTAAGCAATACGCGCATTGTTTTCAAATCAATTTTTCATCAATCGCTGAATCTCAATTTGCCTGGTTCACTCACTTGTGTTGTCTTCTTTGAGACGTTCCGTTTGAGATTTAGAACAAATGCTAAACCCGTCAAGGAGATTCTAGGAATCCTACCGATCACAGGCAAGATTGTACCGATCAACGGGAACCGCGTCGTACTCAATTCAACGAAAGTGATCAAAGACACTTTCGGTGTTTTATTGCTAATCGTTGTTTGCGGTACATTTGGACGGTTGCGTACCGATCGTAATTGAGGAGTCAATCCAAAGCCGCATGCTCACAAAGATCCACACTTAATTTGAAGAAATCATGACCGTGCATATCTACATAACCGTTCTCATATTTTATACTATGCTTCGCTTACCGCCGCAAATATCATGAACCAAGAAGGCTTACTGATGGAAAGATGTCATGATTCAAAAGTGTGAGCATGTCAGTCCAAAAGTCACAACTTCACATGATGGCAACACAACAAAGGGTGATCCAGAGATTTAATGGTCGATGATCTCAATGAAAGCTTGAAGATCATCAAAGATGTGGATCAGCTCAAAGACCTCCACTCAAAGTACAAACTATGCGGACTTTGAAGAATCGCTACAAAAGCACAAAGATTATGAAAGTGAAGAATTCAAGTCTACGAGCTCAAGAACAAAGACAAAGATAGAATGCTAGGATGCAAAATGTATTTCATGGGGTGACCTCCCTTGGGGGGAGATTGTTAGGAATTAGAAAATTCCATGTTAAAGTGTCGGTCACCCCAATTATAAGTCTAGCATATGTTAGCTCAGAGACGGTCGTTTGTTACGTTATTTAGTAGTTTATTTGTTAGTTTGTAGTTTAGTTTAGTGCAACACCCGGAGGAAGGACGGTCTTTACCCATCAGTATCCTCGATCCACGTGCCGTTAGGAGGTCGTATTTGTAAGTATAAATACCCCTTCCATCTATGGAAGGGTGGTGCTTCTCATTCAATCTAACCTTTCCTTTGTGTAAACCTCTAGCAAGAACACCTCTCTACTCTCTCTCTCTAAAATGGTAAACATGTATTTTGATCATCCAAGACCACCCGAATCATCAAACACAATAAAAATAACGATCCTACAAAACATCGAGCAATCTTTATCATATGCGAATTTACTAACAAAGCTAAGAAGAATAACTTTTATTATAAACTCTAAATCGCTTTATTATGGCATCCACTAAACAACTCTAAGATAATCGAACTTCTTCTAAAACACTAATTAACTTGTGAATTGGGTGAACTCTAAACTCATAGACTCGATTCTTAATGCCAATCTAGAAATCCTTTTATAGGCTCAAGGATATCCTAGTCGGTTTACAATTTGTAACCTTGTACTACAAGTAATCTAAACATAGAATACAATACTCTTTCCATAAACTAATATAACAGCTTGTTCTTGGTAAAGATTTTGATTCTGTGCAAGTATTTTGACTTTGTCTTTAGCGCAAGATTTTGACTCTTTTGACTTTTTCCAAGATTTCTTTGGTGTACTACAAGCATTTTCATATCTTCAAGATTTTCATGTCATCAAGACTTTCATATCCCAACAATCCTCTCCTAACTTGAATTCTACTTGCTTGACTTCAAGTTCCTTTTATGAATATATCTTAACAAATTTTCATCTTTTAAGGACGATTTCTTAATCTTTGATTGTATCTCTCAGTTGTTCGTGCTTGTCAAAGTATCTCTTAGAATTGTTCTTTTTCACAAAGATCCAAAGAAGCTTCATCTTTCAAAGAACACAACAACATATGACAATTTGTACATTAATTCAGTTTAAAGTTGCATACTATTCTCATCACTCGTGTGTGTTAACTCCTGTGAGAGGTGAATCATTGAAAATTTAATGGATTTAGATCTTTTACCAAAGCCATTAACTCTGGAGTAGCCAAATGTTTTGGTGTGTAAGACCATGGTACATTGATAAACATATGATTTTTAGCAAATCATCGCCTATCAACAGATTTGGGTTGTCTTTACCAAAAGTCGTACTCCTTCTCGACTAGTTAGTTCTTCTATCTAATGGTGAACTAATTACCAATAATGGTTTTTCCATCGCTTTTACCACGCCTTTCGGCTAGCCAACTCTTCACATTAACCGATATGGTGAGTTGATTACCATACAACTTATTAGCAAGTTGTCAACTAAAAATGGATTTGAAATATCTTTACCAGAGCCGCTTGCTCATGGATTAGCCAATCCTTTTGTAACCATGGTGGATTGATGACCTATTGATGTTGCCATCTCAAAATCCATTTATTTTACTTAACCTTTGTTTTCAAAATATTTGATACTTTAACAAAGGTTTCTTTCAAAATCACTTAACCGGTTTAAAGTCGCTAAAGCATACTTTGAAAGTATCGCTTGATCACAAAGATTTGAATAAAAGTACCGATTTATCAAAATAATTTGTTCAATTAAATTCATACCGCTACTCATCATCTTCGCCATGGTAGTCCGCTTGATAAATAGATTGATAACCATGCAAGCAGCCATTATCCTCTTCTACTTCCATTCCATGTTCTAGCATTCTTCTCATAAGCTCAACAGAAAGAGGATATCTTCTATTGACAAACATGTGTATCATTGTACCATTTTCCAGCTCTAAAACATGAACTCCAAACTCTTCAAAGAATCTCCAGCAAATAATTTCCCAATTTTCTTGATTCTTCCAAATATCATCACAAGCTTCTCTGCTTCCCACATGGTTATGAGATCTCCAAGCAAAACTAGACCAATTCCTTCTGATGGATTATCTCCAAAATAAGCTTTCACCACATTATATAGATAGAATAGATCCACTCTATCTATAATATGTAATAAATCCCATAGCCTATTGAAAACTTTGAAGCTTTCATCTTCTTTATGAAAATTCATATAATCTCCTTCTTTAGATTTTACAACTTCAAAAGCACTAACTGGAGATCCGCTCTCATCTTCATGTCAAGATCTTCTTTGAATAATCAAAATCTACCACTATGAGATAATTTCTAATGCATCTCTAGTCTCGCATCTTAATTCAACTATTTCTTTCTTGAGAACCTGCCTATCCTAACTTCAGCTTTCCTTTTCTTTTAAACTCTTCTTCTCTTTCTTCTTCAAATTCATTAGCTTCTTCTCTAAAATCTTTGATGTCAAGAACACTCTTTCTTATAAGTCTTCTCAAGATCATATAATCTTTTCATGTCAACATAGTTCGCCTTCTGCAATCCTTTTATATCCTCGACCTTTCAAATAAGCCATCATAGCATTCCTCGCCTTTAGCTAAATTAGGTCTCTTGGCATATCTAACAGGGTAGGTGACTCTAATTGTTCCTCAAAGATCCAATTGCTCTTGCAACTTTTTAGCCGCTTCTCTACTTTGAGCTTCTTTAGCTTCCCGAGCTTCTCTATCTTTAGCATTTAATTCTTCTTGAAACTTTCTAAAGCCAGCTTTCATTCCTAGCAACTTCAATTTCTCTAAGTTCTCGCCAGTTTCTTCTTCTTTACTTCTACTAGAACACCTTCCCTTTATCCTTAGGATCAATTGCGTGTTGAGAAGTTCTTTGTTGTTCATCTTCTTGCACTTCTCTAATAGTAACACCACCCCTAGGTTGTGATAAATCTTCTAAAATTGTAGCAATGAACTCATCATCACTTGCATGAATGGGTTTGAGTGTAGCTTTCCTCCTCTTCTTGTATAACGCTGTAGAAGGACCAACTTCCTCTTCAAAATTCAATACTCTTGAGTAATTAACTTCTTCCAAAGATCTTTGTTGTTGAAGAGCAAGACTTTGTTGTTCACATCTTTGATCTGCAGTACTTTGAACTGAACTTGAACTTGCTCTTCTTGAATGTTCGTTTCATCAATCTTTTTCATGTTCTTCGTACCTTCGTGTTTTTTTCCTTTTCAACATCTTTCAAATTTTCTTTTCTTCTAAATTCCTCCCCAAGTTGACAGAAGATGGTTTAGGAACCTCTTGCCTTTGTCGCCTTCTTAAATTTCCTTTCGCTTGTGTTCTTCTTCCTTAACCCATAAGTTTATATCGCTTAATAAAAGGTGCAACATAATTTTTAACCTTCTATACTTGACCTTCAACCTTCAATTTCTCGAGCTGATCTTCAAATGATTTCTTCAACCTTGTTAATTCCCTTGTTAAAGCATAATTGTTGAGAATTGACCTTCGTGCTATAGTTGGGTCATCTTCTCCGATGATAAAGGTTCTCATGTGAAGATACTGTGGAGATGGGTGTGGAGAGGAGATGGTGGAACTTCAATATGTTCATGATCAGCATTCTTTATGGCAGACCGCAGAAGTGACTTGAGATGCAAAGACTGATGCAAAGACTTTGAGATGCAAGATGTTGAGAAGCAAAGATTGCAGATACAAGACTTGGCGGTGCGATCTTTCACTGTCTTCACCTTCATCTTCACCTTCTCCAAAGACAGCTAACTGCCAACAATTTCCATCATGGAAGGAGTTAATGGAGTATCTTGACCTTGAATACAAAGACTCCTTCTAGCCATAAAGTAAAAATCTTCGCTTGTTGTTTAATAACAGAAGTAAGTCTCAGAGGTTTTGGTACACGCCAGTTGCTTGTTCAATAAAACCCGTGATAAACCTTGGGTACATTAGCCAAGAAGATCCATGTGAAATATGAGAGAGCATTCCATCCAAGATAGCCGTGAAAAGTTAAAACCCGATTAGTAGCTAACCCAACTATAAAGGTGATGCTATATTTGACCCAAATCGCCTCCCAAGTGCATTCTTAGCACTTATGCAATGGAGCAACACATGAACCAAAAATTTCCATTCGGACAAAATAAGTGTTTCTTGAATGTTTGTTCTTTAATGACCCTTCATAACCAAGATCCCTAAAAGTATCCCAATCGCTTGTTTGTCAAAACGAAGAGCCCTTCTTCATCACCAAATAATAAATCATCTCAATGAGGCTTCTGTAATAGTCACGCTTCCAAGAATCGATGATCGAACATAATATTCATCATTCTCCATGTTATCTCTAGCATTAGCCCAAAATTCTTGAATCCAAGGAGCAATGATATCCGCTCAACTAAAGAGCATAACTAATAGCATCCAATAAGATAATCAATCATATCATGAAAAATCACATCGCCTCGCCTTTTCCAAATTAGCTACCATATTATGCTTTGAAACAAGAGGGACGATTTGCCATTGTTGATTATGTAAGCACAAAAGAGTGGTAATCGAATAATATGGATATGATGAGAGAAAGATGAAAAAGATTCTAATGTATCAATATAAGAGAGAAAATCGGAAAGTAGTTATTTATAGGTGAGATTTGAAAATCACGTTCCATAATAACATTGTTACCAGTAGCATTAATTACCCCTCAATATAACCAAGGAGGAATAGACTTTAATAAGACAAATGTACTTCCACGCATGCATTTTCCTTGCAGCATTTCTTTCCAAGCAGTACTTTCGTGAAAAACAAGACTTTTCCAATTTCTTCAAAGATAAACTAAGTATACATAAATATCCTCAAGCGATGCATGTGACTATACTAATACTAAATAGTCCTCCCCTTAAATGTAGCTCAGGAGTTAATCATGCCAATGCTCACCACCAAGTGAGTGAATCTTGAAACATCAAAGCCTTTGGTGAGTAAGTCGTACTACATTATCATCTATGTTAACCTTAACCACATTAATGAGCCTGTGCTCATAGCAATCTCTAATAAAGTGATGCCTAATCTGTATGTGCTTGGTCTTGGAATGATAGACTGGATTCTTCTCAATACAAATGGTACTCTCATTATCAATGTTGATAGGAGTATTCTTGAAATTGAATCCATAGTCCAAGAGTTGATTCTGCATCCATAAAACTTGACCACAACAAATTTGCAAATGTACTACATATTCGCTTCAAGAGAGGATGTCGCAATTGTTTGCTTCGCATTGCCGTGAGACTAATATTCTTCCAAGATATTGGCATCCTCCGGCTGGTTGATCTTCTATCATAGTTATCACCGCATAATCACTATCCGAAAGCTTCCAAGTGAAAAGGTGACTCTTTTGGATACCATAACCCCAACTTTGGTTGTTGCTTTAAATAATGTAAAATTCTCTTCAATCGCATTCATGAGAGATCTTTGGTGAGACTTGATATCTTGCACATAAACAAACCGAAACATGATATCGTGCCTTGTATGTAAGAAGATACGCAGAGAGCCAATCATTGATCTCAGTATAGCTTGACTTCAACAGTTGTCCATCTTCATCTTTGCCCAATGAATTGATAGATTTAATGAGTGTAGTAACAGCCTTCATATCATCAAAATTGAACTTTAAGTATGTCTCAGAATATACTTGTCTTGACTGATAAAAATACCTTCCTTTGACCGCTTAACCAAGTCCCAAAAGAAAGTTAACTCTCCCATTGAACTCATTTGAAATTCCTTCTCAGATCACCGCCAAACTCCTTAACCATGGACTGTTTGGTAGCCCCAAAGATGATATCATCAACATAGACTTAAACTAACATGATATATTTCTTGTCTCTCTTGATAAACAAAGTCTTGTCAATAGCTCCCCTTCTGTATCCATGTTGCAATAAGAATGTAGAGAGTCTTTCATACCAAGCTCTAGGTGTCTGATGAAGGCCATAAAGAGCCTTAACCACCTTGTAGACTTTGTTTGGGTGTTTAGGATCTTCAAAACCAGGAGGTTGCTTGACATAAACTTCCTCGTAATTCTTGCCATATAAAAAAGGCACTTTGACATCCATCCGTAAACTTGAAATCCCATATAAGAAGCAAAAGCAAGAAAGATTCTAATTGCTTCAATCCTTGCTACAGGAGCAAACACTTCATCATAATCTACTCCTCTTCTTGTCTGTAGCCTTGTGCTACTAACCTTGCCTTTATTTTGATAACATTACCTCTTTCATCTCTTTTGACTCGAAAACCCATCCGTTCCAATAACTCTCTTCCCATCCTGAAGATCACATAAAACCCAAACTTCTTGAAGTTTAAATTAAGAAGTTCTCCCGCTTAGCTTCAACCCAGCGTTCTTTAGTCAAAGCTTGAGCAATATTCTTGGGTTCTTCTTGAGAGATAAAACAAGTAAATAGTGTGTTTGATGGTCCTTATGATTTAGCCTGTTTTGTTTATACATAAAGCTAAGTAAAGCATTACGAGGTGTAGAAAAGTCTTAGCTCTATGTCTTGTCATCACTCCGATAGAACGACCAATGATTTGATCAGAAGGATGATTCTTATGAATTCTTAAGTTTGGAGACTGTGGAACTCCATAAGTATCCTCCAAATTAGTAACATCAGAACCTTCATTGGAATTTGGGAAAATACCTTCATCTTCAAATTCATCATCAATCTTCTAATCCGTGCATGGTAGGATCATCCAAATCATCTAAAGTACTATCAACTGGTGCAGAGTACTTTGTTCAGTATCGTGAGAGTACTCTGCCTTTGTTTTCTTCTTCTTTGCCTCTTCATAAGCTCTCCTTTGCTCATCAGTGTAAGAATGTGCTAATACATCTTGAAGAAGCATCTGATTAAGTTCCTCTTGAATAAATTGATCCTCGCCAGATAATGAGGATTGCGATGCAACAGACTTTGTTTAGGAGCAACAATACTTTGCTTTGGAACATCAAGATTTTGTTTTGACTAACAGATCTTCATCATGGACAAAGATTAGGTCTAATATGAACTCCATGAACAACATATTGTAAGTCTTCTATTGTGTTACCGGTTGATTTTCTTCTAATCGTACATAGTTCATGGAAGGGGTTAGAACTTCAAGATCAAACATCCAATCATGACCTTTACCTTTCTCACCTTGATCTTCTAAAACTCTACATGAAGACAATCTTGAACCTTCTTAGTAACTCTTATATACACTCTAAAGCCTTTTGCCGTTAGTGCAATATCCCAATAAGTAGCCTTTCCGACTTGCCATCAAACTTCCCCAGATTATCAATAGTTTTAAAATAGTAAGAGTGGCATCCAAAAGGCTTCATAAAACTAATGTTGGGTTTATTGCCCATCGCTGACATTCATAAGGTGTCTTTATCTCGTGGTTTAGTGATCGAGACTGCTATACATAGCAAGCAAGATTTGGCGCCTTTCCGCCTGTAATCAATAGGTAGGGAGATCGCTAACATTGTTCTTGCCGCTTCAATCAAAGTCCTATTTTCTCTCTCGCAACACCATTCATAGGTGTTCTTGCAATACTAAACTCTCCTTTATGCCTTTGTTAGCACAAAATTCATCCATCAAATTTTGTTCTTGAATTCAGCCCCATTATCACATTCTCCTAATACTTAACCTTGAGTCTCAATTATTTTCAAGGGCTATAATCGGTTCAATAAGCATCAAAAGTGTCATCTTAAAACCCAAGCAAAATACCCAA
>OU343216.1:173237635-173252777 GCA_910596185.1 Chrysanthemum makinoi
GCTAAAATGCTCAATTTAGATCAAATAAATTTTTGATAACCGGTCTAGTTCATAAATATGAAGATTTAAAATAGTGAAAATTTTCAGGTGGCTACAGCCATCCCAAAAAATGCATGCCAGATCCATAAATCTTGAGAAGCAACAGCTTCAAGCATAATTGTTGGGTATATTTTATCACCCCTAGCAAAATGGCCTTGCCAAGCCACTGGACAATTTTTCCATTCCCAGTGCATACAAATAATGTTACCAAGCATTCCCGGAAAACCATGTTTTTCTTCATGTAGTTGATAATTTTTTTGAATGTCGGCCCATGTTGGTTTTCTTAAATACTCCGGCATAAACAAATCAATAATGCATTTGTTAAAATTATCAAGACATACTTTTGAAGTACTCGCACCCATTTGCAAGTATTCATCAAATGCATCGGGTGTGGTGCCGTACGCCAATTGGCGTATGGTAGACGTACACTTCATTAGAGCACTTATACTCATTCAACCCGCATAATCGGTGTTTGCCTAAAAAAGGTAAAATGATCTGGAATATTATCAGAAGTATAAGATTCAATACCTTCAACTATTTACAGGAATAGTTTCGCTCATACGAAATCTTCACGAAAATTCCGGTTTGAATACTTACAACCTTCTACGAAATAATCGCGGCGCAGACGTTCTTCTGCAAGCTCACGTTCACGATATACATGGGTACGAGAACGACTAGGATGTTGAGATTCAATACCTTCTTGTTGTTCCAACTGAAGGTGATACTCAAGCCGCCATAAATTGAAAGTCCTCATGGTCATCAACTTCTAACCAAGACCGGGAATATCACCGCTTGATTTGGATCCATTGTGAACGAATTTGATTTTTGAAATATGTAAAGAGGAAGTATATAAAGTTTGAATGGAAGTGTGGAAAAAATAGAGTTTTAGTTGGGTATTTATAGTGGTAAAAAAATGTTTTTGATTTTTTAAAACTAGCCGTTAAGGGGTTTTTGTAAATTTTTGAATTTCTAACGGATACTAGACGTTCAGGACTAGTTGTGTAAGTTTTTCAAACTTTTTTCCTTAATCCAAGTTATGTATCCAATGGGTGCAAAATAACGGCGTTACGAATCCAAGCCTCCAACGGGTATAACGCGCGTTATGGCGTTAAAACGCCTATAACGGCGTTATCCCGTTACCGTTGGGAGTGCTCTTATGCAATCCTAACTTCTCATGTATTTTTATAGTATTGAGTGTGGCACTAATATATAACTGTTTAGGTACTCATGAGCGACATAAATAAAGGGAGGATCATAGCATTATAGATTATTTATGATAGAAGTTTTTTAGGTCAGTAATTTTTATGAATCTTTGAAGCTTAGAAAAAATGTTCTAGTTACTTGACTCTTTATTTGCATAAAGTTTTTTGGTATGAGTTGAAAATCTCAGGGAGATAAAGATACTATGCAAGTCGTTCATGAGTTGAAAATCTCAGGGAGATAAAGATAGTATGCAAGTCGTTCTCAGGTTATATGTATTCATGTTAAGATTCATATGTCAGGCTTGGGTCTTGTTCGGGTACAGTTGCACCAACTTGCTAACCCGAACATGACATGTGTTTACTAAAATATAAGTTTACTGAAACTTTTTTATGGGATACACTTGGTAGTGGCCGCTTGATGTGCTAGGTTTGTACAAGTTTTAAATTTATAAAATTAAAGGTGTTTTACCAAATCTATTAATAACACATACGAGCAAGTGAACTCGTCCGTTATAGCAAGATTATGATGGTAAGTCGGGATCGTTCGCAGGGATTTGTGAGTGAATCAAGAAACAAGTTGTAAAATCTAGTAATAGCAAACCAAAGGTACTCAATAATAGCGAAAATAGAGAAAACGAAATTCAGATGATTAAGACTACACTTGCTTAAACTAATTTACCATTCTTGAAAAGTATGATTGTGTTAACTTCTTCTTAACATGTTGGTTATGATAATTAGTTGGTGTTCTAATATATTGTTCTTACAAGTTAAACCTTCGTCAAGATTTTAGTTTATAAAAACAAACATTAAGTTTAACCAATCAATTCAAGATCAATTCAAGTTTCATAAGTTTATTCTCATAAACTTAAACACAAAAACATCCATTTGCTTTATCAAATTTGCTTAAGAAATGGTCAATACAAAAGGTAACCGATCATAGATAAAGGGTCACAATTGAGTGTAAACAACTAATCTTTCGACCTATTGAGGTATTTCCAATCAATCCAATTTGATAATCAAAAAGTATTCTCATTACAACCACACTTAAGTTTCTTTGTTTGACCAAGAATAATGGATAAAAACAATCATTCATAGACAAATGATTATAACAAATTGAATAACAATAAATCCTTTCGACCTTTAAAATTACTAACAGCTAGTCAATCTTGATTAACAAATGTCACTATGAAACTTAAGCACAATTGGATCTTAGAATTGGCTTGAAATTGAATTAAAACATGTTAACACAATCATGAACTAATCATTAGATAATAAACATTGTTTAAGCAAGTGCACAAAGGTACTAGCCACTCATAGCAAACATGAACATAAACTCAGAACTTTGAACATTAAAAAATATGATTAAGAGTCTTACAATGATTGGAATAAGATTAAAAATGATTGAGTAATGTTACCCAAAGTACTGGTGTTGAGTTCTTGATGGTTTGACTTTCAAATGTTGACTCCTTGGACCTCCAAACTTTCCTGGACTTCTAATGACGAAATTGAGAGCCTTTGAGAATAATTTGATGAGTAGAGAGTTGGTATTATAATGTGTGTCTTCAAATGATTACAAAAGGCTCTATTTATACTCTCTTCAAGGCTGCCTCAACGTGTCCAACAAGCAGAGTAGAATGGACTAGAATACTCAATGGAAGAGCCTAGAATCGTTGAGATGAAGCTAGAAGCCTTAGTGATGAAGTTTGTTGATGCAGGTTTTACTGACCAGGTTTTAATATTTATATTGTCTCGTTATACCTATGGTCTACTCTAATGCACTAACGAGCAGTGTACCGGTCGTTTGTAGTGTAGTATTCGGTAAAACCGAGGTCGTCCCAAGAGCTATGTGTGCGGATTTTAACTAAGTCTAGGTGTCACAGATTTTAAGGTTGAAATGATTAATTAATAACTAAAGACAAGAAAGCAAATAAAGGCGATGGTTGTGATCAATAGAGGAGAAGTGTGCTAACCTAGTTACTCATCCTATCAAGTTATGTTCACGTTTAATTACTTCCAATTGCTTCAAGTGGGGGTTTAAGTCGCTAGGATAACATTTGGTCAGTTCGTCCTAACCTATCAGCAAAAGTTTCCACCGGAGATCAATGGGTGACCCCTTGAAAGTCTAGTTGTTTTAAGTCCCCTAAGCCAAGTCATTAAATTCCGCTACATGCAAGATTCATAACAATGAGTGCCCGGGCACTAGCATCTTAAACACTCATCCCTAACTTCTTAAGTTCATCCAAACGGTAGGTGATCAGTTGGTCAAATCACATAAGCGAAGAAGGGTCGTCAGTTGGTCAATTCTTACCCTTCCCACTAAGTCTACCTACTTAGGGTCAGTTGGTCATATCTCCTAAGTAACAAGCCACTACTGCCATTCAAAACTACCGAAATAAGGGTAGCTACCAACAAACTATGCATGCATACACTAGAAACAATTATACGAAAGCAATGTAAACATAAACAAAACAATTAAGGAATCATAACCAGGCTAGCACTAGAGGTGCTTAGTCGCTCATATTAACTAAAACAATCGATTCAATGTTTAACATATCGAAATACATGAATTGAAAGTAAAGAAATGTTAGCCTTAATAGTTTTTATTAGAAGTGATGGTCATTCACATTTAGGAACTTTGTAACGTGTGTTAGATATCGTGATAGAATAGTCAACGGGCTCGTGGATTGGACTAAGCTAAATGGGTACTAGTTATGTAAGGCTTGCCTTTTATCCAATCCAACCCATGTCCAAGCCCACGAAGCCCATAAGAAAGCCTTTAGGGAAACTTGTGACTTGTACTATAAATACCCCTCAAATGGTCATTTGAGGGGTGTGCTTGAAAGTGTGTGTGTGTGTGTGTATTTTCTCTCTCAAGGAATATACAACTTATTGTGTTTATCTTTATCCTCTACACATATACGGTTTTGTTTAAAACATCAAGTCACCATCTTTCTTATCTTTTCTTTCTTTATATGCTTTACGTTTGTGTTGGGTTGAACGTTTTCTATGCGTAGCGTGGTAAACGTGGTGATACTTGTGTTTGGTTTGCTTGGTAAAGTGATAAGGTTGATATATCTTAGGTCCTACAATTGGTATCAATCGCCTAACAATGGTTTAGGAGTGTTTTGGTTGAAGTTTGTTTGTGTAGAGTTACACGTAGTTTCGTTCTCAAAAGTGTCACGCATAAAGCTTTAATTTTTGCACTTAAAAATTCAAGATTCTTGTGGTTGAAGGTTTATTTGGTGCTAAAGTTTCAGTTTTTTGCAAAAAGTTCGAAGCTTTACGTGTTTTTCTTCAAGTTTGAACTCGTGTTTTGGAAGGTGGTCATTTCTACTCGTAACTTTTAAGCACTTGGGTGAAAAAGGTCAAAAGATTTGTGTTATTCGAGTGTTTTTAAGGCTATATGTGCAAGTGAAATTGGTTGAATCACTGGAAATTTTACGCCGTAGGTCAAAACCCTAGTTCTACGCGTAAGAAAGTCAAAACCCTTTTCTACGCTAAGTCTCTACATAACTTTTTGGCTAAGAATCTTCGATCATCAGGATACCGTGCTTCCTCACTTTGGATAAGTGTGGAACACTTCGACTTGTGGATATCCCTTACACCGCAAAGGATTTTGGTTCTTAACCATAGTTTACGCATAAGCTAAAAGCTACGAGTAACTTACGCATAACTTCACAATTATGCGTTTTACGGTAACTTTTTGTCTACGCATAAGCTTAAGGTTACGCGTAAGATACTGGCTACGCCTAAGGAACCTACGCCTAAGATCCTACGCATAAGATCCTACGCCTAAGGAATCCTATGCCTAAGCTTCCTACGCATAAGATCCTACTAAGCATCGTCTACTCGTAACTTCTGTTTCTACGCCTAAGCTCTTTCTACGCATAAAGTTTAAAAAAAAAAAATTAAATTTTTGGCGGGAAAACTTGAGTAAAATTTAAAATTTTGAGGATACTAAACGTTCAATTTTTACGCGAGATTCAAATTTTGGTTTAACAAAGGAAAATTTTAAAATTCAAATTTTTGAGCCTAAATTCAAATTTTTCTGGTCAAATTTGGCGTCAAAATTGTCATAACTCAAATTTTTCATACGACCTTAGAATTGATTTTATAGTGAATTTCGATTTTGGGAGAAAATTTTTCCGACCAAGGTTACGAGTATGACTTTCGAAAAACCTCAAAGGCAATATCTTTTCAAGCACAACTCCTTTATCGTTGAATCGATCCTACATCAACTTTATCATACATACCTTCATCAATGGAAACTCGCGATCGTCTCAAAACTACTTTCTTTGATTCATTCTTCAACATTAGTCCAACTACACCAAATCACAACAACCAATGGATTTCATCGTATCATCCGCAGTTTACTCAACCAAGTATGCATATGGGTCAAGGAGGACAAATGGTTGATGTTATTGGGAATCGGAATGGATTTGCTACGGTATACAGATGGGAAATCGATGCAATATGCAGGCGCTTTGATGAAAATCAGAGGAGTCGACAGAATCGAATATGGGATATCGAATATGGATATCAAAATGGGGAATAACTGTTTTATGACTTCAGCTCAGAATGCTACTTCGAACCTCAAAGCCATGATTCGAAGGTATTCGAATGCAGTGTCAAAACCAAGGATATCGTTGGAAAAGCTCAAGTACATGTTGTTGTTAGCTGAGAAAGAAGAGTCGGTAATTGAGTTGACTGATGAGGAATACGAATTCATGAATCCAGGACGGACAGATAAAGCAAACGTACATGCAACCTCCAGTCATACATTCAATCAAATGACACAACATCAGCGATACTTGTGACACAACCCGGTCTACGACAAGATCCACTCAATGAGGTACCCAATTATAGTAATGTTGCTAATCCGTTTACTCATGAGAAGCCACATTCTCGTGTCTCCGAACCTTATTATGACACATATGTGGGGAGAAAGTTAATAGCAATATTAACTCGAAAAATCCATATATGGATCCTAATGGAGGTCAAGTGCACAGTAATGGTGCTAATGATGAGGAACACGGCTACTTTGAAACATTAATTAATCAGTGTGGCATTGAAATTGAAAAGTGAGTAAGGCACTGCGAATCGTAAGTTAAGGCCGCGAAAGTTAAATTGACCACTGAGCTTGAGAGTTACAAGGAGCACGCCAAAGCTTTTGAATTTCATACTAACAAAATGTCCGAATTAGAAATTGGTTATCGAGATTCTGTTTTAAGAGAAAAAGAATTGCAAATCAAGTATAACACATTTGATGTGAATTTGAACTTGAAAATAAAATCTTTAAACAAGGAAATTTCTGATCTTCAAAACCAACTTTCTAATCAACAAGCAACTTATTCTGATCTTGAAAAAGAGAAGAAGCAGTTGATTGCTGATTTTTCAAAACGAGAAGATTCTCTTCTTGATGAAATTCTGGATAAAAATGAAACTATCAAAAAATTGGATAATTTGCTTCTTACAACGGGTCATTCTGCTAAAACAAACAAGATGCTTTCTAATCAAGCAAATCCGATTTTTCACACTGCACATAAAATGGCTCTTGGTAACAACCCTTCTTCGTTCCTCAAGAAAGCTCAGAAATCTCAGAATGTGTTAAACAATGGAAAACCTTTGCATGAACCCATAATTGTTCGTGATTCTCTTGAAACGTTGGAACTATCTGAGGAGAGTAGATCAAAAATGAAACAAAAGAATCCAGATCTCAAACCAATTGATTATAACAAATGGAACAAAATTAATGGAATTACTTTTGTTAATCAAATAGAAAAGTCAAAGTTTTCCATCACACCAAGTGTTTCAAACAAAGTGTCAACACCTGTTTCAAAATCAGTTATAGTTTCCAAATCTCTTTCGAAAATTGAACAAATGTCTTCAAACAATCCTTTTAACACAAGTGATGCCAGAAGCATTTTAGATGTCGTTAAAACTAGAATTGGGTATCTTCAAGAGACTGTCAAATCTAAAACCAATATTACTACTAACATCTGGTTTACTCGTCATGATGACGAAACGAAAAAGTTTTTTGAAACTCAAATTGAACCTCCTTTAACTGGCATCAGTGCGAGGGTAATTCATTTTGAACAAGCGTTTTTGAAAGAAACAACTGACTTTGTCAAGGACCATAAATCCCTGGTAAAGCAAGCTAATGAAAGTTTTGAACACATCAAAGTTTTGGAAAATTTGAATGATTCTCTCCTCGAAGATGTTCTGACTACTGATATTATGTCCATTATTTTGCAAACATATTCTGTTGAAGATCATGAAAGACTCCAGTCTGAGACCTCCGCAATTGTTTCAAAATATGAAAAAGCTCTGAAAAACTTGAAAAAGAAAACGTGTCCTATTTTAAACAACTTGATCGAAAATATGAGGAATGCAAGTATGACAAACTGTCGTATGAGCGTGCTTACAAGGACATGAAAGAGCAAAATGATCTTTTGAGAGCTCAGCTGGGATGTCAAAAACGAAGGCTGTTGGATACTAAGTTTGCAAAACCATTGACTGAGGAGAAAGCAAATGTTCCCAAACCGGTTTCCAAACCAAAAATGTCTATTTCTCAACCTCCTCCAAAAGTCAATGAGAAAAATGATTTGTCAAAAACAGTCACTCCACAGTCCCTGCCTATTAAAAAGAGAATTTTCAAAAGTTTTGAAAAAAGAAAAGCAGTTGCTGAAATACCAAAAGTTATTTCACCTGGCATTTCTAGGAATAGTACACGGAATGTGACCAAAAATCCAGTTAAAGAATCTGTTGGTTCTAACGACATGGTCAACAATCACTATCTAGAAGAAGCTAGGCAAAAGGCAACAGACTCGAAAGACGGAATTTTAGGTGCAACATCTAGGGTGACAAATTCTACAAGATTTCAAGGCACTGCTAGTAGTAGTAAACCATTACCTTGGAACACTCTACATAAGACTAGGGATTGGCTTGCATCTAAGAGTAGTTGCGCAAAAGAAAATGCTATGCCCTTATAAAACAACACTAGGAATTCTAAGTCTTTTTCGAACAAGAATCAATTTCCAAAAGACTGTAGTGACAAAGTTAAAGCTGCTGTTTTAAACAAGAACATTGAATTTGTCTGTACTACATGTAAAAAATGTGTCTTTTCAGCTAATCATGATGCATGTGTCTCACAATATCTCAAGAAAGATAATTCTCATGCCAAGGCACGATCCACTAAGACACCAAATAAAAACAAACCCGTTGACAAGATGAACATCAAAAGGAAACCTAATAGGTGGATCTCTTCAGGACGCAGTTTTTCAAAAAATGAGTCTTCCGCTGCATCTGATAAGAAAACAACTCCTAGATCTTACCTTAGGTGGATACCCACGGGAAAAGTTTTCAACCAAATTGGTCTTAGATGGATTCCTACAGGAAAGATTTTTGATACTTGCTCCAACATAGATAATAGTGAAACTCATCATGTTAAGGAAGTCGAATCCACTACAACCGTTGATAGTGACCACCCTTGCCGTGAGGAAACATGTACTTCTAACACTGTTATTTGTGAAAACTCTTCTTCTTTGGTTGCAGGTGATTCAAATATCTCTGAACCCAACTCATCGAGGGTTCCAATTCAGAAACTCTTCTTCTTCTTCATTCTCTCTATCTTCTATTTTTGATTTTCCATTTCTTTTATAAAACCAACAAAAGCAAAATACAAAAATAGAAAATTTTCAAAAAATACAAAAACAATATAAAACCAAAAAATCAAAAATATTCTTCTCCGACATGTCTCTCGTATAATCGATATTCTGTACGTTTCTAGAAATGTCATTCAACAATGATACGGGTATGTACAGATGCTTGAGCGAGAGTTCTTTAAATGTTTTTCAAAACATGTCGTTTCTCAAAACTTCTTAAAACATAATGGCTTTCGTATACTTCAGTACGAAACCCGGACTTCAAAATAATGGCTTCTGGACACATCAGTTCAGGACCCGCGCTTCAAAGAAAGGAAAGTGCTTATCAAAATCAAAGGTTTTTAAATATTTTTTCAAGCACTTTTCTTAAAACATAATGGCTTGTAAGTATTTCAGCTTGCAACCCGATCTTTAAAGAAAGGAAAGTGCTACGCCAAATCGATTTTCATAAATATCGAGCACTTATCCTAAAACAAATGAAGATAATTTTTCTCTAAATATCTTCAAAAGATTTTCAAAATCTTCTTCTCATCTTGCGTACCATTGATTCGAAATTTTTCAAAATCTCTCACATTTGGTACCAAGATAACTCCCTCTAAACCCTTAATTGATTCTAAATTTTCTGTATGAAAAATATGCTTTCGTTAAGGGGGAGTATTAAACCAAAGTTGTTCCAAAATTCATGCTAAATCAGTTTCTCTCCAAATGCTTTTCGAAAAACATATCTTTTAATCATTTTGTTTCAAAAACATCATGGATATGCTATTTTTGAGGGGGAGAAACGTGATTAAAAGGTGATCAAAAATGCTTTATGATCGGTGTTTGAATCTCAAAAGAGCTCGACTCAGTCGAAACCAATGAATTGACGAGTAATCAACGTACCATTTCGAGAAACTCGTGATAGACATGAACCTTCATGGGTCTAACCTCCTTTTCAAGGAGTGTTTACAACTTCAAGGTAGTTATTAGAGCTAGTTGTCACCTAAAAACTGACAATGGAACTCTTTAACTAGGCAACGTAATCGTGTCTCGTGGGGAATTGTCTATCATGAGCCGATCAATTCAAAAAGTGCAAACTCTACCCTATATGTGCAGATTTCTGTCAAAACTCATAAGCACATGTGAAGGGGGAGTGTTTCTGAAAATATAAAACTCTCGGAGTGTCTCAAACATGTTTTCTATCATAAACATTCTGTGAGATTTTCAAGTAAAATGGTTTTATGGCAACATGGGACAGTCATGGAGTTATAAGGTGACTAAGGATAGGAAATCCGTCCTATGATCCGCCAGAGCCAGAGGGATCTACCCAAGGACAATACCCATAGTTAGTATTAGAAGTCCTTAGGTATGATTGAAAAAGGAGTAATGTGAGAAAGGAGAAAGAAGGGGTTGAAGAATTAAAAAGAAAGGGTGAAAAGAAATAGCCCTCCATATTCAACCTTAGGGCAGAAACCGGGTTCAATTCATCTGCTACTGGTTGTCACTAAGTTGACACTGGTATTGAAGACAAAGACGTCATGGACCGAGTGACGCACTGCACCTAACCTTCTAGCCACTCAATTCCTCTTAAAAGGATTTGTTTCATTCTCACTGGGAACCCTACGTAATCTATTGACCTTCTCTTAGAGATCGTTGGTATTGAAGAAGGAGACCCTCTCCCTAGTCTCCGCTTAGGAAAATCATAATGCACTAATTGAGTCTAGAGCCACGAGATTCATCAAAAGATCTCATAGGAACACATGACATGACATCGCTTGTTGTTCATCTATAAGGACACAAGTGATATATTATAGAGTCCTACGCAGATCTTAGCAATTTGCCAGAACATTTATGAGAAGTTTCACATTTGTGATCTTCAGTGATTGAATGGAAACTCCTGCCAGGTCAACATCAAGCAACCCCGACAGCAGTCACCGGTAACTCCCCATGCATTACGCTTAGTGTGTCTCAAACGGTCTACAGTCGTGGGGTGATGCTTCGGTGTACCTCAGCGACTCATCTGAACTGTAGATGTACTTCGGTATATCGCGTTATCTCACTTGTAGGACTCCAGTTCAGGAATGACCCTTGTGAGAATTAGAGACGTGTTTTCACACTATGCTGTTAACACCCTCGAAATTCAAACTTGTAAGTGCCGGAATCCGCTTATTACTAACTTTTTTTATGTTTTCTTCTTATGGAAGCTCCGGAGCGGATGGATCGTGCAGACTCGCCACATGCTCATACCAACGACACATGAAAGTTCTCATCACAATCAAAGGCTATACAAAGTTTAAAGACTCGAGAACTACATCATTGGTAACCAAAAGACAAATAGAAGTGTGAGCATGGTGGAGAAAGACGTGGAGACACCTAACCAACGAAGTTGACAATGGCAGACAATCACATTAACTGATCACAAAGCATGAAGGAACAAAGAATCAAGACTATTCGATATCTACACGCAAAGTTCAAGCTCGAGAAACGTAAAGACCTAATCAACTAGAGCATCATTTGAATGACCACCCCTTAGGGGGAGATTGTTAGCCTTAATAGTTTTTATTAGAAGTGATGGTCATTCACATTTAGGAACTTTGTAACGTGTGTTAGATATCGTGATAGAATAGTCAACGGGCTCGTGGATTGGACTAAGCTAAATGGGTACTAGTTATGTAAGGCTTGCCTTTTATCCAATCCAACCCATGTCCAAGCCCACGAAGCCCATAAGAAAGCCTTTAGGGCAACTTGTGACTTGTACTATAAATACCCCTCAAATGGTCATTTGAGGGGTGTGCTTGAAAGTGTGTGTGTGTGTGTGTATTTTCTCTCTCAAGGAATATACAACTTATTGTGTTTATCTTTATCCTCTACACATACACGGTTTTGTTTAAAACATCAAGTCGCCATCTTTCTTATCTTTTCTTTCTTTATATGCTTTACGTTTGTGTTGGGTTGAACGTTTTCTACGCGTAGTGTGGTAAACGTGGTGATACTTGTGTTTGGTTTGCTTGGTAAAGTGATAAGGTTGATATATCTTAGGTCCTACAAGAAATAATAAATTGCTAATGGTTATCGTAGGGGAGTGATTTCTCCCTTGGAGATGGCTCCGTATGCTCCTCAAGATCTGCCTTCAACCTTCTACCCACGTTCTCTGATTTGGTGTATGGAGTGAATGAATAGAAATGCTGGAATTCAGGCGGTATTTATAGGCCAGATCTGGTTACGGAGTAACTTAAGTTAAGAGTTACGCTGTAACATCCATTTCTTCGTATTTTGCTCTAGAAAAGTTGGTTACGGCGTAACATCTGGAATGAGTTACGTCGTATCTTCAATAAATCATGGTTACGCCGTATTTGTGGAATGAGTTACGGCGTAGCTTGCAGCGGCGCGGAACATCATTTAACCTAATTAGTTACGACGTAATCCTAGGAGCGAGTTACGCCGTAATCTTCAGTTTAGTTGGTTTTCTGAGCCACGCTTCTGTTACGGCGTAATGTGAGAGGAGAGTTATGCCGTAACATCTTCAAAATGGGCATACTATCATATATCTTCAATAAACTCTCCAAATCCGCGTCTCATTAGCTCCAATGCTCGTAATTTACCTGAAAGTGAAATATATAGGAAAACAAGCGTAAATCCATATAAATGATATAAAATACGAGTATTATCGGGGGAAATTGACACTTAGTATTCAGGACTATTTGATGTTATCAAATATCCCACCACTTGAACTCTACTTTCCCTCAAGTAGACCTTATTAGATAGATTCCTAAAAAGATATCTCCCATTACCTGGAAAATATAAGTTTACAAATCCCTTATGCTAGAATAAAACAAAGCCGAACACCTCACGAAATGGGAACAAAACACTCAAATCTCTCAACTATTCTAAGTATCAATTTTGGGGTGATCACTCAACGCACAGTCATATCATGTGTTCTATCATAAGCTTGGCGGTTACACAAATCTCCACCACTAGAGTTAAGGACTAAACAATTCTTGAAGGCAATATGGGTAGACACGATAAAGGTTAAGGGTGAGTTGTCATTACTAACATGTCACGGCGAAGTGGACAAAATCAATGATACATGACCAAATCCATGGCCAAGACACCAAAGATTGCTTGCTGCATCACCTAGACACACTTCATGACTAAAGGGTAGGATAAGACATGGGATAAAATTGATGTAAAATAAAATCAGGCAAATAGTTTAAATCTATAACCAAGTCATCACCACTTACCGTTCATCCAAAATTCAAGTTTCGAAGTTAAGAAACCATATCATGATAATACCAGGTAGATGTGCCATTAGAGGACGTCATGATGGGCACATTAACTCCATTATTCAAATGTGATCGAGGTGGCCTCCTCGATACTAAATCAATAATAAGCTCATAACATAGTGCTTATAACTTCGCACTTTAAAATAAAATGAATAACAATAACTATATATATATATATATATATATATATATATATATATATATATATATATATATATATATGTTAGGATTTAGTAAATCCAGTTATTAAAGAGTCGGTCACCTCAAGTATATGTAATCGTTAGAAAGCTCGTAGTCGTAGATTATTACAAGTTAAGTAGTATTTAGTTAAGTAACACCGTGGAGGACGGACGGGTCTTTACCCACTGTATGCCTGATCCACAGCCCGTAGGTGGCGATTTATGTAAGTACTATAAATACTCTCTACCTTCCGAGGTAGAGAGTTGGAGCTCATAATAAGATTTTTCTCTCACTAAAGTTCCCAAACCTCTAACTCTTTCTCTCTCTAGAAAATCATCTTGTACGCCTCTTGTGTTAATGGTTTGATGTGTATGTGAAATCCAATATGTTACAAATGGTATCAAGAGCCATGGTTTGATCATCTCTTACATATCCTTGGATTTCTAGTGGTTTTTAGATGGTTTTTGAGTTTGAAAAAGTTTAGTGGTTTTTGCATCATTTGGCTCATTTCTAGTGTTAAAGTTTGAATTTTGGGTGTACTTTTGTGTTTAGGATCATTGTATGTGCTTGGGTCTTGATATGGTAAGCTTGAATCACTGTGGTTGAGCTTGTTTTGGATTGAAAAGTGTGTTTTTGAAGTTTTTCTTGGTAGCGACTTGGTTCTCGTAGTGAATTTCATCTTAGCGACTTGCTTCATTAAAAAGTAGCGAGTTGTAGTGCTTTTTGGTAGCGACTTGGTCCTAGCAACTTGTCTATTGAGACAAGCCGACAAACAGTACACTTAGTGGATTCTCCACTACGGGTAGCGACTTGGTGAAGGTAGCGACTTGCTTTCAATTTTATTAGCGACTTGTACTTAAGTTTCTTAGCGACTTGGTGTTTAGCGACTTGTTGTCATAATTCTCAGCGACTTGGTGTTAGCGACTTAGATCTTAGCGAGTTGTTCTTTAGCAACTTGACTGTGTCTTAGCGACTTGGCATTATAGCGACTTGATTTCATAATACTTAGCGACTTGGTTCAAGGCTTCTTAGCGACTTGGTTGAATTTTGTTTGTAATACGGTTTTCTCTTGATTTAGTAAAATCCCGTGAAAAAATCTATTTCCCGGTTTAATCATTGAGTTATAAAATCCCGTGTAATCTTTAAACATGTCTACCAACGTAGCTACAATTATCTCCATCTGCCGAGGATGTTCAAGCAGTTGGTTCAGATACTCGTCCACCCATGCTTGACAGAACTGACTACGACTCTTGGGCACAACGAATCGATTGTACTGCTCTTGGAAAGGAAAACGGAGTCAACATTCTCAAGTCTATTGATGAAGGACCTTATCGGATTGAGACTACAAGAGACTTAATTGATACAGATGCAGATGGAACAATGATCTATGGAATAGATAGACCAAAGACGTATGATGAGCTCAATGATAAGGAGAAAAAGAGGTTCGATGCTGATATCGGGCTTCTAACATTATTCTTCAGGGTCTTCCAAAAGATATCTACAAGCTTATCAATCACAACACTGAAGCCAAGGCGGCTTGGGATAATGTCAAGATGCTTCTCTCAGGTTTTGAATTAACCAAAGAAGACAGAGAATCACAACTGCATGATGAGTTTGAGCACTTCAAGATGAAACCAAATGAGAGTATCTATGAATACTACGTGAGATTCCACAAGCTTGTAAATGATATGAGGAATATCAGAATGACTATGCCAAACATTCAGCTGAACTCAAAGTTTGTGAACAACATGAATCCCGAATGGCACAAGTTTTTCACCTCTGTGAAGCTAACCAA
>OU343216.1:173252877-173295203 GCA_910596185.1 Chrysanthemum makinoi
GCAAACGCAACTGATTAACATATATCAACGCAATGGTAAGCATTAGACCTAAACTTATGGCAAACCAGATTTAAAAGTATAACTAGTTATTCAAAGTTTACAATTAGGGGGTAAAGGAGGAATTCTTTTGATGATTATTCGTAAAACAAGTTTGCAATTAAGTTTGACTACTGATACAAGTATTTGAGTATTACATTATCATCATTAAAACAAGTGACTATTGATACAAGTAAAACTAACAATTAGCGAATAATTCGAGCTTGCTAACAACTAAATACAATTATTGCCTAACAACTAAAAACTTCACCATCTTCATATTAATAGATATATATCATTTTTGTAAATAATAACAATTTAACTATATTTTCATCATGTAAAATCACATAATTTAATGAACATAACATATTTCAAAAATACCTTTCCCTACTTGTCGTATTCGTCTTCTTCTTTTTGTTCTTTTTCTTGCAGGATCATCTTTTTCATAATAAGATTTTAGTAATTTATTAATAAAATTAAACTTCTTCTTCCTTCTATTACTTGTCGTAATAACAAAATAATTACAATAATTACAATAATAATAATAATAATAATAACAAAATAATAATAATAAAAATAATAATAATAATAATAATAATAATAATAATAATAATAAATATAATAATAATAATAATAATAATAATAATAATAATAGTACCAGTGTTAATATCAGAATAACTATCATAATAAGGATATTTTTAATATCAGTAGCTGTATTAAGTAGTTATTCGATATTATACATGGTAATATCATAAAAGGTTGTAAGATAAACTAAGCAAATATACCTAACAATTCTGCGATTTGAATAACAGAATTTGTTGTCAAATTATGATTTCTTTTTTCTTCGCCATCATTTTTTTTGGGGATCTGGAATTTGATTTTGGCGTTTATGTTTTTATGAATTGAAATAAAATTATGAGAGAGAAAATGCATTCATTTAAGTTTAATATACTGGGTGGTTGATTTTTTAAACCCGATCAGTATCGAAAGATAAAACCCGAAAAAATTATTTTTTTTTTCTATTTTATGTGATATTCAAGTTTTTTACGTTTTATTTTTGTTTATAATGTGATATTATCAAGGTTTGCAAAAATCGTGAATCATATTGACATTTTTGACAAGTTTTGTGTATTTCCGGCAAGTTTGGGTAACCCCGGAAAGATTTTTCTTAAAAACATCTTGTAATAGATATAAACAACGATTATAAGTGACTACATTTGTTCAGTGTTGCAAAAATAGTGATCGGTGATAAATCATATTGACATTTTTGGCAAACTTTTCGTATTTTACCTTAAGTTTTTATATTCCCAGCAAACTTTTCCTTGAAAAGCATATTTTAAATAAATACAAACTGTGATTAAAACTAATTTATTATGATATTAATGTATTTTCCGCAAGATTTGCAAGTTTTCGGTAAGTTTGAGAATCGGTAACGACAGTTGACTGACTTGTTTGAGTGATTTACACAAATTGGAAAGGTCGGTGGCTCAGTAGCGTGTAAGCGGTGATTAATCGTGCTTGTAGACTTTTTGTAGACTTTTTTTGCGACCTTGGATATTATAGAAACTTAAAGATTAAAAATGTGATTTCGAGTAATCTTATTTTTTATAAATATAGTTGTTTGATAACTAAATATAGTTTGTTAAAATAAGATTACATTTTTTTCTTTATTCTACTTAAGGTTGAGCTATCTGATTTGATCGATTGGACCGACCAATAAAACCGACCAGACACGTATTTGTCTGGTTCAAATCATTCAAAGTCTGTTTGACATATAAACAGGACATTTTTTAGCGTATTTGGACTGACCACATTTTGTTTGGTTTTGGTATTTGGTTTTTGAATAATTAGAGTGCGAGCAAAAGAAACGAAAGAGATTTTTTTAGGTAGAATGATTTAATATGCAAAAGAAATGAACGAAATTTTTTTGCTCAAAGCCCTGAATAATGGTATCCATCTAGGGGTGTTCATCGGTTCGGTTATCGGTTTGTTTGGTTTGGTTTGTTCGGTTAATTTTTTTTTGGGTATAACCGAACCGAAAACCGAACCCCCAATAACCGAAAACCAAACCGAATAACCCGAATTACCTAAATTTAATAATTTATTCATTTATATATATATATATATATATATATATATATATATATATTGAAAAAAAAATTTATTTAATTTCGGTTTTCGGTTTGGATTGCTAAAACCATAACCAAACCGAAAACCGAACTTTTATTTCGGTTCGATTCGGTTTTAATTTCGAACAAGTTCGGTTATTTTCAGTTCGGTTTCGGTTTTCGGTTTATTCGGATATTACCCAACCCATGAACACCCCTATATCCATCTTTTTGCTTAAAGCCCTGAATAATTGTCCATTTTGTTAGAAGCCACGAAATCTGAATAATACAAGCGGGCCTCTTTTTATACAAAGTCAATAATGGTATCCATCTTTTGCTTAAAGCCGAATAATAGTCCATTTTGTTAGAAGCCCAATTTCTTTTTTTTAAACCCAAATGTTTTTTTTAGACGTAAATGTTATAACGCCCAAAAACATGATCCAATATCACAATCACTTCTCTTCTAAAATATCAAACACACTCTGATACCTTCACAAAACTAAAATTTCCAGAAAAAATAAAATTGCATTCAATGGATCATCCACTACATATTGAATACTTGAGAAAACAAAGGAATTAAAAAATGTAACGAATCATATATTGTTTTGTTATAATTTTAGTTTAAGTTCTTATAATGTTTATTCTAATATTTTTGATTATTATTTTTTTTAGTTAAAATCTTTTATTCCGGTTCTACTAAAAATAAAACTGGAGGTTAGTTTTATTTTTCTGTTAATCTTAACAGTTTGTTATTAATATTCCATTTGATTTTCCTTTTTAAATCGATCATTATTAACTGTGATATTAAACAAATTTGTATGTTAATAGTGTTTTTTTTTTTTTTAGATGTAACTTTGGATGTACAGAAGAATAAGAAACGTAAAACGAGTATAGAGCGTCTTACTGAAGGTTATTATTTATATTTTTTATAAATAATTATATACTTATTTTTGATTTTAATTAAAAAATTCTTATTACATATTAGGTGAACCACAATATTTATGCAAGGAAGATAGACGAAAAAAGAAGAAGGTAAACTATGCAGTTGAAGGTATGTTAATGATTTTTATTTGAATTATAGTTGACTTAATTAGCTAGAAAATTTTATCTATATTCTGTGTGTGATTTACTTTCTTTTTTTAGTTGAAGGACTTATTGGATATCTAGCAAATGATCCGTATATTTTTAGTTTTGTAACTTTGGTTGTAGATTCAGTTCATGATGTTTAATTAATATCACAATACACTGCAAAATGAATATTTGTTGTTTAATTTCGAATAGAATGCATTGTGTATGTTTACAAGTGTTAGTAAGATTGATTAGATTTGATTTCCAACTATTTGTTATATGATACAAGTAAAAATCAAAATATACTCAAATTATGTCTTATAAACACTTTGTCTTAGTTACTTTCATCAAAAAGGAGTGTTTGGTTATGGTCATGATTCTCAATTCTAGGGTGTTTTGAGTAAGTGATATTGGTTTAGATAGTTTATTCTTTGGTTACTATATAGTCAGAAGTTGGATGATATCCATAGTTTATTTCTTTTAAAAGTGAAAATTAGGTTTCGTCAATAATTTTTGCATCATAACAGTTAGATGTAGTTGCATAGTAATCAATTTAGCTAAAACACAGGAATCTCAGCGTCCCTCTCAGAATACAACCATACTATAAAACAGACATATTCCTCCAAACTATACACAATCTGAACCGTATACCCTGAGCATCTATAGTTTAAAAATATTTTTACACTTAGTTTTAGACTTAGTTTTACATCTAAGGTGATATCGTCGAGATCATTTGTTTGTTCTAGCAGTGGTGAAACACAACCTAGCAGTAGTAACAAATACTAGCAGTACAAATCAATATTTAATATCAGAAAATGTTTTAAAAAATATACTCAAATTATGTCTTATAAGTTTAGATAAGCTTCTTATAGCTTACTTTTAAGATTTGATTAAGTTTTCAATCAGTTTTAGTGAATTTTAATTAGCTTATTAGAAGAAACTTAATGTGATTTAGAAGATAAACACTTTATCTCAATCACTTTCATCATAAAATTAGGATTCGTCAATAATTTTTGGATCATAACAGTTATATGTAGTTGCATACTAATAAATTTAATTGCATAAGTAGTCAAAATAGATTCATTTGGTCTTGTTTTTGCTTAAAAATTCATTTTCAGTTATTTAGATTGAATCAAAGTTCACTAAAGTCAAGTTTGAAAGTTTTGAAAAAAGTCAAAAAAATTTAGAACAGTTTTGAAATAGCGTTATTTATATATTTTTAATTTCTTTATTTTAAGTTCAAATTTGCTAATGCTTTTGCGATTCTAGACTCTGTAAGATAGTGTTTGATATAGTATTATTTTTTTATTTTTTAGAATTTTCTTTCAAAGCTTTTGCGATTCTAGACTTTGTAAGATAGTCTTTGATATACACAAAATTATTATGGCTGTAAGATAGACTTTTGCGATTCTAGACTCTGTAAATTAGTCTTTGATATACACAAAATTATTATGGCTGTTTGGTATTCGCAGTCAAGTACTCTCGGTTGGTCAATGTATTCCCTAGTGATCAATCCTGCAACAAAGTAAGGCTGTTTATTATTCGCAGTCATGTACTCTCGGTTGGTCAATGTATTCCCTAGTAGCTCCTTAAAGTAAGGCTGTTTGGTATTCCCAGTCATGTAATCTCAGCGTCCCTCTCAGAATACAAGAATACTATAAAACAGACATATTCCTCCAAATAATACCCAATCCGAACGGTATCCCCTGAACATCTATAATTTACAAATATTTTTACACTTAGTTTTACAACTAATTATAGTTGACTTAATTAGGTAGAAAATTTTATCTATATTCTGTGTGTGATTTACTTTCTATTTTTTAGTTGAACGACTAATTTGATATCTAGCAAATGATCCGTACATTTGTAACTCTGTTCTAGGGTTTTTTGAGTAAATGATATTGGTTTAGATAGTTTATTCTTGGTTACTATATAGTCAGAATTTGCATGATATCAATAGTTTTTTTCTTTTAAAAGTGAAAATTAGGATTCGTCAATAATTTTTGCATCATAACAGTTAGATGATAAAACTATATTAGCTTTGAACCTATCAATCTACCCATCACATAATTGAATTTTTTTTTAAATTCTAATTCAGAAGAACATGATGAAGAAGACGAGTTTGTTTTTTCTGAAGATACAGAAAAGGATCTCTCTGTTCTCAAATACAAGAAATCAACCAAGAAGAGTATGTTTATTCTTTTCGTATTTTTTTTTGACTTTTTAAATTGAAAATCAGTTGCAAACTCGTTTATTTATTTTTAAAATTAATCAAACTTCATTTAATTTTTCAGGACCATTAAAAACGACTACTTCATCTAATAAATTTGTGATGAAAGAAATTGTTTGTAAAGAAAAGAAACCATTCAGAAAGAAGGGTAAAGTTTACTTGACTACAGAAGAATACATCCAACCAACAGATCTCAGAACAAGAAGCGCTCCTCTCAATTTCTATGAGGCAGTAAAGCACATATCAAAAATTCCTTGTCTCAAAGATTTTGTAGCAGAATTGGGGTTTAAAAAGATTTTAAATCTTAATATTGCTCTAATACCATCAAACCTAGCTTGGAAAATCTTAAGTTGCTACAATGAAAAAGAAAAATCGCTGGTTTTTAAATGAGAAGAAATAAAGATTACAAGAGACTTGGTGCATGAGGTTTTAGGATTTCCAAAAGGAGATTTAAGAATTAATTTTGTAAAAAGATTAAATTACAAGACATTGAAGTTCAATCTTCAATCTTTTTGGAAACAATATGTTAACGAAGATGGAAAACTTATTGTGGAAACTGGCAATAGATCTTTTTCTAAAAACCTCAAGGACTTCATTCTGGCAACTGATACAGTTAATGATGTTTTCAAGTTAAATTTCATTATTTTGTTGGTCACTACAATGATTTGTTCAAGTGCGGTTGGAGAATCAAACATGAGATTTCTACCATCACTTTTTGATCATTATGATAACATTATCAGAGTTGATTGGTGTTGATCATTATGATAACATTATCAGAGTTGATTGGTGTGGTCTAATGATGGAATCTCTAGATCTAAATCCACCTAATCTAGATACGAATTCTGCAAATAAACAGTATTGTGGTCCAATAACATTTCTTACGGTATGTTTTTTTTTTTTTTTTTTTTTTTTTTTTTATATATATATATATATTTTGGTTTTATTTTTTAACAAATATTTGAATTATTTTTTTCACATTTGCTGTATATTAGATGGCTGTTTAAAAGAACCAAATCGAATGAAGATGTCTTACAGTATTGCTGAGGAAAGTGGACTGTGAACATATAAGACTTAAAAAATTTTCTGAGTTTTTTGAAGATGATCGGGTTTTCTTCAGTGAGGAAGTTAATGATGAAATTGATCAACCAATTTTTGAATCTAGTGATGTTTTACTATTAGAGAATAAAAGAGTGTCAGAAGATCAATGTCAACATTTGAATTATGAAGTGCAACAGGTAATCTTAAAAGTTTGATTATACTTGTTTTAAAAAAACATAATATTTGATTGTTATAACTCTTTTTCTTCTTTTTATCAGAACAAAATTTGTGAAACATCAAAACCTATACAAGCTGAAAGTGATAATGATAATTCATCATCATCTGAAGAAAACCATTTTTTAATAATCATACTCCAATGAGGATTGAGAATTTTGGGAGTTCATCTTTGTTGGATCTCTGCAAATGACCCTTCAATTTATGATGATGACAATTCCTTCAATTTTGATTATCGAAATGAGGTATTCATTCATTTATAATAATATATTCATTTAATCATTTATTAATAATATATTTTTTTAACGCAGAATAACCAGTTCCAACCTTTTCATGCGACTGAATTATCAGAAGATAACAACTTGAATCATGTTGATGTTCAAGAGGTATTAAATTGTTCAAGAACTTTAAATTTTTCTTATGTTATTTTGTTCCAAACTGAAATATCTTATACTATTACTTTAAAGCAGCATCATGAGATTCAGATTAGCAACTTTGAAACTTCAAAGCAAAAGCAGGTCAGATCGGCTATACTTGAGATACATATTTTAATAAGAAACTTATTACATAACTTTTTTTTTAAGAAATGAATAACTTATTCTGTTAATTTGTTAATTTTTCAGGAAGCTATTTCTGATCTGAAAAGATGTATATCACATTTTTCATTGCATGATGATATTCTTTCAAAAGATGAAGAAGTTGTTAATCTTAAGAAAGTACTTTTGTCGCTTTTAATTGGAAAAGATGAAACAGAAAAACAGAGAAGTGAAGGTGTAGTTAACGTGGGATTTGTTTGAAGTAACAGAAATACCAAATGAAGGATGTGCCAAAGAAACTAATGATAACATCCATGATGAATCAGAGAATACAAGTAATATTCAAATGATTTCACGTGAAGTGGTACAACCTTTAAAAGTTGTTGAAGAAAGTTTTGTTGAAGAAAATGCTCCTACTGCGGATCTTTCTATTGCTGATGAAACAAGTTTTCCTGAGGAAGCTGCCAAACAATATTTGAACGAAAATGAAGATGATTACACAGCCAACGAATTGCTTACTCCTTCGCAAGAACATGAAGATCGTAATGTTAAAATCAATTCAGTTGACATCGTGTGTGTCCAAAATGTTCACAAAGGATATAATGATAACATGGATTTTGCTACAGTTTCTATAGGCAGTGATAAAGTGGTTAAAGAAAGTCTTTGCTGCATGTGCTGAGAGTTCTGTTGAAGAAAATGTTGCTAATGCTGATGTTTCTTGTTAGATATAAGATATCACAAACACATTAAACCATATTCATATGGGGCGTTAACTTTAGTTTAGAGAGAGAGAGAGAGAGGGAAATGTTCAAGTAAAAGAAAACTTATGGAAGGTTAGATTCCAAGTGAACATCCAACCCTCTACCTTGCAAGGTAGAGGGTATTTATAGGTTACAAACTAAACGACCTCCTGACGGCCTGTGGATCAGGTATACAGTGGGTAAAGACCCGTCCTTCCTCCACGGTGTAGCACTAAACTAAAAGTCTAACTAAGTAACTAGTAAATAACGTAAAGTCTACGAGCTAACTTATGCTAAATTACATTTGGGGTGACCGATACTTTACTATGGAATTTTCTAATTCCTAACAGTCTCCCCCTAAGGGAGGTCACCCCATGTTTTACATTTTGAATCCTAGCATTCTATAACATCTTCAGTCTTGAGCTCGCAGACTGTTCATCATCAAAGTATTCAAACTATGTGCTTCTGTGGTGATTTCATCATTGTTCAACTACGATGTATGTTTTGTGGAGGTTGTTGAGCTGATCCACCATTATGACCTTTTTGAGCATTACAAGAGATCATCAGCCACTGTAAATCTCAGCATCAACCATTATTTTGTTGCCAGCATATGATGTTGTGACATTTGGACCGTCATGCTCACATACTGGATCATGATTCATTCTTATCAGAGTAGCGGAAGCTTTTGTTGATTCATGATATTGGTAGCAGCGTAGCAGAAGCATGGAGTGAAAATATCAGAGTCATTGATGCACCAATCATGATTTCTTTAGATATGAATGTGTTGTGTGAGCATGCGGCTATGGATTGACCGCTCCATTCTGATCAGCTGCAAATGTCGGGTGTACCTGCATAAGACAGTTAGCAATAAAGCGCACGAAAGTGTCTTTGATCACTTTCGTTGAATTGAGGTACACGGCCCACGGTTCCCCGTTGATCAGGTATAATTCCGAAGAATTTCCTTGACAGGGTTTCGCAGCTGCTCTAGCCGTTCTCAAACCGGAGCGTCTCAAAGAAGAAAACACGGAGTGAGTGAACCAGCGAATAGAGATTCACTGATTGTTGAAAAGAGATTTGAAAAACAATCGTGTATCGCTCAAAAGAAATTGTTTTTGCAATACAACGAAGTTTTAGTGAAAATCATTTATCAATCATAAACACCTTTTGATTTGAAATAATTGTACACAATCGATGTGCTTAGAGAAAAGAGTTTTTTAAACACAACAACAGGTTTTTCAAAGGCATCCGTCAATCCATTTACTTGGACCTGGATTGATTCAATTTTGAATCGCTCCACTGATGAGGTCCATATGACACAATCAAGTCTTGGCAATACCACAAGGATAATGCGTAGGACTCTTAAGATATAATCTCACATTGCACATTGTGTGAAATAGTGAGTCTTCAAGAAATAAGTGTCCTAAAGAGATTAATTGATGATCTCGTTGCTCTAGACTCAATTAGTGTATATTTGGTACCTATATCGGAGACTAGGGAGAGGGTCTCCTTCTTCAATATCAACAATCTCTAAGAGAGCATCGATAGATTATGTAGGTTCCCCGTGAGAATGAAACAAGCCCTTTTAAGAGGAACTTGAGTGGCTTGGGAAGTTAGTGCAATGCGTCACTGGGTCCATGACGTCTTGGCTTCAATACCAGTGTTACCTCAGTAACCACCAGTAGCATATGAATTGAACCCGGTTTCTGCCCTAAGGTTGAATTATTGGAGGGCTATTTCTTTTCACCCTTTTCACATTAATATATTTTTCATTCTTCAACCCCTTCAGTGCTTACCGAGACTTCATAACTAGAACCTTGTTGGGTTAGTTCCAGTACTAGCTCAATCTCAGTCCACACTCTTCCCATATCTCACTTTTCTCCTTTTTTCATCATACCTAAGGACTCTACACTATCTAGTGGATTGTCCCTGGGTAGATCCCTCCGGTTCTGGCGGATCATGGGAACTCAACCTAACCTTATCATCCTTATATCACCATACATAAAGTAAAATGGTCGGTCTTTTGGTACAGTTCATTCCTTCTCGAAACCAATTTAAAAATCATTTGGAAAAACAATCAAGGTACTTGTGATACAAGATCAAAGCATTTTGTACCTTAATAGTTTTGATCATTTAGAAAACCTCCCCCTCAACATGTGCATATGATTTAGAAATTGTTTAGCACATGGAGGCAAGAGGACTTTGAAATATTTTCTTTGATCACAATTTTCATAGAAAAAAAACCATTTGATTTTCTTGGTAAAATTCTTCCCCTCAATATGTGCATAGGATAAGAGAAATCATTTTAACACATAGAGGCAAGAGTTCTTTTGAAGCACATCCACGAATCACAAAAGCCATTTGAAAACACAATCAAGGTACTTTATGTAAAAGCATAGAACACTTTGTACCTTGAAGGTTTGAATTTGTTTTGAAATGCTCCCCCTTAATATATGCCTCGAGATACGAATTTTTTTTAGCATATATTAGAGAGCAGTATGCACTTAAAATGGTCATCTTTTAACATCTTTTATATTTATATCACATTTTCTCCCTCGATCAAAAATTTCAAATCCTTTGAGATTTTGGATCTCAAGTGATTTAAATATGTATGAGACAAAACATTTGTTGGAGAAAAATGTGGCCAATTTTATATGATCAGAAGTGGGCAATATTGAGGTTCCTCTTTATACACAAAGGGAAGCCACAGAACATAACCTCACACTATTACATACTTCATAGTTATTCATAGTTTGTACACCACATTTTGCACATAAATAATACAAAACAGAACCAACATCCGGAAAATATCTTCATTCAGTCCTTTGGAGTAGCTTGTAATGACCTGCACGAAGTCTTCCACCTACAAAGCTTTCAAGGTTGCGATAGATCATTCTGGTCTTCAATCTTCGTTTGATTGCAGCAATGAACTCTTCACACCTCTTCATATCTTCATCAGACCAGAATTTCATTTTGTCCCCCAGCTTCATTTTAATTTTGATGTCCTTCACTCTGGAGTTTAATTCTTCTTCGATCATTTTGAGTGTTCCATCACTAAATTTGTATAACTCACATAATCTCATTAACATCCTTGAACCATATATGTCAAGAAAGATGACTGCTCTCGGGGTGTCAATCACTTTATATTCGTGATGAAATTCATGTCCACTGGCTTCCCAATTTGGTCTTGTAAGATTGACTCGAGTTTGGTAGCTTTCTATTCCCAATTGAAAATCTCCAACTCTTAGTCGAATGACCAAGCCTCGGATCCATTGATTGACAGCAGCAGAGAGAGCCTTCTTCTCACGAGCAGGAAGATGGTCAAGGTGTCCTTGGAGGTTCAGAAGATAGAGTTCTTCAAAGTCATTAGGCATCAGATGTTTGAAGTCGTTTTCTTCTATGATGTGCTCTTTCAAGTCAGCTCTTCGAAGAACAATCTTCTTCGGTAATCATACCCGTAAATAGGGAAGATCTCTATACCAATAACACTAAGAATACGCAGTCCGGATCGAACGCTTCTGCGTCTCTTCTTGACACTATGTCTTTCGATGTAGAATTCCTTCTTCTTGAACCACCAATGTGAGATCCCATATGAAGCGGAAATGTCATATTGTTGCTCTTCGTCTGCCCAGAATTGATCTGGAACCATTTGTTCGAGTCCTTGATCAGTGTAGGTAGCTGCCTTCATCTTTGAAATTGATAGAGCAGGTTTTCTTTCAGAGGTGTGTCCACATAGATAGTCCAGATCAAGGTTAAAGAAGAATTCTGACTGAATGGTCATAAATCCAGGTTCACCGCCAAGGGGAAGAGGATTGTTCACATCAAACCTATTGATCTGTTCACCAACTTGATCATTCAACATTCTATAGCATTCCTCCATTTGATATTGAAGCTGATTAGCATCCGAGTGGAAGACTTTAACTATTTCATAAGCTGGACCTTCAAGATCTTTAGGGGTTATAGATGTAATTTCCTTCTTCTCACAAAACCACTTTATAAAGCTCCCCATATCCCCTGTGAAGTGAAGAAGAGAGTCTTCTGCCGGAGCTTCATAGTTGGAAATGATAGTTGAAGCCCAATTGTTTGCTGGATTTGTTGACTCGTGACTGAATAAACCATGAAGGTTCAGGAGTTTTAGGTCTTTCTTCAGAGAGCCAACTTCGAATGGTGTCTTTTGAGGGTGCAGCTCTGGATAGATTAGATGGTTCACCTGACATATAAGTATCAAACCAATCATATTCAGATGGCTTGGGAACAAACCGGGTAGATGCATCATCTTCATCTGATTCTGATTCTGATATGACAAGCGATTCCTCATTAACAACTTGATCTTCAGGGATAGAAGAGACTGTAGACGTGAACCTTGAGTCAACCATGGTACATTCTGCAGATTTCTTTTGTGTTCCTTGATTTTCAAATGAACTGGGTTGATTGACAGGCTTTGGTGGTGATGATGATGGTTGTGGTGGAGGTGTGGAAGTTGTCTTAGAAGATCCACCAACTCCAGATGTTCCAGCACCCCCAGTTGGAGGTGGAGGTGGAGGAGGATCTTTACGACCTTTATGCAATGTTTCTAACACTACGGTCCTCCTTTTCTTCTTAGCTTCTCTTTCTCCAACGTCTATCAAGAACTGTACATGATTGTCGTACTTGATTGATTCATCGAGAGCCTCAAAAAGCTTCTTATGGACCTCATGCTTATCTTCGCCAGCTTCAAACATCTTATCTGAAAGTACAGCTCTCATATCAGCGATAGGAAGATCCTTGAATCGTCTAAGTAGAGGAGCCTCCATTGCCCATTCCACAGCATCCTTAACTTCGCCTTCAATGGCGTCTGCCACCCCTTCATCAAAGTTGAGGTGCTCCAGCCTATAGACACGATCCACAAGGGAATCTACGGATTTTGGTAGTTGTCTTTCAAGAGCTTTAATTCTTTTCACTGCTTTGTCAAGCAGTTGATCTGAAGTAAGAATTTGAGGTGGTGAAACAGGTGGAGTATCTACACCAGCAACTGTAACCTCTGGTTCAATGGATAAAGTCTTTGCAGATTCAGGTGGTGAACGTGCGGTTACATGATCAGGTTTGGGAGGTGGAAGTGCAGTTGTGAGTAAAGATGCTGACATAGGTGGAACGGATGATGTGTCTTGCTGAATTTTGACATTAAACATGGATTGTACTTCTTCCTTTTCATTTGTTTGCTTGTCTGATTCGATGTATGTGGGACCGTCTTTTAAGAATTGGTCCCTGTATGTGAAGTCAGGATCAAGATTCTTAAGAGAGGAAAGAGATCCTGTAGACATGTTTGTTTCATCAAGATGCATGGGTACTTCAGATCCTGGCTCAAGGTTCTCTTGTGGGTTTTTAGACGGCTCAACTTTATCACTTACTGTTTCAAGTACTGGAATCTCAGTAGTAAACGGAGTCTCCTGATCATCTTCATGGGCATCACTGAACACAGGGGATTCAACAGATCTTTCTGTCACATCATTATCCATCCCGCTCTTGTGTAGAAGATGGTACAATATCTCTTTTCTTGAGGATAAACCGGTCGTCGCCGTTTTGGGAGGTGGAGAAGAGATATTCAAAGCATGTGTGCGCTTGTTCTTTCTCTTCCAACAATTCCTTTACCTTTTTCTTGAGTAACAGGATTGATTTGTCGAGTTGCTGACACAGGCTCCCTTATTGTGACTCCTCCCACTGGTGGTCTTTGTGACTCGTTCAGACTGTCAAGGCTTTGTTGAATTCCTTGTTGAAGTGCAGCATCGTCTTCATCACGCAACTCTGTCTCTCCTCCTGGAACCATAGATCCCTCATTACTACCCTTGACAGTGTCTCTTTTTCTTCTCTTTTGCTTTTGTGAAGAGGAAACTTTAGATGCAGAGCTATCAGGTCTCTTGTTTTTCTTGGGAAGACTTGAGTATGTGGTTCCTGATGATTTAGATTTAGATTGAGTGGAAGTGGACTTAGAGATGTTAGTGGTTGAGGCGGAGGCTTTCTTTACATAATTCTTGAAGTAATCAGCATTCTTGATTCTCTCACTAAGCAAAGCTTCAGGAACTGGCATACCAAAAATCTCTGTGTCATGACCTCTGGCACTATATTTAAGATTGCCAAGAACATATTCATCACTGGCTTCATGTCGGGAAGACTCGCTGCGTGAATTGATATGGTGAGTTTGTAGCAGATGAGGGATAATGAGTTTAGAGAATCTGATGCTGGGAATCACTCTTTTACCAAGACTCTTTCTTCCTTTAACATTATTTTCAAAATTAATTCTGTCAAAGATGAATGTGTCTAAAGACAAGGTAAATTCTTCCCAGATAAGTTCAGCAAAGTCAACATTTTTCCCTTTGACAATTCCCCACAGAATATGCATAATGGGAGCTCGAACTCTGTCAGTCCCTGATGTTTTACCGGTTAGGCATAAATTGAGGATTGTGACGATTGATCTCCAAGGCTGATGTAATTCTGCATTGATGAGTGATGAAATCTTGGTTATTTTTTCTGGGTATCCCAATTCTTCAATAAAGTTTAAGATATCATGAATGGAGGGTGGAGGGGTGAATTTGTTGGAAGGATTTCTTGGTGTGATCTGAAGAGCATTCCTGAGTGTTTCAACCGAGATGTCATACCATTTATCATCGACCTTACACGAGTATGATGCAGAAATCTTTTCCCAAGTAACCGTTTTCCAGAATTGCTGCAGATAGATAGATGGGATAGTGCACCGCTTGGTTAGTGCATTAAAGAAGTTGGTGTCCTTTAAGATATCGACAGCCAGACGGTAAGTAGGATTATGTTGTCCTCTATCAACATCTAAGAAGCAGTTGCTCTTAGCAATTGATACCCATTCAGCACGAGGTAGTAATTCTTCATCAGTCAGAGTGACAGATGGTACAGAAGCAGTGGGAATATTGGAGGATGCAATGTCAGCCATTGAGTTTCTGAAGGATACACATACAACACAAACCATATCCAAGAAGAAAAAAATTGTTAGGTTAAGTCACAGATACATACTATAACCACATTATAACTCAACATTTTATGTTTCACGTATGAAGGCATATGATGCAGCATGCAGATAAATGTGATTAGAATGCAGAAACTTATGAGTGTAGAATACCATTTAGGAGAAAAATGCACACTACATAAGGCAACTCGCATCTAAAGGCAACTCGCATAGATTACAGAGAAACTCGCATACATTCTATGTCATAGACAACACGCATACATTGCCTGAGGTGAAGCAAGTCGCATATGGCAACTCGCATGCATCAACTTGCTTTGGTCAAACAATGAATGGTCAACATATATGTTAACTTGCATTATGGACATAAAGCAAGTCGCATATGGCAACTCGCATATGATGAGAGACAACACACATAGTCAACAAGCATACATTACAAAGTATGAAGCAAATCGCATATGGCAACTCGCATGCATCAACTCGCTTTGGTCAAACAATGGATGGTCAACATAGATGCTAACACGCATTATAGACATAAAGCAAGTCGCATATGGCAACTCGCATATGATGAGCGCTATCACGCATAGTCAACACGCATACATTACAAAGTATAAAGCAAGTCGTATATGGCAACTCGCATGTGATACAATGAATCTAGACATCTCGCATAGGCAACAGGAAACACGCATATATAAGTCAGTGCAACTCGCATATAGCAATTCGATTTCAATACAAAAACAATACCAACTCGCATATAACAACTTCTTTAACAATCCATCAGAACAACTCGCATCCAAGAAACCTATCCAACTCGCTAGCAATAACATATCATGAGAAACCCATTAAGACTCTCGACACCACGAATACATAATCAAACACAGTCATAGGAATGCCAATCACCTTATTCAAACCAAACAGCGATATCTCAATCCTACCCATACGACACACTCAATACGCATAATTAAAGGATCTATAAGACATTAACTGAGTATATCATATCATTAACTGAATGTATCTAAGCTACAATCCACAACAGTTATTCAAAGACATACAAACCTAGCGTCCAAGTAATTGATCTAAATGAGAATCGAGGTGACAAGATCTGCTAAGGGGTTAAGAACAAGATGGTTTAAGTACAAATCTTTTCAATGTGTTAAGATAGACAAGATCAGATTACATAAACAACCTACCACGCAGTCTTGATTTTTGTAACTCGCTTATATGAGAGTTGAGAGAAGATAGTTTATGCGTGTTTTGTGAAAGTGATTTGACAAGTCAAAGCAACTCGCTTATAAGGTACACAGATATAGGAAATGACACATTAAGTCCCTCTACTTGACCACGCAACTCGCATACAGCTAAAACATGGCAACTCGCTAAAACATGGCAACTCACTTAATGTAACATAACAACTCACATACAACTATAAAGCAATTCGCATGTCATCTACATAGGTAATCCTCACGCAACTCGCATACAGCTAAAACATGGCAACTCGCTAAAACATGGCAACTCACTTAATGTAACATAACAACTCGTATACAACTATAAAGCAATTTGCATGTCATCTACATAGGTAATCCTCCCCCTCAATCAATGATACGACGAAGAGGGTAATCATTGATTGAAAGATTATTATGAGATTGCTACAGCAAGAGTATGAGTTAAAAAAAACATTAAACAAATAAAGTAGAAGGTTATTACTGCACTGTTCGAACTTCATCTAAAATCCCGTGACATTGTTGAATGACATTTCTAGGGTCGTAGATGTTATCGATGACAGAAATAGGCATAAGAATAAGTGAAATAAGAAAAAAGAAGGTTTTTTTTTATACAGATTAATAATAGCGAGTCCTAATTCAAGATGAATAGGAGTCAAAGTACATGGTTCGTCAATTATGGCATGCTATAGCTCCTGAGTAGGCACTTTTAATCTCTGATGGAAACCAAGTCATGAGGTTCCTGATTGAGCTGAGCATTGTACCTGAAAATGACTGAGAGCACATTGTATTAGAAGTACATGTAGAATTGTAAATGGAAGAGTTAGTGACATGAGTAATCTCACTGTTGGATGTAGTACAACTTGATCTGTGTGTATCATTATTAGGGGTCCCGTTATGTTCAATATTATTGAAATATTTTCCTGTGGGCATCCACTTAAGGCATGATCTAGGTAAGTAAGACCGTTTGGATCCCGTAAACTTAAATAATCTGCCAGTGGGAATCCATTGGAAATAGCTGCTTGTAGATTTGGGTGTAGGCACATACCACTTATGAAAATTTGTCCTTTTGTAAGCTTTGGGTTTCTTAGAGAATTGATCTGCCATTTGATGCTTCTTACGAGTAGTAGATGAAATCCTAGTATTCCTGATCTTAGAACTTTGAACATTAACCTGAGGTTTGTTATTCATCATATCGGAACGAGGTAGTGAAGTGACTGGTTTTGACAAAACAGTATTCGCATCAACTTGGGAGGCAAGCCTAGATTTCGATTGTTTAGTCCTTTCAGTTCTAAAAGCATTCGGCTGCCTAACTACGTTATGTTTTGAGTTATCCTGAGCAATTGATTTTTCCAAGGTCGATGGTTTTGAAAACTTAGTGTTTACCTTATTTCCAATAGATTTTCTAAGCTCGTTCTTTAAGGCAACAATATTGAAGTTCTTATCCTGAATTTGAGCTTTGAGGGCATCAATGTCAGCCAAAATGGAATTGGTTTCTAATAAGTTCTTTCTCAAAGACTCAGTTTCTCTTAACAAGTTGGATACACATAAGGCCAATTCATCATTCCTAGATTTAAGCTCACTACTCATCTCATGGTTAGGATTTCTTATCCTAAGATCGCATTTATTATGCGGATCTGAGAGTTGATATTTCAGATTGCTTATGATTGAGTCTTTGTCATGAATCTGGGTTTTCAATTGATTAATTTCAAAGAATTCTCAAAATTCTGGAAATTTCGGATTAATGCAAGATTTTGTAGCACGAAAACTTTCTTTTTTACTTTGTATTGCAATTTCAAGTGAAATGCAATGTTTTTCAAGTTTTGAGAATTTGTATGAAAGTTCATCAAAAATCTTTTTATCAATCATATCATTTGATTTGAAATTATTAGACTCAGCCTCAACCAAGGAAGATTTATCAAAATCATGTTTATCATTAAGATCAGAGTGTTTAGGAACCTCAGCAGATGCACTATGTTGATCAGTTAAGGGTACCTCATCAGATGATATTTGCTCAAATTCTGGTCTGATATATGCATCCACATCTTGTGTAACAAGAGTCACTAGTCCGCTGGCTGTGTCAAGCTTATCTATCTCTGAGTCTCTGTATTCAGTGTCAACTGATTTATCATCTAGTGCTCTACCCGACTCATCATTATTTGTTGTCTTTGACATTCTGCATTCAGCAACACCCGATTCATCAACCGATACATTACCCAATTTATCACACCTATCTCTCAACTGTACCAGACACTCATCCACTTTTTCATCTGTCTAAGTAACTTCCTCAATATACTTCCCCACATCATCTATGAGTTGGATAAGTGTCTCTATGAACATGCTAATTTCCATTCCAGTGTGTTTCTTGAATGAAATTCCAGTTATGTATGGATCAAAGTCAGCAGAATATTCCCCTTTGATAAATGGCTGAAATTGGTTGTAGATAACTTGAAGTGCAGCATTAGAGTAATCAATTAATACCTTCTCATTGGTAATTTGAAGTTTCAGTTGATCCAAGTTCAGTAACACAGCCTTTTTCAATGTAGGTAAATCTTGGCGAAAGAGAGCACAGCATGTTCGACTCATAGGAGTGGATAGTAGTTGTGTAAGATGTTGATGAAGTAATTGAAACGGCTCACTGTTGCATTCCGAGTGCTTTGTGTCCTGGGTCATTAACAGTTGTGGTTTTTTGAAGTTTGACTCAGAAGGTGAGGAGTTTTGATCATAATTTGTAGAGTCAATCAAGGTAGGATCTTTAGAATTACAACCTGTTTCATTGTTCTGTGGGGTATCATAGAGTTCAAGCACTCTGGAGATAAAAGGGTCAGTGATGTAGGACATTGTGGGTGAACGAGTATCCGGAGCAGTTGCATGAACGTCCTCAGAAACAGAAGAAACAATAGTAGGAACGAAGTCAGACATATTTCAAGGTCTACGGGATTTTACTATTCTTTGATTGAACCAGGAAATTGATTCTTTCACAGGATTTTACTAAACCAAAAGAACAACCATAAGAATGTATCACGAAGAAGTAACAAGCCTAAATGAACAAGTCTCTAACCACACAACTCGCTTAATTACTCAACTCGCAAAATAGCCAAGTCGCATTAGCATCAACTCGCAACACTGTCAACACGCTTAATGAATCAAGTCGCTGAATAGCCAACTCTCTTTAATATCAACTCACAACACAATCAACTCGCTTAATAGCTAAGTCTCTTTAGATATCAAGTCGCTTAAAGAAAAAAATCGCTTAGAACCCAAGTCGCATAAAAATCAACTCGCTAAACAGCCAAGTCGCATGTACCAACTCGCATCCAATAACAAAGCAACTCGCTTTGAAGAAAAAGCTATCCGAGACACAACTCGCTTCGTACAAACTTGAAAAATAACCACTTTATCAATCAAAAACAACCAAACCACAATGATTTAAGCCTTCCAATTCAAAACATAAACACATATGATGATCCTAAACACAAAAGTACAAGCAAAATTCAAACTTTAACACTAGAATTTGTCCAAATGAATCAAACTCTCCTAAACCTTTAATACCCCAAAAACCTTATGAAATCCACCAAAACAAGAAGCATGAAAGATGAGTGATCAAACCATGGCTCTTGATACCAATTGTTAGATATAAGATTTCACAAACACATTAAACCATATTCATATGGGGCGTTAACTTTAGTTTAAAGAGAGAGAGAGAGGGAAATGTTCAAGTAAAAGAAAACTTATGGAAGGTTAGATTCCAAGTGAACATCCAACCCTCTACCTTGCAAGGTAGAGGGTATTTATAGGTTACAAACTAAACGACCTCCTGACGACCTGTGGATCAGGTATACAGTGGGTAAAGACCCGTCCTTCCTCCACGGTGTAGCACTAAACTAAAAGTCTAACTAAGTAACTAGTAAATAACATAAAGTCTACGAGCTAACTTATGCTAAATTACATTTGGGGTGACCGATACTTTACTATGGAATTTTCTAATTCCTAACATTTCTATTGGTGATGCTCCTACTCTTGATCTTCCTACTGCTGTAGCTTCTGAAGAATTTCCAGATTTGGCTGATACAGAAATGGATGATCCAAGCACAAAAGCATATGAAGAATTGTCACACATACAAGTTGAAATGCGTGATATAGAAGATGAAGTGCTTGTCAAAGAAAATAGTGATTGTGTACAAACTAAGAAAGATTTCTTTGTAGTATCTGATAAAGTGGTTAAAGAAAGTGTTGCTGCATTTGCTGAGAGTACTGCTGAAGAAAATGTTGCTAGTATTGATGTTTCTATTCGTGATGCCCATACTCTTGATGTTCGTACTGCTGCAGTTTTAGAAGAAGTTCAAGATTTGACTGATACAGAAATGCATGATGCTAGCACAAAAGCATATGAAGAAATGTCACACATACCAGTTGAAAGCCTTGCAATAGAAGATGAAGGGCTTGTCAAAGAAAATAATGTTAACATCAAATTGGCTGCAGTTTCTCTACACAGTGATTGTTTAGAAACTAAGAAAGATGTCTTAGAAGTAGATGATACTGAGAAATTCAAAGACTCTGTTAGGCCTGAGATGCAGATAGATGATATCATAGAAACTAATAAAGTGGTTAAAGAAAGTGTTGCTGAAGAAAATTGATGCGTGCCAAACAGTCAAGCTAAATCACACAAGCCCGCCACTTGTGAATGATGGACCGTAACTAGCTTAAAACTGCTTAAGCACGAATGCAATGAGGATCTGAGGAGTATAGGGTCTCCCCGGGTCGTTATGTCCCAGCGAGCTATGCGATGAATTATCAAACGTTTAGTGATCGAGGAGTTTGAACGGAAAAAGGATTTGGTTATGATTATAACTACGGAATAGCCAACAAATAACAACGGCTTAAATGCAAATTAAAGGAAAGTAAAAAGATAAAATCTATTAAATAAACGCTATCACTATAATTAAAATGATGTTTTGTTTTTATGTTTTATAAACTGAAATTAAAATCTACGTGACGTACAAATTAAAAAGTGAAACTTACACAATATTAACCCTAAAAATATGAAAATGATATTTTTACAATCCTAATGATAAAAGAAAAGTTTTAGAAAAAGAAAATTATTTTTACAACTATTTAATTAATTATTATTAATTAAAAACTATTTTTAACTATTTAATAATTACCTAAAATACAAGAAATTAGGAAATAAAGCTAGAAAAATAAAATTATGAAATGGAAAAGTCTAAAATAACAAACTAGAATTTTCAAAACTATTTTTGTATTTTTCTGATTATTTTTCTATTTTTTAGGAATTTTAAACTATTAAATACTAATTAAATTACTAAAAATTACCAAATAAACTATGAAAAATCTGGAAAATTACTTTTTTCACTTTTTATATTTATCTAAACCTAAGAAAATTGAAAAATTATTTTTTTGAACCTTTTCTGAATTTTTTATATTAAAAGCTAATTAAAAATGATTAAAAACTACTTTAAATTAGGAAAAATAGCAAATTAACTTAGAAAAATCTGAAAATTTCAGGAAAACTCTAAAATTATATAAGGAATCTGAGAAAATTAGAAAAACAAGTGCTTGTTTGTAAGGAAATGAAACTGCTAAAACAAGTGCTTATGGATAAGCACTAAAATAAGCCAAATGAGCACCAAAGTGAACCAACTGCTAACAGAAGCTCTAAACTACTAAAAATGACCAAATGCAACTAAAATCAACAAGCATAAACCACAGAATCATACTGATCACAGATATGGCTATGAGAGCTTATAAGCTAAAGTACTTTAATAAGCCAAATGGGCAAAATAAGCTACCAACAGTCTACAAATGTCTAAATAAGCTATAAGTACTGAAATGAAACTAAGAATAACAAGCTACAACCACAGAATCACAAGCTCAAAAGTTTTGACTTATTTGATTTTATAAACCTAAACAGAATTGGGTACCAACTTTGAACACATGCACAAGCTTAAAAATAAGCTCAAACTAAAATCTACAAATTGGAAACTGAAGCAGACCTGGTTGAGATCAATTTCACCAAAAATCAGACCTGGGTGAGCTCTTATGAGCCCTGTGCAAGTTGCACAAAACCTGAGAAAAAGCTCAGTATTAACTGAGTTTGGAGCAGGGCACTTTGGGCCTAAAAGGAAAGCTTGTTTGGAGCTTTTATAAAATTTGTAAAAATCAGATAAAATGATGACAAGAAAGAGCACCAGCTGAACTTTTTGAAATACCAAGATTCACTTGATAAGACCCAAATATGAGTTCAAGAAAAATCCTTTTAACTGGGCTCAAAACAGACTTTTCACAATTTGACTTTTGACAAAATGATGAAGTTTGACTAATTTGAACTTTGGAACCAATTTTGTCACTGAGATTGATGTTATATGTTGTAATGAACTTGTTGCAAGCAATATTATAAACTTCTAAACACAAATCAATGAATTTGCAATCCTAAATCCACAACAGTTAACAGTGAGACAGATTAAGGTGCAAGTTTGACTTTTGTGATATTGCAGACACAAACTAAGATTGATATGAACTCAAAAGAACTAAACAAGCATTATTCAACAGATTCTAACCAATGATTAAGTCTAAAAGACAGATATATAGGCAGATCCAAACACCCCTTATCTTACTGTTAAGCTAGTTAAAACTACTCTAACACTGAACAAGCATGAACCAAAGATCAAACTACCTCTAATTTACCTAAATATTACTATTGAAACTGGCTACAACTATTGTTAACCACTAAAACAGATTATGCAAAGAAATGAGCTTGAACTTGACTTACAAATGTCCAAAGCCACAATGGCTAGCAAAATGTGAACCAAGTACCACTAACCTATCAAACCCAATCCAATAAGCTATAATTCAACCCATTTCCATATCTGAACCAACCCAAATCCTTCCTGCATCACTTTTGCCCCTCTTTGACTTTTTGTTGACCAATATTCAAATTAGCTTGAAACTTAAATACAAGCTTATAGAAAGCTATTATGAGCTAATATAAACCTGTTTTACTTTGGAAAGAAGCTAATTGAAGCTTGATATTCATAGTTTGACATCACAATTTTCAACAGTTTAACAGAAAATTATGAAAATGAAATAAAACTTGCATTGATACTTAGAACTGGTTGCAATACACTTGAACACACTGAATTGTTACAAAGGAACTTGAAATAACAACTTTTAATCTATTTGAAGGCTTAATAAGTAAAAACGACATACATTGCAAAGAAAATAAAAACTAACTCTCTTTCTTCTTGCTTCCTTTTGCCTTTTATACACCCAAATCATCTTCTCTCACTTCTTTGGACATATCCCAGCAACAATATTGTCACCTTTGGATTGCTAAACTTGATATTGGCCGTTGGATGGCTTTTGGCAAATCCGCTCATACCAGGAGGTTGAGTGTTTGGGTGGAAGTGCATTAAATGCACTTTGGCTTTGAGTGTGAGGTGGAGGGTAGGATAGGGAGATGATGGTGGAGGAGGGAGGCGCAAGGTGCATGCGCAATGTGGGTGATGATGGGAGGTGGTAACCCGTGGCGTATTATTTGAAACCATGGGTGGTTTGTTTCCGGGTAAAGGGTTGGGAGTTGGTTTGGGCTTTGGGTAAATGGGATTTGGATTTGGGCTAATAATATAAAGAGGTCCGTTTGTTAAGCTTAAAACACAAGGACCAAATATGCAATTCCACAAAACCAAGGGACCAAATCTGTAATTTTGCAAAGGTATTACAAGGACCATTTATGACAAGTTTCATTAGTATACACCATGAAAGATAATTTCCATTTTAAACGTCCAAGGACTAGATTTGCCAATTTCCAAAGTTGAAGGATCATTCTTGTAATTTTCTCAAACTTTTGACATTTTTCACCAAAGGACTAAATTTTGACAAGTTATGATTTTAAAAGGACCTTTGGTGATTTTACTTTTGAAATTTTGACTCAGGGACTATTTTTGACAATTTTAGAAACTTTGGGGACTGAAACTGCCAATTATGCAAACTTTGCTCATTTTTCATCTGATTTTGAACATTTTGCATCTGAAACATATAAAATGCAATTTTGGAATATTTTCATATTTTGATGCATTTCGAGAGACGCTTTTAGTTCGTTAGATTAAACCAAAATGATGAGTATTTAAACACTCATCAATCCCCACACTAAACTATTGCTAGTCCCTAGCAATCTTTTGAGAAAAACATAATGGATTTGCATCTCTTTACCAAAGCCATTACTTACCAAATGTTTCAGTTTAAGTAAGAACCATGGTACACCGATAACCATCTGATTTATTGGCAAATCATAAACCATATAACGGATTTGATGTGTTACCGAAGCCGCTTGCTTCGGACTAGCCAACTTAGATAAATTATCAGAATTATCTTTGGTGAGCTAAATACCAATTATGATTTTTCCACTGCCTTTACCACAAGCCATAACCTTGCGGGCTAGCCAACTCTTCACTTTTAGACATGGTGAAATTGATACCATACAATTTTGGGCAAATTGCAAGCCATATCAACGGATTTGAGAAATCTTTACCAAGAGCCGTTTGCTCCTGGATTAGCCAATCCTTTTGTTTATTAGAGGTATGACGATAACCAAATGAGAAGTGTAGAACACTTACTCCCAAAAAAAATTTTGGCCAAAAACGGGGGAATTGGGTGGATAATACATGATAAAATTCGCGAGAATCCCCCCCACACTTAGAAATGAATATTTCCCTCAATATTCAAAGTACCGGCGTTATGCGAAACAAAGAACGGAAAGGGAAATACTACCATTATTTAGAAAGAAGATTTTTATTTTTATTTTTGAGTTTATATACACAACATGTGGGGCAAACCCCCCCACACTAGGGTGGTAGAAAGTAGAAAGAAGTCAGAAATATGGGTGAAAACCCATACATGTGCTATTGTTTTGATTCGAATTCTTGACTCGATCCCCGCATTCATTGGTTCATGGGGAAAGTTTGTAAGTCCGGAACAACCATGGATGGGATGTCCTCTCCAAAGTAATGCTTCACTCGATGACCATTCACTTTAAAATTAGGACCATCGGGTTGAGATAACTCAATGGTACCATAAGGATAAACCTTAGCGATAGTAAATGGACCGTACCAGATTTTAATTTCCCGAGAAAATCTTCAATCTTGAGTTGAAAAGAAGGACTCGATCACCGACGTTGAAGCGTTCTTGATTTTGAGTCATGAATCTTTTTTGTCTTTTGTTTGTAGATCAAAGAGTTCTCGTAGGCTTGATCACGGAGTTCATTTAATTCATTCATTTGAACTTTCCGATGATCACCAAACTGCTGAATATCAAAGTTAGCATGCTTCAAGGCCCGTATGCCTTGTGCTCGAGCTCAACCGTAGATGACACGCCTTCCCGCATACCAAGCTTGTATGGAGTGCAACCGATGGGTGTTTTGTAAGCTATACGGAAGGCCCAGAGTGAGGCCATCTAGCTTATCGACCAAGAGGCACGGTTTTCACCAATCGTCCTCTCAAGAATTCTTTTTATCCCCCGGTTAGAAACTTCCACTTGCCCACTTGTTGGGGGTGGTACAAGAGAGGTACGGTGAGTTACACCATACTTTTGCATGACTCTTTCAAATTGGTCATTGCAAAAATGCGTACCACGATCACTAATGATGGCTCGTGGAGTTCCAAACCTAGCAAAGAGAGATTTCAAGAATTTCACAACAACTCGGGCATCGTTGGTGGGTAAAGCCTTAGCTTCAACCCATTTTGATAAGTAGTCAACGGCCACAAGTATGTATTTGTTACCACGGGAAGAAGGAAATGGCCCCATAAAGTCAATGCCCATATGTCAAAAATCTCACACACTTGAATGGCGCTTTTGCGCATTTCATTCCTTTCTGAGATATTCCCGTGACGTTGACAAGCGTCACAGGTTTTGACGAATTCATGGGCATCCTTGTAGATTGTGGGCCAATAGAACCGGAATCAAACACCTTCTTGGCGGTGTAGTTTGGGCTATGATGTCCCCCAGAGGTCGAATGGCAAGCCTTGAGAATGTCAATAGCTTCCTGACCATACACATCACGCCGGATGACTTGATTCGCGCAAATTTTAAACAAGTAGGGGTCGTCCCAGAAATAATGTTTCACATCCTTAAGAATTTATTTGCTCGTTACCCGATGGTAATTTGCAAAGTCAACAAACCATGGGGTAAAAGAATCTCCGCGAAAAGAAACCACATTGAGTGTTTCGAGAGGAAATGTTTCATTTATTTCCTTTCTCGAACACATTTGGTGAGGGTTCTCTAATCGGGACAGATGATCAGTTCTCACTCCTTTTATCAATGAATAATGATATCAAATTCTTGTAGGAGGAGAACCCAACGGCGCAATCTCGGCTTTGCATCTTGTTTTGCAAAGAGATATTTGAGAGCCGAGTGATCCGTATACACCCCGCATTTGGTCAAGATAAGGTATGGCCGAAACTTTTCAAACGCATACACCACAACTAATAATTCTTTTTCTGTAGTGGTGTAATGGGTCCGAAGCCACCATAGTTTTGCTTATGTAGTGGATTGGCCAAAATGCTTGGTTTTTGCTTGCCCCAAACTGCACCGATAGCAAAATCACTTGCATCGCACATGAGCTCAAAGGGTAAATCCTGGGGCAACTAGAATGGGTGCTCCGTAGCTTTTCTTAAGTGTTTCAAAAGCTTCGATGCACTCGTGAGAGAAGATAAAAGGATCTTTTCGAGAGAGATGGGTCATTGGCGAGCGATTTTAGAGAAATCTTGAATGAATCTACGATAAAAACCCGGCATGACCTAGAAAACTCCTAATACCTTTGACGGTAGTAGGATGAGGCGGTTTAGCAATAACATCAACTTTTGCTCTATCTACCTCAATCCCGTTTTTCGAAATCTTATGGCCAAGGACTATGCCTTCTTTGACCATAAAGTGGCTCTTCTCCCAGTTTATAGATTGGTGTCTTCACACCGTTTTAGCATTTTGTCTAAATAGGAGAGACATGTCTGAAATGAGTCCCCAATGACCGAGAAGTCATCCATAAACACCTCCATAGTTTCCCCGATCATGTCGTGGAAAATTGCCATCATACATCGTTGGAACGTGCAGGAGCATTGCATAGGCCAAAAGGCATACGCCTATAGGCAAACGTCCCGTATGGGCAGTGAATGTGGTTTTTCTTGATCCAAATGCGGATCAATGGGGATCAATCGAGAAACCATCAAGGAAACAATAGTACTCGTTCCCCGCTAATCTCTCAAGCATCTGGTCCATGAAGGGTAGAGGAAAATGGTCTTTACGGGTGGCTTTGTTTAACTTACGATAGTCAATACACACACGCCATCCCGTAACCAATCGAGTTGGAATTAACTCGCTTTCATTCGTGACAACAAAAGAATGCCACCCTTTTTGGAACGCAATGAATTGCTAACCAGGAGGACTATCGAGATCGGTAGATCAAACCGCATCAAGAAGTTTGAGAACCTCTTGTTTGATAACCTCGTGAATCTTAGGATTCACCCTTCTCGATGTTGGATCTGCGGTTTGAAGTCATCCTCCATCAAGATTTTGTGAGTACAAAATTCAAGGTTGATACCCTTAATGTCGGAGAGTTTCCAAGCAATTGCTTGCTTGTGTGACTTCAAGACCTTTATGAGAGCGGTCTTCTCCTCCTCAGTCTTTAATTATGACGGGTAATTTGTCATCACCCTCCAAGAATGCATACTCTAGATGAGGAGGTAGGTCCTTAAGTTCAACCTCGAAATTCTTCATAGATGATTGTACGATTTGATTTCCTCAATCGTGATCTCTTTCAGGGTGAAGATAATGGATCTTCATTAAGCAACTGCTCAAGATAAAGAATATCCTCGAATCATAGACACCATCAATTCCGGAATTGATTCATCATGGCGAAATTCATCGATCTCTTCCAGAAGGAAGTCACCTCCCTCAAACGGAGTGAGATAGGGGGAAGAGTCGGCAATGATAGGTTGAGAAGATGTGGTGGAATTGGAATTCCCCTCACGAATTATGAAGATAACCAAGAAACTCTTGAGAGTACCTCAAGCAATGTCAATTAAATCATTCGATTAATTCAGATCATAATTTGAGGAGTACCTCGAAGTCTGATCGAGGTTAAATGTAACAGCTTCATTACCCACACGTAAAGTGATTTCTTGCTCAAATACATCTATAAGAGCACGGCCCGTCCTCAGGAATCCTCTTCCAACAATGAGGGAACAGGGATCACATCGAAATCAACGACCACAAGTCAGCGGGAAAATGGAACTTTCCTATTACGAATACATCCTCGGCGATGCCAAGAGCCGAGATAGAACGATCTGCAAGCTCAAGAGTCATGCAGGTAGGAATAAGTTCGGAAGAAAAGTTTCTTCCACGAATACGCATTTGATGCTTGCACCAAGATCAGCAAGGGCAAAGCATTCAATCATCCCGGGAAAAACACAAGGAAGAAGAAATTTTCCGGGATCTCCTAGCTTCTCGGAAGCTTCTTTAACAAGATCACGAAAGCAATTCTCGTTCAAAGGAGTCTTAGCCATTGTTGCTCAACATGTGCTTAAGAGTAGATGCAAACTTGGGCATCAACATGATAGCATCCGCGAAGCTTATGTCAAAGTGAAGTTCTTGGAAAATTTGAAAGAATTTTTCCATCTGATGACTAGCTTTCTCGCGGAGCTTTTGCTCATGTAACCGTGAGGGATAAGGAATAGAAGTTTTGGATTTAGGTCAACAACTGGTTCAAAAACAACTGCTTGGTTTGGGGACAACCTGAGGATGGACATTGTTGGCACTTCCGTTATTAGTAGGAAGTTCCTTGTCCTTTGTCGCCTCAGGTTCGCTTTCCACTACCTTGGGAGAGAGGAAGAAGAGGTAGTAGGAATAGCGGGTCCAGCATAAAACCACTGGTTGTGACGCCTTTGCATCGCCTCTTAGCGATCGTGCTAGGTAAAGTACCCGAGCCCGAGGGTCGATCATTTAAAACTTCTTGATGTCGCAATCGGCTAACCAACAACCGATTCATTTCTTGGATTTCATGAATTGTTTCAACCATCGATGATGGTCCGCTTGGAACAATGGCTTGATTTTGCACAGGAAAATTCTCGGCCCCTATTGTTAGGATTAGGGCCGGATTTTGAAAATTCCCTAGATTATTGCCATGAAAATACCCTTGGTTGAAATTTCCCTGACCTGGGTTTCTATTGTAATTTCCCTGGTGTTGGAAATTTTGATTCTGATTTTGAAAACCGTTGTTTTGATTGAAATTACCTTGGTTTTGAAAACCTTGGTTTGGTCTATTCGATTCGATTACGGTTTTGGTTTTGATTGAAACGGGAGGTCCAGAGTAGTGGTTAGGACGGTGGTTGGTCTCTGAGAACGATATTGATTGCCTCCTTGATTAGACATCCGCCCACAACATTAGCTTCAAAAGGGTTACCATCGGTGGCCATACAGTTATAATAAGCATGGGGGCCACCACGGTAACACAGCTTCCACTTTCTTAACTTCAGCCGGAGGTGAAGTTTGTGGAAAAGAGACTTTCTTCTGGTTGGAGAGACCAAAGCTTGATAGCTTCCGTGAGTTTAACAATCTTAGCATCGGTGCTAGATTGACTCACGGGCGATGAAGAAGAAGAAGGACCAACACGACTGGGAAACAACCGCTTGCTTGCAGTATTTAGACTTGTTTTCAATTATCGCTAAAGCTTCTTTGACAGTTTTGCTTAGGAAAATTCCTCCCGCGGAGGAATTGAGAGAATCTTGATCAGATTGACTCACTCCATTGTAGAAAGTATCGAGTTGCATCAACTCGAAGAAACCGTGGTGAGGACATTTCGACAATTCCTTGAAACGATCCCACGATTCCAAGGATTCATCAAACTTTTGAGTGAACTTGATGATTTCATTTTTTAGACTCGTGGTTTTGGAAGGTGGATAGAATTCATTCACAAATTTCTTCACCAGATCTTCCCATGTCTCTATTGACTGAGGGGTTGTTTTTCAAGCCAGGGCTTGCCCCTCGAGAAAATGGGAAAGAAGAAGTAAGCTTAATGCCTCGGTAGGGACATTCTTATACTTGATGGTAGATGCAATCTTGTTAAACCATCAAATATGAGCATGAGGATCGTCCGCCAAAACCAAGAATTGATTAGAGGTTACAAGATTGAGTAACCCGATCTTGAGCTCAAAATTTTCAGCCACAATGGTCGGCACAACGATAGCATCTCCATACCCGCCGATGGGTGCCGGAGAAGCTCGCACATAGGAATTTCATCCGTCATGATAACGGAAGGAGTGCGAACAGTCCGGATCTCGAGATCCGACGATGGAGCAGAAAGTCTCTAACACGCCTTCTTGGAACTTGACAAGCTCACGAAATGGGCTCACAGATCTAGAAGAGCGAGTGCGCATACACTAGAGTTAACTCTAAGGAAACTTAGAGTTAAGGAGAGAAATGGGAATTATGAAAATCTTTCAGATGAGAATGAGAATTATGAAGACGTTTTATAAAAATCGGGTGAGAAGAATCTTTATGGGTTTTCTCGGTTCTGAAACGTCACAACAAAATCAATGAACACAAAATCGAGGCAAAACAACAGTGAACTTAACCAATAATCACAATGTGAATGGCTTCTTTGAAAAAGGTACACCAATCACAAGGACACAAAGGCAAGTTTTAAATCTTTAGTTCGGAAACTTATTATGGTCGCACCCGTTAGGTAGTGCCTTGGTTTGCGGTGGTAATCTTTAAGTTGTTATTATTAAAAAAACGAATCTTTTGTATTTTTATTTTTGATACATATATAGAAACAAAAGAAAAATATTTTTGTGTTTTATACGTTTTTGCTGTTTTTGGGTTTTTGGATTTTTTATAAGAAAATATGGATATATATATAGATGGATATGGATGATATAAACAAATGAGTGAGTATTCAAACAACTAATCTGCTAGACGAAAGACAAATAGCCAGAGCAATGGCCAAATTTGATGCGTGCCAAACAGTCAAGCTAAATCACACAAGCCCGCCACTTGTGAATGATGGACCGTAACCAGCTTAAAACTGCTTAAGCACGAATGCAATGAGGATCTGAGGAGTATGGTCTCCCCGGGTTATGTTATGTCGAGCTATGCATGATGACGTTTAGTGATCGAGGAGTTTGAACGGAAAAAGGATTGGTTATGATTATAACTACGCCAACAAATAACAACGGCTTAAATGCAAATTAAAGGAAAGTAAAAAGATAAAATCTATTAAATAAACGCTATCACTATAATTAAAATGATGTTTTTGTTTTATGTTTTTATAAAACTGAAATTAAAATCTAATACGTACAAATTAAAAAGGTGAAACTTACACAATATTAACCCTAAAAATATGAAAATGATATTTTTACAATCCTAATGATAAAAGAAAAGTTTTAGAAAAAGAAAATTATTTTTACAACTATTTATCTAATTATTATTAACTAAAACTATTTTAACTATTAAATAATTACCTAAAATACAAGAAATTAGGAAATAAAGCTAGAAAAATAAAATTATGAAATGGAAAAGTCTAAAATAACAAACTAGAATTTTCAAAACTATTTTTGTATTTTTCTGATTATTTTTCTATTTTTAGGAATTTTAAACTATTAAAAACTAATTAAATTACTAAAAATTACCAAATAAACTATGAAAAATCTGGAAAATTACTTTTTCACTTTTTATATTTATATAAACCTAAGAAAATTGAAAATTATTTTTGAACCTTTTGAATTTTTATTAAAAGCTAATTAAAAATGATTAAAAAACTACTTTAAATTAGGAAAAATAGCAAATTAACTTAGAAAAATCTGAAAATTTCAGAAAAACTCTAAAATTATATAAGGAATCTGAGAAAATTAGAAAAACAAGTGCTTGTTTGTAAGGAAATGAAACTGCTAAAACAAGTGCTTATGGATAAGCACTAAAATAAGCCAAATGAGCACCAAAGTGAACCAATGCTATGAGAAGCTCTAAACTACTAAAACTGACCAAATGCAACTAAAATCAACAAGCATAAACCACAGAATCATACGATCACAGATATGCTATGAGAGCTTATAAGCTAAAGTACTTTAATAAGCCAAATGGCAAAATAAGCTACCAAAGTCTACAAATGTCTAAATAAGCTATAAGTCTCAATGAAACTAAGAATAACAAGCTACAACCACATAATCACAAGCTCAAAAGTTTTGACTTATTTGATTTTATAAACCTAAACGTAATTGGTACCAACTTTAACACATGCACAAGCTTAAAAATAAGCTCAAACTAAAATCTACAAATTGAAACTCAAGGCACTTGAGATCAATTTCACCAAAAATCGACCTGGTGAGCTCTTATGAGCCCTGTGCAAGTTGCACAAAACAGAAAAGCTCGTATTAACGAGTTTGGGCAGGGCACTTTGGGCCTAAAAGGAAAGCTTGTTTGGAGCTTTTATAAAATTTGTAAAAATCAGATAAAATGATGACAAGAAGAGCACCAGTGAACTTTTGAAATACCAAGATTCACTTGATAAGACCCAAATATGAGTTCAAGAAAAATCCTTTTAACTGGGCTCAAAACAGATTTTTCACAATTTGACTTTTGACAAAATGATGAAGTTTGACTAATTTGAACTTTGGAACCAATTTTGTCATGAGATTTATATGTTGTAATGAACTTGTTGCAAGCAATATTATAAACTTCTAAACACAAATCAATGAATTTGCAATCCTAAATCCACAACAGTTAACAGTGAGACAGATTAAGGTGCAAGTTTGACTTTTGTGATATTGCAGACACAAACTAAGATTGATATGAACTCAAAAGAACTAAACAAGCATTATTCAACAGATTCTAACCAATGATTAAGTCTAAAAGACGTATATATAGGCGATCCAAACACCCCTTTATCTTAACAAGCTAGTTAAAACATACTCTAACACCTAGCATGAACCAAAGATCAAACTACCTAATTTACCTAAATATTACTATTGAAACTGGCTACAACTATTGTTAACCACTAAAACAGATTATGCAAAGAAATGAGCTTGAACTTGACTTACAAATGTCCAAAGCCACAATGGCTAGCAAAATGTGAACCAAGTACCACTAACCTATCAAACCCAATCCAATAAGCTATAATTCAACCCATTTCCATATCTGAACCAACCCAAATCCTTCCTGCATCATTTTTGCCCCTCTTTGACTTTTTGTTGACCAATATTCAAATTAGCTTGAAACTTAAATACAAGCTTATAGAAAGCTATTATGAGCTAATATAAACTTGTTTACTTTGGAAAGAATGAAGCTTGATATTCATAGTTTGACATCACAATTTTCAACAGTTTAACAGAAAATTATGAAAATGAAATAAAACTTGCATTGATACTTAGAACTGGTTGCAATACACTTGAACACACTGAATTGTTACAAAGGAACTTGAAATAACAACTTTTAATCTATTTGAAGGCTTAATAAGTAAAAACGACATACATTGCAAAGAAAAATAAAACTAACTCTCTTTCTCTTGCTTCCTTTTGCCTTTTATATACCCAAATCATCTTCTCTCACTTCTTTGGACATATCCCGCAACAATATTGACCTTTGATGCTAAACTTGATATTGGCCGTTGGATGGCTTTTGGCGCCAAATCCTGCTTCATACCACTGGAGGTTGAGTGTTTGGGTAGAAGTGCATTAAATGCACTTTGGCTTTGAGTGTGAGGTGGAGGGTAGGATAGGGAGATGATGGTGGAGGGAGGGGGTGCGCTATGGCGTGCATTGGGTGATGATGGGAGTGGGTAACCCGTGAGGCGATATTTTTGAAACCATGGGTGGGTTTGTTTTGGTTTGAACCGTAAAGGGTTGGAGTTGGTTTGGGCTTTGGGTAAATGGGATTTGATTTGGGCTAATAATATGAGGTCCGTTTGTTGCTTAAACACAAGGACCAAATATGCAATTCCAAAACCAAGGACCAATCAATTTTGCAAAGGTATTACAAGGACCATTTATGACAAGTTTCATTAGTACATGGACCATGAAAGATAATTTTCCATTTTTAAACGTCCAAGGACTAGAGCCATTTCCAAAGTTGAAGGATCATTCTTGTAATTTTCTCAAACTTTTGACATTTTTCACCAAAGGACTAAATTTGACAAGTTATGATTTTAAAAGGACCTTTGGTGATTTTTCTTTGAAATTTTGACTCGAGTGGACTATTTTGACAATTTTATAAACTTGGGGGCTGAACGCCAATTATGCAAACATAGCTCATTTTTCATCTGATTTTGAACATTTTGCATCTGAAACATATAAAATGCAATTTTGGAATATTTTCATATTTTGATGCATTTCTGAGCAATTTTAGACGTTTTGCAGTTCAGATTAAACCAAAAAATGATGAGTATTTACACACTCATCAAAAATGATCCTAAAGATGATTTTTCTACTACTGATGAATCATGTTTGCCTGAGGATGAAGATGCCGTGGTCGAGTTAGAAACAAAGGAAGTAATGTTAACATGACCTACGCTTATACATTGATTGTTTAGAAACTAGAAGATGTCTTACAAGTAGATGAGATTGGGAACCAAGACTCATTGGGCTGAGATGCGATAGATGATGTCATAGAAACTAATAAAGGTTAAAGAAAGTGTTCTTGAAGAAAATGTTCCTAATGATAATTTTTCTCTTTGCGATGAATCGTGTTTGCCTAAGGATGAAGATGCGACTGTAAGTCGGTTAGAAGACAAAGGAAGTAATGTTAACATCAATTGGTTGTTTCTTCTACACAATGATTGTTTAGAAAATAAAAAGATGTCTTACAAGTAGATGAGATTGAGAAACGAAGACTTTTTAGCTGAGATGAGATAGATGATGTCATAGAAACTAATAAAGTGGTTAAAGAAAGTGTTCCTAATGATGATTTTTCACCGCTAATGAGGATGAAGATGCTGAGAAAAGTCAGAGTTTGAAGAAAGTGAAATTTCAAACAAACATTTGAAAGAAGTTGATGATCACAAAGACAACAAGAAGAAAAAAGCGCCAACTATCACAGAAGTTAGCAGAAGCATGATGTTTATGAATCTTTTGATGAAAGAAACAAGTATGTCAAAGTGAAGAAAAACTCTTGAGAAAGAGATCAAAATACACTAACTGCGGGTAATCAACTGACAGCCGGGTTCTAGCAGTGGTGATGTACTCCCAAAGAATCTCTTGATGTCACGCAAGGCCAAAACCAATCCGTTAATCAAATTGGTAAGGGCACGAGTGACACCACCAAATGTATCCCGTGGAAGAACCAATTGAAGAACAGAAACGTGAAGATGATGAGATGTTAGATACTTAAGATGATGATTTTGATAAGAATGGAACATTTACAGGTGATGATATTGTGAAGTGTATCAAAGCTGAAGAGGAACTTTTAAACATCAAAAGTGAGAATTACATTGCCGACAATATCTCATACAAACCCAAGCAATCTTTCTCAAGTACCTAAAGACACTTCTTCCTGAAGTAAATATTTCGAGTTCTACTTTTGATGAAAACTTCTCATCACGTTTCTACTGATCTTAGTATGGAAGATTCGTTATTGATCTTGAGAGAAATCGATAATTTTCCATTCAGTACAATTTGTATCTAATTAATTATTTTTTTTATTTTATTAGTAAATAGTAGTAAAAATAATATCTTATATAAGTGCACTTTAATCAACGCTTTTGAGGTTTTTCAAAAACATGATTTGAATATCAAAGGAAATGAAGAAGCTAAAACGAAGAAAAAAATCATGCATCCTTTTGAATCTCCATATATGAACAAAAGAGTTGAGACTATAATGGAATTCAAATCACGGTTGAAAAACTATTCGAAAATGATTCTGCGATACAAAGAAAATGATTTGTAAGTTTTTGAAACTATACATAATTTTAATTTTTAATTTTTTACACGTAATTTCTATATGCTAGTATATAATAATTTCTATTTGTTACTTTATAGGGAGGAGAATTTCAGTTATGGGAAAGTAAATGGAATTTTAAGAATTCATATCAAGTGTCTTGCTTCAAACGAGATTGAGCCGAAGTTATTGATAACTTTGTTAGTATCCTCAATTTTGAAGAAAATTTAACAAAGGATGCTTTAAAAAGTTTTAGACATTACTTCAAAACAGTGATGATTGTAAGTTAATATATATTTTTTATCTTAATTTTTCTTTCATTATACACAAATATGTTTTGTTTGTAACTTTTGCATTTTGTTTTTGTTTTTAATAGCCAGAAGATCTTAAGGAATATGAAAAAGATAAAGAAGGACATTGTCTAAAGTTTAAACGCTATGTTGAAGATCAATTTGATAATGATAAAAAAGATATGTCAATGGAAAAAATCGAACTGGTAATGTAATCTATCATTAATATTAACATAATAATAGTCATTTTTTATTTGATTTTAATTTCATTTTTAATAGGTGTTCTTTCCAATCCTTTATAGCACTATTATGTAATAGTTTTCAACATAAGGATGGTCGTGTCTGTTATTTTAGAAAACAAGATAATGTGTGCTTCATATGATGCAAAATACAAGCACGTTTTTGATTATGTGGTAAGATTTGATTTTTATTTTACTTTATGTTGGAATCACTCCTAAACCATAATCAAGTGTTAGTAATTTATATGCAATAGTGAGCTTAATTATGGGCTTTATATTTGTTATTAGCCTTAAGCTTATGTAGAAGGCCCATGAGCTTAGGCCCATGTCCAATAAGTAAAGGATGGGAACTAGGAGTGTTGCCCTAGCTTCCCACCTATAAATACTCATGTATAACCCTCACTTGAGTTTGTTCAATTTACTCTTTCACATACATCTATAACCCGGTCAGTCAGTATTTCATGTGTGTGTGTTTTGGTTTATTGTTCAATGCCTCTTTTATCTTTCTATTAAGCTTTTGTTGTAAAACTAGTGACCTAACAGTGGTATCAATCGCCAACTAGTTGGGTAAATCGTTATTGCTTTTGAAGTAAGGTTTTTTGTCTTACGCGTAAAGGTAACTTGAGCTTTGGTTCGCTTAAAAACACATTTTTTACACTTTTCAATCCAAGATTCTTGTACTTTCAACGTTTTAAGGTGTTAAAATATAACGTTTTTGGCAAAAAGTTTCAAACTTTATGTGTGGATTTACGCTTTTAAGCTTGTTTTGTTCTGGGTGTAAACCACTGGCAGTAACGCTTTTGGAGTGCTTTGGATCATCAAGTTTCACACTTTTGTGTCTTTTTGTGTTATTGAAGCTATTTCATCACACAAAAACTGGTTTAGAAACATCTTTGGGCAAAATCACTTTTACTAGTAAGCTACGCGTAACTAAAACCCTAATCTTACGCGTAACTTTATCCGTGGTTTGATCTTCGTTTTTGTGGTTTACTCCGTGTTTTCTTGGTTATAAGCACGAAAATCGCGACTTTGGATATCTTTTGCCTTTGTGATAGTGTAAAAGATCATTTGGGATAAAACCTAAACTTACGCGCGAAAGCTTACGTAGAAATCCTCTAAGATTAATCTTCCTAAGCCTTGTCTTACGCATAAGGTAATCCCACGCATAAGTTTCTCCTAACTTTGTGTCTACGATAACTTTAGTACCTTTCCCCTACTTACGCGTAAGTTAATTCTCGTAACTCTTATTGTTACAGCGTAACTTTGGTGTTTTACGATAAGTCCTACTTGGTTTCTTGTGATTTCTACACCTAAGGATACTTCATCAACAAAGGTTCATTCGACTACAAAGATCCATTTTTTACCAACACAAGTTTTCAACATGTCACAACCACCATACTCTAACTATTTCCCTTACACTTATCCTCAACGTCAACAACAACAACAATTAAGTCCCCAACATCAACAATGGAATCAACAACAAGCAATTTATCAACAACAATTTAATCAACAACATACTCCACAACTTGCTTCAATTCCACAACCTCAAATGGTTCAACCACCACCAAGTCTTCAAGTTCAACCCTACACAAACGATTTCAATCAACATCCATCAAGGTACACTATGAAGGAACCCACTTGGTTTGCAAAGATGTGTGAAGCTTTAAGCGGCCAACAATCAATTCATGAGGCTGGATCACTTGATAGACCTCCAATGCTCACCTGTGAAACTACAATCAATTGGTGATAAGGTTCTTTAGGTTTTGTGATCTGAAGAAGCCACATGGAAAGTTCTAAAGAAGGTTATCTTGAAGGTCCATTTAGATGCCTAATGTCATTGTACCCGGAGATCCAAATGCTAATCCACCAAGAGATGAACAAACAAACATTGCTCTCGTTGCAGAGACTTGAATCCTCAAGAACTTCTACACTATGGCGATGAGCTTGCAATGGAATATATCCTCTTAGGATTACCAAACCCAATTCTTCAGAGTGATGCTCAAATTGCAAAAGCGATGTGGGATCATATATTCTTCTTATGGAAGGATCGTACTCAATCATCGATTTTTTACTTGGCTTATGAACACTTCATGATTGAACCTGGAGTGACACTAGAGTCTTATCATCATCGATTTTATGGACATCATCAATGATTTGGTAAACACAACATCATCATGCCAAGAATTGTAGTGAATACTAAGTTCCTGAGTAGTCTTGGTCCTGAATGGGAGAAGTATGTCATTTTTCTCCGCTAGAAGAATAAATGCATCATTCTACATATGGATTGTTATGCGACATTGAAGCTCTGAAAAGGAAGTTGATAGAGAAAGGATTCTCCGCGGCTCAAATTGCTCCACCTTCACATCAGAAAATCAACAACTTTATATGCTCATAACGTTATTCTCCTCAACCAAGAACTCAACCAATCGCTACAATCACACCACATGATCCTTCAAAGCCTCAATCTCAACAAACTCAATTGGTTCCATACAACAACAACAATGCTCAAGCACTTGTCGATGAAGCTAATGAGGAATCTGATCCATTCGAAGCATTGCAACAAGGATTTGCTATGATTGCTAATGCTTTTAGCCATTATACCAACAAATCCAACAATCGTATTCGCTTCCTCATCTAACAAGGAATCAAGCATAGAACAATGGGCGAAGAAGTTAGTAATCGTGGTTATGGTCGGTCGGATGGGCGGTGGTCAAGGGTTTAATGCGAGGTAGGAATAACAATAGAGCTCAAGTGGTGGAGCAGTGAAATGCTCAGAATGGGTTGAATGGTTTGCTACAAGCGCAATGAGCGGACACGCTAATGCATGCCCAAAGCCAGGACAAGGCTATCACAAAGAGGCTCTTCTTTTGGCTCTTAAGGATGAAGCCGTGGAACTCTCACACAAAACGAGCTTTATGGCAAATCGCACTCGTGATGATGATATGGAGGACTTGCGGGCCAATTATGTTGATGGCTAATATGCATGAGTTACGTATGAAGTGACACAGGCCGGTGTATGACAACGATGGCTTGTCTCGGTACCCTAACAAACCATATTTATCTCGATCTAATATCTCCGCCAACATCTGAATCCGGGGCTCCGAATGTTCAAAATGAGTCGATCCACATCTCATTCGGCGATTTTCAACTAGACCCCGTAGTTATAGATCAAGATGACCAAATGGTTTCCCTTGATAATCAAATTGACTCCGTGGTTATACTTGAGGATCTAAGTAATGATCATGTTGTGACTCACGTTGAACACGCCGAACTTTGCCTCATCCAGATTTTGCTCGTTTAATACAAGACCAACAAACCATAGTGGAAGAATGTCGTGCAATTAATCGGGACTTGAAAAGCAAAAATGCCTTTGTTAACCAAGGATTTTGAATGTTTACAAAAGCAACTCAACTTTTTCAAAACTCAAGAAAAAGGTGAAAAAGGTTTTGACGACCTTTGCCAAATCTCATCAAAGCGAAAAATATTTAGAGAGAGATCGTGATCTAGCAGCTCGAAGAATGCTTTGTTATGCGAAATAGAACAAGCTGAAACATGAACATAAAAAGCAAATTACGCTCTCACCTTGGAAAATCAAAAGCTAAAGGTGAGTTGTTAACTTGTCAAAAAGCTCTGCATACAAAAAAGCATTCAACGAAACGAATAGATGATCATCTTGAAGAAATCATCGGCTTGCAAAACAAACTTAAAGAGTTTAAAGCTGTTGTTTACAAACATGGCGAGTCGGTCACAGCTATTGAAAAGTTTACTTTAAAACCCAATCCAAATGGATATGGACGAATCTTCGATTACAAACCTAAGCTTTCAACCAAAGCATTCAAACCAAATCCTGAAGTTTCCGGTGCAGAATATAAAATTGATAATTCTTTTATGAATGTTGTTGAATATCATCGTCAAGAGGAATTAGATGCAGAAGGCGAGAGTCGATCAAAATTAGAAAAAGTTGTTTACAACAAACCTTTTAACTATTCAAAAGCGGTCACTTTCGTCACACCAGCAGATTCTTCTAACACACCATTATCATAAAACGTCACGAGTCTTCTAATGTTAATCCCAAACCAGATTATGCACAAACTTATGGTCCTTTACCTTCCATCGGTGAAGTAAACTCAAAACACGAAAATCGCGAAAATTCTTAGATATATTGACCTTTTCATGGCTGACCTCAAAACTTTACAACATGAGATAGAATATCATTCGAAAATCAAAGTTCAACATTTTCAATGCGCCTCTGGCGAGAACAAAGAGACATTTTTGGAAAAATCTTTTACCAAATGTTAAAATTTTGAAAAGTTGTGCATTATCTTGGGAAAAGGACTTTCATAAGGAACTTGGATTGATGAAGGTCGTTTTAGAAGCAAACATCTATTTCTAATACTAAGCGTAAAAAGAAAATGTTGAGAAAAGATGTTGATCGACTCTTGGAAGATGATTATCTCTGATGTCCATAATGTTGTGTTATTGAATTCTTTGTCATATGCATTTGATTATATCTCTGTGATACGTTGATTACATGGTAAATGTTGAGAACACGATAATGTGCTTGGTCGAGTCCTTAAAGTTGAAAACAAACGATTGTCAAACGAACTTTCAAATGCATATCGTCGTCTTAATTGGTGTCAAAAAGATATTCACGATCAACAACATGATTTTCAACACAAAATCGCCCGTTCGCGTGACAAAACTTCGATCCAAAATTGAGCAACTGGATGATCAAAGCGTGTCTTTTAAGTGTCAAATCTCAAAATATGAACAAGAACTTGTAAAAGTTAAAAGGAATATGGTGTCATATTTGATTTACTCAAAAAGACTCGTGATGAAGCATCAAATGAACTTGATCATTATCTTGCACACACTAAAGAAGTTATGCATTTTCTTTGGAAATATTGATCCGAAAATCAAGATATGATTCACACTATCTTCAAGTTAAGAGAAATGTTAGGAAAGTATGAACAACCCCCGTCTACAATAATAAAGAGAATAGCCCAGTAACACTTAGTAATCGTGAACCTAGAATCCTCTTGGCAAATCACAAGTTGCTAACGTGCTTCCTTCTCTGAACAGGAATGTTTCGTCTTTTCCAAACGTTCGCACTTCACAGCCTAGGAGCACTACATAGAAGAATAGGAAGTTGCGACCTAAGAAAAGATCAATAAGGAATGCTAAAGTAGAAGAACACCCTAGGACTATGAATAAGACTCACGTTGCTTACACTATAGATGTTGCGTCTGGCAAATGTAAAAGAAATAGTGATGTAACGAATGCAAACTTTAAGCACTTTTGATATTCGGTTGATGTACCTGTGTTATTTGTCGTAACAGTATGAATTCTGATTGTCATGACAAATGTGTTGCTAAAGCTATTATCTCTCGTTTAGGAATCCTAAGAACGGAATACCTCTGGCCCACTAATCAGTTAAGTCTGTGCTTGGTAGACCGCCTCTCTTTAGATTCTAAAAATGCATTACTTGTCCCTATAGCTCCAGTTTCACCTCCTAGGAATGTAGTACCACCTAGTGCATTCACTAAGACTAAAGCAAATACTAGTGGAGATGGCAGAAATGGATATATAACACACTAGGATTTAAATGATACCTAAAGCTATTGATGTGTGTATGTCTACTATCATGCTCCGGAAACCCTCTAACATTTCGGGTTCCACATCAACTTCTAT
>OU343216.1:173295303-173316851 GCA_910596185.1 Chrysanthemum makinoi
ATCTCTCAAGCAACTAATTACTCTGAAACACTCACAATCAAAAAACACCCAAAACCACGCATAAACCCTAATTCTTGAAAAGTGATTAAAATGTTTTCTGGGTAGATTTAAATGTTGGAAATAGTTAAAGGATTAATGTTAGATGTATTTTAACACACCCATTTCAAAACAAACAATCACACATGATCATATGATCATACGCTTACGCGTAGAACACATAATCACGCGTAGTTTAAAATCTAACCGTTGGATTAGTATGCCATTAAAAACCATAGTTTAGAAACACACAATGAAGCTTAACACACTTACAAATTTGGAGTTTAAAGCACGGATTTGAAGGTTTGATTATAGGCGTAGGATGAGGTGGTTGTGGTAATAAATGAGTGAAATGAATGTGGTAAAGAGATTAGGTGGAAGAGTTTTGTAAAAATAATTTTAAGCATTTGACAACTTTGGCCCCTCCACCTTAACCATTTTCATCCGAAGCCCATAACTTCCATTTTGGTTACATAAAGCATGATATTTGGAAAGTAAATTAACGACACTCCCCCTTGACTTTGAAAAATAGAGAAGTTTTACAAATTTGGGTTCGAGGAGTGTCAAGAAACAAGAAATGTATCCACCATTATTAAAGATACTACCAATACTGGGTAACATGCAAGTACAAAGTTTTATGAAACAGAAAATATTTACTTTCTCCCCCTCAACACTTATTCTGAAAAATTGTGAAAAGTTTGATAGAACGAAGTGTTGACAGAAGATATGTACTTGCCATGTTTGAAAGAAATTAGATAGAAGAATATTTTTGAATTTTATAGATTTTATAATTTTGTATTTTGTTTTTGAGAAAATATACAAAAAGAGGTTTTGGTGTTTGGTTGGTTTTAAGAATGTTTCAAAAGTTCGTCCAGTTCCTTTGGAGTCAAACACCTCATACCAATCCGGTGGACCAACTCGGTAAACCTAGCGAGGATTTAAGGCTTTGGTGAGAAGGTCTGCCAGTTGATATTTAGTACCCACAAAGTATAATTCAACGGTACCCTTTTCCACATGCTCTTTGATGAAATGATATGAAGATCGATGTGTAGACTTGAATGTTGAACAGAGGTTGCCGCGAGTTGCAATAGCACTTAGATTGTCGCGGTACATCGGGATTCTGTCCAAATACGTAACCATAGTCCTTGAGTTGTTTCTCATCCAATGACTTGGCACAACAGCCGGCATGGCTACATATTCGCCGGTTGAGGACGATGATGTACAATCCTAACTTTGATTGCCGGGACACCATTTATTACCAGAAAAATTATAGAGCTCACGAAGTACTTCCGTGAATCTAAGCAACCAACGTGATCGTCGTCACAACACTATTAGTTCAAACCCATAATCTTTTGGATACGGATTCCCAAGTTAATGGTTCCCTTGATGTATCGAAGGATTCTTTTAGCCTCAGAGAGGTGAGTTCATTGGTCTCGTTACGATAACGGGAGCAAAGATATACAGCAAATACAATATCGAGGTCTCTTGGTTGTTAGATACATGAGACCCAATAATACTTCGGTTTTGATGGGGTCAACCAATTTCCCATACAAATCGGCGTCAGTTTCTTTGTGTGTGCCATTGGTGTTGCATAGGTGTCACAACTTGTCATTCCATGTTTGTTTAAAATTTCAAGGGCATATTTGGGTGACTTCGAGGAAAATACCACGAGGTGATTGATGAACTTGCATCTATAGAAAAATGTAAGTTCACCCATCATGGACATTTCAAAATGTTTTTTCATAAGTTTTGAAAATTCGTTTGAGTACTTTTTATGTGTTGACCAAAAAATGATGTCATCATAGATTTGAATGATTAAAATGTGGCCTTGATATTGAATGAGAAGTGTTGGATTCGTAGAACCTTTAGTGAAATAATTGGCAATTAGAAAGGATGATAGCTTATCATACCGCCCAGGAGCTTGTTTGAGACCGTAAAGAGCCTTTTTAAGTTTGAAGACGTGATTTGGGAACTCTGGATCAACAAATCCTTCTGGCTGACTAACATAGACTATTTCCTTTAGTTGACCATTGAAAGGCGTTTGACATCCATCGATGAGTACGGTGATTTTCATGTGGTATAGTACGAGAAAAAATAAATGTACACCTCAAGTCTAGAAACACAATGCGAATGTTTCTTGAAATCAATCCTAACTTCTTGTCTATGACCCTTAGCCACGGGCGTGACTTATTTCGATAACCGTACCTTGACATCCAACTTGTTTAAATCCATTTCGAGACCAATAAAATAGACCCACTGTTGGTTTTGTAATTCCTTACTAAGGCGTTTAAATTGATTAAGTTCTTCTTGCATGGATTCAATCCAGTTGTCGTAAGTCATTGCTTCTTTAATGTTTTTGGGTTCAGATTGACAAACGGTAAGTGCATAAATGCAACGTTCACCGTCAGTCTGATGGCGTTGTCTAGTTACGACTAGCTGATTTGGTGATGTGCTGGTTGTGTACAAAGTTTAAAAATTTATAAACACGATTTAACCGTCTAACCTATTAACACATACGAGCAAGTATACTCGTTCGTGATAGCAAAGGTGGGTATGTCGAGATCGTCCCAGGATTTTTGATTGAAATTGTTTTGATGAAAGATTTCAACAAAAACTTGTCAAAGCTTCCTCAAATAGTTAAGTTATAGCGAAATTCAAATAAATAAAAATATATATACTTGTGTGTAGTTATAATCAATCAAATAATAGTGTTCATGAAGGTTTGGTGTATACTCTTGATGTGATGCACAAATCATAAGCAAATGATCTCCAACCATGGTATATGTTTGTAAAATCATTCTAAGAACAAAAACATTTAGGTAATCCTTTCGGTCCTTATCCCAAGATTATTCTAAGAAATTCCATTTGTTTACAACATGTTCTTATTAAATTTGTTCTTACGAATCTTTCGACCCTTTCGTGATGAAAATGTTACTAGTCTTGTTTTAATAAGCAAACATGGTGGTTGTCAATCACCATATCCTCATACTAGTTTGTCACTTTCGACTTTTGGAATAAAACCAAGAGAAATCCTTTGGTCCTTTTTTCTTAAAACATGTTTTATCAACAAATCAAACCAAGACTAGTATTTTCCAACAAACTCATTTAAACAAGATCATATATACATGCATCACATTTGAGAACACTAATATGATTAACTACATCCCAACACACAAGTATATCCCAAAACTACTCCATGATAATAATAATAACTAAACACATATCATAACAAAGTAACTTCAAATAATTCGAGCATAGAAATCAATAACAAAGTTCATAGAATACCTAAACTTTTGTGATTACAAGAATTAGAATTCGTTGATTGTAGCAACCACGTGCCTCCAATCACCTAGATTCACCGTATAACTCCAAACTACCAAAACTATGAATGAGAATTGTTCCCTATATACGGGCGTTTACAGTAGTCTAGACTTTTAGGCTTGATAAAAATGATTGGTATTAGTTTTGGTGTAAACTAATACTCTTTGGGTTGTGTCACACCTAGTAAACTAGGACTAGGTTCATTATATAGCCCAAATGCTTGCTCAGTGATAAAAGCGTTCTCCACAAGTTAATTGTAAGTGATGCGACCTCCAATGATTATGGGGTTAATGCAACAATAAATGCAACTTTATGTAACTGCGTGCACTGCCGCAGGATCGATTATGATGGCAACGAATCGGTTGAGTTTTTCATAAATGCTTGCCGGATCCGGTTACGGGTTATGACCGAGCGGTTTGGGTGTTTCTTTTTGACTTTTGTTGACTTTTTGCTCATACGCTTCATTCTTTGCTTTTATTTGATGTCCCAAGGCAAAACTTGATCTTCCCTTGCTGTAAATACTTAGAAATCATTATGCTTCCCAATGATTGAGTCCAAAAGCTTCCTTGCTCGACTTACTTCTTCAGAATCTTCCAAATGTGCATAAAAACTTCATTTCTTCATCATTCGTGATACGGCTACATATATACACATACCTGTCTTGCATCTTTTGCTTTTATGATTATGAGTAAATATAGCCGATTATCATGCACAAAACCAACAATAACGCTACTAAAAACATGTTCATTTTAGGCGTTATCATTTGGGTTTCCAATGATGTTCGCAAGAGGATGGTCTTTAGTCCAATGATGTGTGGAGGGTTGATGTTGATATACATTGTGCATATTTGGAGGATTCAAATGATTTGTGGATGATTCTGCAACATCAGAAGTGGCAGAATCATTTGCAAAAGGGTTGAAGAACCCATTTGGATCATAATCTGCAGGTTGGGGTACTTCATGGCTCAGAAGATCATCAGCTGGTTGTCGTCATTGGATCGCGGTTTGTTCGAATTTGTTGTTGTAGAATCAATTGGAGGTGCTTCTTCAACTTGATTGTTGTTGTTTGGTGTATCGGTATTGGATTATTATCGAGGTTGGCAGGCGGAAACATTTGATACATCTGGAGCACGTTGATCAATATCATTACTAAACAGAGGAGCAAATATATTCCATTTGTTGGAGTAAGTTTGTAAGCTTGTTGGTGATGATGGGGTTTGGGGAAGTTTAGACGGTTATATCAGGGTTCCAAGCTTTTGTTTTGCTTTCGAAGCCATCTCTATAAGCTCATCAAAATTTGCAAAAATCGTTTCCATAATCTCCTTTGTACGACAATTCCAGATTCGGTAACCCTTAGAATTTTCACAGTATCCAACAAAGACTCCAATGTCAGCTTTGGCTTTGAGCTTACCAAAGTCATCACGATCATTATTTGGGTAACAAAGGGATCCAAATACATGAAAGTGTTTGAGGTTCGGTTTACGGTTGTGGATAAGCTCATAAGGTGTTTTGTTGTGGCGTTTGGTAATCATTGAGCGGTTTTGAGTGTAGCATGCAGTTGACACTGCCCCACCATAAGTATCTGGAAGTTTAGCATTTATTAACATTGTTCTTGCGGCTTCACTAACGTGGATTTCGTCTTTCAACAACCGTTACGTTATGGTGTTAGTTACAATGATGTTTGATGCTCAATTCCCACTTTCTCATAATATTGCGAAGAGTTTGATTCACATATTGATTCCTTTGTGCGATTCGGATTTGTCATGTTGTGGCGAACTTGAATTTTCATGAGAAAGGTGATGATCATCTGTGGAGCTTGATCTTTAGTTCGAAGAAAATAAACCCAAGTCCATCTTGAGTAGTCATCCACAATTACCAAGATGTAGAGTTTGCCGTTAATCGTCTACACACACATCGGACCACACAAATCCATGTGAAGAAGATGAAGCACATGTTGTTAGCTGTGTTCCACCTTTGAAGGAAAGTGAGCACGAGTGTTTTTCCCTTATTCACAAGCTAAGCATAGGTGATCTTTAGAATACCAAAATCTTGGGAGACCTTCAACAAGTTTGTAACATGCAAGATTGGTTATGGTTTGAAAGTTTAAGTGTGAAAGTCGACGGTGCCATAGCCAGGATTTTGTTGATGTTGTCTTGGAAAGTAGAAAGATGGGAGATGAAGCAATCATGTCTTGCATTGAGATTGTGTAAAGACTTGATGTGCGTTGACCAGACATAAGATTGTTTCCCTGTAGATCACGAATGAAACAAGTTTTCTCCCTAAAAGCAACTTCCAAATCTCCATCACAAAATAGACCGACTGAAAAGAGATTGTGACTGAGTCCTTCCACATAATAAACTCTGCTAATTTCGATGTTCCCATTGATGTAATCTCCGAAGCCCATGATAGCCGCGAGGTGATCATTCCCAAATCTGACAGTGCCAATGAACTTTGAAACAAAGTTTGATAACAGTTTAAGATTGCATGTCATATGTCGGGAACATCCGCTATCAACAACCCAGAGGATGATCTGTATCACACATTACACAGCAGACGACAGAGATGAAATAGATGTAGATGTGGAACCAGAAGAGTTAGAGGGTTCTATCTGGAATATAGTTGAAACACACATGTTTATGATTTTAGGTATCCATTTAAAGCCAAATGTATTATGTAACCATTTATGCCATCTCCAACTAGTCTTAGCTTTGGTCTTAGTAAATGCACTAGGTGATAGTTCTTCCTAGGAGGTGAAGAGGGTTCTATGGGTACATCAATGATAAATGTAGGAACACTAGAGGGTGGTTTACCTAGCAGGACTTAGAAATTAGTGGGCCTAGAGGTATTCCATTTTCTATTATTCCGCTTACGAGATAAGACAGCATTAGCAACACATTTATCATGACAACCAGAAAACATGCTTTTATGACAACCGACACGAGAAGCTTCAAACATAACATTTAAAGTACTTAAAGGTTCAGCATTCGTTACATCACTTTTTCTTTTACATTTGTCTAACATTAATGCTAAAGTGGGTGCAAATTGAGTCTTATTCAAAGTCCTAAGATGTTCTTCTACTTCAGAGGTCTTTATTGTTCTTTTCTTACGTCGCAACTTCCTATTCTTCCTCGATGTGTGTGGAGTTTGATAAGACTCCTTGAGATCGTTTTGAGCCTCTAGGGTTTAACAATAACAATGATTATAAACATTATACGCAGCGAAATTAAACAAACTTCATTATTATTGACACAAGGTTTTACTTTCACCCAATCTCATCTAAATATTATTTGATCGAGAATATCACGTGTTACCTAAGCGTAAAGGGATCTAAGACACCTTAGATCTTGGAGGTAAACAATAACACTAACCTAAGTTTACAATGAACTATCGCCTAGGACCACACTACACCTTTTACTAGACGTCTACATTGTGAAAGACTTATCTATAAAACCTACACCCCATGTCCTCTTCATATACTAGAGGATTAGGGTTTACAAAACACTACAAAGGACTAAATAATAAATATTCTTTTGCAAGCAAGTCCTTCCATCTTTTTGTAGGTTTCTTCTTTGTCTCTTTAAGTCCCTTTGTTTCATTCATTATTTATTTTGACTCATCAAATCCAAGGAACCTAAAACCCAACAATCTTCCCCTATTTGATGATGACAAAACAAACAAAGTGGTGTACGAACTTCCCATAGCGAAGTAGCGAAGTTGAGATGTAAACATCTCTTTGAATGAAACAAATCTTGTCTTCCTTGTCTTCCCCTTAATCCATGCCATGCTACTCCAATATTTCTTCCCCTTTTTGTTATCAACAAATAGAGAATTATAGCGATAGAAACTTCCTCTTGGGTGATGCATGAAAATGATTCTTCATAGCTCTATGTAATGATCACTTGTGAAGAAAACCAAATATAACAAACTTGATAAAGAAGTAGAATAACCCAATCTTGTGTCTTATGTCTTGTTTATCCACGTGACTCCAAACTTATACTAACACCATATAAGTAGACCGCAATCTCTTGACAAAATCCTCATTTTCAATGAGACGAGCACTACAATGTAACTCCTTTAAGTGATAGTTAACTAGGTCTTCATCCGTCATACACCCTTGACCTATGAAAACTAGATTTTGCAACTCTTCGTCAACATACTTTAAGCAGCGAACAAGTTATCTCAAAAAGTGTAACACCTACTTTAAGATATGATAAGAGCACAAATCTGTGTTACTCAACTACAATATCAAATAAGTGATAAATTACCTCCTTCGTAATCAATTCTTCAAATAATTCAAAGCGAGTTTTAAAACCTTTAAGATCAAATACCAATCTTCTTGTGTGTGAACCAAAATCCCATGTGTGTGCAAAATCTAGGTACCAAAACATGTACAACTTCCCTCAATTCCAAAACCTCATGTAAGAAACAAATAACATAAGAAACACCCGGCGATTAGATTGAGATAACACTAGCAATGGTTTTAAAGCCTATCCGTGGTTTCAGAATTGGTTTCAGAAAACAGAAGTGGTTTAGAAACACTATCGATGGTTTCGAAGTGGTTTCAGAAAACACTATCGGTGGTTTTCAGAAGTGGTTTGAAGAAAACACTATCATTGATTTGAAGTGGTTTAAACACTATCGGTGGTTTCATAAAACACTAAGAAAGCTGCTTCTAACCATGAATCATAAACACCACACAATGTATAAACAACCTCAGAATTAGAACAAGTAACACAAATTCAAGAAGTTGAATATGCATGAAAACCCAAAAAATTGAATTATTAAACGGTTTTACTGCGGCCGACTTAGGCATTGAATAACTTTTGATAGAAATGAGATCGACAATCCCTTCAGTGAAAAGTTAGATGAATATATAGAAGCGTCCACCAAAAATTTAGTTCACGATCCAGCGGTTACGAAAAAGTTATCGCGTTTTAAAAGCGTCTTTCTTGAGAAAAATACGAGAATTTTGATTCGTAGTTTTCTTCTTTTAAGCCATTCTTGACCAAGTAAAACCTTGCGAATCCCTAGGTAACGAGCTCTGACTCATACCAATTGTGGAGTTTGATAAGACTCCTTGAGATAAATTTTTGAGCCTCTAGGGTTTAACAATAACAATGATTATAAACATTTTACTGCCGAATTAAACAAACTTCATTATTATTGACACAAGGTTTTACTTTCACCCAATCTCCTCCAAATATTATTTGATCAGAACAATACGTGTTACCTAAGCAGTAACTTGGGTCTAAGACACCTTAGATTTTGGAGGTAAACCTTCTAACTAACTAAGCGTTTACAATGAACTATCGCTGGGGACACACCTTCTTGAGCGTCTACATTGTGAAAGACTTATCTATAAAACCTACCCCCTGTCCTCTTTATATACTAGAGGATTAGGGTTTTACAAAATACTGAAGGACTAAATAATAAATATTCTTTTACAAGCAAGTCCTTCCATCTTTTTGTAGGTTTCTTCTTTGTCTCTTTAAGTCCCTTTGTTTCATTCTTGTATTTATTTTGTCTCATCAAATCCAAGGAACCTAAAACCAAACAGTGTGCTCTTAAGATATGAAGTGCTAGCGTTGGGAAAAGAGGCAACTATTCCTGTTTCAGTAGAGGGAAGCACATTAGTTTCTTGTGATGTATCATTAGGCAGTCTAAGAAGTCCTGGTGCAATTATGTTTGTGTTACTATTCCTATCTTGCTTAAGTTTTACCAACTGCGCTTTTAGATCATGGATAGTGTGTAACAAATCTTGATTTTTGAGCGAGTGTTTCCATTTTGTTAGTAAACATCTTTGGTATATGAAAGATGATCATCAATATCTTTTGAAGCTTGAGCACAAGTCTTTTTGAGCAAATCAAATATGACACCATATTCGGTTTTGACTTTGGCAATTTCTTGTTCATATTTTGAAATTTGACACTTTAAAGACACGTTTTCATCATCCGGTTGCTCAAGTTTGGATTAAGATTTTGGTATGCAAGCTGGTTGATTTTGTTTTACAAAGCAAGTTCACGATTTTGACAATCTTTTTGACACCATTGAAGACGACGTTTTGCATTTTAAAGCTCGTTTAACAATCGCTTATTTTCAATTTTTAAAGACTTGATTTGTGACACATTATCGGTATTCTCAACATTGTCAAAAGAATCAACAGAATCTACAGCGATATAATCAAATGCATATGCAATAGAATGAAGTAACACAATTATTGGATTTCATAAACACATCAAATCATGATCAATAAGAGGCGTACACTTCAAGGTTTTAGAGAGAGAAATAGTTAGAGGCTTGGGAACTTAGTGAGAGAAAATGAAAGTATTATTATGAGCTCCAACTCTCTACCTTGGGAGTTAGAGAGTATTTATAGTCTTACATAAGCCACCTAGCGGTGTGGATCGGGCATACGATGGGTAAAGACCCGTCCGTCCTCGCGGTGTTACTAAACTAAATACTACTTTACATTAAATAACTACGACTACGAGAGCTTTAGCGATTACATATACTTGAGGTGACCGACACTTTAATAACTGGATTTACTAAATCCTAACAATCTCCCTCTAAGGGAGGTCACCTCAAATTACAATGAATACAAACAGATATTACATTAGATTGTTCTTGGATTCTCTATTAAGTTCTTTGCTCTGTGCTTCGTAGTCTTTGATTCTTCATGTTTTGCATGTTTGGATAATTCTGGTGGAGGTCTTTAACTGATCCACGTGATAATGAGTTTTGAGCGACTTTGAGATCATCGGCTACCATAAATCTCTGACTCTTCCTTTGTAGTGTTGGTATTATGTGATGTTGTGACATTTGGACCGACATGCTCACATTCTGGATCATGATTTCTTCTCATCAGAATAGCGGAAGCTTTAGTTGATTCATGATATTTGCGTAGCGTAGCGAAGCATGGAGTGAAAATATCGAGTCATTGATGCACTAATCATGATTTCTTTAAAATGAATGTGATGTGTGAGCATGCGGCTATGGATTGACCGCTTCATTGATCGGTACCAAGCGTAGGGTACACTGCATACAACAGTTAGCAATAAAAGTGCACGAAAGTGTCTTTGATCACTTTCGATGAATTGAGGTACACGGCCACGGTTCCCGATTGATCGATTACAAGTACGCACGTGATCGGGTAAAATTCGAAGAATTTCCTTAGCAGGGTTTCGCGGTACGCTCTAGCTGTTCTCAACCGGAGCGTCTCAAAGAAGACAACAGCGGATTGAGTGAACGGCGAATTGAGATTCAGCGATTGATGAAAGAGATTTGAAAAACAATCGTGTATTGCTCAATATAAAGTGTTTTTGCAATACAGAAGGTTTTAATAAAATCAATTATCAATCATAAACACCTTTTATATTTGAAATATTAATACACGGTCGATGTGCTAAAGAAAAGAGTTTTAAAACAAACGACGGTTTTCAAAGGTATCCGTCAATCCATAACGAACGGGATTGATTCATAATATGAATCACCCCATTGTTTACGTTAGGTTGTCACATGGTTGATCTATTGGATAGATCTCACATGCCACCCACCAGAGCTTGTTTGATGTTGGCTCTAGAAGGCTTTCCATCTTCATTGTGAATTTGTTTGCATATCACTTTCGGATGTTCGGCAATACCACAAGGATAATGCGTAGGACTCATAAGATATATTCTCTCTTTCCACATTGTGTGAAACAGAGAGTCTTCATTTAAAGTGTCCTAAAGAGATTTATATGATGATCTCGTGGCTCTAGACTCAATAGTGCACATTTGGTTCCTATGCGGAGACTAGGGAGAGGGTCTCCTTCTTCAATATCAACAATCTCTAAGAGAAAGTCGATAGATTATGCGGGTTCCCGTGAGAATGAAACAAGCCCTTTTAAGAGGACTTGAGGCTTGGAAGATTTGAAGTAGATGCGTCACTTGGTCCATGACGTCTTGTCTTCAATACCGGTGTTACCTTGGTAACCACAGTAGCATATGAATTGAACCCGGTTTTGCCCTAAGGTTGAATTATTGGAGGGCTATTTCTTTTCACCCTTTTCATATTCATTTCTTTTTCATTCTTCAACCCCTTCGTGCTTACCGAGACTTCATAACTAGAACCTTGTTGGGTTTATTCCAGTACTAGCTCGTCTCGAGTCCGCTCTTCCCATATCTCACTTTTCTCCTTTTTTTCATCATACCTAAGGACTTCTACACTATCTAGTGGATTGTCCGTGGGTAGATCCCTCCCGCTCTGGCGGGATCATGGGAACCAATACCTAACCTTATCATCCTTATATCACCATGCATAAAGTAAATTTGGTCAGTCTTTTGGTATTGTTCTTATGCCATTGGAACCAATTGAAAACCATTTGAAAATCAATCCAAGTACTTGTGATATATTATCAAAGCATTTTGTACCTGAATTGTTTTGATATTTTTAGAAAAAGCTCCCCCTCAACATGTGCATCGCATATTTGAAATATTTTGGCACATGGAGGCAAGAGGACTTGCAAATCTTTAGATTTAGACGAACGATTGATTCTTTAATCAATATTTTCTAAAGATATCAACATCACTTTCCCAATCAAATTAGTATTTGTCATACTAAAGATGTTTTGGGAAGGATGAGGTTTTCAAATAGTTGCTCCCCTCAATATGTGCTTCAAGATTGAAAAGATTTGCACATATTAGAAGAACTTGCACTTAAGACACATTAATCACGTTTCAATCCTTTATGGTTTGATAAAGATGCTCCCCCTTAACATGTGCATGGAAAATTTGAAATCGTTTGGCACATGTTGGGAGGAGAGCTTTTAATCACTTATAAACCATTTATCGAATTATCGGTTTAAATCAATTTAAATCACAAATTCTCCCCGATCACAATTTTCAAATCATTTGAGATTTGTGATCTCTATAGATTTAAATTGATTTTGAAAACTTTTGAGGAGAATTGTGACTTGCTTATGAAAACATTTAATTGATAAGGATCACATGAGACTTTAAACTCCAATAAACATGCATGAATATCTTTTGAAAACATAATGAAATAACCTTTTGATTTAATGAAATCATTCTTATGTCTCATTGATTGAAGTCGAGATTATGACCAGATGTCAAGTCAAGTGAATTTCAAAGATTTAGTCAGATTATTTTTGTTAAACATTGTTTTCATTAGATAGCTAATATTTTTCAGAAGAATTTATAGAAGGAAAAATATTTGTGGAAGAAACATTTGTCGTTTTGGTGACAATTTGTTTTAAATCGAGCATGAGATTTGAAACATCAGATAAAAGCATGGCTCTGTTCTTTCTTTAAAAAACGGGTTATAGACTGAAATGACTATAAACCATTGTTTCACTTTTCTCCCAATTTTTTTTTTTTTTTTTTTTTTTTTTTTTTGAGAACATTCGAACAACATCTAAAGACCCGTGTCATTCTTTGAATGGCAACACAAATACCGTAGATATTATCGAATCGAGAAAAAATATGACAAAAAGACAATATTTTTTTGAAATTTTTCAAGATTTTAAAGTTTTTATGGATTTTTGAAAGTTTTATATTTTGTATTTTGCTTTTGAAAAATATATACAAGAGATGGATGAAGAAAAGACCTTTACTCCTCGTCTTCCTCTTGGAAGGCGTTTGAGTGTTTCGGTTGAAGACTCTTTAGACCAAGTCGTGGGAGGATAAACTCAAAATGTTCTCTAGGAAGGGCTTTGGTGAAGATGTACGCTAGCGGTATTGAGTCCTCACAAAATAAAGTTCCACCACACCAGTTTTCCTTGCTCCGATGATGAAATGATGTGAATGTCGTGTGCTTTGCTCTTGTTGAGTGTTGAGCGTTGTTGCATGAGAGAGCAATAGCACTTTATTATCACGATCTGAGAGGATTTTGTTGAATTCAAAGCCATAGTTCGATAATTGGGATCTCATCCATAGGATTTGAGCACAACAAGATGACATGGCTATGTATTCAACCTCTGTAGAGGAAATAGAAGTACTCATTTGTTTCTTTGAAGACCAGCTCACAAGCTTATCACCCAGCTGAGCACCTCAGGATGTACTTCGGCGTGTATCTTGACATCTGCATGATCGGCATGCATAGGTACATTGAGTGACATCGGTGTCGCCGGTACCAAGTCCCATATTGATGGTTCCTTGGAGATACCGAAAGACCCGTTTAACCGCTTCAAGGTGCTTTTGGTAGGCTTAGCCTGATATCTAGCACACATTCAAACAGCGAACAAGATATGCGGTCTCTTGCTGTGAGGTACATCGAGGGATCAATCATACTACGATATTTCGTTTGGTCTACCATGATCCACGAGTGGTCCTCATCCGATTTAGTACGCTCTATCATGGGAGTGTCAACAAGGTCACAAGAATCAAATCCAAATTTCTTTAAAATCTCATTTGCATATTTAGATTGATTTATAAAAATGCCTCAGGGACTTTGTGAAATTTGTAATCCTACGAAAAATGACATTTGTCCCATCATTGACATTTGAAATTTGGAACCCATTTCATTTGAAAACGATCACATTCATTGGGGTCGGTCGAGGCAAAAATAATATCATCAACATATATTTGAACGAGAATTAAATGTTTGCGACTTTCACGGTGAACAATGTCGGATCAATTGCTCCTTTCTTTGAATCCGGTAGATAGAAGAAACTTTGATAGCGTATCATACCATGCCCTTGGAGCTTGCTTCAAACCGTAAAGAGCCTTCTTCAAGCGATAGACGTGAGTAGGATGCTCGGATTCAAAAGCCTTCAGGTTGGCGGCGTATCGACTTCTTTAAGATCTCCGTTAAGAAAAGCGTCTTTACATCCATCGATGACTACCATGTTCTTACTTGCGGCATTAGCCAAGAAGATTCTGATTGCCTCGATACGAGCAACAGGAGCAAATGATTCTTCAAAGTCAATACCCTCCTCTTGACGGTATCCTTTAGCAACCAATCGAGCCTTGTTCTTTAATACATCACCATGCTCATCAAGTTTTACTTTGAAGATCCACTTTAGAGCAATGGTCATAGCACATTCAGGTAGGTACTAATTCCCATACATCTAGTCGATCAAACTCATGAATTTCTTCTTGCATGGCATTGAACCATTTGTCTTCATTCATGGCGGTTTTCGTCTTTTGGTTCGATCTTAGTGAGTACGGAGTTGAAGAAGCACCATAAGGCATCAGTTGCAAGTTGTTTCTGAGTGGATACTAGACGAAAGGGTTTCCAATGATGTTGTCCAATGGATGATCATGTGTCCATTTTCTAAGGTGTTCATATGGTTGTTGTTGAGGCTGAAGTAGCGAGTCGATATCTCGATGAAGATGGTTCTGATGATGATTCAGGAGAAAATATATTTTGAAATGGGGCATCTTTAGAAGTAGCAAAGGGATTATCTCCATCATTGGTGCCAGAAACAATTCCATGATGTACACTTGACGATTGATGATTTGTTGATGAGATAGAGTGATCAGCAGCAGGCGCTTCTTGACTTAATGACATTGAAACTGAAGGGTTAACTTCATTGACATGGATAGGAGCAGCCTCTGTTGATGGGATTGACAGATCATTAGCACTTGGCTCATAGTGTTCATCAAACATTGGATCAAATAATTTCTTCAAATCATCTTCTGAAGGAGGTACATAAGGAGTTGTTGGTGAAGGATTTGAAACAAGAGAGAACCTGATAGGACTACTTGATGAAGGTTGAAATGCGGGTCAAGCTGGATTGTCCGGAGCCATTTGCCGTCAGCTCATCGAACGTGACGTGAATAGTTTCCATGATATCTCGAGTTCTTTTGTTGTAGATTCCGTAACCCTTCTTGTTTGATGCATAACCTACAAAAACTCCAATGTCCGCCTTAGCTCTTAATTTACCTAAATCTTGACCGTCATTAGTTGGATAGCACAAAGCACCAAATACACGAAGGTAGGAGAGATCAGGTTTTCGTTTATGGACAAGTTCATATGGAGTTTTCCATGAGAGGTGTGTATAAGGAGCGATTTTGGGTGTAGCAAAGCGGTGGCAATGGATTCAGCCAGAGAAACATTGGAACCTTTGAGTAAATCAGCATTGTTCTTGCGGCTTCCACAAGAGTTCGATTTCGTCTTTCAACTACACCGTTCTGTTGAGGAGTTCGTGGAACACTTCTTTGATGACTGATTCCAACACTTTCATAAAATTGACTCAAGTCTTTGTTAACGAACTATGTGCCATTGCCTGTTCGAACAATTCTACAGATATTGTTGTTAAGCAAGCTGCTTGATAAGTTTGATTATGACATCTGAGTTTCATCCTTTGTCCTCAAAAACTTTACCCAAGTAAATCGAGAGTAGTCATCAACAACGACTAGAATATATTTCTTCCCATTTATCGTTTGCACTCTCATTGGTCCGCACAAATCCATATGAAGGGTATGAAGAACTTCCATTACTGAGTTTGTGGGTTTGGGTTTGTGGGCATATTTCTTGCTTTTCCCAATTGGCATGCTGAACAAAGATGATCTTTCTCATATTTCAATCTGGGTAAGCCTCTTCCTAGGTCCTTTCTAGGAAGTTATTAATGGTGCGAAGTTCAAGTGATTGAGACGTCGATGCCATAACCATGACTTTGTTTTAGAAGCCTTTGATAGCAAGCAAATTGGAGAAGACTTCATCATATCTTCGATAGAGATGGTGTATAGGTTTGAACCACGTGTTCCTCTTAACAGTTCCACACCATCAAGTTCCCTAACAAAACAAGTATGTTTTCTAAATGCCACTTCTAGATCGAAATCACATAATTGACCAACGGAGAAACAGATTATGACCAAGACCTTCACATAATATACCACGGAGATTACACTTTTACCCACAACATAGTCTCCATAACCCATAATTGCACCAAAATGGTCATTCCCGAATCTAATAGTCCCGATGAATTTACTCACGAAGTTCATGAGCCGCGACTGGTCTCCAGTCATATGGTTGGAACAGCCTGAGTCCAGGTACCACAGAATGATTTGAACGATCTGCGGTTGAACACAGACAAGAATGGATAACTGGATAATTGGGATCCCCATGCAAGAATGGGTTCCATTTGGTTAGTAACATTGATTGGAACACCCACATCAGAAGTAGAAACAATGGAATCATCAGGGATAGATGCAATGCTAGTGTCCAAATTAGACCTATTCAAAGTATGTTCACTTCTTAAAGGAATAGTTCTACCAGTAGGCATCCATTTCCTAATGGGGATTGATCTAGATAATTTAGTGCACATTCCATTAAGATTGAATTTGCGGCCAGTAGGTATCCATTGATAACCTATATTACTAAATTTCCTTCCTGTGGGTTTCCAATGTTTTCTAACCTTCTTCCGCCATTTGCTTTTAGCCTTCTTAGCATGATTTTTTGCATTAACTATTTTAATAGGACATTTAACAGACATGAAAATCATTCACACCACATTCAAGATTAGTAACAGAAACCACGCAATCATCATTACATGTTTTGCCAAATGTAGCAGAATTCGCATTAATTACGATGCGCTTAGAGCTAACACTAGAATCAACACGATTCGTTTTATTCAAATTCTCCCTAAGGTGATCTTCTACTCTCTTCCACTAAACATTCCTAGCACGCAAGGTCCTATCATTCTTTGTGTTGCCTTGAGGCTTTGACCCGCTTGCTTTGGTGTCACTTCTCACTCCTGTAGAGGGAATTGGAACATTAGTTGGTTTTGCTACTTTTGCATTCCTGAACTAGAAGTGCAGGGATCTGAACTACTTGAAGGCACATTGAGCTTCACTTTCTTAATGTTGGGCATCGAATGATTTGTATACTTAGCACTAGGCATGGAACAAGGCATCACAGCTTTATCTTTTGCACCTAAGGATTTAGGACATGTTGCTATTAAGCATTCTAGCAGTTCTTGAGATCGTTTGGCCTGAATGCAAGCAAACCTAATTTCTCTATCAAGAGGCTTATTTATGAAATCCTCTTCCACAATCTCACGGAGACATTCTAGACTATCCTTAAGGTGAGCAAAATAGTTATGAAACACAAGTTCATTATTCCTAAGATGAGGAGGAATGTATTTAACAGTCATAGTATATTTGCAATCTGAGGATGACTTTGATGCAACATTCTCATTAAAGACAAGTGGCAGCTTCCCTTTTTCCTGACTCCTCAGATTCTCAATTTCTTTTTGTAAAGAAGTTATTTTTTTGTTGTTCTTGTCACGAGTGACTTTCATTGAATCATATAACTCTTTAAAGTGTCGTTTAACTTTTTCATTTTCTTCTAGAAAACACTCGTTTTCCTTTTGTAAAACATTAACCAAGTTTTGAAGATGAAAAGTTTGAGAATTCTGAGAATCTAAAGGAGGAGGCATTTGGGAGCGAGTCACATTGTTCTTTTCACCCTTTAATTGTGAAATTTGGGCTTTCAACTTTTCGATCGTGTTACAATGAGCTTGAATCTGTTCGTCACGTTTGTTTATCTGAAAAAATACATCAAACTCTGGAACATCTGAGGATGTCTTGATATTTGAGGTTTTGACATTTTCTTTAAGATGTTGATATTTTAGTTGCAAATCAAAATGTTCAACTTCTAGTTTAGAAAGATGTTTTACCAAATTATCGTGATCATCCTGATCAATTTTCTCATTTAGTTCTGAGTTTTTATTTTCAAGCTCAATGACACGATCATGGGAAACTTTCAATGCAATAGATAATTCATGAAATCGAGAAGCAGTAATTGAGTGCTTAGTAACAGTATAAAACACATCTTGAGCAACACAACTTGAAATCAAATTCTCATTTAAGATATGCAAGTTCTTCCTTTCAACTTCATTATATTTGAGTTCCTGTTCATAATCATTGACCTCAACTATCATTGCATCAAATTCCTTTTCCATTTCTTTAATATCTGAATTTATTCCTTTTGAAGACTCTCAAATTGACCTTTTAATTGTTTAAAGAAAGGCATGACCTCGGTTAAATAACATTCTTTAGTTTGCTCAAAACCCCTTTCCCCTTCAGTTATCCCTGTAGGTGTGATCCTCTTCTTACATGTCTTCTCAAAATCAACGAATAGTTGATAAACAACATATAGGCTGATTAAGGTCTTGCTATTAGTGGCAATAGATCTAGGAACTAGATGCATTGGTGTATTTGGAGGATACGCGGTAGCTGAGAGCATTTTCTAAGGGGAGTGTTTTTTGCAACAAGATTTTCAGCTTTTTGCATATCCATATCCTTTTCCAGAACAATTGTTCAGGTGTTAATAGAGTAGAGGATTAAACTTATTTAAGGAGATCCAATTTTCCTTAGTGTAATCATGGGGTTTTATCGTTATGTTTTCCTTCTTACACACAGGATCGTTAAGCTTCTTATCCATTTTCTCCCTAGAGGCATCATCTAATTTTCTATCCTCTTCCGTGCTTCCAACACATGATGGTGTTTGCCTTGGCTTAAGAATCTCATTACCATCACATAGTACCTTATGAGCAGCTCTAGCCTTTTTAACTACCTCAGGATTAGGTTCCTCAACAAGGAGAATGCTATGCTTATCGCTTAAGACTCTATGCTTAGTGATCAAGGGAGCAGTCTGAATGGTATTCCCTTGTACGTACAACTTATTTTCAAGCTTGTTTTTCAAAGTTTTTAGATTGGAAAAATCATTCAAAAGTTTTGATTCCTTAGCATTGAATTCTTGCTTAAGCATTTTAACATTTTCTTGAAGTTCTTGTTTTTGCTTAGCAGTTTTAGAAAGCTTTTCTTGTAAGGAGTTTAACTCTTGTTTTAATACTTCTTCTCTAAAATTACTTTTCTAATAATTTATGCGCATTTGGTCATCCATTTCCTGCTCACGGGTGGTTAACTCAAACTTAGCACGTTGTTCATAAATAGCAACTCGTTCTTTATAGGCATTAAGTTCGTGAGATAACGAATCATCAAGGACACATGCGGTGTATTCATCAAAACATAGTCATCATTGACTACAGAAGATGCATTACTTGGTACAATCTCACTTTCACTTTGCTTCACATATTGACCATATGGGACAATATTGCTATTACCCTCATCATCAATATCTGATTCATAAGTTTCAAGAGATTGTACTTTATTATGCATCTTTTGCTCATCAACTTCATCATATAGTTTTAATACCTCTGAAATGATTGAATCTTTGGATTGACCAGCTTGTTGTGATGATAAGACCTTTGGAGAGACCATTGGAGAAATGCTAGCCATGAAAATTGTCTGTGCAGAAGGTTCATCATCGACGTCAGAGTCGTATGCATCACAATCGGTGACTTGAAAGGCATTCTGATGATTATGACCTATCTCCTGAATTGGCTGCTCATCCACATCTGCATCATATGTCTTGGCATTTCCCTCAATAGAAACAACAACTCCTCTTCATCCAAAACAGCACCATTATCCTGAGCTTGCACAAGTAACATCTTGTCTCTGAAGTACTCTGCATTCTGTGGACGTTTTGGAGATGTGCAGTTCCTCGCAATATGTCCCTCACCACCACAGTTGTAGCATTTGATTGGCTTTGCTTGTCCTTGATTTGGATTCCTTCCACGATTCTGATTTGCCACATATCCTCTACCAACTCCACCTCTTCCCTGTTCATACTGCCTTCTTGAACTGGTTGCACCATAACCTTCCCATCTCTGACAGTAGCTTGATTGTGTGGATTGGATGATGTTCTGAGGTTATTGTTGGTGTGTGGGGGAGAGTTCATGTTTTGACTAACCATGAGAGACAGTTGATTGATGAAGTTTTCCATGAGTGTGTTTGAGTCGGGAGGCTTATATGTTGGATCAGGGATGAGCTTGTAATTACCATTACCCATGGGTATGACTTGAGAAGCTTTGGTGGTAATTCCAACATTGGTGTAAAAAGCTGTAGAGTCATTTGACGAGCTAGTTTCTCCCTGCTTAGATTTGAACTGTTCAAGAATCCTTCGTTCAAACATAGCATGTCTCTCATTCTGAAGAAGGAAAGCCTACAGTTTCTCATAGTTGGTGTTCTTCAATCCTTTAGTTAGCTTCACAGAGGTGACAAACTTGTGCCATTCGGGATTCATGCTGTTCACAAACTTTGAGTTCAGTTGAATATTTGGCATAGTCATTTTGATATTCCTCATATCATTCTCAAGCTTGTGGAATCTCACGTAATATTCATAGATACTCTCTTCTAGTTTCATCTTGAAGTGTTCAAATTCATCATACAACTGTGATTCTCTGTCTTCCTTAGTTAATTTAGAACCCGAGAGAAGCATCTTGACATTATCCCAAACAGCCTTGGCTTCAGTGTTGTGATTGATAAGCTTGTAGATGTCTTTTGGAAGACCCTGAAGTATAATGTTTGAAGCCCTGATATCAGCATCGAATCTCTTTTTATCCTTATCACTAAGCTCATCATACGTCTTTGGTCTCCAATCCAAGATATGGTTCCATCTGCAGCGTATCAATTATGTCTCTTGTAGTCTCAATCGATAAGGTCCTTCATCAATGGATTTGAGAATGTTGACCCCATTTTCCTTTCCAAGACAATACAATCTGATTCGTTGAGCCCAAGAGTCGTAGTCAGTTCTGTCAAGCATGGGTGGGCAGTATCTGAACCGGTTGCTTGAACATCCCGACAAGTGGAGATGATTGTAGGTGCGTTGGTAGACATGTTAACAGATTACACGGGATTTTAAAACTCTATGATTAAACCGGAAATAGATTCTTTCACGGGATTTTACTAAATCAAGAGAAAACCGTAGAATGTAATCAAGAAGAGAAGCACTAAGTCACAAGAGACAAATCGCTCAACAAGACAAATCGCCGCGATCAACAAATTAACAAGTCGCTCAAAAGTGACAAGTCGCATCTACTACCAAATCGCTTAAATCACAACAAGTCGCTTGATCAAGACAAATCATTTAACCATGACAAATCGCTTGAGCTTACAACTCGCTTCAATAAGCAAATCTCCTAAAATGACAAATCGCTTAAATAGTACAAGTCACAAAAGATACACAACTTGCTTAAATAAGCAAGTCGCAGAAAAGTGACAAGTCGCTACTCCGAAAATTCGCACAAGTACACCCACTAACCGGAAAAATCGCTTAAACAAGTGATTTGAAACTGACACAAATCGCTTCCAAAACAGGGACAAATCGCTCACTTGAAACACTTTA
>OU343216.1:173318143-173383156 GCA_910596185.1 Chrysanthemum makinoi
AGAAGCGCATGCAAAGAGGAGAGCTATTGTTGCTCAAAGACATAAAGCAAAAAGGGACAAACCAATGACTGTAGCTCAGAAGAGGGCTTATATGAGGAGAGTTGTGAAAAATCATAGTTCTACTATTTATAATGCTGGTATGTCAATGAAGCAAATCTGTGCGTTATCTGATGATGATTTGATCAGAAAGTATAATATGATTATGAAGTTTTCTTCATATGGTTTTACTTCGTCTTCTACAGTGGAAAGGATTGATAATATGTCTGATGTTTCTAGAGCAAAGAGACCTAAAATAGTTGATATAGTGGATAATTTTGATGCTGTTTTGCCTCAAGTAATGTCTCAAGTTGTTGCTACTGAAACAACTTCTGAAGCTAATCCTTTCACTAATAAGGATGTTTTTGCTGAATCTTCTCTTGTTTCTTCTGAAGCTTTGCCAAGTGTTGATAATTTGGGTGATCCATTGAATAAGGAAGTAGATCTACAGATTGATAAAGATAAGCAAGCTGGTAGGAGGAAGAAAATTATGGCTAAAAGGAAACTTAGTTCCTTAAGGAGCTCTGTGATATTGGCTAGGAAACGTCTTTCTAAGAATATTTATTTTGATCTCAAGGCTGCTGAGTCAACTTTTATTAAAGTGGGTACTGTTGATGTTTTTCCTGAAGGAACACATGCTGTATTGATCAATTGGACAGCTGGGAAGCTTAATACTGTTTATCGATTAGATAATACTTCTTTACAGTTCAACTTCTTGAAGGAAATATGTCATTTGGTGGATAGACATGATTTGAAGATGTTGTATGAACATGTTACTCAGTATTATACAATTCATTCACCACAGGGTTCTGGTTTATATTTATTGGGTGATCTTCAAGTCTTGTTTGATTCTCATTCTCCAGATGGTAAAGGGTATTCTATTTGGAAGGATTCACATAAATGGGAGATTGAGAGTTGGAGATTCTATCCTCTGTCATGTGTTCATGTTGTTCAGACGAAATGTGGCATGATTTTGTGTATGTTCTCGGATAAAACTTATCCGTTGTCAGTTTTATTCATGGAAAGAATGCTTACACAGAAGTTGGAAGTACCTCCTAATCCCGTTGGCAATGATGATCTTCATGCAGAACAATGTGTTGGATTAATTAAGAATCAGCTTATGGCACATAGAAGTTCATCATGATTATGGTATTTTATAATTTGTGTGATTTGTAATTTTTGTTTCTTTGTTTTCTTCTTAGTTAAAAAAAAATACTATGTATATGTTTTGTTTTTACTAACTTTTCTTGCAGGTTTGTTGTATTTTATTGTTGGTTATTAACTCACCAGATATATCTTGTGTATGTCAAAGAGTTAGCTAGTCCAAAGGGTACAGCTTTGGTAAAGACACCTCAAATCTGTTGATAGCTGTAATGGTTTGCTCAAAATAATAGGGTTTGCAACCACCCATGCTTCATTGCTGAGTGTTGTATGGTTCTCAATTCACCATGATTTATTCCTTTTTGGAATCCAAGAATTGACTAGCCCACATGTATATGGCTTGTGGTAAAGGCAGTGGAATACCATATTTGGTAATCAGTTCACCAATTTTAAGAATTGACTAGTCCTGAGCAAACGGCTACAGTTAAAGACATTTCAAATCCGTTCATGGTTGCTGGTTTGCTAATAAATCAGATGGTTATCAGTGTACCATGGTTTTCGAACTTAAACATTTTGCTACTCCAAAGAGTGATGGCTATTGGTAAAGAGACATCAAATCCATTATTATTTTCAATGATTCACCTCTCACAGGAGTTAACACTCCTGGATGTGATGAGAATAGTATGAAACTAAAATGTTTTGATGTACATGTTGTCATTTGTTGCTACAAAGATATGGAGTTTCAGAGTTTCTTCATCAAAGAGATGATTTTGTTTTGATTCTTTGCTGATGATGTTCGAGTACAATCCTCTAGTGCTGCAAGGTTAAAGATCTATCAAGAAACTCGAACTTAACCAAGTCAAATTCCAGTTTAGGGGAGGATTGTTGGGAATTATGTGAAGTACGAATTATGTTATTGTTATTGCTGAATGGATTCTGCCGAAGGGTATGGATTCTCAAGACATGGTTCTCTGAAGTTTAGTTTGTTTCTGCGGAAGTTATTATTCCGTGTTTAGTTTATTTAGTTTGGATATACATGAGCTTTATTAGGAAGTGATTGTGTATATCTTATTTAGTTTTATGTTTATACGTTTCTTGAGAAACGGTTTAGGGTTTTGTTTAGGGTTCCTTGTCTATAAAAGGAACACAATAGAATGAATTATGTATGTGTGCTCAAACAAGTTTTTAATATAACGATCCATAGAGGATCAAAGAAGTTCTTAGTTATCAGCGTTTCATACTTGTGTTTATATTCCGCTACAGAATACAAGTTGTAGAGATTTTCTTTTAGTTTGTTTGTGATTACACTGGCAATACTAACGATCTACGAAGCTCAAGATCTATAAAGGTCTATTGAGCACAACAAGATGACATGGCTATGTATTCAGCCTCTGTAGAGGAAATAGAAGTACTCATTTGCTTCTTTGACGACCAGCTTACAAGCTTATCACCCAAAAACTGAGCACCTCCAGACGTACTTCGACGAGTATCTTGACACCCTGCATGATCTGCATCTACATATGCTTTTAGTGACATACCGGTGTCCTTCGGGTACCAAAGTCCCATGTTGATGGTTCCTTGGAGGTACCGAAAGACCCGCTTAACCGCTTCAAGGTGCTTTTGGTAGGCTTAGCCTCGGTATCTAGCACACATGCATACTGCGAACGAATATCGGTCTACTGGTTGTGAGGTACATCAGAGATCCGATCATGCTACGATATTTCGTTTGGTCTACCATGATCCCTGAGTGGTACTCATCCAGCCAGACGCCAATCATGGGAGTGTCAACAAGGTCACTAGAATCAAATCCAAATTTCTTTAGAATCTCATTTGCATATTTAGATTGATTTATAAAATGCCTTCGGGACTTTGTGAAATTTGTAATCCCAAGAAAAATGACATTTGTCCCATCATTGATATTTGAAATTTAGAACCCATTTCATTTGAAAAACTGTCACACTCATTGGGGTCAGTCGAGGCAAAGATGATATCATCAACATAAATTTGAACGTGAATTAAGTGTTTGCCTCGACTTCCGGTGAACAATGTTGGATCAACTGCTCCTTTGATGAAGCCGGTAGACAGAAGAAACTTTGATAGCATATCATACCATGCCCTTGGAGCTTGCTTTAAACCATAAAGAGCCTTCTTCAAACGATAAACGTGAGTAGGATGCTCTGGATTCACAAAGCCTTCAGGTTGGTGACGAGACGACTTCTTTAAGTTCTCCGTTCAGAAATGCCGTCTTTACATCCATCTGATAGACTATCATATTCTTACTTGCAGCATTAGCCAAGAATATTCTAATTGCCTCGATTCGAGCCACATGAGCAAATGATTCTTCAAAGTCTATGCCCTCCTCTTGACGGTATCCTTTAGCAACCAATCGAGCCTTGTTCTTTGACACATCACCATGTTTATCAAGTTTCACTTTGAAGATCCATTTTAGAGCAATGATCATAGCACAATCTGGAGCATGTACTAATTCCCATACATCAAGTCGATCAAACTCATGAATTTCTTCTTGCATGGCATTGAACCAGCTATCTTCATTCATGGCGGTTTTAACATCTTTTGGTTCGAGCTTTGAGAGTACGGAGTTGAAGAAGCACCATAAGGCATCGGTTGCAAGTTGTTTCCGTGTGGATACTGGACGAGAGGGATTTCCAATGATGTTGTCTAATGGATGATCGTGAGTCCATTTTCTGAGGTGTTCATGTGGTAGTTGTTGAGGGATCAAGTAGCAGAGTCGATGTCTCCTGAAGAAGATGGTTCAGATGATGATTCAGGAGAAAATATGTTTTCAAATGGAGCATCTTCAGGAGTAGCAAAGGGATTAACTTCATCATTGATGCGAAACAGTTTCCATGATGTACATTTGATGATTGATGATTTATTGATGAGACTGAGTGATCAGCAGCAGGCGCTTCTTGACTTAATGATATTGAGACTGAAGGATTGACTTCATTCAAAGGGATATGAGCAGCCTCTGTTGTAGGAATCGACAGTTCATTAGCACTTGGCTCATAATGCTCATCAAACATAGGATCAAACAATTTCTTTAAATCATCTTTAGATGGAGGTACATATGGAGTTGCTTGAGAAGAGTTTGGTACAAGGGATGAACCAATGGGACTGTTTTGAAGTGCGGGTCCAGAAATAGATTGTCCAAGAACCATTTGACCGGTCAGCTCATCAAACGTGACATGAATTGTTTCCATGATATTTCGGGTTCTCTTGTTGTAGATTCAGTATCCTTTTCTTTTTGGTGCATATCCTACAAATACTCCAATGTCAGCTTTAGCTTTAAGTTTGCCTAAATCTTGGCCCTCATTAGTTGGATAACACAATGCACCAAACACACGAAGGAATGAAATATTAGGTTTTCTGTTGTGGACAAGTTCATATGGAGTTTTTTCGTGAGCAGTGTGAATCAAGGATCGATTTTGGGTGTATCATGCAAGGGCGTATGGCTTCACCCCAGAAAAACATTGGAACTTTTGAGTAAATCAGCATAGTCCTTGCGGCTTCCACAAGAGTTCGATTACGTCTTTCAACTACACCGTTCTATTGAGGAGTTCGAGGAACACTTCTTTGATGACTGATTCCAATACTTTCATAAAACTCACCAAGTTGTTTGTTAACAAACTCAGTTCCATTGTCTGTTCGGATGATTCTGACCGTTTTGTTAAGACGAACCTGCAGCTGTTTGATGAGTTTGATGATGATATCTGGAGTTTCATCGTTTGTCTTTAATAACTTCACCAGGTGAATCTAGAGAAATCATCAACCACATATTTCTTCCCAAAGATATTCTGCACTCTCATGGGTCCACATAAGTCCATGTGAATTGTATGAAGAACTTCTGTGACTGAGTTTGTAGGTTTGGGTTTATGGGCATACTTCTTGCTTTTTCCCAATTGTCATGCTGAACAAAGATGATCCTTTTCATACTTAAGTCTAGGTAGACCTATAACTAAGTCCTTTCTGGAGAGATCATTGATGGTGCCGAAGTTCAAGTGATTGAGACGACGATGCCATAACCATGACTTTGTTTTAGAAGCCTTTGACAATAAGCAAATTGGAGAAGACTTCATCATATCTTCGATAGAGATGGTTTATAGATTTGAACCACGTGAACCTCTTAAAAGTTCCTTACCATCAAGTTCTCTAACGAAACAAGTATGTTTTCTGAAGGCTACTTCTAGATCGGAATCGCAGAATTGACCAACAGAGAACAAGTTATGACCAAGACCTTCCACATAATATACCCTATAGATAACACTTTTACCAACAACATAATCTCCATAACCCATAATTGCACCAAAATGATCATTCCCGAATCTAACTGTCCCGATGAATTTGCTCACGGAGTTCATGAGCCGCGACCGTCTCTAGTCATATGCTTGGAAACGACTGAGTCCAGTACCACGAACGATTTGAACGATCTGCAGTTGAACACGCACAAGAATGGATAATCGGATAATTGGGATCCCCATGCAAGAATGGGTTCCACTTGGTTAGTAATGAATTGGAACACCCACATCAGAAATAGAAACATCCATATCAAAAGGAGAAGCAATGGAATCATTGGGAATAGATGCAATGCTGGTGTCTCAGATTTGACCTATTCAAAGTATGTTCACTTCTTAAGGGAATAGTTCTACCAGGAGGCATCCATTTTCTAGTGGGCATAGTCTTAGCAGTTTGAGGGCAAAACTGATTATTCTTATGGCCAAAAGGTATCCAATAATAACCTATCTTTATAAATGTTCTTCCTGTGGGTTTCCAAGTGTTTTCTAACAATCTTTCGTCTTTGTCTTTTAGCCTTCTTTGCACGATTATTAGCATTAACAATTTTAACTGGCATTTTACAATTTAGACAAAGCATTCACACCACATTCATGATTAGCAACTGAATTCAAGCAGACATCATTACAAGGTTTGCAAATAGTATCAGAATTCAATTAATTACAGTACGCCTATGGCTAATACTAGAATCAACACGATTCGTTTTATTTGACCCAAACTTAAAGTTCCTAGATTGGTCTTTTACTCTCTTCCAGTGCACATTCTTAGCTTGCAAGGTCCTATCATTCCTTGTGTTGTCTTGAGACTTTGACCTGCTCACTTTAATGTCACTGATTACTCCTGTAGAGGGAATTATGGGAACATTAGTTGGTTGATCTACTTTTTGCATTCCTGAACTAGACGTGCAAGGATCTATATTACTAGAAGGTACATTGATGTTCACTTTCTTACAACTAGGCCTAGAATGGTTTGAATGCTTGGCACTAGGCATAGAACAAGGCATCACAGCTTTGCCTTTTGCACCTAAGGATTTAGGACATGTTGCAATTACACATTCTAGCAGCTCTTGAGATCGTTTGGCCTGGAGGCAAGCAAACCTAATTTCTGTATCAAGATGTTTGTTAATGAAATACTCTTCGACAATCTCACGGAGACATTCTAGACTATCCTTAAGATAAGCACAATAGTCATGAAAAGCATGTTCATTATTCCTAAGATGAGGAGGAATGTATTTAACAGTAACAGTGTATTTGCAGTCAGAGGATGACTTTGAGACAACATTCTTATTAAAAACAAGTGGCAGTTTCCCATTTCCCTAACTTCTCAGATTCTCAATTTCCTTTTGTAAAGACGTTATTTTTTCGTTGTTTTGGTCACGAGTGACTTTCATTAAATCATATAACTCTTTAAGTGTCGTTTAACTTTTTCATTTTCTTCTAGAAAACTCTCGTTTTCCTTTTGTAAGGCATTAACTAAGTTTTGAAGATGAAAAGTTTGAGAGTACTGAGAATCTAAAGGAGGAGGCATTTGGGATCCAGTCACATTGTTCTTTTCACCCTTTAATTGAGAGATTTGGGCTTTCAACTTTTTGATCGTGTTACAATGAGCTCGAATCTGTTCATCACGTTTGCTAATTTCAAAAACTGCATCAAATTCAGGAACATCCAAGGATGTCTTGATATTTGAGGTTTTAACATTTTCTTTTAAATGTTGATATTTTAGTTGTAAATCAAAATGTTCAACTTCTAGTTTAGAAAGATGCTTTACCAAATTATCGTGATCATCCTGATCAAGTTTCTCATTGAGTTTCGAATTAATCTTTTCAAGCTCAATGACTCGCTCATGGGAAACTTTTAGGGCAACAGATAATTCATGAAATTGAGAAGCATTAATGGAACAATTTGTAGCTGTGAAAACGCATCTTGAGCAACACATTCAGTAATAAGAGTCTCATTCAATGTATGCAAGTTCTTCCTCTCAATCTCATTATATTTTAGTGCATGCTCATAGTCACTAACCTCAACGATCATTGCATCAAATTCATTTTCCATTTCATTAATGTCTAAATTCATTCCCTTTTTAAGACTTTCAAAATGATCTTTTAGTTGTTTAAAGAAAGGGATGACTTCAGTTAAATAACATTCTTTCGGTTGCTCAAAACCCCTTTCCCCTTATATCAAATGGGTGTGATCTTTTTCTTACAAGTTTTCTCAAAATCAACAAATAGTTGAAAAATAACATATTGACTGATTAAGGTCTTGCTTTTAGTGGCAATATTCCTAGGAACTAAATGCATTGGTGTATTGGGAGGATACACACGCCAAGGCATTTTCCTAAAGGGGGTTTGTTACAACAAGATTCTCTCGCTTTTGCTTATCTAAATCCTTTTCCGAACACTTGTTCGGGTGTTAACAATGTTCGAGGCTTAAACTTGTTCAAGGAAATCCAATTCTCCTTCTTGTAATCATGGGGTGTGATATTTATTTTCTTCTCTTTACATTTAGGATCATCTAGTTTCTTGTTCATCTTTTCCTAGTGACTTCATCTGATTTCTTATCTTCCTCTGCACTCAGCAACTAGGTTTCTGTCTAAGCTTAAGAATTTCATTGCCATCATAAATTACCTTATGGGCAGCTCTAGCCTTTTAACAACTTCTGGATTTGGTTCCTCAACAAGGGGAGTACTATGCTTATCACTCAAAACTCTGTGCTTAGTGATTAAGTGAGCAGTCTGAATGGTATTTCCTTGTACTTTTCAAGCTTGTTTTCCAAGGTTTTTAGATTAGAAAAATTATTCAAAAGTTTTGATTCCTTAACACTGAATTCTTGCTTAAGCATTTTAACATTTTCTTGAAGTTCTTGTTTTTGCTTAGCAGTTTTAGAAAGCTTTTCTTGTAAGGAGATTAACTCTTGTTTTAATACTTCTTCTCTAAACCTACTTTTTCTAATAGTTGTACGCATTAAGTTCAGAGATAACAGAATCATCAGGGGTACATGCAGTGTATTCATCACAAACATAGTCATCATTGACTGCAGAAGATACATCACTTGATACAATCTCACTTCCACTTTGTTTCACATATTCATCATATGGGACAACATTGATATTACCCATATTTTCAATATCTGACTCAATGATTTCGGTTGATTGTATTTCATTATGTATCTTTTGCACATCAACTTCATCGTATAGTTTTAATACCTCTAAGATGATTTTGTCTTTGGATGGTCCAGCTTGTGGTGAAGATGAGACCTTAGGAGAGACCATTGGAGAAATGCTAGCCATGAAAATTGTTTGTGCAGTAGGTCCATCATCAACATCAGAGTCGTATGCATCATAGTCAGCGACTTGAAAGGCATTCTGATGATTGTGACCTATCTCCTGAATTGGCTGCTCATCCACATCTGCATCATAGGTCTTGGCATTGCCCTCGGTGAGAAACAACAACTCCTCTTCGCTAAAGCAGCACCATTGTCCCGAGCTTGTACAAGCAAGATCTTGTCTCAAGTATTCGCATTCGTGGACGTTTTGGAGATGTGCAATTCCTAGCAATGTGTCCCTTACCACCACGCTTGTAGCATTTTACTGGCTTTGCTTGTCCTTGATTTTCATTCCTTCTTTGATTCTGATTTCCACCATAGCCTCCACCTACTCCACCCCTTCTCTGATCATATTACCTTTCTTGAACTGGCTGCACCATAACCTTCCCATCTCTGACAGTGGCTTGATTATGTGGATTGGATGCTGTTCAGAGATTGTTGTTGGTGTGTGGGAGAGTGTTCATGTTTTGACTGATCATGAGAGCTAGTTGACTAATGAAGTTTCCAACGGATGCATCAGCATCAGCTTGTTTGAACATAGGATCAGAAATGAGTTTGTGATTTCCATTTCCCGTGGGTACAACTAGAGAAGCTTTGGTGGTGATCCCAACATTTGTGTAGAAAGCATTTGAGTCATTGGATGAACTTGTTTCTCCCTGATTGGTTTTGAACTGTTCCAGAATCCTTTTTTCAAACATAACATGTCTTTCATTCTGGAGAAGGAAAGCATATAGTTGCTCATAGTTTGTGTTCTTCAATCCTTTAGTGAGCTTCACAGATGTGACAAACGTATGCCATTCGGGATTCATGTTGTTTACAAACTTTGAGTTCAACTGAATGTTAGGCATGGTCATTCTGATGTTCCTCATGTCATTCACAAGCATATGGAATCTTACATAGTACTCACAGACACTCTCATATGGTTTCATCTTGAAATGTTCAAATTCATCATATAATTGAGATTCTCTGTCTTCAACAGTTAATTCAGAACCTGACAGAAGCATCTTTACATTATCCCATACAGCCTTTGCTTCAGTGTTGTGATTGATAAGCTTGTAGATGTCTTTTGGTAGACCTTGCAATATGATGTTAGAAGCCCTGATATCCGCATCGAATCTTTTCTTCTCCTTATCATTGAGCTCATCATATGTCTTTGGTCTATCTATTCCATAGATCATTGTTCCATCTTCAGCTGTATCAATTATGTCTCTAGTAGTCTCAACTCGATACGGTCCTTCATCAATCGATTTGAGAATGTTGACCCCATTTTCCTTTCCAAGACAGTACAATATGATTCTTTGAGCCCAAGAGTCATAGTCAGTTCTGTCAAGCATGGGTGGACGAGTATCTGAACCAGCTGCTTGAACATCCTCGCAACGATGTGGAGATGATTGTAGGAACATTGGTAGACATGTTGACAGATTAAACGGGATTTTATAACTCTATGATTAAACCGGAAATAGATTCTTTCACGAGATTTTACTAAATCAAGAGAAAGCCGTATTACAGACAGAGTCAACCAAGTCGCTAAGAAAAACTGAATCAAGTCGCTAAGCACCAAGTCGCTAAGACACAGTCAAGTAGCTAAATAACAACTCGCTAAGCACCAAGTCGCTAGCAAAATTTTTACAAAGAAGTCGCTAAGTTGTCAAGTCGCTAAAGAGCAACTCGCTAAGCACCAAATCGCTAAGTTGTCAAATCGCTAAGGAGCAACTCGCTAAGCACCAAATTGCTAACACCAAGTCGCTAACAAACTTAAGTACAGGTCGCTAACTTTCACCAAGTCTCTACTGTGAGTGGAGAATCCACTAACATGTACTGTTTGTCGGCTTGTCTCAATAGACAAGTCGCTAGGCTCAACTCGCCGAACTTCAACTACAACTCGCTAACAACTTACAAAGCAAGTCGCTAGTTAGAAAAACAATCCTTGGCTTAAGTCGCTAGCTAGAAAAATCACATAAACACCACTTTTCAATCCAAAAACAACCCAACCACGATGATTCAAGCCTTCAAAATCAAAACCTAAACACTTGTGATGATTCTAAACACAAAATTACTATCAAAATCCAAACTTTAACACTAGAAATGAACCAAATGATGCAAAAACCACTAAACTTTTTCAAACTAAAAAAACCACCTAAAAACCACTAGAAATCCAAAGATATGTAAGAGATGATCTAACCATGGCTCTTGATACCAATTGTAACATATCGGATTTCACATACACGTCAAACCATAACACAAAGTAGGCGTACAAGAGGTTTTAGAGAGATAAAGTTAGAGGTTTAGGAACTTTAGTGAGAGAAAGAAAAATCTTATTATGAGCTCCAACTCTCTACCTTGGAAGGTAGAGAGTATTTATAGTCTTACAATAAAACGCCACACAATGGGCTGTGGATCAGGCATATACAGTGGGTAAAGACCCGTCCGTCCTCCACGGTGTTACAAAACTAAATACTACTTAACTTAAAATAACTACGACTACGAGCTTTCTAACGATTACATATACTTGAGGTGACCGACTCTTTAATACCTGGAATTTCTAATTCCTAACATATTTGATGTTATCAGTGTTGCAAGCTTGAACGTCCTAAACAACGTATTCATGTCCTAGAGTACATTAGTAGAATTTTCATTGTGTTTATTGAGTGAATTGCGATTGTTGATAATAGGAGATTTGGGAGATAACTTAGGTTACTTGGCGATCCCGGTTTCTTATAGGAGATCAATACATTAATAAAGTTAGGGCATTTGGCACCTCCCTATAAACAATGGAACACAATGCGCCAATTAAACAAGGATATGAAAATTCGACTAATCAATTGGAGATAAGTAGGAAGTAGTGAAATCTAAGTAAAGACATTTTTACGTATCATCAGAATCTCATTTAGGTTACGTTTCATTTGGTTTTAATTAGTTTAATTATTAGTTTAAAAGAGTTTATAATCAAACCCCCAATCCAATACCGAGATTTTAATTGCTTTCATAAAATATAAAAATACACAAAGAATCATCCCTCGCCCTAAAACCTATTCGTCATACATCTCGACCTTCCCAATACTATTCCCCTAGAGAATGATCAACCCCCCGAGTCTTACCTATACTACATTACAACAATTATGTACACTGCCTAGGAGGATTCTAAAACTTATTTAGGAGGTCTTACAAGAATCCACATAAAACACTAACTTTGTCGCTAGCATCACTAACTTGATCACCAACAGTAATAACTTGAGCAGCATTAACTTTATCACCAACTGCTTCACCAACAACATTAAGTTCATCATTTACTTCTTCAACAGCTTCTTCATCTACTCTTGTACCAACAACATAAGTTTCTACATCCAACACCTCCTCATCCATGGCTCTGTTCCTCCCCTGTTTGGATGTATCCTCACCCAAAATTTCTTCATCATCTACGGATTCAACCCTAGTAGAAAGACCAACCTTATATAACCTCTTCAGCTTATGAGTTCATGACCTGTCTTTCTGTAACCACCCGCACTTTTCCAGATATATGTTTTCCGAAAAACTTCGTCTGTTTTTCATTTACAAATCAAGAACCTGTGTTTGTAAGTTGGTACATAGTGCCATCAATTTATTTAGTTTAAGACTATCCCCATCACTTTGAAGTGTGTTACCTCTTGCGAATAGTGAATCATTGGATAGTTTAGATATACTCTCAAACCTAGTTTGAGCAGTTGTATCCCCTAAGGTTTCTTGGCACCCGGGACAACCACCTAAACTAGCTCCTGGTGAACCAGATTCATTAGGCGCTGTCTTGGATTGGGTCTTATTGATGCTACAACTGTCCTGCTCTACTTCTAATATAGAAGTAGTATGGCGGCCCCTCCTGGCCCATCACCCCTCTCTTTATGGACAACCTCATATGCAACACTTTCAATATGATCACCATACTAAGGTATCTAAGTGTCCTTTCTTTTAGACTTCCTAGGTTTTTGGGTCTTTTGAGGTTGTGAAGTGGATGGTTGTAAAATGTTGGGTGTGTGTTGGGGATCAATGGGAATTTCTGAACCTTAACCAATTTGAGTTTGGTTTAGTTCCACCATTATTGGAACAAAGGTGTTACCTTACCAGAAAAACCTTTGCCTACCCTTCTGATATTTGAAAAAAACTTTTTAGTATGAGAGGGTGCAATATATATTCTTTTACATGTTAGCTTTTCAGCAAAATGTTTGTCTGAAAATGTAACACCCCCAATTTCGTGATACGCAGCGGAATTCAAACTGGGTGTTACTTAATGGCACAACAGTCATAACAATAAGCGTACTCTAATGGAGTCGTTTAAAATTTTATCATTGATTTATATAAATATCAGAGTTTACGAAAATGGGGTCCCAGATAGTTCCAAGTTTACAAAATACATTGAATGGGTTTTCGAATGATAATAAAATTTATAGCCTTCTTGAGTATCCGTGCTCCTCCATGCCAGCTTCGGACATTATGGACCTGAAATACATGCTTAAAACTGTCAACACAAAGGTTGAGTGAAATTCATAGAGTTTGTTTGATGGTTGAACACATTATGTTTGTAGTGTGAGTTATAAATTCACACAATGGTTTGCAACCTTGATTATTATTAGACTAAGCATCATGCAATCAAGGCGTTAAAGTGTTCCAAAATTAATTGGAGAAAATTTAGGTCGTGACCTATCAGGTAAATTATTGGTTTTTTGCAATGTTACTCAAATATAGTGGTTTGTTTGCCTACCGGTCAACACAAACGGGTTCGTCAATCAATAGATCTATTCACAATATTCGCCAGGCTCTCACTAGTGATTATGATCAGGATTAAGGGACTTAAGTTTGGAAAATGCAGTAACTTAGTGCTAATAAAACAATCGATAAGTATATGCAGTTTAGAAAAGCGTGTTTGGTTTAAAATAGCATGTATCTCCCAAGGATAAAACAATTAAGTAATAGAAAGTGGGGCTATGAACTCACCTCAGAGTAAATGATATCAAGTGTATAATGAGAATGATGGATATCCGTGAGAACTTCTGGAGCAACCTAGAAATAGGATGTTGCGACTTAGGTTTGAAATAATGATGCGAAAGAAATAACAAACCTATATACGTTTCTATGTTGATCATGATGTAGTACACGGTTTTTGTTTATGTTGTTTATAGAAGTGGTCTAGTTGTGAAAACGTGTTTAGTTTATATATATGCATTACTCACCGTTTGGGCCATCACAATTCAGAGGTCATGCATTAAACGTTTGAGAGCTAGGACCACTCTAAATCATAAATCCAGCAACTCGTCGATCGTTTACTTAAATGAAATCCCTCACATGAAGCTCCCTAGTATTGTAGCATTTTAATAGATAAGACATATGTTTTGTTTATATATCATAAATGTCATATGGTTTGTAAACACAAGTTACAAGGTTGTTTGGTTATGATTAGGAAATCATAATGGTTATCACAAGTATCGTTATAATTTATGTCACAAGTGTTTAAAGAAAAGTTTAAAAGTTTTCTAAATTATAAAGTTGGATTTACAAGTATAGTTTCTTGGTTTATCGAGGGAGTATATCCAAAATGTATTGTATACGTTTAGGTTTGTCAAGGCTAAGGCCTTTGGTTTACGGTCTCGGCTTAGGAAACCTCGAGGCTTTAGCCATGGCCTTGCCGTGGCTTTGTTCTAGGATACCATGGTCTTGAGACTCAGCCTTGGCCTTTGCCGTGGCTGTGGTCTCTGCTTAAGGCCATCAGGCCTCTTGTTTGCCTTTGGATTTGTGACAAAGTATAGTTGTGAAACTATATATAGGCAGTTGATTTTTGAAAGATAATAGCCTTGTTTAAGCATTTTCAAGGTCGAACTTCATAAATATGTAAGAACGTCATTCGGACAACTTTGTGTTTTAACATTTTTGATGATTGGACGGTCATACGACTTTTTAAACGACCGGTATACTTGACTTATGTTAGGCGGTTTATTTTGGTTTCATAACTTCTTTTGGCCATAACTTTTTTCGTTTGTCGTTTGAATGATTCAAATTGCTATGTTTAATTTTTTATCTTGTCTACCATATTATGTAAGTTATAAAGTCCATATGTGACTGGTTTTAATGGTTTCAAACATGTAGAATATGACTAGTTTACTTGTTTGTTACTTTTACGATAATATATGAATTAAAACATGTGATTGAGTATATGTACATCATGAATCAAAATAATAACTATATATATAGCATGAAATTGTTAAGATTATGAATAATAAAGATGAGATGATGGTGGTGATTAGTTGCTTACAACTTTTGGCTTTGAATTTAGAAAGGAGTAACTAGTAAGGATCGGAGTTTGATTGATCACTTAAGACTTTGGATTGAGCTAGCTTTCTACACCTTGGAACCCTTGCAATCTTGAAGAGTTGGTGATGAAGTACTAAGTGACTTGATTGGATTTAAACTCAAGAAGATCCTTAAACACTAGAGATTTGATGTGGTAACTTACTACTTGAAACTTCTTTGCATAAACTTGGAGTTTAAGAACAAATTATGGAAGATATGATAGTTTGATGATATGAACGACCCAATTCAGTTTATGAGGGTGTTTAGGATGTATTTCACTTGCTATTTATTGGAGGGTAAGTTTGGTTAACCATATATTGGGTTAAATGTTATACATGGTTAGGTTAGGACACATGTAATGATCAAAAATGAGCCACGGTTAAGTTAAGCCACTTAAGATGATGAATCCCCACTTAGGTCGGCCATAACATGAATAGGTGGCTTAGATGATAAGTCTTGGTCTTATCTTGAGTTTAGAGCAAGATTTGGTTCCGTTAAATGCCAACGAAGTAAGTTGTTAAGCCATAAAACGTAAACCGTTATCGTGAAATCACGAAACTTGAGGGAATGATGAAACTCATCATTATACTCCATCTAAAAAATATAAAATGGGTGAATTAAGTCTCATTGGGTTCAAAGCAGCTTAAAAGCTGGAAATACGGGTCAAAAGCGGCAGAATTGCAATTTATCAGAAAGAACGAAATTTCATTGGAAATGACCAGTATTGAATTTATTTAAAGTAGACTAAAATTAGTCTAAAAGTGATATGAGATGTCACATTGTGGTTTTTAAGTCATACGATGGGATAACTTATCATTATACGTGAAGTTTAAAAAAGTTACAGCGATTTAAGCACAAAAAGGTAGAACATTACAAAGGTTAATTTCTTTATAGTCAAGGAGGAGGAATTATGTTTTGACTTTTCCAAAATGTAAAATTTTCTAAACATCTTAGAAAATACCGTCGCGGAGGTATTGTTAAGTCACAGGTCTACGTGGAATTTATTTAAAACGTAAGTTTAGTCTCACGTCTTATTTCGAGGGAGGTTTATTGGTAACATTTAAAAAATTTTAAAATTCTCTAATTAATTATGAGTGATCTAAAATTAATACGATGCGGGAAAATTACGAGTTGGTTTTAGATATCTTGTGGGATGTTGAAATGGTGTTCAGAGCCAAAATGAAACTTTAAGACGGTGTTTTCTTAATAGCTTTAGAAAATGATCTAGCGATTGTATCAAACTCTCGGGTCATTATTAAAATAATTTATCTTACGAGAATGTGAAATAATAATTTTACGGGATGAATAGTGAAAGTGAATAGTAAAAGTGAATAGTAACTTTTCAAAAATATGAAAAGTAACCCGAAAAATGCGCGTTGTTATAGAAAATACTTGTAAAAACCTTGGATACAAAACTTAATTTTGAAAAATTGAACTTCAGTTTGTAGGCCGGATATCTTGAGATGCCATGAAATGCTTTGCTAAACTCATTCGAGCGTGTCTTTGGACTTTGACACTGTAAGATAGTATGAATCAGAAATTTCTATTGTGGGAAGAAGAATGATTTATAAAAAAATTAATTTGTTAGAAGGTTTCTCATACCCCATCAATGCAAGATTTTCAAAAATAGTAGAATTTGAAAAACATTCAACACTTTCATCATACACTAGTCAAAGAGTTCTTCTAACAAATCTTTGGTGATGACTATCTCTTGCCATCTACTACGGCATGTATCTATACTTCCCCATTGATAGTTTTGGCCTATGAGGAAAGAGAATAAAAACTATTTAATTCAGGGAAACATATATGGTAGGATTAATAGTGTGTGCATACCTTATAGGGTGTGCATTCAAAAATAAACATGCAATTTAAATCCTAACTTCGGTGAGTTTATAAAAAACATTGACCATATTGTAAAATCAACAAATTTTCTTTATGCATGCATTTACATTTGGGTTTTGATATTGAATGATTTGGCATTTTTTTTAGAGTAAATTGAAGAATGAAATCAAATAACAGATATATTAAAGGTTTAAACCCTTAATTGATGTAACGTAGAATAGACCGAAAAACCGAAGCGGTAGAAAATCTAACAGTAGTAATTTATGCTTAGCAGCATTAACATTGAGTTACCAGCATTAACTTAAATTCAATTCCATATAGATTATACCTAGCAGTAGTAAGGTGTTGTTTGTTTATTCAGAGGCTCTGAATCTGAATCTGAACCACATCACGAATATGAATTTGAAGTAAATGTATACGATCTGATCGAAAATATTGTTAAAGTAGGGTGCTGTGTCATTTGCTTGCTCGTACATAATTCTTTTTTTGGTTATTTTGTGTCAACAAGAGGCAACAAGAGGCATTAAGACACCTCTATCAGGTCTAGACCTTTAAGATGTAACTGCCTCTAACTGCGTCTGAACGGGAAGAAATAAACGGTCTCTGAATGCCAAAACGTCGTACATTAAGAGGTTTAGCTTGTTAAGAGGCATTAAGAGGCTGTTAAGACATTCTTAAAAAACACAAACCTGACCTAAATTATAACCAACAACATAAACTCTTAATGATGGGATTTTAACCATTTGAAACATTCTCTTTCATTGCAATCTATAATAAAAATGATGTGATCTCTATGTACTTAGTTTTGAATGAAAGCCTAGATTTTTAATTATGCAAATAGTACTTTTATTGTCAATAAAAGTCTTAGTGCGGCATAAATTGTACCCATAATCAAGTAGTTGATTCTAAATCGAAAAGAACTTATCCATTACGACTTGAAGCAACCACATATCGACTTTTGTAGTGGAATTAGCGATAATATGCATTTCTTACCTTGCCATGATATTAATCTACATCCAAAGGAACTGTACAACATTTGTTGACTTATCCAAGCTTGCACAAGCATAATCACTATCGATTCATGGCACAAATCAAAAGAAGAATTTTTTGGATACCAAGGCCCGATTTTGGTTGAACTTTGGGGTATCAGAAAATCCTTTTCAAATATGAAGATGTGAAACCTTATATGATTGACTTGGTATCTAGCATAGGCACATCTTTGCAAACATGATATCAGTCTTGAAGATGTAGGTATATAGTGGAACAAATCATTGACCTATACATATGAACATACACTTCTTCACCATCTTCATCCTTGACATAAGGCTTTTTGAGTTTCCATTGTTGTGCTTGTAATCTTGACTTCTTTAAACCTAAAATTCTTTAAAATTTTAGCAACATATTTATGTTAACTAATAAATATGCCATCAACTATCATTTCACTTATATCCCAAGAAGAATGTAAGTTCTCCCATAGAACTCACTAAAACTTCTCATGCATTAACTTCTAAAAATGAAATTCATAGCTCCTTCTTTTATTTAAGCGAAGATGATATCATCAACGTAAGCACGGACCATCAAAATATCGCCTTTGTTCCTTTTTTGATGAATAAGGTCTTCTCAATTTTCCTCTTTAAATCCATTTTTCCAACAAATGTGTTGACAAGGTTTCATACCAAAGCTCTAAAAGAGCTTGATGTAGTTCATATAGTGCTTTTTCAACCTTGTATACACTATTTGGAAAGTCTGGATCTTCAATTCCTTGTGGTTGACATACATTCACCTCTTATTTAGTCTTCCCGTAGAGCAAGCACTCTTTTATATCCATATGATACACCATAAAATCTTTTAAATGAATCATTAGGCGAAATAGTCTAATTTCTTCAATTCTTTGGCGAGGGTAAAAGACTTCATCATAGTCAATTCCTTAACTTCTTAAGTATGCGCTTTGAGCAACCAATCTTGCTTTATTTCTTATCACAATTCCCCTTTCATCTTTTCTACTCTTGAAAATCCATTTAGTGCCTATAGCCTCTATCCAGCTTGGATCCTTTAATGTTTGAACTAGAGAAGCTCTTCCGGAATTGTAACCTGAATTGTAGAAGCTCTTCCTGCATAGCCTCTATCCAGCTTGGATCCTTCAATGCTTGAATTACCTTCTTGGGTTCTTCTTGTGATAAAAAGCAAGAAAACAAGCAGTTTTGAAGGTTTTTATGGTTTGTTCTTTGTTTAATAGTACAAAAAAATCCATGTTCCTTTAAATTCTTTGACATGTTTCTTGCTTGTGTAGCTTATTTCACATCTCCAATCACTTGATAAAGAGGATGATTGTTAGGAATTGGAAATTCCATAAGTAAAGTGTCGGTCACCCCAAATATTATCTAGCATAATTTAGCTCGTAGACATATCATCAATTACGTTATTTATCAGTTTATTAGTTAGTTATTAGTTTAGTTTAGCGTAGTGTAACACGTGGAGGAAGGGCGGGTCTTTTGCAATTTTGTATGCACTAATCAGGCGATAGGAGGTCGTGTATTGTGTAACTATAAATACTCCTTCCATCCATGGAAGTGGTAGTTCAATTCAATCTAACCTTTCAATATTTTTGTTCTACAAGTCTCACCAAAAACTCCCTCTCTCTCGACTTTCTCTCTTTAATGGATAACATGTATTGTGTTGTGTTGATTTGTGTGGTTTAGTATCATGGTTATGGTGGTTTTGGTTATTATTCATGGTTTACATCATTTTAGTGAATTGAATAATGTTTTTTGGCTTACTTCTTCAAAAACAGGTTTTATGTTATAACCCGATTCTTTTGTATTGAAGTTGTGGTAAAGGTCTTGCTATTCAAAATGTCCTGATATTCTAAAATTTGCTTTTGTGTCAAGTTGTTGTCTAAACTGACTTTTATGTCATTCATTCATATGTATTTTTCTACCATTAACTTGTGGTTATAAGTCAGTTTAGTTGAGGTCAAAATTGTGGTCAAACGGGGCAAAAAGTCATGTTTTTATATATCTGTGTTCTGGGTTTTGATGCTTTTCTGGGTTCATCATAGCGAGTTGGGTTGCATTTTGTCCAGGTTCTATGTTTCCCAGCAGTAGCGACTTTACACTTAATGTTGTAGCGACTTGTTTCTCAAAAATGGTACTTAACTTGACTATTAAAAGACTTAGCGACTTGTCTATTGACTATTTAGTCAATAGCGACTTATAAGCTTTAATGGCTTAGCGAGTTATATTTTTTTAGAGTGCTAGCGACTTGAGACCAAAATGACTTAGCGACTTGATTTTTCACTTTGGGTTGCGACTTGTTATTTAACAATTAAGCGTGTTGTGTTCTTGAAGTTAACGACTTGCTTTGATAAGCAGCTAAGCGACTTGCCCGGATTTATGGTAGCGACTTGACTTTTGTGAGAAAGGAAGAAGAAGAAGATGGACTTGACCACCAACAACATATTGAATACCATTATGAGATCAACCTCTGGAGAAGCATCATTGGTCCATGATAAATATGAGCGAGAAGACAAAATACTTAAGCAGATCGCAATATGAAATGGTCTTTAACAAAAGAATATTAACACCATTCATTTTGACTCGATTTTATAATTCTCAAATGCGAAGACACATGATAAATGAAATTGATCTCGAGTTTCTTAACTGTGAATCTCTTAAGAAACATCAAGTCTAACAAAGAACCTATAACACATCATTGATCAAGTTTCATTAAATTGTGTATATTAATATCTCATCCTTGTTTTATATGTATCTCATATGAGACTTCAAGATCTCTAAATATCTATGCTTTTCAAAACTCAACTCATCATCGATATTTGTGAAGTTAGACTTCTTTTTAATTTACGAATATAAAGTGTTGGGATATGAAAGTCTTTGAAGATATCAAAGTAATGAAGATATGAAAGTACTGTAAGCTGAAAAGAACTGGAAGAAGTCAAATAGTCAAAGTACCTTGCTAAATAGACAGTCAAAGTATCTGCAAGAGGAAGTCAAAATCTTTGCTAGAACAAATAAACTGTTATATTAGTTTATGGAAAGTATTGTAGATTACTTGTCGTACAAGGTTATCAATTGTAAACCAACTAGGATATCCTTGAGCCTATAAAAGGACTCCTAGATTGGCATTAGAGTGCGATTTGAGAAAAAGAGTTAGAGTTTAGAGAAAAGTTTGATTATCTTAGAGTTGTATTAAAGTATGCATAATGCGATTTAGAGTTTGTTAATAAAGTTTTTCTTCTTAGCTTTGTTAAGTAAATTCCGTGTACTTAATAAAGATTGCTCAGTGTTTCTTTGTTAATAACTTAGGATTTATCCGAGGTTATTAAACCTTAACAAGCTAGTTAAGTTAGTTTGATTAAAGTATATCGATCCAACAAGTGGTATCGAGCTTGTGTGGAAACTCGACTAGGAAGAAACCTACAATATCCAAGATGTCGTGAAGTTGTTCCCAACCCTCAATCACCTCACTTTCGAATTCCAATTATCAAAAGGGAGAATATGATCTACGGTGCATGAAGATGAGCATATATTGCCATTACGAGACCATGCTCGTGGAATGTAATTGTGAATGGGAATGAAGTTCCTCGAACCCATTCAAGTTCTTTGGACAACCTCTAGCACCAAAAGCGGTTTACGGCGGCAACCCTAAGGAATCAAGAGAAGGCTCTTAACATTCTCTTGTGCGCCATTCAGATGGTCATCTTCTTAAATTTCATGATGCTAAAGATGCTAAACGACTTTGGGCACGCTCTCAAGCCAGATTTGGAGGGAATGAAGCCTCTAAGAAGATGCTTGCGACGAAACTTCTTTGCTGAAACAATTTGAAACTTTCACGCAGTTGGAGAAAGAGAGTCTTGATCTGCATATGATAGGTTCGAGAATCTTCTTAACATGTTGGAATTATACAAGGCGAGAGTATCGGTTGAGGATGCTAATTTGAAGTTTCTACGAAGTTTGCCATCTACATGGCATGTGATTGCTACTATGATCGGAGGACAAAGGGGTTGGATGTTATGAACTTTGATGATCTTTATCATCAACTGAAGGTGTATGAACATGAGATGAGTGGTCAACCAAATTCCAAATCTCCAGATTGCTTTTCTATCATCACGAAAGAAGAAGCGATACTTCCAAAATCTTGCTTCTCCTCAAAATCTTGTTTCTCAAAGAATCTGCATTTACAATCCCCATCATATACTCAGCGAGGCCCCACCATCTACCACTTTGAACTTCGGATGAAGTTGTGTGCTCTTTCTTTGCACAACAAGCAAGCTTACCTGTCACTTATGAAGAGGATCTAGCACTGCAGTTGAAGAAGATGCACTTGAAGAAATTGATATCGGTGGCAAGTTGCTATGATTCTTTGCAAGGATCAAAAAGTACATGAAAAAAAGGCAGGCAAGCTATTGATTTCAAACCAAAACAAGGAATAACTTTTGACAAATCTCAAATTGAATGCTTCAATTGTCAAAAGGCTGGTCACTTTGCAGGGAATGCATTTGCTAAGTATCAAGCAAACAGAACATCTGAGAAGCCAAAACTTGAGCTCAAAGAAATACCAATAACCGAGACAAAGGCCTTGGTAGCTCAAGAAAAGTTATCGAAGTGGTGGGTGAAGAGTTCGATGATGAACCGGTGACTTCTTGTATGATAGCGATGGGCGATGCGATGGAAGCATTGAATTTGGGCAACGCGCTTTTGATGAAGAATCGAACATCTTTGCTTTGGAATCGATGATGGCTTTGGAAGATTTGATTGGGCGAGAGAAAGTGAAGATGATTCTGCTCTTCTTGCTATGGTGGCTACTTCACCAACTCAGTCTCCTATCTACGAGGTATGCTCAAGCTGTTATGAGTTTTATCAAAAATTGCTTACTTGATTATGTGATTGAAAGAGATAATTGTATTAGGGCTAGATGCGAGGTAGCGAGGTTACCAAATCACTTTAGAGTCTATAGAAGCTAAAATCATAACACATGAAAATAATGAAATGGCTTGGGCTGAAAAGTATGAACAACGGATTACCGGTTAAAACTTAGTGAATGGAAACTAAAAGCTGTAAAATTCTGAAATTGAGAAATTAACTAAGGAAAGAGATGATTTGTTAGCTAAGTTTCTTTGCTTGGGGAGAGTCGGTTTGTCTCATGTTACTTATGTTGAAAAACAAAGAAGGGCTTACATTAGAACAGGCTTAGGATTTGGAATGGACTTTAGTAGATGAAAACCAATCTAGTAATCAGGATGATGGTGATTTTGAGGACATAACCACTAGTGATGATGAGCTCATTAACTATGTAGATTCATCTAGTAATGATGGCTCATAAGTGAACCACCTCGAATATAAGAAAGACAATGGTTATCATCTTTGTTCTCATCCCATTAGTCATCACCCTCTAGGCACGATGTTTCTCATTATGGTGTAGATAGTCTAGAGTTTAGAAAGAAGCTTGTTGCTCAATCTAGGTCTGAGAAACCCAAAGAAACTGCTGAAAACAATGTTCAAAATCCAGCAGTACCTTTAAAACAAAGTCTTGCTCAACAAGCGTACATACAATAGCATTACCTTATGCAAAACCTTTTCAAAGCATCTTGCTAAACCTTTTTGGGCTAATTTTGCTCAAAACAAATTTTATCAGTCATCAAGAAGGCAAAACAATTTTGGGCATAGACATAGAAGAAATCACTTTGGTCATATGGGTCAAAAGCGTGTTTTGTGTGTTATAGTCCTACTCACTTAATCAAAGATTGTGACAAACATTCAGAATATCTAAGCAAGTTTTCAAGGAATAAGTCTAACAATCATAGACCTAGAGAGCACAAACCAGTGTGGACTAATTCAAATAGGTTAATCACGAAACTTCACACGGATCATAGATACCCATCGAGAAGACCTTGGTATCTCACGATACTTTCCAAAGTCTTGCTTTCGAGACAAGATACTTGATAACCTCGCTTGGAATAGGAATCCTATGAGATCTCACTATCAACCTAGAATGTCTTACAATTCATATAGGGGATCTAGATCACAGGAACCACCTGTTAAAGCTGAATGGGTAAAAGGGGAAGTATCTTGGTAAGGATTACCGTGACGTTCAACAAAAGTGAATCGGATGTTTTTGTGACACAAGAAAATGCTAATAAAGCGGTGAAAGAGATTTATGTTGAAAAACAAGAAAGTTTTGAAAATCCACATGCTAAAACTCAAAAGATAATTTTGGATCACCATTTGAAAGATAGTGGAAATTACATACTCAAGGAATTTGAGTTTGTAACTCCACAAGGAACACAAGTCGATAATGGCTTGGGTTCCTAAGAGTTCTAACTCTTTTCTTTGTGTGAGGGCAACCGGAAGAGGAGCTTAAAGATCATCTTATTGTGGATAGTGGTTGCTCGGAAGTATGACAGTGATAAAGAGATCTGTCGATTTTAGAAATATTAGTGGAGGAAAAGTTGCATTTGGGAATGATCCCAATGGAGGAAGGATTCCTGGGAAAGGAACAATTAAAATTTGGAAGAATTGACTTTGCGAATGTCAGATATGTGAAGGAGCTAAAGTTTAACTTGTTGTCGGTTTCTCAAATCGTGATAAAAGCATCTGTGCTATTCAGCGACCACGAGAATGTCTTATTCTTTCATCGACTTCAAACTGTTGATGATGACTTGGTAGTGCTTAGAGTACCAAGGACAAATGATGTGTATAGTTTAGACATGAAGAGTCTAAATTCTTATGGAAGAGCCACATGTTTGGTGGCTAAAGCAACATCTGAAGAGGCACATCAATGGCATAGAAGATTGGGCCATGTGAATTTCAAGAACATCAACAAAGCGGTCAAAGGCAATTTAATTAGAGGTTTACCTTCAAAGACTTACAAGAATGATCAATCATGTTTGGCATGCAAGAAGGGTAAACAACACAAAGCTTCTTGCAAGAAGCTTGATGAAAGAAATATTAGGGAACCATTGGAGCTATTACACATGGATTTATTTGGACCTGTCTCTGTGGCAAGTTTAAATAAGAAGAAGTCTTGTTTGGTTATTCTTGATGATTGTAGTAGATTCAGTTGGGTTTTTTTTTGGGCTTTAAAGATGATACCTTTGATGCTATTCAGACTCTCATAATAGCACTTGAAAACCAATTAAGACTCAAGGTTAGAGGTATTAGATGTGACAATGGCACTGAATTCAAGAACAAGCTTATGGATGACTTTTGTGCTAATAAAGGCATCAAGAGGGAGTTTAGTATTGCTAGAACACCACAGCAAAATGGTGTTGCAGAGAGGAAGAATAGGACCTTGATTGAAATGCAAGGACTATGTTAGCGATTCCCATCTCCTATTCAATTTTGGGCAAGGCATGTAATCTTGCATGCTATGTACTCAACAGGGTTTCGTGTCACCAAACCACAAATGAAGACACCCTATGAATTGTTGATGGGCAATAAACCCAACATTTGTTTTATGAAGCCTTTTGGATGTCCTCTTACTATTTTGAATACCATTGATAATCTAGGGAAGTTTGATGGCAAGTCTGAAGAAGGTTATTTATTGGGATATTGCACTAACTGATAAAGGCTTTAGAGTCTACAACAGAGTTACTAAGAGGATTCAAGATTGTCTTCATGTTGAGTTCTTAGAAGATCAAGACAATGAGAAAGGAAAAGGTCTTGATTGGATGTTTGATCTTGAGATTTTATCTCCTTCAATGAACTATGTACCTGTTAGAGAAGAAAATCAACATTTGCACACTGATGAGGATATTCAATATGTTGTTCATGATGTTCATATTAGACCTTCGATCCCTGCTAAAGTTCTTTGAGTCCAAAACAAAGTCCGATGTTCCTATGCAAAGTCTGATTCTCCAAAACACAGATCTTTATTTGCACCACAATCCTCATTATCTGGCGAGGATCAATCTATTCAAGAGGAACTCAATGGATGCTTCTTCAAGATGTTTTAGCACATTCTTACGCTGATGAACAAAGGAGAGCTTATGAAGAGGCAAAGAAGATGAACCCGATCTGTGAGTACTCTCACGATACTTTGGGCGATACTTTCGATCAAAGTAATCTGCTTTGCATCTGTTGACAATACTTTAGATGATTTGGATGAACCTACCATGCACGGGTTAGAAGATAAGATGATGAGCTTGAAGATGAAGGTATTTTCACAAATTTCAATGAAGGTGTTGATTATACTAACTTGGATGATACATATGCAGGTTCCACGTCACCAATCTTACAATTCATAAGACTCATCCGGTGATCAAATCATTGGTCCATCTACATGCAGGTTATGACAAGACATAAAGCTAAGGGTTTCACAAAACCTCACAATGCTTTACTTAGCTTTGTGTATAAACAAAACAGACTAAATCATAAGGACCATCAAACACCTTATTTACTTGTTTCATATCTCAAGAGGAACCCAAGAATATTGCTCAAGCTTTGACTAAAGAAAGCTGGGTTGAAGCTATGCAGGGAGAACTTCTTCAATTTAAACTTCAAGAAGTTTGGGTTTTATGTGATCTTCGAGATGGGAAGAGAGTTATTGGAACAAGGTGGGCTTTTAGAGTTAAAAGGGATGAAAGAGGCAATGTTATCAAAAACAAGGCAAGATTAGTTGCTCAGGGTTATAGGCAGGAAGAAGGGGTAGATTATGATGAGGTATTTGCTCCTGTGGCAAGGATTGAAGCAATTAGAATCTTTCTTGCTTTTGCTTCTTATATGGGTTTTCGGTATATCGGATGGATGTCAAGAGGGCCTTTCTTTATGGTACTATTACAGAAGAGGTGTATGTGAAACAACCTCCAGGTTTTGAAGATCCTAAGCATCCAAACAAAGTCTATAAGGTGGTTAAGGCTTTATATGGTCTTCATCGGGGCACCTAGAGCTTGGTATGAGAGGCTCTCTACATTCTTATTACAACATGGATACGAGGAGGGAGCTATAGACAAGACTTTGTTTATCAAGAGAGACAAGAAGGATATCATGTTAGTTCAAGTTTATGTGGATGATATCATCTTTGGGGCTACCAAACAATCTATGGTTAAGGAGTTTGGCGGTGATGCAGAAGGAGTTTCAAATGAGTTCAATGGGAGAGTTAACATTCTTTTTAGGACTTTAGGTTAAGCAATCCAAGGAAGGAATTTTCATTAGCCAAAACAAGTATGTTGCAGATATACTTAAGAAGTTTAATTTTGATGATATGAAGGCATTGTACTACACCTATTAAATCTATCAATTCATTGGGAAAAGATGAAGATGGCCAACCTGTTGAAGTCAAGTTATAGATCTAATGATTGGCTCTCTTATGTATCTTCTTGCATCAAGGCACGATATCATGTTTGCAGTTTACTTATGTGCAAGATATAAAGTCTCACCAAAGATCTCTCACATGAATGCATAAAAGAGAATTTTACGTTATTTGAAACAACATCCTAAGTTGGGGTTGTGGTATCCAAAAGAGTCACCTTTTCACTTAGAAGCTTTTCAGATAGTGACTATGCAGGTGATAACTATGATAGAAGATCCACAACTGGTGGATGCTAATATCTTGGAAGAAGGTTAGTCTCACGGCAATGCAAGAAGCGGAACAATTGCGACAACATCATCTAATCTTTGAATATGTAGGCTGCGCAAGTTGTTGTGGTCAAGTTTTATGGATGAGAAATCAACTCTTGGACTATGGGTTCAATTTTAAGAATACTCCTATCAATATTGATAATGAGAGTACTATTTGCATTGTGAAGAATCATGTGTATCATTCCAAGACAAAGCATATTCAGATTAGGCATCACTTTATCGAGATTGCTATGAGCATAGGCTTATTAATGTGGTTAAAGTTCACAGAGATGACAATGTAGGTGATTTACTCACAAAAAGTTTTGATGTGTCACGATTCAATCACTTGGTCGTGAGCATTGGAATGATTAACTACTAAGCTATGTTTAAGGGGAGGACTATAAGGTGTTAGGTATAGTCATGTGTATTGCTTGAGGGGAGGATGTTTGTGTATTACTTAGTTTATATGAAGGTTTTGGCAAAGTCTGTATTTCAAATGTTGGGAAAGTCTTGCTTGGGAAAGTCTTGCTTATGTGAAAGAAAGTCTTGTTTGTCGTATTAAAAATCTTGTTCCAACGGTAATATTGGAGGGTAATTAAAGCCATAGCGGTTATTTTATTTTGGACAGTGATTTTTCAAAATCCTACCTATAAATAACAACTTTCCGATTTTCCCTCTCACATTATTCATTACCTCTTTTCCATACTTATCTTCCAATTACCATCTCTTTATTATTCGATATAATCTTTCTATTGTGATTACTTTTTCAACAATGGTGAATCGTTTAAGCTGTTTGAAGCACAATATGGTGGCTAATTTGGATAAGACTGAGGCTAATGTGGCTTTCTATGATATCATTGATTATCTAGTTGGGTCGCCTATTAGTTATGCTCTTTTAGTTGAGCCGGATGTTATTGAACCATGGATTCAAGAATTTTGGGCTAATGCTAGAGAAAATATGGAGGAGGATGAATATTATATTAGATCCTCGATTCTTTGGAAAGACTATCAAAATTACAGAGGTCTCCATTCGTGATGATTTATTATTTGGAGATGAAGAAGGGGCTATTAGATTTGCCAAGCAACTGATTTGGGATACTTTTCGTAATTTGGGCTATGAAGGTTCTTTGGTGAACAAACTTTTAAGAAGGCATTATTACGTCCTCAATGGAAGTTCTTAATTCATGTTTTGCTCCATTGCATAAGTTCTAAAAGCACTTCTTGGGAGCAGTTTGGGTCGAATATTATGCGTCTGCAGGTGGTTGGCTTAGCTACTGCATGAGTGTTTAACTTTTTACGACTTATTTTGGATGGAATGCTCTCTCATATATCATCTGGGGCAACTTGGTTGATGTATCCAAGGTTTATACAGGTTTTCTTGAACAAGCAATTGGTGATGTTCCAAAACCTACTTGCTTTACTACTGTCATTGTGCAACAAGCCAAAATCTATACTTTCATGGCTAAGAGAAGTAACTTGTTTAGAGGTGGAGATATTCCTTTAACAACATCCATGATGGAAGTTGTACAAGCTATTCGTTGTAAACAAGAGGATGAAGCGAAGGTACTATATATCATGACGCTTCACAAATGCGCATCGCAAAATCTTGCTTCACAAAATCGCATCTGCAAGTACGCTTCTCGTGAAGATCTTGTTTAGATTACAAGGTGATGTTTCTTCGATCCCGAGGTTCAAGTCGAGATTGAGAAAGACGCCTACTCCATCTTCACAAAGTTCATTCTTGAGAGGGGCATTCACAACCTCAAGGTCTCATTGCTACTACAATTCCTCGTGAAGATTTAACGTTATGGATAACTATGCTTTGACAAGGGAGCTTGCTAGGTTGAAACAAGGCATTGGCGTCAAGCTAAAACTATTAGGAAGTTGAAGCGTAACTATTTACGGTTGAGAATTTTGTTAAACCATATATTCAAGGTTTCAACTTATGGGTTAAGGAGGAAAATAAGCGTCGTAAAGCTCTTGAAAGGAATTGAAAAAGAAAGAAGGTTCCTCAACCATCTTCTGTCAACTTGGGGAGGAATTTAGAAAAGGAAAATTTGAAAGAAGATGTTATGAAGGAAAATCGAAGAAGATGTTATGAAGAAGAAAGAAGAAAAATTACAAAGAGAAACAAGAAGAAGTACAGTTCAAAATCTTGGTGATTCGAAGGAACAAGTAATCTTGAACATCAAAGTCTTGATTTTCATGATACATTAAGGGAAGAAGTAATAACACCAATAACTCCAAGGGTATTAAATTTTGATGAAGAAGCTGGTCCTTCTACATTTGTTAGAGAAGAAGAGGAGGAAGCTACTTACATACCTATTCATTCAACTAGTGATGATGAATTAATTGCTACATTATTTGATTTGTCACAACCAAGAGGAGGAGTTACTATTAGAGAAGCACAAGAAGAAGAACAACCAAGAAGAACCGATCAACTGCAATTGATCCAAAAGACAAAGGAAAAGGTGTTACGGTTGAGACTAAGAAAAGGAAGCTCACTTTGGCAGAACTTAGAGCATTTGAAGTGGCTAGGAATGAAGCTGCTGCTAGAAAAGTTCAAGAAGAATTAGATGCTAAAGACAGAGAAGAACAACAAGCTCAAGAAGCTAAAGACGAGAAGCGACTCAAAAGGTGCAAGATGAGTTAGATCAAACTCTTGAACCTTTACGGTCTCAACACCATGTTAGATTCATGTCACGAAGACCTAATTTAGCTAAAGAAAGGAATGCAATGATGGCATATTTAAAAGGAAGAGGATTTAAAGGATTGCAAAAGCTAAATTATGTGGATATGAAAAGATTATATGATGCTGAGAGAGAGGCTTATAAGAAAGATGTTGCAGGCATTAAAGACTTTAGAGAAGAAACCTTATTGGACCTGAAGTTTGAAAGGAAGAAAAGCTTAAAGAGGAAAAGAAAAAGCTGATGTTCTGAGATGTTCAATTTTCAAAGAAAGAGAAGGTTGAATTAAGATCTGAGACTAGTGATGAATTGAAGAATTATCTCAGAGTGGTAGATTTTGATTATACCAAGGAAGATGATGATTTAAAGATGAACAGATCAAAGATCGATACTTTTAAAGTTGTGAAAACCAAGAATGAAGAGTACATGGCTTTTCATAAGGAAGATAAAAGTTTTAAGGTTTTCAAAAGGTTATGGGATTTGTTGCATGTTATTGATAGAGTAGATCTATTCTACTTATATCAAGTTATAAAGGCGTATTTTGAAGATCATCCATTAGAAGGTATTGGATTGGTTTTACATGGGGATCTTGTAACTATGTGGGAAGCTGATGAAGAAAGCGACTAATATATTTGGAATGGATCAAGAAAATTGGGAAATAGTTTCTTTGGAGATTCTTTGAAGAATCACGGAGTTCATGTCGGAGCTAGAAAATGGAATAATGATTCACATGTTTGCAGAAAGAAGATATCCTCTTACAGTTGATCTAATGAGAAGAATGCTTGAACATGGTTTGGAAGTAGAAGAGGATGATGAAACTGCTTGCATGGTGATTAATTTGTTTATAAATTTGGACTACCATTGCTTTGAAAATGATCTTTAAGGTATGAATTTTATTTGAATAAATGCTTTTTGATATATCATACTTTTTATTCAAAATCTGCGATCAGACAGATACTTTCATCAAAGTCTTGTTTGATGATCTAAAACGTTAAATGACTTTTAGAAGAAACCGTTTTGCTTAATAATAAATATTTTTGAAATAAAGGTTGAATAAATGGTTTTTGTGATGATAACATCAATAGGTTATCAATCCACCATGGTTACAAAAGGATTGACTAATCCATGAGCAAGCGGCTCGGTAAAGATAATATCAAATCCGTTTTTTTTTAGTTGTCAACTTGCTAATAAGTTGGATGGTCATCAACTCACCATATCAATAAATGTGAAGAGTTGGCTAGCCCACAAGAAATGGCTTGTGGTAAAGGCAGTGGAAAAACCATTATTGGTAATTAGTTCACCATTAGATAAAAGAACTAACTAGTCGAGGGTGCGACTTTTGGTAAAGACTAAACAAATCTGTTGATAGGCGGTGATTTGCTAAAAAAATCATATGGTTATCAATGTACCATGGTCTTACACACCAAAACATTTGGCTACTCCAAAGATAATGGCTTTGGTAAAGAGTTCTAAATCCATTGAATTTTCAATGATTCACTTTGAAAGTGATGAGAATAGTATGCAACTTAAAACTGAATCACTGTACAAATTGTCATATGTTGCGTGTTCTTTGAAAAGATGGAGATTCTTGGATCTTTCTTTGTGAAGAAAACAATGCTTAAAGAGATACTTTGACAAAGCACAGATTCTACAGAGATATAATCTAAAGACTGAAGAACAATCCGTTTTAAAGATGAAGTTGTTAAAGATATATTCACAAAGGAACTTGAAGTCAAGCAAGTAGAATTCAAGTTAGGGAGGATTGTTGGGATATGAAAGTCTTGAAGATATCAAAGTATCTTGAAGATATGAAAGTATCTTGTAAGTTGAAAAGAACTGGAAGAAAGTCAAATAGTCAAAGTATCTTGCTAAATGACGAGTCAAAGTCTTGCAAGAGGAAGTCAAAGTATCTTGCTAGAACAAATAAACTGTTATATTAGTTTATGGAAAGTATTGTAGATTACTTGTCGTACAAGGTTATCAATTGTAAACCAACTAGGATATCCTTGAGCCTATAAAAGGACTCCTAGATTGGCATTAGAGTGCGATTTGAGAAAAAGAGTTTTAGAGTTTACGAATTAGAGTTTAGAGAAAAGTTCGATTATCTTAGAGTTGTATTAAAGTATGCATAATAAGCGATTTAGAGTTTGTTAATAAAGTTTTTCTTCTTAGCTTTGTTAAGTAAATTCATTACTTAATAAAGATTTATCAGTGTTTCTTTGTTAATAACTTAGGATTTATCCGAGGTTATTAAACCTTAACAAGCTAGTTAAGTTAGTTTGATTAAAGTATATCGATCCAACAATAAAGAGATGTCAATAACAAGTAAATAAAATCATAATTATAAAAAAAAAATTACCAATAACAGTTGGTGTATATTTCTTCTTTCTAGCGATACTCTTTCTTCTTCTTCTCTCGTAACATAGAAATTCTGAACAACAATATATGATTAATAACAATAGATGATTAATAACAATAGTAATAATGTGTAAGAGGAAACAAACTTGGGCAAGCGAATGTTGTTTTATCCATAAAATTAGGGTTCAAAAATAGATTTGGGGTTTTGTCAAAACCAATGATGATGTGTTTTGGAATGATGGTGGTTTTGGAAATGGTGATTAAATTTTGGTGTATCTCGGATAAGTGAGGAAATGTACAAGTGAAGATATGTGATATACAAGTCTAGGGAAGTGAGTGATTTGGATATTTGTTAACCGATGTGGTTTATTTAAGTCAATTTGGAATCTTTTTGGGTGGATCAAAATCACTCAAATAAAGAGTAGCCATAATTTCATATTTATACTTCTCTACCTCATAATTTCATATTTCCAAAGGATATATATGTAATAGCCTCAAAAAATCTCTTTGGCTCAACCGAAAATCAATTAAATATATAAAAAAATCAAATTTAATTTAAACCGAGGAAAAGGGTATTATATGCAAATATAATGGAAAGTGTAATTGCTTAACATTTGATACATGTTAAGTGTTTTGCTTAACATTAAAAATAGAATATAATTTACTTTCACTTTCCTCTTTACAATTTTTATTTGTAGACCATTTTTTTATTTTATGTAGTATAGATATAAAAATATTAACTTATTTAATATAACATTAATAAGTAGATTGTGTAAAATTGAAACAAAACAAAATAAATTATCTTAATTTGAAATAAATTTTTGAATATAACATTAATAAGTAGATGATGATCTTTTTTTGATAAATGATTTTTGCTTTGTGGGTGTTTTGGTGGTTGGACTATGAGGCAGATGAAAACATAACATATTTTATTGTATTTTGTTTTGTTGGTTTTGTTGTTGTATATGAATATTAATTCGATGAGGAATTTGTTTTAGCAATTCGCATTGTTGTTTGATTAACATTTACAGTTGGATTTTTGGTTCCAACAGGGATTTGTTTATATCCATTGATAATTTACCATATTTTGTTAAAACAGTAAGTTATGTCCTTATGAGATCATGCTAGAGAAAATATTTGTACTTCAAAGACGACTCTTAAAACTCTTCAAAATATAATAACTTCGGGTGAAATTTTGACAAAGCGAGACAGTAGCAGGGAACTAAACAGGGTATCTGATTATATTGTTTGAATCATGAAAATGTCTATTAATTTTTCCTAGTTTAATTGTAAAACTAAATACTTAGTATCACGATTGATGATAATCAGTGTACTTACCATCATTTAAAATAATCAATTAAGTTTAATACTTGAGAATACTACATCGACTACACTTTCGAATCCAAATGATATACTTATTAGTCTCATGTTCAAACTTTTTCATTACTTCTTTTACAAAATAATTTATAAAAATGAAATTGTGCAAGTGGTCATTTATCAAGTTTAAGTTTCAATAAAATGTTTTTATATATTCTTGATACATGTTAAAATTTTTATTTGAGTTGAATTATAAGCATATTACAACCTGCAATTACATTATGATATTTTCCGTCATATTTTTAAGCGTTACACAAAACACATACCACAATATATTGCATATTGTTAATTGTATGTTGCTAGAAACTTCCGTTGTGAAACACGGTTTTCGCCTAGTATTAAAATTTGTATATATTGATACCTTTCTAGTAAATTATAATTTATTGATTATTGAATATAAATTGCACGGGCATCATAAGTGTTTGATACCGTTTTTTTAGCTATGTTGTTGTTTGTGTTTTTTTTTAAATTATGGCTTTTGTATTTTTTAAACTATATGGATTTTGGGACTTTAATATTAATTTGTTGACTAATATATTTGGTCCATTCGTTTTGACCTACATGGCACTAGCACATAAACTTCTAGGAGGTCATTGAGCGATCTCTCTACACACAGTTTACAGGGGTGAGGTAGGATCTGTCTACATTTTACCTCTCCCATACCTACATACAGAGTTGGATCTGATGTAGTTGTTGTTGTTGTTTTTGACCTACCTAATTTTTATTCTTGCTCTCAATTGTAGATCATCTAATGGCGGAAAGCCAAACATTCAAGAACTCTTGGCTTGTGGTTCCATGACCTTGCCACGCTTTTAAGTACCTCTTTAGGCTGTGGTGGTGAAGATCGGAGTTCTTGTCGTTTAGAAGAGGCGTGACGGTAGGGGTGCAAGGTTCACAAAGGGAGAGAACGTTATGGAAACCCACGGGTATGGGCCTTTCATTGGGGAAGCTATAGATGGTTTAAAAGGTTTGGTGGAATTGCAACGTGTTGATAGGAACCGTTGGTTGCTCTGTTGGCCCTTACGGATGCGGTGCGTGATGGGATAGCAGATCAAGGAGAGCAAATGTGCTAATGGGCGGAATGAGGGATGTGCGATTAGTTTAGTTGTCTGTGGCTTTTGTTGGTGGTTTTAGAGCTTCTTGGTTGATGGGTTGTTTTGCGACTTTATTAGTTGGATTAGGCATGGTTGGTTAGTATTATTAGTAATGCTTTTATAAAGGTATGTCTTGTGTCTGATGGATGTACCCTTTAGTAGGGTACCATTTTGTTTTCTCGTAGGATAATCCATCGATGTAAGGTATTGTAAGTTTGTCTATGGTAATGGAAAATCAGTATCTTTATCCTATATATGTTTTATTCTTTTATCTATTTTTGTGTAGTAGTAAGGTGTTTGTAGTGGTTTTAGACTGTGTTTCGGTTTTAGTTTTCTATTCAATTATTAGGGACTCGCGTATAAACTTTTCTATGATGCTTTTTGGGATAGGACTTTGTAGTGGCTTATACTGTTGGAAGTTGTCTGCGGATTGTCTCTTGTTTAGTTGTATAAATGTTACCTGTACCTTGTGTTTAGTTGTGTTTGCTCTTGTTGAATGATATAGTTGTTTTGGCTGCTATGTGCGTCCTAGTCGTCTTCTGAACTTGGTTTTGCGTGCGATAGTGATTTACTGCAGGATCGGATGTGCCTTTTTTCAAAGGGAAGTTATTGCTTTGCTCATGAATGGGGAGACTATGGTGCGTTTGCCTTGCTTTGAGATTGCCGCACGTATCGGTACGGATGACTTGATCAAGAAGTTCTTCAAAAAGCGGCATGATCCGTGTGAAATCAGGTTATGTTTCGCGAATGCTTCGTGAGGCTACATCATCGATTATTAGATGCTGTGTAATGGTTTATTGTCTTTGTCAAGTGTTTTAAATAATTGTTACTAGTTTGAATAAGTCCACTGCGTACACACACATAGAGGTGTATAAAACATTCTCTCATCATCATCATGTGTAAGTCCAACGGCAGATTGAAGCCAGCCTCTTATCTGCATTATACGCACTTATAATATTTTTCACATGTGAAGATAAAAACTTTAAAAATCAAAAGTAGTTTGATAAAACATAAAGAGGCCCAAAAGATAAAGAGGCCCAAAAGATTGAAGTCCAAAAGATAAAGAGACCCAAAAAATCAAAATTAGTTTGATAAAAATCAAAAAAATTCACATGTGAAGATAACACCTAACTGGATTCACAAAACTTAAAGAGGCCCAAAAAGATTGAAGTCCATAAAAGAAATATACTCTAACTGGACTTTAAGTACAACACAATCACAAACAAAAATCTCATTCTCAAAGCTAGGGTTTTTAAGTGGTTTTCCTCTTTCTTTCAAAAAACATCAAATCATTTTTAAAATAAAATTGTCATCAACACCAACAACTGCCAATATCAGTAATCATCATTAATCAGGACCATCCTCCATTGATTATCATCATCATCATCAGTAAGTGGATTAAGATTTTAATTCATGATTATAGATAAAATATTTTTTTTTTCTATATGTTTAGTAATTAGAAAGTTGGCGTCCATTATTAGCTTACTTCATGTAATAAAACCTCTTGAGCTTCAATGTTTTGTATATTAATTATAAATAAAGAGAAACTTATGGCGGTTGAACCTACCTCATTTTTATGTACTGTAATTGTTAGAACTTGTCACATGTGAATATGTTATATGATGGTCTCGTAATTAATGATTTTTTATACACGATTATTTGATTTGTAAGAATATTTTCGCATGTGAAGATTTTCAACAAGATTGATGTTTTGATCTTACTCACATTCTATTTATACTAGATTTGAAAAAAAACATAGGAAATATTGATGTTGCATAGATACCACATAAACAAACATTAAAACATTTTCGACAAACTAAAAAACTAATATGATACTAAAAACATAAAAAGACTAGCATCATAAACTACTTTTTAGTTCTAGAGCTCTCTCCCTTGCTTTTCTTATTTGCTTTGAGTCGTTGAAACAGATTTTCAAGACTACTAATCCTATTTTCCAAATTATAAATATTTTCAAATCTTGTAGCATTATTCATGTCGTTTTTATCATCTTCCTCAGTTTGTTGCACCATTTCGCTTTGCTGCATCACACGACTTTGAAACTCTTCCTCCACGATTTTCTTTTATGTGGCCTTGCACAATTTCACCTTCCTGCACCACCTCACTTCCAGCCTCCTCCTCATTCTCTAGATCTTCCTCATCTTCATCTTCTTCCTCCTCTTCCTCATTAATTCCATAAATCTCATTCCATTAGAAGTCTTTGCGCGGCAAGTAAGGATATTTGTCCTCATCCACACACTCACTTGCCTATCTGAACCATATTCGAAATTGGTTCTTCCCAAAAGCAAATAGCATTTAAGACAAACTCATACTCTTCTTCATCATTTTGAAAGTTTCCATTTGGTGATGCCATTATTCTTGAGTGAGAATAAGAGAGAAGAAAGTGAGTGTGTGTGATAATAAGAAGCGAGATTTATGTAGTACAATATGGGTATAGAGTACATAAAATAAAGTATTTTTACACTTTCTTTGTACTTTAGTGAGAATCTTGTAAAAAAGTAAATTATATAATCATTAACAAGAATCTTATCTTTAAATTACGTCAAATAATCTTATCTTTTTCTTATCTTTACATTGTGTTAGGTAACAAGAATCTTATCTTTATTTTAGTTTGGTTGTATAAATGTTCTTTTTAATTGATTTGACTTTTACATGTACAGGTTATTTCGGCCTATAGCATCCATATAGGTTCTATTTCTAGTTCGGTGTTTGCCTCGATATAATAGCAAATGGAACTCTAGGCATCGAGTCGGGCAATAGAGAACTAGAAATATAAAGACGGTGAGTAGATGATTTTCAATTCACCTATGGCTTTAAGAGTGTTACGGTTTGAATATTTTATTTATTAATTTTTTTGGTCTGGTGTTTTGTTTGTAGGTAAGCTGTTTTATTTTCATTGAATTAATGTTTTTATAAGCTTTTATTACTTTAAAAAAGATAGCATTTGCAAGTTTGAATCTTGGACTCTTTGTTTGTGGATAACTAGAAACACCACCGATACATATCACAATGACAGACCAAACAAAAAGATATGTGTTTGTTGCAAAGAGGGAATTTGTTACAAAGATGATCATGAAGATGCAAGAAAGCAGAAGGTTAGTCTTACAGACTAACAAGGCGTTTATTGAATGAAATATTAACAATCATGTTTGATGGATTTCACACAATAATAGAAATAACATTGATCATAGAACTACATATTTACAACACAACAAACAACGAAACCACACACTCAATCCATCAAACCCTAAGTTTTTGAACAAAAATGTCATTATCACGAGCATTGAGCTCCAATTCCGCAGCGCCGGGATGCGCATCGAAGACCTTTGGTCATCTCTAGCTTGGATAACCCTTAGATACTCACTATTTTAGAGCATACATGTTCCCAACACTCTTCAACTCTTCAATGAAACTCATCCTTAGTGTTAATATAACCAGGTTTATATTAACAGGAGATATAACCAGTTTGAAACAAAACTATGACGAGGAAACTTAGTGTTAATATAACCAGTAAAATGTTAACAGAAGATAGACAATAGGTATCTAACATGTGCGGACAATTGCTAGAATTAGGATAGTTTCTTAGCTTAGTAAACTTAGGATAACTAGCCATTGTGTTTTCTTAGTTATTTTAGACAACTAAGCAGTTGGTTTGTCAAAAAATTAACATGGGAATTTATGTTTTCTTAGTAAAGACAACCTTCTTTTTAACATAAGTGATCATGTTCTCATAATTGAATGTTTCACATGATGCCTGAGACCCTCCACTATTTGTGCGATATCACATGGTATTATTAGTGGTTGCATTCCACATTTAGAATTTTTGTCCTTGTCATTCTGTCTTTTAAAATAAAGCAGATCATTTTTGTCATTCAATATCAAACAGCAGAAAATAGCCAAGTAATTTACTATTTGTTCAGCCACTTTAAAAACGGTAAAAATTGTCACTAGATTTGCTTTTTCCACTTGCAAATATTCACAAGAGTTACTATTTATGAAGACAATTGAAAACAGTTTGTACCTAACCATTTAATTGAAATGCTAATTTTTTGTTCTGACAACTTTACAAATGTTTCGTTTCTAATGTTCTTACTTTTATTATGTTTATGCAGTGGCAATGGAGCATGCAACTGCTTGAAAAAAGAAGGACAAAAACACGAGAAAAGAAGAAAGGAAACTAAATGTTAACTTAACAATGTAAATAGTGGGTTGATATTATCAAAATCTAACCCATTTGACTTTTTGAGTCAAAGTATCGACTTTCATCTATTTTAGCTGAGTTGTTTTAATGAACATATAAAGAGTTATTAATGATATTGAATATGTATCTTACAATTTGGTTACCTACCAACTTTATTTTGTTAGAAAATTGGTCTTCATATTTAATACGTTTATGGACTCGGATCTTATCGGGTCAAACAGGTCCAAGATCACTAGCACTAAATTGCTAATATCTACAGTATGTTTTTCAGATTGTTTTCACACTTTAAACCATTTTGATCTTGAATTTACATACTATTTTTAGTAACAAGGTAAGTAAGTTAGAACCATAAGCATTCTTACTAATGATATGTGTCGATGCTTAAAAATATGAAATTAGTTCAAAATTTTAGTTCATTAACAACCAACAGCAATCAAGCCTTCACACTATGGTTCCCAATGAGCAACACAAAGCTTCTTTAACCTCTTACAATTCTCAGAAACACTAATCAATCAATATTAGTGCATCGCAACAACACATAAACATTTAAATCACGACATTTAGATAACAACAAACACTTACGACACCAGTCGCATTAACATTTTCCAAACGAACCTCAACTAGAGTTATCATCTCGAATCATCTCCAACGTCTGTCCCACCGACCCAGCAAATGAACTTCAAACTTTTCAAATTCTTAGAACCGCTAATCAATGGTATGAATAATCGTTCATTAAAACACTCTAAGTTTAATAGCGGAAATAGGTGTCGGATAGTTTATTAAAAGACAAAACCTCAAAATTTGACTAGATTTATCTAACATTTCAAATACCTAAATCATTAACGAATAAAAACACATGAAAAGCCATACCTTAATCAATTAATGAATGCGTTTAGTTTCAAACAAGATTCAAACAAAACAAATATACAACAAAAATTTAACTTTTAGTCTAACACACAAGATTCAAAGAAAACAAATAACCACAACAACAATTTAAGCATACATAAAAACCAACACTTATATTAACATACTACAGAAAAGTGAAAGTACATAAACACTAACATCCAACAACTACAATTACATACTTGATACACAACCTACACCATGAACCACCAAACCTTGACTTTATTCTAGATAACCAACTAAGACAAACAACTACATGAACATGCCCAGCTTTTTCCAAACCCAAAAGCATAAAAACCCATTCGACATCTAATCACTGTCATCATCATTAAAATCCATGACATTGATGTGCCTCTGCTTCTCTTCCATACTCTCCCTAGCCTCTCCCAACACATTTTCCAAGTTGTCAAGCATCTCGCGCTCCCTTTGTAGCGTGTCATAGATGCAATCAATGATGTCATTAGCAAGATCGTGAGATGCACCAAAAGTTTCAAGCTCCAGCACATATTCCTCTTCCTTCTCGATCTTCATATGCAAATTGTTGCACTCCTGTTCAAGCTTTTGAATAAAGCCTTCTAGTTCATCATTTGTTGCGTGACTTGAAACATTTTTAGTCTCATTAGATCCGGACTGTTGCTTGAGCTCATTCAAGTTTGGAGTATGGGACATGGCTTATCAGCAGTGGTAATTTGTGATAGTGCATATGGTAGATGTAAAACCTAGAAACCTAAGAGCCTATTTATAAACACTCACAAAACCTAATCCTTGAACTAACTGCTACAGTGGTGGCTTGATAACCATACATTTAATTTTCAATGCACTCGAAGAATCTTTATCTTTTTCTTATCGGTGACGGTAAATCTCATTTTCTTATGTTTTTCTCACATTTAAATTCTCATACAACCATTCCAATTTTTCATTCATCACATACACCTCTTTATTATATACTTTATTCTAGTTTATCACAATTCAGGTTCTCATTCATCTTTACAACTTGGAATGCTTCCTCAGGAATTGAAGGTGGATACTTTTAGATTAGCATGAATCTTTCAATCATTTTACACTTACAAACATCACCAACAAGTAGATAATTCATGTTTAAAATTATGAGCAAGGATTGAATCATTGGTCTTACTAGCATATTTTTTATACTAAATTGCAAAAATAGGATATATTGATGTTTTAAATCGTTATTTAATTTTGTAAAATATCTTCACATGTGAAAATTATAAGCAAGTAATAAAGCTTTGATCTTACTAGCATATTTTTTATACTAGAAGTGCAAAAATAAGAGATATTGATGTTTAATGAAGATTACTTAAGTTTTGTAAGTATATCTTCACATGTGAAAATTATGAGCAAAGATTGAATCATTGGTCTTACTAGCATATTTTTTATAATATAAGTGCAAAAATATGATATATTGATGTTTAATAGACGATTATTTAAGTTTTGTAAGTATATTTTCACATGTGAAAATTATAACAAGATTGAATCATTGGTCTTACTAGCATATTTTTATACTAGCATTGCAAAAATAAGAGATATTGATGTTTAATAGACGATTATTTAAGTTTTGTAATTATATCTTCACATGTGAAAATTATGAGCAAGGATTGAATTATTGATCTTACTAGCATATTTTTTATACTAGAAGTGCAAAAATAGGATATATTGATGTTTTTAGACGATTATTTATTTTTTGTAAGATTTTCTTCCCTTAGGAGCTTGTGCAAATAATGCAACTCTACTAATTTTATAATTTTAAAAAATCTAAAAAAAGACAATTAAAAATTTTAGTTAAACTACATGTGTTGGGATGTAGTTTTGAATAACGTTTTGAATATAATTGACAACTATGGAATTTAGACTAACAAGCAAAATAATTTCATCACGGTTATTAGCATGAAATTGCTCAAAACAAATTAGGTAGGAATTCTCAAGTTATTTTTCTTTGATGATTATTTTTTACGTCTTGATGTCTATTGTAATTTACAAGAATAATAATTGTAATAATAAAAGTCATTTAGGGAACTCTCAAGTTATATCTTCTTGTTTATCTCTTGATCTATATTGTAATTTACAAGAATAATAAATGTTCTATTGTGGGTATATAAAGAGTGTTATGGTTTATTTTCTTGTTAATCTATTAAATTCTCTTTGTAGTGTATAAGGACAACTAGCTTATAGATCCGTGGAATCACGAGAATTTTTGAGAATAAGGAGTTACATGCGTAAGTAAATTAACAAACAACAACGATTACTTAAATAGATTTCATTGTTTTATGAAAGGAAAAATAAGTAATAAGTCAACGATTCAATAAACAATTGGGTTTGTAATTATTAAAATAATAAACGTTCATTCATCGTTAGTCTTCAAATTTGATGGTCTGAAAGAGCAAATGTGTGCGGTGAATATTAATCAAGTGATTAGCCATGTCCATTCCTCGAACATCTAATAAGTTTAAAAAATGTGTAAGTAAAAGTGGGCTGTGATTAATAGTATATAAGATAATTTGACCCGTGAATTCACCGCACTTCAATGAAAATCAAGCATATAAAAGTGGTGAAAAGAAATGAGATGATTGTTATTAAGTTATAATCCCAAATAGATACGATGTGTCCCTTGCTTATAACATAAAGGATAAAAATACCCGTTGGTCCTTAAACTTGTCCAAAAGTATCGCTTGAGGTCAAGGGGCTCAAAGTTGGGATTTTTAGGCCGATTGAGTCCTTTTGACCGTATCTGTTGGTCAACACCGTTATTTGCTGTTTTTGTTTTGTTTTAGTTAAAGGCATAATGGTCATTTCATATATTTTGATTATTATACTTTTTTCCGCATAAAACGTTTTTATTAATATTTGCTTGAGGGTAATTTTGAGCAATTTTTAAATTACAAGGGAAAAGGGTAATTTTTGGGATTAAATCATTTAAATTGGTCAAATAATCTTTTTATGTGATATAATTGGCAATTAATCTACAAAATAGCGTAACTATTCAACTATGAGACCATTTGACTCTGTAATGGAAAGCATATAGTACCAGTTAGTATTAGTAAATCAACTATGAGATCAACAAATAGTTTTGAAGCTATGAATGCTAGAAAGACAACATTTGTAATTACTCTAACAATTTACTAATGCTTATGGCTGATGTTTTGTTAAGGCATATGGTTGATATTTTTGAAGCTATGAATGCTAGAAAGACTCATTTGTAATTTATTTACTAATGCTTATGGTTGATATTTTTATGGCATATGGTTGATATTTTTGAAGTATGAATGTAAAAATTATTTGTATTACTAACTATTTGTTAAGGCATATGATTAATGTTTTGTTATATTAATGCAACTTTATTATATTAGACCCGGCCCGACTGGCTCAATACATCAACGAGATTGGTTAACCAGTTAATTTTCTCTAATTTTTTTACTTAAACAAGGTGTTAGTCGATAATATGTTAGGCCCATTGATTGTGTATTACGGGATTAAATCATTCTATTGTATTAAACTAGACGAGTACTAGTATATAGCAACAAAAGTTTTAGCGATAAATAGTTATAGTGATATTTTGGTTACTCAAACCTTTAACAAAATAATTATAATATATCTTACTATAAAATCAGTTCTTTATCTTGCGGTTCGTCTTATTATATAAAGAAAAACCAAAAAGTCAAAAGTTGAAACTAAAAAAGGAAATGTTGAAAAAATATATTTCAAAAGAAACTATTAATACACATCGAAAAAATGGGTTGACCGGGACTTCAAGCTTAGGGTTGACCGTTTTAGACAAGAATGTTTAGTGGACTTGGATTGTGGGCATTTATATTGGTTGAAAGCCTTTTTAGGCCCAAACTTAATCCAAAAAACAATTAAAATATAGTCAATTAATAGACACACCTAACACGGATAAACTCAACCACACACTCCTATAGTCCCTATCTAACTTCGGTTAAAGACAACACGAGATAAACTCATACAAACTCCTATCTAACTCGGTTAAAGACAGAAAAAATAATCATCGGATTGGATATTTTAGATAATCGATCAATAACGTAAACATATTATAATGAGAAGATTGATAAAAGGTAAAATTCAAAATCTTATTTAATTGCTTATATCTATGAAAATATGGTAATTGATTGGAATATGTGATTGATTTGAATATTAGAAAGTTCAGTAAACTTGCTTAATTTGTTTATTAATAGTAAAAATATGATTGTTGGAATATTAGCACTAGAATTGCGAGCTATTTGATAAAATACCCACTAATTTTTATAAAATTTAAAGTTTTCACATGTGAAAAGTTTAAAAATTTGTTTGTTAAACATTTTAAATGCCGAATTCAAAATCTAATTTAATTGCTTAGATGTATAAAAACATGATGATTGATTGGAATATGTGATTGATTAGAATATTAGAAACTTCAGTAAGCTTGCTTATTTTGTTTAATACTAGTGCTAATATGATTGATTGGAATATTAGGAATAGGACACAAACTATTTGATAAAATACCCAAATAATTTAGAAGAAAAGTTTAAAGTTTTCACATATGAAAATTTATTTGTTTGTTAAAGCTTTTAAATGAGAAAATGAAACTAATAGTTACATATGTAATTGTTTGTTTATCTTAACAGAAATTAACTATGAAGAACCCAAAAAGAATAACAAAAGCATTGTTGAGAAGAAAATTACGAGAAAAAGAAGAACAAGAAGCCAAAAAGTAAAAGATGATGAAGCAACAAAAAAGAAAAGGAAGAAAAGACGAGGAAAATACGAGCTTCTACTTCTTCTAAGAAGTTAAAAACAAACAAGAAAAAAGACCAAAAACAAAAAAATTATAAAAAGAAAGTTACTATTAGAACAAAGGCAGTAAATAGCAGCTCTTTTTTTCAACTATGAACGTTTTAAATGCGAGAGAAAATGTTTGATTGAAATGGGGTTTGGAAGTTTGATTGGTATGAAGATACATGAAATTCAGTGCTTTAGGATATTATGTTATTTCAAAGTTTGACATTGAAAAATGAGGTTTTAGTTAAGTAATGGTACTATTGATGTTCGAAGATAAAGTTCATCAAATTTTGGGTATTTGTTGGAGATTTCAATAGAGTGTTTGGAAGAAAGAAATGCAGATGATCCGTTCCTCAAAGAGTGGTTCCAACAGTTTCAATCAAAATCGGAAAAATAACATCAGACCAAATGATATAATGGATGTTATAATTTCAACAAATGATTCTGGCAACCTATTTAAAATGAACTTTCTAATGCTCTTTACTTGAACACGATGGGTATGTGTGAATCTTCAGGGCATGTAGCATCTATTTTGACAAATATAAATGATGCTATCCGGAGAAACGAGAAACTGTAAAATTGGAGCAAGTTCATAATTGATTGTTTAGAACCAAGCATTCGAAAATGGAATTACAAAGTTTCAAACTACTTTGTTGGTCCGTCCTTTTATGACTGTAGTAATCATTCATTATATATAAAATATATATATTGCTTATATAATTTGTATGAATTTAATATTAACATAAAATTTAACATGCATTGTTATATCTTGACTCAACAAGATGTGACGTTTTCAATTCCTAGAAATAGGCGGCTATATTGAGTGGAAATCAGTTTTCATGAAGTTAGAAAAATAGAACTTGAGGAAGGAGGTTTGGTTTATTACCAAAACAAGAGGATATTATTGGGGTACGACTTAGAATCTAAGGTACTTTTTTCTCTAAAATTTTGTATAATTTTTCCCAAGTGAAAAAATCATTAAATATTATATGCTAACATAAAATTTAATTTACTTATTTTTTCTTAAACAGCTTCTTTGAAAAAAATGAATCGAATCTTTGATGTCTTTGATTGATGAGAGGAAAAGTTAAATGAGTTGTTAAATGAATCAATTAGAAAATTTCCGATCAAAAGATAAATGATTTGAAGAAATTTGATGATATCTTTTCTAATGATATAAATGATAAAGGTTAGTAATATATCTGATTTTCAATATTTATATAACTAGAGTGTATTTCTCTATTAATAGTTGTAAATGTTCTTATGATTTAATAAAAGCAGTTGAATCTTGGAAATAATGTTGATCATTTAGGAAGAATCAATTGATAAATTTTTTGAAGATCTTTGTAATAACAATGTTGGTACAAGCGTCAGGTAAAGATGCTTCTATTTCAAGTTTATACATAATTAAGTAGAAAACATCATATATTTTTATCACATCCATTGAACTCTGTAAGTTTAACCAAAAAGTAGAACACTTGCCTCTCTTTGACTGATATGATTCTAATATTATTGATTCTGTAACAATTCATTCTTTTACATTAGCAAAAGTTAGGCATGGGACATCCTTTTTTGAAAAAAAATCTATACTTGCACATGTGAAAAATCTATACTTGCACATGTGAAAAAATCTATATTTGCACATGTAAAAAATTTAAATGATTAGATATCTTTTTTAATGATATGAATGATAAAGGTTAGTAATATATAGGATTATTAATATTTATAAAACTCAAATATATTTCTTTATTAAAAGTTAAAAATATTCTCATGATTTATTATGTAGAGAGAAAACAATGCAAATGATGAGTTTGTTGAAGATCCACGGGAAACAATACGGTAAAGATGCTACTACTTGATATATTCTTAATTAGTAGTTGCTAATCTATAAGATTTAATGAAACATGAAGATGCTTAAAAATAAGAATGTTGTTGAACTCTAAACTACACAATGAGTAGGTTAAATTTGATACACTTTGATTCATATGCACATGGTCCCCTTCAAACAAAATGGAAAATCCACTTGTCAAAACATTGAAAATCTCACGAACACAAACTACATACTAGAATGCTTTCGTACATGGATTTGAACTTGGAATTTTGATCACAAGTGTTTAGGATGCCAATTTGCCTTATAATTTTTTAATGTTGATACTTTAAACCTACAAAAAAGCGATAGTGTAATGCTTTGTTTTCATGTCCAAAAACATAGGCATAGGACATCCTTTTTACATATTATGCGATCCGAAGTTGGTTTGTAACAAAATTGTTGATTTGGATGTTTTTGATCAACTTAGCCAAAGCTCACATTTAACTGGCAGCGCAGAATTCCCTCACAGATGTGATATGCCTTATGATGGTATGTTTGAAATGCCTCTTTGCTGGTCTTTGGAAAAGTTCCTGGCGGTTTGAATGAATATATTCTTCTTGTGGTCCTAATGAAGGTCACGATTCTTGATGGGGATGCTATTCAAGAAGAAAATGATGAAAAGTTTCAAAATGATATTTGTTAGGTCACTAGTTTTACAACACAAGCATCAATAGAAGAAATAGATGAAGAGATGATCGGTTGAACCCTTATCTACACACACGAATATAATAGAGAAAGGTTAAAGCAAAGATTGAAATAGAAAAGAGAACAACCAACCTTCAAATGAAGGTTTACAAGAGTATTTATAGGAGGGAAGCTAGAGCAACACTCCTAGTTCCCTTCCTTTCTCCTATAGGCTTGGGCCTAAGCTCATGGGCCTTCTACATAAGCTTAAGGCTAATAACAAACATAAAGGCCATAATTAAGCTAACTATTACATATGAGTAACTAACACTTGAATAAAGGTTTAGGAGTGATTCCAACAATCTCCCCTCAAGTGTTGGTGATGAAAAATGGTGAAGGCGTTGATGTAATAGTAGCTTTGGCGTCTTCTGACATTCTTCTTTCTTGTGAGAAGAATTGCCTTGATTTGAACCATCTCCCGAGTGTAGCGAGATAGTTTTCTTTGAACGGTTATGCTTTGACGTCATCTTTAACTTTGTTCTTTGATCATTGTTCTTTGTGATGAAAGTGATAGTATGTTGTTGTTATGCGCATCAAGTCGCCTCAGTGCGCCCATTTTGCTTCATGTCTCCGTCTTTCTCCAACATGCCACACACTCTTTTACGTTGGATTCTGATCTGATGAAGTTCTTTAAGTCTTTAACTTTGTAGATTCTTTGATTTGACGAAGAATCATTCGACTTTGTGTTGCTTTAAAATAGAACTTCTTTGATGATGTTGTTGGTGTGAACAAGTGGAGAATCTGCGCGATCATTCGGCTCGAGCTTCCATAAGAAGAAAACATAAAAACGATTAGTAATAAGCGGATTTCGGCACTTACAAGTTTGAACTTCGAGAGTGTTGATAGCATAGTGTGAAAACACAACTCTAATTCTTACAAAGGCCATTCTGATCGGAGTCCCACAAGTGAGAGATCCACGATGTACGAAGTACACCTACGATTGAATGAGTCATTGAGGTACACGGCATCACCTCACCTGACGTGAGCCGTTTGAGACCACTAAGCGCAATCCACGAGGAGTTGCCGAAGTGACCTGTTGTCGAGGCACTTTGATGTTGACCACTGCGAGGAGTTTCCATTCAATCGAGGATCACAAATGTGAACCTCTCATAAATGTTCTCGACGTTGCTAAGATCGTGAAGGACTCGATAAAGTACCACTGAAATTCTTATTGTTGAATGTCAAGTGATGAAATGTCAAGTGTACCTAAGAGATCTTTTGATGAATCTCGTGGCTCTAGACTCAATGTGCATTTTGGTTTTCTGGCGGAGACTAGGGAGAGGTCTCCTTCTTCAATACCGGCAAATCTCTAAGAAGAAAGTAGTTTACGTAGGGTCCCCTGTGAGAATGAAACAAGCTTCTGTTGAGAGAAACTTGAGTGGTTAAGAAGGTTTAGTGCATCGTCAGGGTCCATGAAGACTTTTAATCTTCAATACGGTGTCATCTAGTGACAACGGTAGCATATGAATTGAACGGTGTACGCCTAAGTTGAATAATCTAGAGGGCTATTTCTTTTCACCCTTTTCTTTGCATTTCTTTTAATTCTTCAACTCCTTCTTTCTCCGATTCTCATTTCTCCTTTTTATAATCATACCTAAGGACTCCTTGGGTAGATCAATCCACTCCGGATCATAGGACGGTTAATTCTAACCTTAGTCACCTTATAACTCCATGACTAACCTATGTTGCCATAAAACCATTTACTTGAAAAATCTCTCAACAGTGTTTATGAATGAAAACATTTTTGAACCCTTGTTGAGATGAGATTTTGCATAAATACTTCCCCTCCACATGTGCTTAAGAGTTTTAACGGTTAAATGCAGTGAGGAAAGAAGCGCGCACATTTTGAATTGATCAACTCAAGATAGACATTCCCCGCGAGACGGTTACGTGGCATAGTTAAAGAGTTGCATTGTCGGCTTTTAGGTGACAATTAGCTCTAATAACTACCTTGAAGGTGTAGACAATCCTCGAAAGGTTGTCAAACCCGTCGGAGTTCATGTCTACCAAGAGTTTCTCGAATGGTACATTCTACTCGGACAAGTCCTTTGCGAGACGTTTACATCACTAGCGAACTAGCTTGAAATTATTACCCGTCCCGGACAAGTCTTTTCGAGTTACTAGCAGTTTAGAGCTCGTCAATTCATGGGTTAAGGTCTTTTTACACGAGAGTTCATATAGCAAATTACAACATATTTCTTATCACGTATTTTTTCTCCCCCTAAAAAATGGCATATAAGATGTTATTTTTGAAAAGTTGAGAATAAATATGACCATTTAAGTGTTCGGGAAGAATGACCACTTTGGGAACAATTTGTGAACAAAGATTTTAGTTAAGTACTCCAACGAGTGATATAAAACGGTTGAGGTTTTGAAAATCATAAGGGAAAGTACTTGTTCTTTTGAGCAAAACCTTGAAAAATGAAAGGTTTGATAGGTTTTACTCAAAAGTAAGCTTTAAACTCCTTTTATAAGGATTGTGGCAGGCGTACCACATGGTCCTTTATTTACAATGCGGGTTGTACACGTAATATGTGCACAAGCCATTGACATAATAGATCATACATCCAAATTTATTATGAAAGAAGCGAGTTCAAGGGTACCAGTTAGTCGAGAGATGTCGCGGGGTGTGAATCGGGCGTTGGCCGATGATGTTTCTCACGGGTCGACCACCAACATAGCTTTCAATCTTACGGGCGATCCTTATCAACCAGTTCATCAATCATCATGATGATCCTCTTCACATCCCCGATCACGAGAATTCCATCGCTTAGGAGACCCGATCTTCTGATGTATATCCTTCAACCGATAAGCCAATCCATCCCTAACCAACTTCAAAGTGTGATCTCCAAACTTGTGAAGATCTCTGCACGCCATCAAGCAATTTCTTTGAAGTTCACTGCGGTAGACGACGCCGAATGGTTTGCTGATGAGTGTAAGTTGTGAGAGCTGGTTGATGTCGGGAAGATCAACGTGGTGGAGTAGAATTTACATGGTCGATAAGATTCAACCGGTAGGAGATCTTCTACCGCGTTCTTTGATAATATCGTCGATGAAGATGAGCCTGACTTGATGAATTCACGTTGTACTTCGGTGGAGAATTGTCTCATACGACCCTGTACTTTGGCAAGGTACATGTCTTGGATGTCGTTGATAGACAAATTCTCAAAGTCGACAGGAAATGCATAATCCCTTTCTTCTTGTCGTTTGACCACGATATTCTTTAGGAAGGTGTAGTCCCACTTGATGAAAGATCAGCGTGTTTGATGGCAACGATACTTTTAGACTGAATCACGCATGTTGAGACTTTTGAACTGGCGGCTCGTAGTAGATTCTTCGGTTCGGCCAATGATGAATCCGTCAGATTGCATCTCGGTCGTATGCTTCCACTTTGTTGGAGAACAAGTTATTGACACGTTCCTCGATGGCTATGGGATTGAGTATATAGGCTGCTGGGAATGGAAGTGTCAAGGATGTAGCGTATTTCCTTGAACCATCGCCACCATGTAGAAGAAATTCTAGGTCTTTGTTGAAGAAATATCTGAAAAAATTCTCGGTTCATCTGGTTGTAATTGTTGGTAGAGGTTTGACAGTCGGTGTAGTATGGAGGGTTGTTCCGTTTAGTGAAGTCGATGTTTGCTTCAGGGTTGAGCCAATCCATGTTGTTAGACATAGCTCGAGCAATGTTTTCAAGGTGATATTCGACCTCGATGGCACTTTCGAGCTATCTTTCCACAGTTGGAAAGCTTCATTCTTGATTCGCCTCAACTCGGATTTAGTCATCTTCTTCACATGGAACTTTTCTTGCATAATCTTAGCATGCTCCAATGTATTACCGTCTACAAGATCTTGACCTTCTTCAGGGTAGGGAGTGGAATTGACAAGTGTAGAAAACCATTCAAATTCCTCTGTGGTTTCTTCATCTAGCCATGATAGGACGTCGGCCTTGAGCGCTTTTCTTCTTTTCTTAGGCCTAGATGAAGGTTTTGGTTTCTTTACTTGTTTGGGAGAGGTGGGTTGTTGTAGGGGCTCACGGACTTCCTCATCGTTACCACCCGTATACTCAAAGTAATCACCGGTTTTTGAGTGGGGGTGGCAATTCGGAAGAATCACGAGGTTTATCTCGTAAGAGCGAGGGAGGAGGACCTTTGTTGGCGGGGAGGCCATTGGGGAGGATGTGGCATGGAAGATGATTCACCAGACTTCTTTTGTCGTTTAGCTTCATCATTCTTATCACGATCCTTATCTTCATGTCTCTAGGACGTTTGGACCTTCGGCCGAATGCATGCTTGAGTTGGTAGTCCAACAATGCTTGAAACAGCTTTCCTTCATGAAGTAAATGTCCCGGTCGTTTAGACATTTGTGTGACAAGCTTGGCCACCATTCATTATCGAAAACTACATGATCAGATGGATTGATTGTGACGGTTAAGGGTGTTGATCTTATAGTTTGCTTGGCTATCGCATAGATTGGATATAGTTGTCTGGTAAACATCTCCTTTGTGACTTTAGGAGCGATATCCAGAAGGTACTTGTGAGTGTAGCCTTCGATCATTCTGTCCATTTTCCCTTGTAGATCATCCTGCATGAGCTTGTACATACTCCCTTTAATTCGCATCTTGTCATTCTCATGTAGATCGTATTTGGTCAACAAACCAATTCAGTTTTTACATGAAACATGTCCTTCTTTCGACTTGTTGGGCGGCTTTCACAATTCTTTCATGAGTATGAGAAATCCAAGATCGAGGTGGTTTCTTTACTAATTTGGATGTTGATTTGGTTGATTTCTTTGATGGTGGTGGTGAAGAATGAGAAGATGAATCTGATGATGATGAGATGTGAGGAGACTCTGGGTCCTTTGGTGGCTCAGAGGTTTCTTCCTTTGATCGTGCAAGACTATCTAGAAGAAACTTATCATACTCAACATCTTCTTCAGTTCAGGACTTAGCTTGATCATCGCTGGCTTTGGCTGCAGCTTCTTCATCGGCTTTGGCTTTGCCTTCTTCATCAGCTTTACCTTCTCTAACTTCTGACTCAGGTTCTTGATAGCATACTCAAGAGTGTCTTCAACACGTGTTTGTTGTTGTACCAAAGTGGTGGCACCAGATCCTTATCGGGTTGATTAACATCGGGATCACGGTGAAGGTTGGACGCACCACTTGACCTGGGGCCACCCATTTGTTCTTGAGCAAATTGTTTTGCCAGCGTGTTGAAGTCTAGCAATTTGAACTTCTTCTGTATGATTTATCTAGTTGCTCTTCATCACTTTCGAGCTTTCATCATATGGCACAAGTGCAGTCTTTCCTTTGCCATGTTAGGCTATTGGACTAGGAGTTTTGTGATGGAGTGTCATCCTTTGCGATTTGAGTAGTGGACCTCTTCGTCGATTGTGTATTTTGAGCTTTCGTCCAGTAGCTTTCTTTGTGGTTCAGGTGTAGGAATAGGAGCGGCTTCCTTGGAGGGAACTTTCTTCTTTGGAGTAGGTTTCTCTTTGGGACCTTCTTTGACTCTCTATGCTTATTGCACTTCCGGCACTTCCTCTTACGTTTCTCCAGTAGGAGTTCGGAAAAGATTTTCATCGAGATGACCAACTTTGCCTTCTCTTTGCTACTTATACCTTTTGTATGTTTCAAGCTTTTTGATTTCATTAGTCGAGAAGGTGATCGAGGCAACACGGCACCTGTTTCTTTGTTGTCGATTCCTTGATTACGATAGAAAGGATAGTTCGGACAACGTCATGATTAGTCGGGGTCATTGAGCCTCTTGGGAATATCGGGATTAAGTCCAAGTGCTCTCTGGATCAAAAGCTTTGTGTATCCGACATAGGGAATCTTTGAGCCAAGCTTCTTGTGAAATGTCATCATGTCATCCCATATCAGAGCTTCGATTTCAATGTCCTTCTTATTGATCAATGACCAGAAGACTTGCAGTTCCATGAGCTTGGATGCTCATAGCCTTTATCCGCGACCGAGAGAGACTTAGTGATGATTATGTAGAGTGTTCTCCACGGTTGAGGAATGTTCTTAAGCTCCACGTGAGAGTGCTTGTTAATAATTCTGGCAGCTTCATCATAGCCAATATCAAGTAGAAATGCGAGAGCTGTCTCTTGGTAGGTGTGGCAAAGAAGTCGGTTGGCACGATGTGCGGAATGATAGAACAGCCCGTAAGTGCGGGAGTGATGGTGACTTGTTTGTGATTAAGTTCATGCTTTGTCACGCACTTTGACCAGCATGTGATCTCGTGAATTCGAGTACTGAATGTAGATTTGGTGCTTGTAGCGAGTGTGAGGCATGTTGCAGTAGGGATGATTCCTTAGGTACCCTAGGTTGTTCTTTCCAATCTTTCTAGGATAGCCATTGGGGAAGATATCGGCAATTGTGAGAACTTCTGGTGCATCCACATTCATTTGTGCAACCATGTCGTGATCTGAAATAACATTAGCCAATAGAACCAACATATCGAAAGACATAATGTTAGTCAACAGAAGGTTTTATTGTCTAATTATTGAATGTATGCATTCTAATGATTGTTCACGAGTCCTAAGTCACTTGTTTGTCAATAGTCAAAGGCGTCGTGAAATGTTTTTCGTGAGTTAGTTAACTTTAAGTTTTAAAGTTTATGTTATCACTTATAGTTCACAACATATCAAGCGTTTAAGTTTATTAGTGACATTATTGGTTTCATGGCGATATGATTGGTTTATTTACAAGTTTGTACCGTAACAATTCAAAATGAAGGTCAATCAAGGCTTAGCGTAGAAATGATAAAGTTATGCGTAAGCAGAAGAAGTATATGCGTGGCGCGAAAAGCTTCGCGTAGGATCCTACTTCGGTAAGAAATGTTACGCGTAGGAAAAGGAACCTTATGCGTGGGGCTTACGCGTAGGTATATAAGACCTTACAGCGTAAGCACTGCGTAGAGTAGACCTTATGCAGAGTCACTGTTTACGCATATCCTTCACAGGATACGCGTAGTCCCATTGTAGAACCTTATGCGTAGAGATTCAAATGACCTTGATTCTGAATTTTAAGCGTAGCAAGCACAAATAAAATCATCAAATCATCAATCTTAACATGCATAGTCATATTAAAGTTACGGCATAAACATGTTAAACATTATGGCGTAGAAACACATACGCGTAGGTCAAAACCCTAAGGGTTATGAATAAGATTTCTAACCATGGAAATTACCAAACTTTTAGGTAGGTCTAAGTGTTGTGAGTCTATAAACCAAGTTATAACATCCAGTATGAGATGAATCAAAAATACCCAAACTTAAGAACTTTAAACCTAATTCTAATTCGAATTATTAGTGTTTCGGGTTGTTATAGGGCCGGATATCATTAATTCAACATCATATTACCATCACAAAACAATCTTTTGACCAAAAACCTTCACATTTGAAACACCCAATCGACTTAAGAACCCTAATTTTGAAAAACCTTCAATTTGTGTTTCTGGATGGATTTAGAGGATAAAATTAGTATCATTGATGTTAAAGACATGTTTTGACACAATCTTTTTAACCACAAACACCCATTCTTGATTATGAGTTCATACGCTTATGCGTAGAACACAAAAACAATCATAGACAAAATTTGACCGTTGGATTCGTGTAAAAATCAAAACCTATGTTTGTAAACATGTTAAGATCATGAAACAACTTACAAATTGATGATCAAACAATTTGAAGAATGAGCGAAATCTTATTAGGATTGGTTAGGTTTATGAGTAATAAATGTGATGAATATTTTAGGTGGAGTGTTTTTATTAAAAATAACTTTAAACTTTAGGCAGTTTTGGTCCCTCCACCTTTTCCATTTTCATACAAAGCCATTTAACTTCCATTTTGGTTACCAAACAAAGATTTTAAGAAAAACTTGGCGACACTCCCCTCGACTTAAGAAAATAATGAAAGGTTATAATTTTAGTCCGAGTGTCATTTAACAAAAAGTTTACCACCATTGATACAAGAAACAGTAGGTATAGAATAACATGCAAGTACACAAATGTTTTGAAGCAGTTTAGTATTAATTTTCTCCCCTCACACTTGATCGGAAAAATCTTGAATTTTGAAAGATTATAGAGTGTTGATGGAAGAAATGTACTTGCCATGTTGTAAGAAAAAAATAGATTAGAAGAATATTTTTGTTGTTTTATCAGGTTTTATATTTTTGTATTTTGTTTTGAAAAAGAAAAATTATTTACAAAAGAGATTTTGGTGTTTGACGGTTTTAAAACTGTTTTAGGAGTTCATCCAATTCCTCTTGAGTCAAACACCTCATACCAATCCGGTGGACCAACTCATTAAACCTAGCGGAGGCAAGGCTTTGGTGAAGATCGCCAATTGGTATTACGTACCCACAAAATATAATTCAATAGTATACCTGTTCCGTGATCCTTGATGAAATGATATCGAAGATCGATGTGCTTTGATTTCGAGTCTGGCCTGAGTTGCGAGATCGCAATGGCACTCGATTGTCGCAGATACATCGGGATTACGTCAAATCGTAACCATAGTCTTTGAGTTGTGTTCTCATCCAAATGACTTGAGCACAACACGACATGGCTACATATTACTGCGGTTGAGGACGGCGACGTACAATCCTGCTTCTTCGATTGCCATGACACCAGTTTATCACCAAGAAATTGTAAAGCTCAAGAAGTACTTTTCCGTGAGTCTAAGCATCTGCGTGGTCGTATGAAAAGCGATTAGTTCAAAACCAGAATCCTTGGATACGGATCCCCAGTTAATGGTTCCCTTTATGTCGAGAATTCTTTTAGCCTCAGAGAGGTGGGTTTAGTTGGTCGCGGCGATAGCGAGCAAAGATATACGGCAAAGACAATATCAGTACGCTAGGTACATTAGATACATGAGAGATCCAATAATACTACGGTATTTTGTAGGGTCCACAAATTTCCCATGTAAATCAGCATCTAGCTTCTTGGTATGAGCCATTGGTGTGGCATAGGTGTCACAGTTTTGCATTCCAAATTTGTTTAACAATTCAAGGGCATATTTGGAATGACTCAAGAAAATACCACGGGGTGATTGATGAACTTGTAGTCCTAGAAAGAACGTAAGTTCACCCATCATGGACATTTCAAAATGTTTCTTCATTAGTTTTGCAAAAGCGATTGAGTACTTTTTATGTGTTGACCCAAAAATGATGTCATCCACGTAAATTTGAACAATTAAAATATGTTCCCCGTGATATTGTATGAAAAGAGTTGGGTCAACCGAGCCTTTGGTGAAATTATTGGCAATGAGGAAAGATGATAGCTTATCGTACCATGCAGGGGCTTGTTTGAGACCATCTGAGCTTTGTTCGGTTTGTAGACATGATTAGAGAAGCGGGATCAACGAATCCTACGGTTGGCTGACATAAACCGTTTCTTTAAGTTGTCCATTGAAGCGGTTTTGACATCCATCGAAGGCCGTCATATTCATATGAGCAGCGAGCGCGAGAAATATCGGCGACCTCAAGGCGAGCAGCGGAGCAAAAGATTCTTCAAAGTCAATACCCTCTTCCTGACGATAACCCTTAGCCACAAGCGTGACTTATTTACGATAATGTTTCCTTGACATCAATTTGTTTTCCAAATCCATTTTAGACCAATGGCGTAGACCCACTTTGGTCTTTCAACAGTTCCCATACTTCAAGAAGTTTAAATTGGTTGAGTTCTTCCTGCATGGATTCAATCCAGTTGTCCTTTGTCATTCGTCTTTGATGTTTTTAGGTTGAATTGGCAACGGTGAGTGCATAAATGCAATGTTCACCATCTTGTGAAGGCGTTGTCTCGTAACGGCTGGTTGATTCGGGTTGCCAATAATATTTTCCAGAGGATGGTCTTTTGTCCATCTATGTGTGGAGGTTGATGTTGGTATACATTGTGCAGATTTTGAGGATTCAAATGGCTTGTTGAAGATTCCGCGACATCGGGTGTACGGATCTCATTAGCAAGCGGGTTAAAGAAGCATTTGGATCAAAATCTGCAGTGGGGGTACTTCATTGAACATCATCAGCGGTTCATCATTGTTAGAAGCGGTTTGTTCAAGCTGTTGTGTTGGAGTCAGCGGTGGTGCTTCTTCAACCGTAGTTGTTGTAGCGAGTGTATCGGTATAGAGTATTATCGGTTGGCGGCGGAAAGCGGCGGATACACGGAGCACGTTCATCAATATCGTCAGCGAACAGTGAGACAAATAACCTTTCCATTTGTTGTGAGTAAGGTCGGGGCTTTGTTGGTGATGATGGGGTTTGGGGAAGTTTAGCGGTTGTGACCGGTTCCAAGCTGTTATACTCGAGAAGCATTTCGGTAAGTTCATCAAAATGAGCATGAATCGTTTCCATAACCTCCTTTGTTAAGCGATTCCAGATTCGGAAGCCTTTAGAATTATCAAATATCCTATAAAGACTCCAATGTCGCTTTGGCTTTGAGCTTTCAAAGTCATCGATCATTATTAGGATAGCAAAGAGATCCAAATACATGAAAGTGTTTGAGATTAGGTTTTCTGTTGTGGACAAGCTCGAAAGGTGTTTTGTTGTGGCGTTTGTAATCATAGACGGTTTGAGTATAGCATGCGGTAGATCACTTACGCCCATAAGTCACGGAAGTTTAGCATTGATTAACATTGTTCTTGCGGCTTCCACTTGGTTCGTCTTTCAACAACTCCGTTTGTTCGTTATGCGTATAGATGTTGCTGAATTCCCACTTTCTCATAAAATTCGCGAAGAGTTTGGTTAACAAATTGATGACTCATGCGATTACGATTTGTCGAGCGGTGTTTGTAGTGAACTTGTATTTTAGAGAATGATGATCATCTGTATTAGATGAATAATAGCAGCAGATGTAGTTTATGCTTTTATGTACTAGCACTATAAATATGATTAATGAAGATAATAACTGAGGTTTCATTGCATGGTATCAGACTTAGTTCCTTGGCGTTTGGCCATTGCTTAAATGTCATGTCAAAGCTAGCTCGTTTATTATGCTAACAACAATCGCTTGTTCGAGATCTGATGCTTAGTAAATAAATTCAGCATGAATGCAATCGTATTGTCATATAAGTCACGCAGAATCATTCATAAACCAAATCATTTACGATTAGATTGGCTACAGTCTGATTATTCGCCAGTAACTATGATTGTAGTTTCGTTTGTATTCCAATCGAGCTTGATTTGCTATTGAAGGTGATGAATGCAATCGATGTGTGACTTAGTTTATGTACTAGCACTATAAATGATTGAAGATAATGGGTTTCATTATTCAACGAGCTTGATCTTTACTTCAAAGAAAGTAGACCCAAGTCCAGCGTGAATAGTCATCAACAATTACTAAGATGTAGCGTTTGCCATTGATCGTTTGCAGCGCGCCGGGCCACACAAATCCATGTGAAGAAGATGAAGCACATCTTGAGAGCGTGTTCCACCTTTGAAGAAAATGAGCAGAGTGCTTTTGCCTTGTTCACAAGCTGAGCAAAGGTGATCTTTAGAATACAAAAACCATGGGAGTCCTTCAACTAGTTTGTGTCGAGCAAGGTTGGTGATGGTTTGAAAGTTTAGATGTGAGAGCGGCGGTGCCATAGCCAGGATTTTGTTGATGTTGCCTTTGAAAAGATGGGAGAAGAAGCAACCATGTCTTGCATAGAGATAGTGTAAAGACTTGAATTACCGAGCGGACATAAGGTCGTTTCCTTGTAGATCACGAATGAAACAAGATTTCTCCCTGACAGCAACCTCCAATCTCCATCACAGAACCTCTTGAAAGCGATTGTGAGAGGCCTTCCACATAATAAACCCTGCTAATTTCGATGTTCCCATTGATATAGTCTCAGTAGCCCATGATAGGCTGCGTGATCATTCGAATCGGCGGTGCCAATGAACTTTGCACTAAAGTTTGATAACAATTTAAGATTGCATGTCATGTGTCGGGAACATCCGCTATCAACAATCTAGAGAATGATCATCGTATCACCGCATTACACACGGGCGACACGGATGGAATAGAAGTAGATGTGGAACCGAGAAATGTTAGAGGGTTCCGACAGTATAGTAGACATACACACATCAATAGCTTTAGGTATCCATTTAAATCCTAGTGTGTTATATATCCATTTCTTCCATCTCCAACTAGTATTTGCTTTAGTCTTAGTGAATGCACTAGGTGGTACTACATTCCTAGGAGGTGAAACGGAGCTACAGGGGACAACAAAGCGTTTCTTAGAATCTAAAGATGGCGGTCTACCAAGCACAAACTTAGAAAGATTAGTGGGCCTAGAGGTATTCCGGTTCTTAGGATTCCTTAGACGAGAGATGATAGCTTTAGCAACACATTTATCATGACAATCAGAATTCATACTTTTACGACAAATAACACAAGGTGCATCGGACTGAATATCAAAAGTGCTTAATGGTTTAGCATTCGTTACATCACTATTTCTATTACATTTGCGAGGCCAATATCTATAGTGGAGGCAACGTGAGTCTTATTCATAGTCCTAGGGTGTTCTTCTACTTTAGCATTCTTTATTGATCTTTTCTTAGGTCGCCACTTCCTATTCTTCGATGTAGTGCTCTTAAGTGAAGTCGCGGACGTTTGGAAAAAACGCAACTATTCTGTTTGATAGAAGGAAGCACGTTTGCAACTTGTGATTTGGCAGTAGTGATTCTAGGTTCACGATTACTAAGTGTTCCTGGGGCTATTCTCTTAATCACGGTAGGCGGAAGTTGTTCATACTTTCTAACATTTCTCTTAACTTGAAGATAGTGTGAATCAGATCTTGATTTTCGGCCGTATTTCGAGCAAAATTCATGACTTCTTTAGTGTGTGCAAGATAATGATCAAGTTCATTTGATGCTTCATCACGAGTCTTTTGAGTAAATCAAATATGACACCATATTCCTTTTAACTTTTACAAGTTCTTGTTCATATTTTGAGATTTGACACTTAAAGACACGTTTTGATCATCCAGTTGCTCAATTTTAGGATCAGAAGATTTGTCACGCAACTGGCGATTTTGTGTTGAAAAGCAAGTTGTTGATCGTGAATATCTTTTTGACACCAATTAAGGCGGCGTATTGCATTTGAAAGTTCGTTTGACAATCGTTTATTTTCAACTTTTAAGGACTCGATCTGAAGCACATTATCGGTGTTCTCAACATTTACCACAGAATCAACGTGTCGGAGAGATATAATCAAATGCATATGACAAAGAATTCAATAACACAACATTATGGACATCAACACAGATGACATCTTCCAAGAGTCGATCAACATCTTTTCTCAACATTTCTTTTTTACGTTTAGTATTAGAAATAGATGTTTCTGTTTTCTCGAAAACGACCTTCATCAATCAAAGTTCCTTATGAAAGTCCCTTTCCCAAGACAATGCACAACTTTTCAAATTTTTAACATTTGGTAAAGATTTTTCTGAAAAATATCTCTTTGTTCTCGCGCTTGATTGAAAATGTTGAACTTTGATTTCAGAATGATATTCTATCTCATGTTGTAAAGTTTGAGGTCAGCCATGAAAAGGTCAAAATATAAAGAATTTTGCGATTTTAGGGTTTTGAGTTTACTTCACTGATGGAAGGTAAAGGACCATAAGTTTGTGCATAATCTGGTTTGGGATTAACATTAGAAGACTCAGGCGTTTTTATGATAATCCTTGGTGTGTTAGAAGAATCCGTTGGTGTGGCGAAAGTGACCGCTTTTGAATAGTTAAAAGGTTTGTTGTAAACAACATTTTCTAATTTTGATCGACTCTCGTCTTATGCATCTAATTCCTCTTGACGATGATATTCAACAACACTCATAACAGAATTATCAATTTTATATTGCCTTTGGAAACCAGGGATTTGGTTTGAATGCTTTGGTTGAAAGCTTAGGTTTATGTCGGCAAGATTCGGTCCATATCCATTTGGATTGGGTTTTAAAGTAAACTTTTCAATGGCGGTGACCGACTCGCCATGTTTGTAAAAACAGTTTTAAACTCTTTAAGTTTGTTTTGCAAGCCGATGATTTCTTCAAGATGATCATCTATTCGTTTAGTTGAATGCTTTTGTATCAGAGAACTGTTTTTGACAAGTTAACAACTTCACCTTAGCTTTTTGATTTTCCAAGGTGAGGCGTTAATTTGCTTTTATGTTCATGTTTAGTTGTTCTATTTAGGACAACAAAGCATTCTTCAAGCGGCTAGATCAGCATATGTCTGTCTTTCTAAATATTTTTCGTTTTGATGAGATTTGGCAAAGTCTGCTTCAAAACCGTTTTTCGTTTTTCTTGAGTTTTGAAAAAGTTGAGTTGCTTTTGTAAACATTCAAAATCCTTGTTAACAGTGCATTTTTGCATTTCAAGTCCTAATTAATGGCATGACATTTTTCCACTATGGTTTGATGGTCTTGTATTAAACGAGCAAAATGCGGATGAGGCAAAAGTTCGGTGTTCAGCGTGAGTCACAACATGATCATTCTTGAGATCCTCAGTATAACCACAGTCAATTTGATTATCAAAGGAAACCGTTTGGTCATCTTGATCGTCAAATATAACTACGAGGTCTAGTTGAAAATCGTCGAATGAGATGTGGGCGACTCATTTTGAATTTATGAGCTTGCCGTTCAGATGTTGGCGGAGATATGAGATCGAGAGATAAATATGGTTTGTTCGGTTTACACGAGACAAGCCATCGTGTCATACACTGGGCTGTGTCACTCATGTGTAACTCATGCATATTAGCCATCAACATACTTGTGCATTGGCACGCAAGTCCTCCATCATCATGAGTGCATTTGCCATAAAGCTCGTTCTTTGTGCGTGAGAGTTCCACGGCTTCATCCTTAAGAGCCAAAAAAGAGCCTCTTTGTGATAAGCACTTCCCTTGTGTCTCGGCTTTGGGCATGCATTAGCAGTGTCCCTTCTCATTGCAGTTGTAGCATCGAAGACCATTCAACCCATTTTGAGCATTTCCTGTTCCACCACTTGAGCTCGATTGTTATTCCTACCACGGCATTAAACCCTTGACCACGCCCATCGGCGACCATAACCACGATTCGAACTTCAACTCGTCCATTGTTCACAAGCGACTTGATTCCTTGTATTAGATGAGGAGCGAATACGGTTGTTGGATTTGTTGGTATAACGGCTAAAAGCATTAGCAATCATAGCAAATCCTTGTTGCAATTTGCAGCGGATCGATTCCTCATTAGCTTCACTCAGAAGTGCTTGAGCATTGTTGTTGTTGTATGGAACCAATTGAGTTTGTTGAGATTGAGGTAGTGAAGGATCATATGGTGTGATTGTGCGATTGGTTGAGTTCTTTGGTTGAGGAGAATAAGCATTTTGAGCATATAAGGCAAGTTGTTGAGTTTTCGGATGTGTCGGTGGAGCAATTTGAGCACGGAGAATCCTTTCCCTATCAACTTCCTTTTCATGAGGCTTCAAGTAATCGTACAACAATCCATATGTAGAATGATGCATATTTGCTTGCGGCGGAGAAAAATGACATACTTCTCCCATTCGGGACCAAGACTACTCAGGAACTTAGTATTCACTGCAATTCTTGGCATGATGATGTTGTGTTTATCCAAATCATTGATGATGTCACGAAAGCGATGATGATAAGACTCTAATGTCTCTCCGGGTTCAATCATGAAGTGTTCATAAGCCAAGTAAATTTTGGATTCCAAATCCTCGATTGAGTCTGATCCTTCCATAAGAAGATGAATATGATCCCACATTTCCTGCGATCTTTTGAGCATCAACATTTCGAAGAATTAGGTTAGGTAATCCTAAGAGGATATATTGCATTGCAAGTTCATCAACTTCATAGTGTAGAAGTTCCTCGCATTCAATTCAACCTTGATAGCAATGTTGGATTGTTCATCTCTTGGTGGATTAGCATTTGGATCTCGGCGATACATGATGAGGCATCTCAAATGGACCTTCCAAGATAACCTTCTTTAAGAACTTTCCATGTGGCTTCTTAGATCACAAAACCTAAAGAACCTTATCACCCATTGATCGTAGTTTCATGGAGTGAGCATTGGAGGTCTATCAAGTGATCCGGCCTCATGAATTGATTGTTGGCTACTTAAAGCTTCACACATCTTTGCAAACCAAGTGGGTTCCTTCATAGTGTTCCTTGATGGATGTTGATTGAATTTTTTTGTGTAGGGTTGTACTTGAAGACTTGGTGGTGGTTGAACCATTTGAGGTTGTGGAATTGCACAAAGTTGTGGAGTATGTTGTTGATTAAATTGTTGTTGATAAATTGCTTGTTGTTGATTCCATTGTTGATGTTGTGGAGTTAGTTGTTGTTGGCGTTGAGAATAAGTGTAAGGGAAATAGTTAGAGTATGGTGGTTGTGACATGTTGAAAACTTGTGTTGGTAAAATGGATCTTTGTAGTCGAATGAACCTTTGTTGATGAAGAGTCCTTAGGCGTAGAAATCACAATAACCAAGTAACTTATGCGTAAAACACCAAAGTTACGCGTAACAATGAGAGTTAAGCGTAGTTTTAGCTCATTAGAGGAAAAAACTAAAGTTATCGTAAGCAGAAGTTATGCGTAGAAAACTTAGGCGTAGGATTATATGCGTAAGACGGGCTTAGGCGTAAGAAAATTCTTATGCGTAGGATTTCTACGCGTAAGCTTTATGCTTATGCGTAAGTTTGGGTTTTATCCCAAATGATCTTTTACACTATCCGCAGTGCAAAAGATATCCAAAGTCGGCGTATTTTCAGGCTTATCAAGCAAGAAAACCGAGTAAACCAGCGAAGATCAAACCAAGGATAACCTTACGCGTAGTTTTAGGGTTTTGCTACGGGTAGGATTACTCGTAAAAGTGATTTTGCCCAAAGATGTTTCTAAACCAGTTTTTGTGTGATGTAATAGCTTCAATAACACCAAAAGACACAAAAGTGTGAAACTTGATGAACCAAGCGTCTAAAAGCATTATGCGTAGGATGAAACCCTCGTTAAAAACTAGTTTAAAAGCGATGATCCGCATAAGGTTGAAACTTTTTGCTAAAAACAGTTATTTTAACACCTTAAAATGTTGAAAGTACAAGAATCTTGGATTAAAAAGTGTAAAAATTAAGTTTTAAACCAACCAAAAGTATTATCCGTTTACGCGTAAGACCAAACAAAAACTTCAAAACAAAGCGTTTCACCCACTAGTTGGCGATTGATACCTTGTTAGGTCACTAGTTTTACAACACAAGCTTATAGAAGAAATAGATGAAGAGATGAACAGTTGAACCCTTACACACACACGAATATAATAGAAAGGTTAAGCAAAGAGTGAAATAGAAAAGAGAACAACCAACCTTCAAATGAAGGTTTACAAGAGTATTTATAGGAGGGAAGCTAGGGCAACACTCCTAGTCCCTTCCTTTCTCTTATGGGCTTGGGCCTAAGCTCATGGGCCTTCTACATAAGCTTAAGGCTAATAACAAACATAAAGGCCATAATTAAGCTAACTATTACATATGAGTAACTAACACTTGAATAAGGTTTAGGAGTGATTCCAACC
>OU343216.1:173383256-173393549 GCA_910596185.1 Chrysanthemum makinoi
TTACTATTCACTTTCACTATTCATCCCGTAAAATTATTATTTCACATTCTCGTAAGATAAATTATTTTAATAATGACCTGAGAGTTTGACAATCGTTAGATCATTTTCGCAAAAAAGTTATTAAGAAAACCGTCTTAAAGTTTCATTTTGGTGAACACCATTTCAACATCCGCGCATATCGAAAACCAACTCTGAAAATTTTCGCATCAGTTAATTTTAGATCACTCATAATTAATTAGAGAATTTTTAAGATATCTTTTAAATGTTACCAAATAAACCCAGGCATTTGAGACTAAACTTACGTTTTAAATAAATCTCGTAGACCGGACTTAACAATTCCTGCACGGTATTTTCTAAGATGTTTAGAAAATTTTACATTTTTGGAAAAGTCAAACATAATTCCCTCCTCCTTTGACTATAAAGAAATTAACCTTGTACGTTCTACCTTTTTGCTTAAATCGCGTAACTTTTAAACTTCACGTATAACTGATAAGTTATCCCACGTATGACGAAAACCACAATGTGACATCTCATATCACTTTTAGACTAATTTTAGTCTACTTTAAATAAATTCACGGTCATTTCCATGAAATTTCGTTCTTTTCTGATAAATTGCGAATTTCGCGTTTTTGACCCGTATTTCCAGCTTTAAGCAGCGTTTTTGAACCCAATGAGACTTATCACCCATTTTATATTTTTAGATGGAGTATAATGATGAGTTTCATCATTCCTACAAGTTTCGTATTTTTCGATACCCGATTTTACGTTTTATGGCTTAACAACTTACGGTTGGCATTTAACGGAACCAAATCTTGCTCTAAACTCAAGATAAGACCAAGACTTATCATCTAAGCCACCTATGCATGTTATGGCCGACCTAAGGGGGGGGGGATTCATCATCTTGGTGGCTTAATCCTAACCGTGGCTCATTTTGATCATTACATGTGTCCTAACTTAACCATGGTTAACATTTAACCCAATATATGGTTAACCAAACTTACCCTCCAATAAATAGCAAGTGAAATACATCCTAAACACCCTCATAAACTGAATTGGGTCGTTCATATCATCAAACTATCATATCTTCCATAATTTGTTCTTAAACTCCAAGTTTATGCAAAGAAGTTTCAAGTAGTAAGTTACTACATCAAATCTCTAGCAAGTTTAAGTGATCTTCTTGAGTTTAAATCCAATCAAGTCACTTAGTACTTCATCACCAACTCTTCAAGATTGCAAGGGTTCCAAGGTGTAGAAAGCTAGCTCAATCCAAAGTCTTAAGTGATCAATCAAACTCCGATCCTTACTAGTTACTCCTTTCTAAATTCAAAGCCAAAAGTTGTAAGCAACTAATCACCACCATCATCTCATCTTTATTATTCATAATCTTAACAATTTCATGCTATATATATAGTTATTATTTTGATTCATGATGTACATATACTCAATCACATGTTTTAATTCATATATTATCGTAAAAGTAACAAACAAGTAAACTAGTCATATTCTACATGTTTGAAACCATTAAAACCAGTCACATATGGACTTTATAACTTACATAATATGGTAGACAAGATAAAAAATTAAACATAGCAATTTGAATCACCCGAAACGGACAAACGAGTCAAAAGTTATGGCCAAAAGAAGTTAGCGAAACCAAACGCGCTAAACATAGTTAAGCGGTAAGTGGTTTTAAAAGTCGTACTTCTGGTCCGAATCATCAAAATGTTAAAACACAAAAGTTGTCCGGAATGACGTTTTCCTTACATATTTATGAAGCTCGGACCTTGAAAATGCTTAAACAGGCTATTATCTTTCAAAAACTGAAACTGCCCTATATATAGTTTCACAACTATACTTTTGTCACAACTAAAAGGCAAACCAAGAGGCCTGATGGCCTTAGCAGAGACCACAGCCCGCGGCAAGGCAAGGCTGAGTCTCAAGACCATGGTATCCTAGAACAAAGCCACGGCAAGGCCATGGCTAAAGCCTCGAGGTTTCCTAAGCCGATGTAAACCAAAGGCCTTAGCCTTGACAAACCTAGCGTTATACATTTTGGATATACTCCTCGATAAACCAGAAACTATCTTGTAATAACCAACTTTATAATTTAGAAAACTTTTAAACTTTTCTTTAAACACTTGTGACATAAATTATAACGATACTTGTGATAACCATTATGATTTCCTAATCATAACCAAACAACCTTGTAACTTGTGTTTACAAACCATATGACATTTATGATATATAAACAAAATATATGTCTTATCTATTAAAATGCTACAATACTAGGGAGCTTCATGTGAGGGATTTCATTTAAGTAAAACGTATCGACGAGTTCTTTGGATTTATGATTTAGAGGGTCCTAGCTCCTCAAACGTTTACTGCATGACCTCTGAATTGTGATGGCCCGAACGGTAGTACGATATATATAAACTAAACACGTTTTCACAACTAGACCACTTCTATAAACAACATAAACAAAAATGGTACTACATCATGATCAACATAGAAACGTATATAGGTTTGTTATTTCTTTCGCATCATTATTTCAAACCTAAGTCGCAACATCCTATTCTAGGTTGCTCATAGAAGTTCTCACGGCATATCCATCATTCTCATTATACACTTGATATCATTCTGAGGGTGAGTTCATAGCCCCACTTTCTATTACTTAATTGTTTTATAAACCCTTGGGGAGATACATGCTTTATTTTAAACCAAACCGCGTTGCTTTCAAACTGTATACTTATCGATTGTTTTATTAGCACTAAGTTACGCATTTTCAAACTTAAGTCCCTTAATAATGAATCATTAATCACTAGTGTGAGTGGGCGCGAATATTGTGAATAGATCTATTGGGTTGACGAATCCGTTTGTGTTGACGGGTAGCAAACAAGCACTATATTTGAGTAACATTGGTAAGCGGCAATTTTTGCGATAGGTCACGCACGAGAATTTTCTCCAATTAATTTTGGAACATGTTAATGCCTTGATTGCATGATGCTTAGTCTAATAATAACTGTTTTCGTTTTCAAACCATTGGTGTGAATTATAACTCACTACAAACATAATGTGTTCAACCATCAAACAAACTCTATGAATTTCACTCAACCTTTGTGTTGACAGTTTAAGCATGTATTTCAGGTCCATAATGTCCGAAGCTGGCATGGAGGAGCACGGATACTCAAGAAGGCTATAAATTTTATTATCATTCGAAAACCCATTCAATGTATTTTGTAAACTTGGAACTATCTGGGACCCCATTTTCGTAAACTCTGATATTTATATAAATCGAATGATAAATCCTTTTTAAAACGACTCCATTAGATACGTTTTCTATTGTATTTGTTGTGCCATTAAGTAACACCCGTTTGAATTCATTTGATATCACGAAATTGGGGTGTTACATTTTCAGACAAACATTTTCTTTGAAAAGCTAACATGTAAAAGAATATATATTGCACCCTCTCATACTAAAAAGTTTTTTTCAAATATCAGAAGGGTAGGCAAAGGTTTTTCTGGTAAGGTAACACCTTTGTTCCAATAATGGTGGAACTAAACCAAACTCAAATTGGTTAAGGTTCAGAAATTCCCATTGATCCCCAACACACACCCAACATTTTACAACCATCCACTTCACAACCTCAAAAGACCCAAAAACCTAGGAAGTCTAAAAGAAAGGACACTTAGATACCTTAGTATGGTGATCATATTGAAAGTGTTGCATATGAGGTTGTCCATAAAGAGAGGGGTGACAGTTTGGTGAGGGCTGCCACTACTACTTCTATATTAGAAGTAGAGCAGGACAGTGGTAGCATCAATAAGACCCAATCCAAGACAGCGCCTAATGAATCTGGTTCACCAGGAGCTAGTTTAGGTGGTTGTCCCGGGTGCCAAGAAACCTTAGGGGATACAACTGCTCAAACTAGGTTTGAGAGTATATCTAAACTATCCAATGATTCACTATTCGCAAGAGGTAACACACTTCAAAGTGATGGGGATAGTCTTAAACTAAATAAATTGATGGCACTATGTACCAACTTACAAACACAGGTTCTTGATTTAAAGAAGACAACATCCTCTCAACAGATTCAGATTGATAGTTTGAATTGGAGGATCAAAAAGCTTAAAAGGAAAGAAAGGTCATGAACTCATAAGCTGAAGAGGTTATATAAGGTTGGTCTTTCTACTAGGGTTGAATCCGTAGATGATGAAGAAATTTTGGGTGAGGATACATCCAAACAGGGGAGGAACAGAGCCATGGATGAGGAGGTGTTGGATGTAGAAACTTATGTTGTTGGTACAAGAGTAGATGAAGAAGCTGTTGAAGAAGTAAATGATGAACTTAATGTTGTTGGTGAAGCAGTTGGTGATAAAGTTAATGCTGCTCAAGTTATTACATTTGGTGATCAAGTTAGTGATGCTAGCGACAAAGTTAGTGTTTTATGTGGATTCTTGTAAGACCTCCTAAATAAGTTTTAGAATCCTCCTAGGCAGTGTACATAATTGTTGTAATGTAGTATAGGTAAGACTCGGGGGGTTGATCATTCTCTAGGGGAATAGTATTGGGAAGGTCGAGATGTATGACGAATAGGTTTTAGGGCGAGGGATGATTCTTTGTGTATTTTTATATTTTATGAAAGCAATTAAAATCTCGGTATTGGATTGGGGGTTTGATTATAAACTCTTTTAAACTAATAATTAAACTAATTAAAACCAAATGAAACGTAACCTAAATGAGATTAGATGATGTAAAAATGTCTTTACTTAGATTTCACTACTTCCTACTTATCTCCAATTGATTAGTCGAATTTTCATATCCTTGTTTAATTGGCGCATTGTGTTCCATTGTTTATAGGGGTGCCAAATGCCTAACTTTATTAATGAGATCTCCTATAAGAGCCGGGATGTAAGTAACCTAAGTTATCTCCCCCAAATCTCCTATTATCAACAATCGCAATTCACTCAATAAACACAATGAAAATTCTACTAATGTACTCTAGGACATGAATACGTTGTTTAGGACGTTCAAGCTTGCAACACTGATAACATCAAATATGTTAGGAATTAGAAATTCCAGGTATTAAAGAGTCGGTCACCTCAAGTATATGTAATCGTTAAGCTCGTGAGTCGTAGTTATTTTAAGTTAAGTAGTATTTAGTTTTGTAACACCGTGGAGGACCAGTCTTTACCCACTGTATATGCCTGATCCACAGCCCATTGTGTGGCGTTTTATTGTAAGACTATAAATACTCTCTACCTTCCAAGGTAGAGAGTTGGAGCTCATAATAAGATTTTTCTTTCTCTCACTAAAGTTCCTAAACCTCTAACTTTATCTCTCTAAAACCTCTTGTACGCCTACTTTGTGTTATGGTTTGACGTGTATGTGAAATCCGATATGTTACAATTGGTATCAAGAGCCATGGTTAGATCATCTCTTACATATCTTTGGATTTCTAGTTTTTAAGGTGGTTTTTGATTTTGAAAAAGTTTAGTGGTTTTTGCATCATTTGGTTCATTTCTAGTGTTAAAGTTTGGATTTTGATAGTACTTTTGTGTTTAGAATCATCACAAGTGTTTAGGTTTTGATTTTGAAGGCTTGAATCATCGTGGTTGGGTTGTTTTGGATTGAAAAGTGGTGTTTATGTGTTTTTCTAGCTAGCGACTTAAGCCACGGATTGTTTTTCTAACTAGCGACTTGCTTTGTAAGTTGTTAGAGTTGTATTGAAGTTCTGAGCGAGTTGAGCCTAGCGACTTGTCTATTGAGACAAGCCGACAAACAGTACACTTAGTGGATTCTCCCTCGAGTAGAACTTGGTGAAAGTTAGTGACTTGTACTTAAGTTTGTTAGCGACTTGGTGTTAGCAATTTGGTGCTTAGCGAGTTGCTCCTTAGCGATTTGACAACTTAGCGATTTGGTGCTTAGCGAGTTGCTCTTTAGCGACTTGACAACTTAGCGACTTGGTGCTTAGCGACTTGTTGTCAAAATTTTGCTAGCGACTTGGTGCTTAGCGAGTTGTTATTTAGCGACTTACTGCGTGTCTTAGCGACTGTTAGGCGACTTGATTCATTTTTCTTAGCGACTTGGTTGACTCTGCTGTCTGGCTTTCTCTTGATTTAGTAAAATTCCGTGAAAGAATCGATTTCCCGGTTTAATCATAGAGTTATAAAATCCCGTTTAATCTGTCAACATGTCTACCAACGTTCCTACAATCATCTCCATTGTTGCGGTGTCAAGCAGGTGGTTCAGATACTCGTCCACCCATGCTTGACAGAACTGACTATGACTCTTGGGCTCAAGAATCATATTGTCTGTCTTGGAAAGGAAAATGGGGTCAACATTCTCAAATCGATTGATGAAGGACGTATCGGGTTGAGACTACTAGAGACATAATTGATACAGCTGAAGATGGAACAATGATCTATGGAATAGATAGACCAAAGACATATGATGAGCTCAATGATAAGGAGAAAAAGATTCGATCACGGATATCAGGGCTTCTAACATCATATTGCAAGGTCTACCAAAAGACATCTACAAGCATCAATCACAACAAGCAAAGGCGTATGGGATAATGTAAAGATGCTTCGTAGGTTCTGAAACTTTGAAGACAGAGAATCTCAATTATATGATGAATTTGAACATTTCAAGATGAAACCATATGAGAGTGTCGTGAGTACTAAAGATTCCATATGCTTGTGAATGACATGAGGAACATCAGAATGACCATGCCTAACATTCAGTTGAACTCAAAGTTTGTAAACAACATGAATCCCGAATGGCATCGTTTGTCACATCGTGAAGCTCACTAAAGGATTGAAGAACACAAACTATGAGCAACTATATGCTTTCCTTCTCGGAATGAAAGACATGTTATGTTTGAAAAAAGGATTCTGGAACAGTTCAAAACCAATCAGGGAGAAACAAGTTCATCCAATGACTCAAATGCTTTCTACACAAATGTTGGGATCACCACCAAAGCTTCTCAAGTTGTACCCACGGGAAATGGAAATCACAAACTCATTTCTGATCCTATGTTCAACCAAGCGTCTTTGATGCATCCGTTGGAAAATTCATTAGTCAACTAGCTCTCATGATCAGTCAAAACATGAACACTCTCCCACACACCAACAACAATCTCTGAACAGCATCCAATCCACATAATCAAGCCACTGTCAGAGATGGGAAGGTTATGGTGCAGCCAGTTCAAGAAAGGCAGTATGATCAGAGAAGGGGTGGAGTAGGTGGAGGCTATGGTGGAAATCAGAATCAAAGAAGGAATGAAAATCAAGGACAAGCAAAGCCAGTAAAATGCTACAACTGTGGTGGTAAGGGTGACATTGCTAGGAATTGCACATCTCCAAAACGTCCACGAATCAGGAATACTTGAGACAAGATCTTTGCTTGTACAAGCTCGGGACAATGGTCTTTGCTTTAGCGAAGAGGAGTTGTTGTTTCTCGTGAGGCAATGCCAAGACCTATGATGCTGATGTGGATGAGCAGCCTATTCAAGAGATAGGTCACAATCATCAGAATGCCTTTCAAGTCGTCGACTATGATGCATCGACTCGATGTTGATGATGGATCTTCTGCACAAACAATTTTCATGGCTAGCATTTCTCCAATGGTCTCTCCTAAGGTCCCATCTTCACCACAAGCTGGACCATCCAAAGACAAAATCATCTTAGAGGTATTAAAACTATACGATGAAGTTGATGTGCAAAAGATACATAATGAAATACAATCAACTGAAATCATTGAGTCAGATATTGAAAATATGGGTAATATCAATGTTGTCCCATATGATGAATATGTGAAACAAAGTGGGTGGAGTTGTATCAAGTGATATGTATCTTCTGCATCAATGATGACTATGTTTGTGATGAATACTGCGCATGTACCCCGATGATTACATTATCTCACGAACTTAATGCGTACAACTATTAGAAAAAGTAGTTTAGAGAAAGTATTAAAACAAGAGTTAATCTCCTTACAAGAAAAGCTTTCTAAAAGCGCTAAGCAAAACAAGAACTTCAAGAAAATGTTAAATTGCTTAAGCAAGAATTTAGTGTTAAGGAATCAAAACTTTTGAATAATTTTTCTAATCTAAAAACCTTGGAAAACAAGCTTGAAAAGTACAAGGAAATACCATTCAGTTGCTCACTAATCACTAAGCATGAGTTTTGAGTGATAAGCATAGTACTCCCCTTGTTGAGGAACCAAATCCAGAAGTTGTTAAAAGGCTAGAGCTGCCCATAAGGTTATTTATGATGGCAATGAAATTCTTAAGCTTAAGCGAAACCTAGTTCGTTGAGTGCTGAGGGAAGATAAATCAGATGAAGTCATTGGGAAAAAATGAACAAGAAACTAGATGATCCTAAAGAGAAGAAAATAAATATCACACCCCATGATTACAAGAAGGAGAATTGGATTCCTTGAACATGTTTAAGCCTCAGACATTGTTAACACCCGAACAAGTGTTCTGGAAAAAGGATTTAGATAAGCAAAAGGAAGAGAATCTTGTTGTAACAAACCCCCCTTTAGGAAAATGCCGGCGTGTATCCTCCCAATACACCAATGCATTTAGTTCCTAGGAATATTGCCACTAAAAGCAAGACCTTAATCAGTCAATATGTTATTTTTCAACTATTTGTTGATTTTGAAAAACTTGTAAGAAAAGATCACACCCACTGATATAACTGAAGGGGAAAGGGGTTTTGAGCAACCGAAAGAATGTTATTTAACTGAAGTCATCCCTTTCTTTAAACAACTAAAAGATCATTTTGAAAGTCTTAAAAAGGGAATGAATTTAGACATTAAAGAAATGGAAAATGAATTTGATGCAATGATCGTTGAGGTTAGTGACTATGAGCATGCACTAAAATATAATGAGATTGAGAGGAAGAACTTGCATACATTGAATGAGAACTCTTATTCTTGAATGTGTTGCTCAAGATGCGTTTTCACAGCTACAAATTGTTCCATTAATGCTTCTCAATTTCATGAATTATCTGTTGCCCTAAAGTTTCCCATGAAGGAGTCATTGAGCTTGAAAAGATTAATTCGAAACTCAATGAGAAACTTGATCAGGATGATCACGATAATTTGGTAAAGCATCTTTCTAAACTAGAGTTGAACATTTTGATTTACAACTAAAATATCAACATTTAAAAGAAAATGTTAAAACCTCAAATATCAAGACATCCTTGGATGTTCGAATTTGATCAGATTTTGAAATTAGTAAACTTGATGAACAGATTCGAGCTCATTGTAACACGATCAAAAAGTTGAAAGCCCAAATCTCTCAATTAAAGGGTGAAAAGAACAATGTATCTGGATCCCAAATGCCTCCTCCTTTAGATTCTCAGTACTCTCAAACTTTTCATCTTCAAAACTTAGTTAATGCCTTACAAAAGCGAGAGTTTTCTAGAAGAAAATGAAAAAGTTAAACGACACTTAAAGAGTTATATGATTTAATGAAAGTCACTCGTGACCAAAACAACGAAAAAATAACGTCTTTACAAAAGGAAATTGAGAATCTGAGAAGTTAGGGAAATGGGAAACTGCCACTTGTTTTTAATAAGAATGTTGTCTCAAAGTCATCCTCATGCAAATACCTTTATTCTGTTAAATACATTCCTCCTCATCTTAGGAATAATGAACATGCTTTTCATGACTATTGTGCTTATCTTAAGGATAGTCTAGAATGTCTCCGTGAGATTGTCGAAGAGTATTTCATTAACAAACATCTTGATACAGAAATTAGGTTTGCTTGCCTCCAGGCCAAACGATCTCAAGAGCTGCTAGAATGTGTAATTGCAACATGTCCTAAATCCTTAGGTGCAAAGGCAAAATTTGTGATGCCTTGTTCTATGCCTAGTGCCAAGCATTCAAACCATTCTAGGCCTAGTTGTAAGAAAGTGAACATCAATGTACCTTCTAGTAATATAGATCCTTGCACGTCTAGTTCAGGAATGCAAAAAGTAGATCAACCAACTAATGTTCCATAATTCCCTCTACGAGAATCAGGTGACATTAAAGTGAGCAGGTCAAAGTCTCAAGACAACACAAGGAATGATAGGACCTTGCAAGCTAAGAATGTGCATTGGAAGAGTAAAAGACCAATCTAGGAACTTTAAGTTTGGGTCAAATAAAACGAATCGTGTTGATTCTAGTATTAGCCATGGCGTCTTGTAATTAATTGATTCGATACTATTTGCAAACCATGTAATGATGACTGCTTGAATTCTGTTGCTAATCATGAATGTGGTGTGAATGCTTTGTCTAAACTG
>OU343216.1:173393649-173465481 GCA_910596185.1 Chrysanthemum makinoi
GGTTTGACAACCTTCCAAGGTTTGTCTACACCTTCAAGGTAGTTATTAGAGCTAGTTGTCACCTAAAAGCTGACAATGTAACTATGCAACGTAACCGTGTCTCGCGGGGGATTGTCTATCTTCAGTGGATCAATTCAAAAGTGCGCGCTTCTTTCCTCATCGCGGCATTTAACCATTAAAACTATTAAGCACATGTGGATGGGGAGTATTTATGCAAAACATCATCTCTCACAATGGTTCAAACATGTTTTTCATTAACAAACCCTTGAGAGATATTTTATCATACCGTGGTTTTAATGGCAAACATAGGTTAGTCATGGAGTTATAAGGTGACTAAGGTTAGGAATAACCGTCCTATGATCCGCCAGAGTCGGAGGGATCTACCCAAGGACACTACCATTAGTTAGTGTTAGAAGTCCTTAGGAATGATTATAAAAAGGAGAAAATGAGAATCAGAGAAAGAAGGAGTTGAAGAATAAAAAAGAAATGTAAAGTAAAGGGTGAAAAGAAACCCTCCCTGATTATTCAACTTAGGCGCATAATCGTTCAATTCATATGCTACGGGTTGTCACTTAGTGACGCGGTATTGAAGATTAAAAGTCGCATGGACCCAAAGGACGCATGCACTAAACCTTCTTATCCACTCAAGTTTCTCTCAACAGAAGCTTGTTTCATTCTCACAGGGAACCCTACGTGAACTATCGGCTTTCTCCTAGAGATTGCTGGTATTGAAGAAGGAGACCCTCTCCCTAGTCTCCGCTCCAGAAAACCAAAACGCACTATTGAGTCTAGAGCCACGAGATTCATCAAAAGATCTCTTAGGAACACTTGACATTTAATCACTTGATGATCAACTAATAAGATCATCGGTGGTTCATATCGAGTCCTTCACACATCTTAGCAATCTGTCGAGAACATTTATGAGAGGTTCACATTTGTGATCCTCAGTGATTGAATGGAAACTCCTGCCAGGGTCAACATCAAACACCTGACACAGCAGGTCGCTTCGCAACTCCCCGTGGATTGCGCTTAGTGGTCTCAAACGGTCTACAGTCGTGAGGTGATGTCGTGAACCTTTCGACTCATCCGAATCGTAGGTGTACTTCGCACATCGTGTTATCTCACTTGTGGACCCGATTCAGAACGCCTTTGTAAAAATTAGAGTTGTTTTCACACTATGTCGTTAACACTCTCGGTTCAAACTTGTGTGCCGAAACCGCTTATTACTAACCGCTTGAAATGTTTTCTTCTTATGGAAGCTCTGAGCCGGATGATCGCGGCTGATTCTTCTCATGCTCACGCCAACATCATCACTAATGGAAGTTCTGTCTCAATGCAACACAACAATGTAATGATTCTTCGTCAAACCAAAGAATCTACAAAGTCAAAGACTTAAAGAACTTCATCAGTATTGATTTCCAACGCCAAAGAGCGGTGAGCATGTTGAAGAATGACGTGGAGACACCGAGCAAATGGGCTGCACTGAAGTGCATCGATGCGCATAAACAACATACTATCACTTTCACCACAAAGAACAATGATCAAAGAACAAAGTTAAAGATGACGTCAAAGCATAACTGTTCAAAGATAACTATCTCTACACCGGGAGATTGTTCAATCAAGGCAATTCCTCCTCACAAGAAAGAAGAATGTCAGAAGACGTCACAAGCTACTATTACATCAACGCCTTCACCGTTTACATTCATATATACTTGAGGGGGAGATTGTTGGAATTACTCCTAAACAAAGATTTCAAGTATTTATATTTCATATGTAATAGGTAGCTTTATTATGGCCTTTATGTTTGTTTAAGGTCAAGCTTATGTAGAAGGCCCATAAGCTTAGGCCCAAGCTCAATAAGGAATAAAGAAGGAGAGGGAGTGTTGCCCTAGCTCCTTGCCTATATAAACCATGTAATAACCTCACTTGAGGTTGGTTGTTCAAGTTTTCTCTCATTCATACTCTTTGCCTAAACCGTGATATTATTTTACGTGTATGTGTGTGATTTACTTGTTCATCCGCCTTCATCTCTTTCTCTATAACTTGTGTTTGTAAAACTAGTGACCTAACAGATATAATGCTTGTGGAATGGATGTTTACAGAATTTCTGGAAAATTAAGACCCGAAAATTCCAAAAATTTATAAGTACCTCTAAAATGAGAAAAAGTAACGTTGTTTTTACTCCTTCCCCGACGTCAAGTTGCGATCCCGACGCCAAAGTTATCCCGACAAAACCGGTTCATGATTTTCTAGAAAATTTACATCTTTAGAATCGAAAATTTCGCAAAACATCCATTATGACTCGATACAAGCATTTGACTCGAACAAACACACATATATATCTTTTAATTAATTGCTATTCTCATGTTTACGTTTCTTTTGAAAACGTGTGTAATCCTCCCTACACTTATCCTTTATGCAAAATACCTTTATATGCAATTAAGACGAGGTTAAAAACAAAATAAAGCATTTTTACAAATTTAAACATGAGAATAAGCAATCAATAAAAGATATATGACACTAACAAGCAAACAATTAAGCATGGGTTGCCTCCCATGAAGCGCTTTTCTTTATTTATGAGTCTTGTAGCTAGACTCGTAGTCGTGCTCCTACGTTTTCCTTCTCTTAGAGGCCCATTCTATTATCTCAACTCAATTTTCATCACGAATATATTCAGGGCCCAACTCTAGACAAGCGGTATAGCAAATCTTGTCTTCCCAATCAACTTTAAAGGCCTAAATGTGCTTCACATCAAGATCATCAATACCCTCAAATTTCTTATTTTTGTAGGGCATTATATACTTAACACATTCGGTACCATTTGAGAATTTGACTATTCCTTCCTCTTGATCATAAACCATCATAGACTCTTCAATAAATGGTCTCCCAAGTATCACATCTCCTAAAACTCCATCGATAATGCCCTTAACATTTTCTAGGATCATGAAATCGCACCTATATGTGAAGTTTCCTACAAAGACATGCAATCCTTTAACCCTCCCAACATAGTTACTCACCTTCCTAGGGTAAAAGGGATCCCTCATAGGTCCTAACTTTTCACTCATAATCCAATTGTAGTAAATCCTAGACATTATGTTCATAGGTGCCTTATAATCTATGTAAGTGTGCTCCCTATATAAGTATCCAATCATGCATGGTATCTTGATATTTTTAGGGTTACCACTTTTTATGCATGGGTCGAAAGGTGGTCGTGGAAAGTTAACTACGTTATAGTGATAAGCAGTTTCCTTCCCATTAGGGTATGAATCGAAATACTCCCTAAGTTCCTCCTCCTCCTTACTTCCATCCATAATCTCCAAAACCTTATAATCACCTTCCACAATTTCATCATCCGAATCACTTGAGGTGGAATCACTATCTAAGGTACTAGTGGATTCCTCAAGGACTTTTTCAAGTGCACTTTCAATTATGCTATTTAGTTTTTTAAGTTCTCCAATTTCACTAACAATGCGAGCTCAGAGTTGGTTGGCAAAAGTTGCATCGAGTGGTGGGTATTTGTTTGGTGGTAAAGTGTTGTTTGGTAGTTGGTTATCACCTTCCATGATGACAAGTGATGGGGTTACGAACAAAAGTCACGAAGAAGGGGGATAGACTACGAGAAAGCTAAAATTGAGAAAAAATTTACTTGATAGGAATCAAGCAAAGAAACCTAAACGAGGTGGACTACTTACTAGCTATTCTATTCTCGCAGCCTAAAACTTGATAACGCTACACGTCGTTCGGGTCAAAGGAACTTCCTTTTCTTCGAGCAAGTTTTATAACACCCTAGGCAAAGGAACCTAATCATTGTAGTGTAGTATTAGGGTAAGCCACGGGTATTGATATCGTTCTCTAGGGAATAGGAATGCTAGTGAGAAGTTACTACGCTAAGGTTGGGGTTGAGGAAGATTATTTTTATCTTTTTATGTTTTTTTAGGAAATGGAAAGGTACGAATCTCGGGGTTTGGATTGGGGGTTGGTATTTCTACCGATTACTCTACTTATCTAATTATCTAATCTAAGGTGTATGTAGTCTATGTCTAATTATTGGTCGTATGATAGTTTAAAGATGTGTTTACTTAGGTTTTACTACTCCTTAATTATCTCCTATTGATGGTTGAATTGTCACGTCCTTATTCTTAATCGCGTTGTGTGTCTAAAGTCGTAGGGTATGCATTTATCCCTAAATCTTTGAACTTACCAAAGGGTCTCGTCTACAAAAACCTCTAGGAATTATAAACTTTAACTCTAAGGCACTCTTTGGATGAATTAGCCTACAACTGCTCTAAGTGTCATAGTCCAAGGTTCACAAAGATTAATCAAGCATTAATTACATAAATATTGACCTATCACATTACTAGATCATTAACAATTAAGATAAGAGACAACCAATCAATATTCAATAATTAAGTTTCATTTTCCCTAAGCAAACACACAAGTAAATTAGCCGGACATGGAGAACATGCAAGCATACACACAAATAATTGAAGACATAATTGAATTAATAAAGTAAAACACTTATCTTCATGTAAGATAGGGTTTGAAACCCTAAAATACTGTACAAGACAGCCTTGGTTCGGTTTAGGTTTTTACTCCAAAAGACTACACACTAAAACTAAAAAATTCGGATTCTATATATAATATTACATCGCGACGCGCCACCTTATGATTTGTAACGCCGTCGGGTCTCCGTCATTAGGGTTTCGTCTTGGCCACGTTAGACTTGCGACGGCGTCACCTTGTGCTTGTGACGCCGCCCCCTTCGCCTCTCGACGCCTTGATCAAATCTAGGCCGCCTGAGTTGCACGCCTACTCTTTTATAGCCTGACACCGTCACTTGAAAATAAGCAATTTGGCTACTGTCCCGTCGCAGAAGTGCTCTGACGGCGTCGCAATATAACACCTGACGCCATCTCCTTCAGTTCCAGCAGCCTGAGTGTCTTGATTCTTGACTTTGGCCATTTTCTTCGTATATTCCCGCCTTTTCGTACAAATAAGTGCCATTACAGCAATTTGCCTTCAAGAGACCTAAAAAGTGAAAAGGAACGATATTAAGTAATAACGGATACAAAAGTGATCAAATAAGGGCTTAAACGACCCCTCAAAAAGGTACATTTTAAAACCTTATCACTTAGTCAAATCTATCCTCAAATCCTCTACACCAGTCCTCTTTACTCCATCTAATCGGTCTGACAACCTACTGAGACTAATATTCTAGGATATAATCCTCCTCCAGATCAGACCCGTACCTCCATACCCCTCGCTCGAAGCAAATCCGATGGTATCTCAGATCCTAACGGGCTACCTATCTCAGTGAATGTGGAGGTGAATCAAACCAAAAGGCCGTCTAGGAGACTCAGGCTCATGCAAAGGAGAACCTTGTCCTGAGAATGTGCAGGACTCTGCAATGGAGGAGTACCCTCTTCCGATATCCTCATCATCCTCCTCCTGAGGATCCTCATCCTCATCTACATATTGCTCCTCAATCTCATCCTCCTCCTCGACCTCATGCTCCTCCTCACCCTCATCCATAGGGAAGAGTCCATGAGTCAGTCTCCGCGGGTGTAAATCTGAAGTGGTACACTAGGAGATCTATGCCTCCTAAGACATGATGATACTGATGGTGACGAAAGAGGAGAGTAGGCTGCTAAATGGATAGGTGATGATGGTGGTCGCACGGACATGCGGGCAGTACTATAAGCAAGCCTAGGAGTCTGTGCTAAAGCTAAAACCTGATGTAGAGTGAGCTGCCTAGATGAACTAGGACGATCTGATGATGATGAACTAGTGTGACGGGAAATCTCATAAGGATCACCCTGCGCAACCGTCATGAGAGTCAATGCTGGCGAACTAGCCACAGCAAGGACCTCCTCAGACACATCAAAAGCTAGTGAAGGCATAGTCTGTGACAATGGCATAGGGTAGGTATAAGTCTTCGAAAACAACCAGTTCTAACAAGCATATCAACTCAACCAAAACATATATCACATAATGAAAGCGTTAAAATGTAGGTACCGCATTACTCAAAATATGCCTTTAAATAAAACACATAAGTTCAGTTTCATCACATAATCCCATATCAATTCAATCGAGTTCAAAACTCCAAAATCATAATATACCATTTACTCAAATCCAATACCGTTGTATCTCGATAATCACATCTCATTTTCCAAAACCAATAATCATATCTCATTTTCCAAAACCAATAATCATATCTCATTTCCAACATCAATAATCGTATCTCCAATTAATAATGTTTCCATAATCAGTTCACAATATACCTTAATATATCATCTCATAATCCAAATCGCAGTTCATACCATAATCAAATAAGAAGCTTCGGCTTGGCAAGCGGGCGTGCGTCGGTCGAGGATCAATTTTTCTCAAAAGTGGTTATAGTTTAGGGTTTATGAAATACCTAATTCTCTATAACTGCTCGGGTAATAATCTGTAATAACCCCCAAATCTCGGTACATCGTAAGACTTAATCAAGTTTTCGGCTGCTACTTTTGGATTGGTATCGCACACAAGTATAGCCAAAAGATAGTCATTTAACAATTAAAACTAATCAGAAATTTAAGTATTCAAAACATTTAATCCAAAATATAAATATTAGGCCCAAAACATGGTTTATTAAGATAGGTCCCCAAAGTTTATCAAAGTCAGAAAATGATCCTTGAACCCCGCCTCCTTGCCAAGCTTCCACCGCTCACACGATTCCAAACATCTCAAATACCGAGAAATCATGCTAAAAGGTCACTTTACTGTGAGTTCATAGGTTTAAGTTCAACAAAATCATAGTGGACCTGTAAGAGTTGATTTGCTATGCAAGACCTAAGATAGGTAAATACCGCTTACACATGATCCTACCAGATCTCCAATCAAATCCCGCGATCCAGGATTACTCGAGCCCCTCGCGACTCTAGTCCAAAGATGTTGTGGCAAAATCTAAAACAATTGCCAACCCCGGACTAGGTCGATGTAGAAGTCTATTCTTAGCTAGGCACGGTTAAACCTAGACTAAGGCAACAACTGCGACGTCTATCTATACAGTCAAGCACATAAGCAAATCCAAATAGTTTTCACGGTCCAAAAACAGTAGCATGATTCTCACCCCAAAATAGTTCAAAACGTAGTTAAAACGTAGATAAAAGTGGGGCTATGAAACTCAACTCAAGCAATCAATGCACAATCAACGCACAAATAAACACTAGCAGAAGATAACGGTATCACCGCACAGCAACTATCGACTCGGCACAACCTATTAATGTAGACCAAACTTAATATATACATTCCTCAAAATCAACGTTACCTACCCCCAATGTATTCCATTTCGTTATTTCCAAAACGTCTCGTTTCACCATTTAATCCTAGTGTTTGGTATTCCTCATGTGGGTGTATCGACTCAATATGATGCTATGAATGCACTCAAACAACCAATTCGTTATGCTCTGCAATACAATATGCAACTCCATTCAACACAATATATAACTCAATGCGACACAATGAGACGTCTAAGCGATAAGCTCCATAGTCCAATAAGTTTTGGAATAAATAGTAGACCTTATCGAATTCATCAACTCGATAAACTCAATTATTCATTCGTATCGCTTATTATTCCATAAATCAATCGTATCCTAAAGAGTCATAAGGATAATTCACCCATTAATATACCCAACTTACCATCAGGGGCTCTTATTAGATTCGTCAACCTAATAAGTCCGCTACCCACGTGGATCAATCACTATTAATGCTAAGTTATCCGTAACCCATGCACACAACGTAAGTAAATAAATACTTAACTAATATTAAATTTCTACAATTGACATTTATTGATAAACGTTAATTCGAAACATTAATTACTTATTTATTACAAAACATTTCCAATTTAGTCATTAGTTTCCGTTTAAAAGTAGTAAATAACAAGATAAGTCTTGTTATCTATATTTTTGGTACAAAAGCCCATTTATTATTTACATTTCATAGTTCTATTAGCATTTTCATGTAAATATATATATTTCGTCAAATTACAATATTAATCTATATCGTTATCCGCTTGAGTCCACAAGCACGAAGTCATAACTGCTTTTAATCAATCAATAGTCCAAATTATACTAAAGTCAATGTTACGGCTTTGTCGGAGTCAACTATTGACTAAAAAGTCAAAGTAACGCCGACGTAGTTCAAAGTTGACAATTATATATATCAAGTCCAAATTAAAAGTCATATTAGCGCAATTCAATCCCAAATCAACTCAAAACAATCTCGCCAACCAATCAATCAACCAAATGTACTGAACCAATGTTATGACCCTAATGGTCATAACACGTCGCGGTCAAGACCACGTGAACCAAAAAGCTCTGTAGTTTTCTCGCTCCACGCCGTCTCATCCAAACCTCAACAATACCAATCAACAAGCTACCAAATCGACCCGACTCGGACCCATGACCCAAGTAGGTCATGTACACCAACCCATGGGTCACGTATGTGACCATGGTGGTTCGTACGTCCCATAACTCATCACCAAACACAACCAAATCAATTCCACAACATCCCAATTCAATCATTCAAGCTCCAAACATTATCCAAACACAAAACCCATCATCTATCTTAACCAAAAATATGCAACTAAACCCTAAATGCACAAACCCATTAAATTGATACACCACATGCTTACCAAACACTATCTACATGTTTATTTAGTCACTAATTAGCTTTAATTTCATGTTCCACCCAAAAGCCCCAAAAATCAAAATTATTTTGAAACCCTAATTTGCAATTCGTGGGTTTTTATTGCCCAATAAAGCTCAAAACATGTTCCATTTACCTTATCTAATCACCAATTGCAAAAGCCCTTTGAAACCCTAAAAGTACGAATCTTGATTCAAAGATTTGGAGGTGTTATTGAAGTCCAAATGGTGCGTATGATATATGGTTGGAAAGAGGAGAAAGAGATCTTTCTTTTGGTGGTGGATGTGTTGGGTGATGCGCCGGTGGTGGCCGAAAAAAGGCCAGAACAGTGGCGGCGGTCACAAGGTGGTGGTTTAGGGTTTTTCGAGTGAGAAGGTAGAGAGAGAAAGTGGTGATATGTGTGTTTTTAGAGAGAGAAACAAATGAGGTGAAATGAGGATTTGGGTGGGTATTTATACTAGGCCACTAGGGACCTCAAAATAATTAATTTGAGAGGAGGGGGCGCCGGCTTCAAGAGAAAAGGTGAGGGGTTGGGTTGTAATTTTTCGTAACTATCTCGTTTACCCATTCCCGAGCTCACATATTGTCCCCCGAGTGTCCCACAACATTTATTCAACTTTCCAACATCGTTATTTACGTTTTTCCACGAGTTTTGACTATTTATTTGTCAATTTTCGAGTTACGGTCTAAAAGATACAATCTTTCTCGTTTTAGGCTTTTCTAGTGCCGAATCGAATAGTGCCTACCAAATAGAGTTAAAACTCATACGATAACTCATTCAATAGTGAAATAAACCATAAAAACCAATAGACGATATAAAATCAAGTCATGGTTTATAAAAATAGTGTTAAAGGCAACGCTCGGTTCAGTTTAACGTAATGCGGTTACCTAAAATAGACTCCCTAAATTTGCCAGTTGTCACAGGGCCACTCCTACTACCCCGAATGAGATACGTCAATTCTTAAGACTTGATAGATATTATCATAGATTCATCGAGGGTTTCTCCAAGATAGCCAAGCCTCTGACCACATTGACTCCGAAAACGGTGAAGTATACTTGGGGAAAAGACGAAGAAGAAGCATTTCAGCTGCTGAAGGAGAGATTGTGTAGTGCACCGATATTGGCTCTAACTGAGGGAAGCCAAGAATTTGTGGTGTATTGTGATGCCTCACATAAGGGTTTAGGAGTTTTTTTGATGCAGAGGGAAAAGGTGATTGCCTATGCCTCTCGACCACTCAAAACCCATGAGAAGAACTACATGACCCATGATTTAGAGTTGGGAGTTGTCGTGTTTGCACTAAGAATTTGGAGGCATTACCTTTATGGCACGAAGTGTACTGTGTACACTGATCATAAGAGTCTTCAGCATATCCTAGACCAGAAGGAGCTGAACATGAGACAACGATGATGGCTGGAGCTGTTGAGCGATTACGACTGTGAGATACGCTACCATCCGTTAAGGCAAATGCCATTGCTGATGCTCTTAGCTGAAAGGAGAGGGCGAACCCGCTTAGGGTCAGAGCATTAGGAATGACCATCAATTCTCTGCTACCAGCTCAAATTGTTACAGCTCAAGCTGAAGCTGTCAAGGAAGATAACCGACCTTACGAAAATCTCTACGGTATGTTGGAAAGTGAAAATGGACTCGTGAAACATTCCAATGGAACCCTATGTTTTAAGGAAAGGAGTTGGATCCCATGGTATGGAGGTATTCATGATTTGATTATGCATGAATCGCATAAGTCAAAGTATTCTATTCATCCTAGTTCTGATAAGATGTACTTTGATTTGAAGAAATTGTACTGATGGCCAAATATAAAGGCTGAGATTGCTACTTATGTTAGCAAGTGCTTAACCTGTGCTAAGGTTAAAGCCGAGCATCAAAGACCCTCAGGTTTACTTGTTCAACCCGAAATTCCCGAGTGGAAATGGGAACGCATAACCATGGATTTCATCACTAAGCTTCTGAAAACTTCTAGCGGTTATGTTGCTATCTGGGTTATCATTGATCGTCTCACTAAATCAGCTCATTTCTTACCGATCAAAGAAACTGATAGTATGGATACTATGGCTCATATGCATGTGAAAGAAATCGTTGCACGTCATGGTGTGCCAATTTCTATAATCTCTGATCGTGATAGTCGTTTCACTTCAAATTTCTTGCAATCACTTCAAAGAGCCCTAGGAACAGATCTGGATATGAATATTGCATATCATCCCCAAACTGATTGCCAAAGTGAAAGGACCATTCAAACATTGGAAGACATGTTCCAAGGCGTGTGTCATCGATTTCAGCAATGGTTGGGCTAGGCACCTACCATTGGTGGAATTTTCTTACAATAACAGTTATGATGCTAGCATTAAGGCTGCACCATATGAAGCACTATATGGTCGAAAATGCCGATCACCGATCTGTTGGACAGAAGTTGGGGATTCACAACTTACTGGTCTCGAACGTATTCATGAAACCACTGAGAAGATTGTTCAGATAAAGAGCAGAATGCAAGCTGCTCGCGATCGTCACAAAATCTATACCGATAAACGGATGAAAACTTTGGAATTCCAAGTGGAAGACAAGGTCATGCTGAAAGTCTCGCCATGGAAAGGTGTAATTCGTTTCGGTAAGCGTGGAAATCTTAATCCTTGTTTTATTGGTCCGTTCAAGATCATTGCTAGAATTGGCCCAGTGGCTTACAGACTCGAGCTGCCGCCAGACCTTAGTAGTGTTCACAACAAGCCACGCGTGTGCAATTTAAAGAAGTGTCTGGCAGATGAGGCCACTGTCATTCTTCTGGAAGAAATCCAAATCGATGAACGATTGAATTTCATAGAGGAACCTGTCGAGATCATAGACCGTGAAGTCAAACAGCTTAGGCAAATTCGTATTCCCACTGTCAGAGTTCCTTGTGTAGCAACCCGTAATTTTTCATAAGGTAAAATGACTATTTTAACCTTTGACTTTTTAAAGTTGACCTTTGAATTTGACTATTGACTATTTGACTTTTACCGTAACGTAAAAGCAAATATGATAACCGGTAGTAACTGGTAATTTTCCTTGTAACTAACACAAGACTACGATAAGTCTATATGTTCAAAATACTTTATTTTCACCAATAATCATAATTTATATGAACTATTACTACTTTATCATTTTTTAGTATATATGTTACTTTTTACGTAAGTGATTGGTGCAAAACAGTCAAGTTTTCTCATGCAAGCTAGCCACTTGTGAATGACCAACCGTAAGGAACTTAAAACAGTTCAAACACCAAATGCAATTTAGATCAGGAGAATACAAAGGATTCGGTCGTTAAGTCCCACGGAGGATGAATGGTGTTTAACACAATCAGGTGTCGAATAATCACTAAGGATAGTGATCAGTAAGGATTTTGAGTATTTATATCTAAAGAAAAGATCTATAAATTACAGCGACTTAAATGCAAATTAAAGGAAATTAAAAAAGATAAAATATATTAAATAAACGCTATCACTATTTTTAAACTGATGTTTTTGATTTTTCTTTTACAAAATTTAAATTAAAAACTACGTGACGCATAATAAGAAAATGTGAAATGAAGAAAGATTAATCCTAAAAATATGAAAATGATATTTTTACAAACCTAATGATAAAATAAAATTTTAAGAAAAAGAAAATTATTTTTATAACTATTAAATTAATTATTATTAATTAAAAACTAATTTTAACTATTTAATAATAGCCTAAAATACAAGAAAATATGAAATAAAGCTAGAAAAATAAAATTATGACTTGGAAAAATCTAAAATAACAAAAGAGAATTTTCAAAACTATTTTTGTATTTTTCTGATTATTTTTGTATTTTTTATGAATTTTAAACTATTAAAAACTAATTAAATTACTAAAAATTACAAAATAAACTATGAAAAATCTGGAAAAATATTTTTTTGACTTTTTATATTTATCTTAACTTAAGAAAAATGAAAAATTATTTTTTTGAACTTTTTCTGAATTAATTGCAATAAAAGCTAATTAAAATGACTTAAAAACTGTTTTAATTAAGGAAAAATAGTAAAATGACCTAGAAAAATGTGAAAAATTCAGGAAAAGTCTAATTTAATATTCTGAATCTAATAAAAATAGAAAAACAGTGGCTTATGTGGAGGAAATTGAAACTGTAGTTGTAAGTGCTTAAAAATAAGCACTTTGAATAAGCCAAAGAGTACAAATGAACACCAAACTATTACAGAAGCTAAGTTAGGCTAAAATCACTCAAATGCAACTAGTTACAACAAGCTTTGACCCCTGAATTGCAAACTACTATGATTTGGCTATTTGAGTTTATGTGCAAAAACAGATTTATGGGCTACTGCAGCTTAAGCACAAGCTACAATTTAAGTCGAAAATGAAAACCAGAATTGAGCTTAAACTAGACCTGGCTGTGACACACGGTAAATTTTCACTAAAATTTAACTGATAATTAGTAATTTATTATTACTAAGCCTAAGTCATTAAGCATACACAAGCTTTGCCTGATCATTTGAGTAGTTAACTCGCATACAAAGAGGTAACTGCATCACTTTTGCATTCATACCATTTTATGAATATTTCATTTTGTCTTATGATTTAAATTATAAGACGAGAGGGTATCTCGTTTTCCCCAGTGACCGACACGGCACGCGTACCGACACTTTTTCATTTGGATTTGCACATTTGCTAAGGTGAGTTTCATAGCCCCACTTTTACTTGATAAATTGTTTTATACATTTTGGGGTGAGAAATATGCAAAACATTTTAAGGACCAAAACTATTACATGATTACTATTACGTGGTTTAGCCTAAGCCCTTATGTCCCTAGAGAATGCCCTTTTTCATGAACCGTCAATTCCCCATTGGGAAACGCTAATGTTATAAATAGATCTATTGAGGGTGACTTCTCCGTCTGGTGGCCATGCTTAGGCCAAGGCGAAACGTATACCATGTCGGAATCAAGTGTTGTGGGACAAAACACTTGCTATGGGCCCCTATATTGTATGACATCTTTTAGCATACTAAACCGTCGTAGTATCGGTTGCATGAACTTAGAGCTAACGTAATAGACTTTCATCCATATATCATTATATTCGTTGTAATGATTATATGCCTTGCTTATGGTCCAAGCTTACTATTTTAATTTAAACCTATGAACTCACCAGCCTTTTAGTGACCCTTTTAGCATATTTCTCGTGTTTAAGTGTTGTTCGGCAAGGCAAGAAGCGGATGTATGGTCGTAGTAGTATTAAAGAAGTGTTTTTACACAAAATGATGTTTTTACTTTGGGACCACTAAATCAAATGGGATGTACCCATTTATTTAAATTATGATGTAAGACGTTGTTTTAAAACTATTTTATGAAATCAAACGGAGTATGTATTCCGCTCTTTATTACTGTGTTATGATTCACCAACCCGTAACGCCCCGAATAACACGTATGCTTCCGCTTAAACAAATTTGGGGTGTTACAGTGGGGCCTTGTAAACCAAAAACTGTGACTATGACAAGCTCTTATGAGCTTTGTGCAAGGATCGCAAGAACCGCACAACACTCAGTAGCTCAGCAAGCAGTAATGGCATATAAGCCCATATTGATAAGCGCTTAGAGGCTTATAAAAATTTGTAAAATCCACAAAATGGTAATAAGAAATGAGACCAGATGAAGTTTATGAACACCAAATTTCACTTGAATTGGCCCAGAAATGAACTCATGAAAAATCCACTCGCTTGGGCTCAAACTCACTTTTTCACTTTTGACTATTTTGGACAGATTTGAAGTTTTGACTTATATGAACTTTGCAATCAATTTGTAGGTTGGATGTGATGTTATATGATGAAATGGAACTACAACAAGCTTTCTCTATGAATCTTAAACATAAAACAAGTGTTTGATTTCCAAATATTCCAACAGCTAAGATTTAAAGACGTTAATAGATAATGTTGACTTTTGGTGTTTGCACAAAATTATGACCTGATTTGAGTATATTAGAGCTACACAAGCATAAACCAACATGCATCTACCATCAATACACCTCTAAGACAGATTAAGCTATAAATCCAAACACAACCTGTTGTAATCGTCATGCAATTTTAAACTAAGCAAACTGCTAAAATAGTACAAACCAATGATTACTATGACTATGGTTACACTAATTACTACTATTTAAACAGGATTAAACTGTTAATGACCACAGTTCCAATCCAAGCACAATATGAAAACTGCATAAAAATATGAAAAGGAGATAAAAAGCTCACAAGTGCCCAAGCTATGATTGCAGCTTAAACCAGGACCAAATACCACTATTCTATTCCAAACCCAATCCAAATCAAGCAATCAGATCAACCATAAACCATTCCCATTGCCGTTTGAACCAAATGATCTCGCAAGATGCTTGACTTTCTTTGACCAACTTGATGTTTTGCTTGAAACTGAATAACAAGCTTATCAAAAGCTATAATAAGCTTGAATAAGCTTGTTTGACTATTAAATAAGCTTATTGAAGCTTGGTTTTTAGCACACTTATATCAAATTTTAAACAAGGAATGTAAAATTTGAAACCTTACTAACACTTTGAATTTAAACTTGAAACTTGCTTAAAAAGATTAATTATCTTAAGTTTAGTACATTAGAGCTTAGAGTTACAAACTTGTAAACTAATTAAGACAATTTAAGAGAAACGACATACAAGGAATTTAAAAAACTAACTACTGCTCTCTCTCTCTTGTTTCTCTTCCTCTTTATGCACCAAAAGCTTCCACGTCCTTTCTCGAGCAAATCCCACTAAAAACCTAAGCCATTGGATCAGTTTTGAGTCATAATAGTTGTCCACGTGTTTTGGCGGGAAAACAGCTTTTGACTTGTAGGGCTCGATCTAGCAACTAGGGGTGGCATTTATTGTAGCGGGTTGTGATGAAGAGGGTGGAGGGAAAGGTGAGTTGATGGAGAGTGAGAGTTGCGTGCAACTCAGTGGGGAAGACAAAGTGGGAGGGATAAACAGTGTGGAGGGAAAAGGATAACGTTTGACTGGGGTTTGACCTGGCAATTCAAAAGGATAATGACAGGGGTCACAATGGGTTTTGACAGGGGTTCTAAAGTGTTTTTGACAAGGTTTGGTTTTAGTTATGACAAGGACTTGTTTTGCACTCGCCAAATTAGAGGGACCAAACCTCAATTTCTCCAAAGTTAACACAAGGGTCACTTTTGACAAGTCCCAATAGTACAAGGACTAGTTTTGACATTTTCAAATTTCCAGGGACCAAACTTGTATTTTTGAAAGTTTAGGGACCTAAATTGTAATTTTGTAATTTTGAATCTCAAGGACCAATTTTGACAACTCATGAATCCCTAAGGACTTAAAATGATATTTTTCTTTATTTAGATTTACCAGGGACTGTTTTTGACAACTTTTGAAACTTGGGGGACTAAAACTGCCAATTATGCAAACTTGATACGCTTTTTCACCGATTTTGATATTTTTGCATTTAAAACACATAAAACACTTATTTGTGATATTTGTATTATTTTGATGCATTTCGAAAGTGTTTTCGATGTTTTGCAGTTTAAATGGTACAAAATGATGAGTATTTAGACACTCATCAATCCCCCACACTAAGATATTGCTAGTCCCTAGCAATGTTTTGAGAAAAATTAATGGTTTCATCTCTTTACCAAAAGCCATTACTTCTGGAGTAGCCAAATGTTTCAGTTCAAGTAAGAACCATGGTACACTAATAACCATGTGATTTTGAGCAAACCACCAGCTTCCAACGGATTTGATTTGTCTTTACCGTAAGCCGCTTTCGACTAGCCAACTCTTAGATAAATTATCAATATTATCTTTGGTGAGCCGATTACCAATTATGGTTTTTCCACCGCCTTTACCACAAGCCATAAACTTGCGGGCTAGCCAACTCTTCACTTTTAAGGATATGGTGAGTCGAATACCATACAATTTTGGGCAAATTGCAAGTCGTCAACGGATTTGAGATATCTTTACCAAGAGCCGCTTGTTCTCGATTAGCCAATCCTCCTGCTTATTAGACATGGCGGATCGATAACTAATTGAGTAAGTGCAAAACACTTACTCCAAAAAAATTTTGGCCAAAATGGGGAATTAGGTGGTATAATTACATGATAAAATTCGTGAGAATTCCTCCCCACACTAGAAATGAATATTGCCCTCAATATTCAAAGTACCGTCGGTTATGCCAAAACATAGAACGTAAAAAGGAAATACTACGCCATTATTTAGCAAGTATTTTTGAAACTCTTATATACAACAGCGGGGGGCATCTCCCCCACACTAGGGTGGTACACACGGGTGAAAACCCATGTAGCATGCTACTGTTTTTGATTCCCGAGTCGCTAGCTTGACTCGATCCCCGCATTCATTGGTTCATGGGGAAAGTTTGTAGATCCGGGACAACCACAGATGGAATGTCCTCTCCAAAATAATGCTTTAATCGATGACCATTCACTTTAAAATTTGGACCATCGGGTTGAGATAACTCAATGGTTCCATATGGAAATACTTTAGTGATGGTGAATGGTCCAGACCAGCGGGATTTTAGTTTTCCCGAGAAAATCTTCAATCTTGAATTGAAAAGAAGGACTCGATCACCGATGTTGAAAACGCGGTTTTTGATTTTTTAATCATGAATCTTCTTTGTCTTTTCTTTATAGATCAAAGAATTCTCGTATGCATGATCACGGAGTTCATTTAGTTCATTCATTTGAACTTTCCTGATCACCAACTGCTCAATATCGGTTGGCATGTTTCAAGGCCCAGTATGCCTTGTGCTCAAGCTCAACCGGCAGATGACACGCCTTCCCGTATACAAGCTTGTATGGAGTACACCCTATGGGTGTTTTATAAGCTGCATCGAAGGCCCAAGAGTGCGTCATCTAGCTTATCCGACCAAGAGGCACGGTTTTCGCAACCGCCCTCCGTAATTCTTTTAATCCTCGGTTGGAAACTTCCACTTGCCCACTTGTTTGGGGGTGGTACGCAGGAGAGAGACGGTGAGTTACACCATACTTTTGCATGACTCTATCAAACTGGTCATTGCAGAAATGCGCACCACGATCACTGATTATAGCTCGTGGAGTTCCAAACCTAGCAAAAAGAGATTTTAAGAATTTCACAACAACTCGGGCATCGTTGGTAGGTAAAGCTTTCGCTTCAACCCATTTTGAAAAATAGTCAACGGCCACGAGTATGTACTTATTACCGCGAGAAGATAGAAATGGCCCCATAAAGTCAATGCCCCAGATGTCAAAAATCTCACACACTTGAATAGCGTTTTGCGGCATTTCATTTCTTTGCGAGATATTCCCGTGACGTTGACAAGCATCAGTGCTTTGACAAATTCGTGGGCATCCTTGTAAATTGTGGGCCAATAAAACCCTGAATCAAACACCTTCTTGGCGGTGTAGTTGGGGCTATGATGTCCCCAAGAGGTCCGAATGGCAAGCCTTGAGAATGTCAATGGCTTACTGACCATACACACATCGCCTGATGACTTGATCCGCATGATTTTGAATAAGTAGGGTCGCCCCGAAGTAATGTTTAACATCCTTGAAGAATTTGTTCTTCTGTTGGGTCGACATCCCTTTTACTATGAAGTTACCCGCATGGTAATTTGCAAAGTCGCAAAACCATGGGGTAGAAGAGTTTCCACGAAAAGAAACCGCATTGAGTGTTTCGAGAGGAAATGTTTCATTTATTTCCTTTTTCTCGAAAACATCTTGGTGTGGGTTTTCTAGACGACAGATGATCGCCAGCCTAGGTTCTCACTCCTTTTTATCACGTATAATGATATCAAATTCTTGCAGGAGGAGAACCCAACGGAGCAATCTCCGCTTTGCATCTTGTTTTGCAAAGAGATATTTGAGAGCCGAGTGATCCGTATACACCACGCATTTGGTCAAGATAAGGTATGGCCGAAACTTCTCAAATGCATACACCACAGCTAATAGTTCTTTTTCTGTAGTGGTGTAATGGGTTTGAGCTTCAGCCATAGTCTTACTCGCGTAGTGGATAGGCTGAAAATGCTTGGTTTTTCGTTGCCCCAAGACCGCACCGATAGCAAAATCACTTGCATCGCACATGAGCTCAAAGGGTAAACCGCCGGGCAACTAGAATGGGTGCTTCCGTAGCTTTTTCTTTAGTGTTTCAAAAGCTTCATGCACTCGGGGAGAAGATAAAAGGAGCTTCTTTTTCAAGAAGATGGGTCATAGGCCGAGCGATTTTAGAAAAATCTTGTATGAATCTACGATAAAACCCGGCATGACCTAGAAAACTCCTAATACCTTTGACGGTAGTAGGATGAGGCAGTTTAGCAATAACATCAACTTTTGCTCTATCGACCTCAATCCCGTTTTTGGAAATCTTATGGCCAAGGACTATGCCTTCTTTGACCATAAAGTGGCTCTTCTCCCAATTTAGACACAGATTGGTGTCTTCACACCGCTTAAGCATTTTGTCTAAATGGGAGAGACATGTCTGAAACGAGTCCCCAATGACCGAGAAGTCATCCATAAACACCTCCATTGTTTCCCCGATCATGTCGTGGAATATGGCCATCATACATCGTTGGAACGTGCAAGGAGCATTACATAAGCCAAAAGGCATACGCTTGTAGGCAAAAGTTCCGTATGGGCAAGTGAATGTGGTCTTCTTGATCCGGATCAATGGGGATCTGAAAGTAACCCGAGAAACCATCAAGGAAACAATAGTACTCATTCCCTGCTAATCTCTCAAGCATTTGGTCCATGAAGGGTAGAGGAAAATGGTATTTACGGGTGGCTTCTTAACTTGCGATAGTCAATACACACACGCCATCCCGTAACCAATCGAGTTGGAATTAACTCGCTTTCTTCATTTGTGACAACAGTTATGCCACCCTTTTTGGAACACGTGAATGGGCTAACCCAAGGACTATCAGAGATCGAGTAAATTAATCCTGCATCAAGAAGTTTGATAACCTCCTCGCTTTGATAACATCATGGATTTTTGGATTTACTCTTCTCCGATGTTGAACTCGCTGGTTTGAAGTCATCCTCCATCAAGATTTTGTGAGTACAAAATTCGTGGTTGATACCCTTAATGTCCGAGAGTTTCCAAGCAATTGCTTGCTTGTGTGACTTCAAGACCTTTATGAGAGCAGCCTTTTCATCTTTACTCAAATCTTGAGCAATAATGACGGGTAATTTATCATCACCCTCAAGAAATGCATACTCGAGATGAGGCGGTAAGTTCTTAAGTTCGACTTCGTGAAATTCTTCGCTTTTCAACTGACTTGACTTCCTTGTTATGAAGCTCGACGGGAGGGAGTGGAGGAGAAGTGTCATGCTTTAACAATTTCTCAAGAAGAATATCTCCCTCTAGATGAATCTCATTTGGAATTGAATCACTAGTGTGAGGGGTTGATGATGGATCATTGATGAGTGTGTAAATACTCATCATTTTTAGTCAAATCTGAACTGCAAAACGTTTAAAAATGCTCAGAAATGCATCAAAATACTGAAAATATTCCAAAATTGCATTTTATATGTTTCAGATGCAAAATGTTTAAAATCAGATGAAAATGAGCAAAGTTTGCATAATTGGCGCTTTCAGCCCCCAAGTTTCTAAAATTGTCAGAAATAGTCCCTGAGCACATAATTTCAAAAGAAAAATCACCAAAGGTCCTTTTAAAATCATAACTTGTCAAAATTAGTCCTTTGGTGAAAAATATCAAAAGTTTTGAGAAATTACAAAATTGGTCCTCCAAGTTTTAAAATTGGCAAAATGGTCCTCGAAAATTTGAAAATGTCAGCTTTGGTCCTTGTACTGTTAACACTTGTCAATTTCAGCCCCTGAAACATCTTTGCAGATTTGGCAGTTATGGTCCCTCAATTTTCAGAATTGGCAACCTAGGTCCTTATGATTAATACCCCTTTTTCACAACCTTGGCCCTTGTCATTTCTATTTTGGACCCTGCCAACACCTTTGGACCCCTGCCAATTAAACCCCTTCCTTTTAATAACACCATCAAACACGCTTGACTCTCCTTTTCCTCCAATGTCACGTTGCCATTTCTCCATCATTTCCCCATGCAACACCGCTAACACTCCACCATCATCATCCCTACTCTCCTCCAAACACAACACTCCAAGGGATGCATTAAATGCCTTCTACCAAACGCCAATCACCTCCAATTGTTAAAAATGATTTTGGCGCCAAAAGCCATCCAATGGCCAAAATCTAATTGAGCAATCCAAGGGTCAGCTTTTGTTGCCGGATTTGAAGAGAGAGGTGAGAGAAGGAGTTTGGGTGTATAAAAGACCAAGAGGAAGCAACAAGAAGAGAGTACTTAGTTTATTTCTTAAAATGAATGTCGCTTTAGTTATTAAGTCTTAAAATAGATTCATAGTTGTTATTTTAAGTTTCCTTGTATCAAATTACTGTGTTGAAGTGTATTACAACTATTTTAAAGTATCAATTCCAGTTTGAGTTCATTTTCCAAATTTTAAGTTAACTGTTGAAATTTGCAATTTCAAACTCTCATGTATAAGCTTCAATTAGCTTATTTATAAGCTCAAACAAGCTCATACTACTTCATTATAGCTTTTTGTAATCCTGAATCAAGTTTCAAGCATCTTTAGTATCTGGTCAACAAAAGTCAAAATGGGGCAAATCTGATGCAGAAATGGAATGGGTTGATTCAGACATGTTCTTGGGGTTGAATTAGAAGCAATGGGTTGGTTTATATAGGTTAGTGGTTACTGTGGTTCTGGTTTGATTGATGGCAAGCCATTGTGGCTAGGGACTATATGTAAGTTCAAGCTCACTTTTTAGCATAATCTGTTTTTGTAGCCATAGCTAGTTCTAATCTGTTCATTAAGTAGTGTTTATGTTATTTAGATTTAGCTTGATCATTAAAATAAGCTGGTTCATTGTCTAAATCAGTTTTGAGTACAAATCAGTCAAGAAAAGGGTGTTTGGATTTATAGCTTAAAATGTGTTTGAGGTGTATCCAGTGATAACTTCTTATTGTTTTATGTTTGTTAATCTCATTTGAGCTCATATCACTCAATAACTTGTTCAAACTCAAAGTCAACATTTCACAAATCTGTCTCAACTGCCTCACTGTTGTGATTTTGGATTTGCAAACTCTTGATTTGTGTTTAGAAGTCTTAGACATTGCTTGCATTGTGCTTGTTCCATCATATTACATCAATATCAGTCATAAAATTGGAATCAAAGTTCACATTAGTCAAACTTTTCTCAACTGCTTCAAAAGTCAAAAGTGCAAAAGGTCATTTTGGGCTCAACTGGTGAGATTTATCTTGAGTTCATTTCTGGGACATAATCAGTGAGACTTGGTATTTCATAAACTTCAGCTGGTCTAAAATCTTATTCCCATTTTTGTTGATTTTTTCAAATTTTATAAGCTTCAAATAAGCTTGTGAAGTAGGTCCTAGTTGCCCTCGCCACAAGTCTCACCAAACCGAAGTTTTTCGCTTTGTGCAGATTGCACAAGGCTCATAAGAGCCTCCCAAAGTCTGGTCTTTGGGTTATAAGTAGCTACCTAGGTCTAGTTTAGGTCTCAATATTTGGATTTTGATTTTTAGCTTATTTGAGTGCCTATTATGTGGCTACAACTGAACACCTAAAAACTGTTTTAGCACATTAGTCAAATTCATCAAATCTGTGTAGATTGCTATTTAGAAGATAAGTGTTTTTGTTTTTAGTTCATTTAGAGTAACTTTAGCATATTGTAGCTTCTGTAAACAGTTGGTGGCTTATTGTGGTGTTTGGCTTATTCAAAGTGCTTACTTATAAGCACTTCCAATAGCAGTTGAATATTCCTCCACACAAGCACCTTTTTTTCCATTTTTCCTAGATTCCTAATATAATTTTAGAGTTTTCCTGAAATTTTCAGATTTTTCCAAGTCAGTTTGCTATTTTTCTTAATTTAAATTAGTTTTTAAGCATTTTTAATTAGGATTTATATAGATAATTAAGAAAAGTTTCAAAAAATAATTTTTCATTTTTCTTAAGTTTAGATAAATATAAAAAGCCAAAAAATATTTTTCTAGATTTTTCTTAGTTAAATTTGTATTTTTAAATAATTTAATTAGTTTTTAATAGTTTTTAATTCCTAGAAAATACAAAAATATTCAGAAAAATACAAAAATAGTTTTGAACATTCTCTTTTGTTATTTTAGACTTTTCCAAGTCATAATTTTATTTTTCTAGTTTTATTTCCTATTTTCTTGTATTTTAGGTTAATATTAAATAGTTAAAAATAGTTTTTAATTAATAATATTAATTAAATAGTTATAAAAATAATTTTCTTTTTCTATAAATTTTCTTTTATCATTAGGTTTGTAAAATATCATTTTCATATTTTTAGGCTTAATATTGCTTTAGTTTCACATTTTTATTTGTACGTCACGTAGTTTTTAAATTAAGTTTTATAAAAACATAAAATCAAAAACATCATTTTGCAAATAGTGATAGCGTTTATTTAATATTTTTTTATCTTTTTAATTTCCTTTAATTTGCATTTAAGCCGTTGTAATTTGTTGGTTTTTTCTGTAGTTATAATTATATCGATCCCTTTTCTCGTTCAAATTCCTCGATCACTATATGCTTGGTGATCCATTGCATAGCTCGCTGACATAACGACCGGGGAAACCCTATACTCCCTCGATCTTCATTGCATTCGCTTGAGCCGCGTTTTAAGTTTCTTACATTCATAGTGGTCACTTGCGTGAGAAAACTTGACGGTCGCTTGGCACGATCAAATTTTTGCGCCAGCCGGGAGTCATGCTGACATTCATCGTTAGCGATTAGTAGTTTGAATACTCACTCTTTGTTTATATCATCCATATCTATCTATATATATCCATATTTTCTTATAAAAATCCAAAAACCCAAAAACAGCTAAAAACATATAAAACACAAAAATATTTTTTCTTTTGTTTCTATATATGTATCAAAAATAAAAATACAAAAAGATTTGTCATTTTCTTTAATAATAACAACATAAAAGATTACCACCGAAACCAAGGCAAAGGTACTACCTAACCGGGGTACGACCATAATAAGTTCCCGAACCAAAGATTTAAAACTTGTCTTTGTGTCCTTGTGATTGGTGTACCTTTTTCAAAGGAGCCATTCATCTTGTGATTATTGGTTAAGTTCACTGTTGTTTTGCCTCGATTTTGTTTTAATTGATTTTGTTGTTATACTTGTCGAACCGTAAAACCCATAAAGATTCTTCTCACCCCATTTTTATAATTCATCTTCATAATTCCCATTTCTCCTTAACTCGAGTCTCTTAGAGATAACTCTAGTGCATGCGCACTGCTCTTCTAGATCATTGAGTCCTTTGCGTGATCTAGCGAAATTCCTAGACGACGCTTCGTAGACGTGTCGCCCAAATAGTCGAACCCGAGATTCGTACTATTTCAAACAACAATATGGCGACTAACGCACTATGGCGGAAATGCTCCGTGCACCCACCGAGGGTTATGGAGATGCCATCGCTTTTACCAAGAATCATTCTGATCACTTTGAATTGAAGACACATTTGATCCAACTTGTGTCTACGAATCAATTCCACTGGTTTGATCGAGAAGACCCGTATGCACACATCCGTTGGTTTAACAAGTTGACCGCAACGATCAATTTCAAAGATGTGCCACAAAAAGTGATCAAGTTGATGCTATTTCCATTCTCACTTGAGGGGACAACCCGGATTTGGCGAAAAGAACCCCTCGATCCATCGAAACTTGGGAGGATCTTGTTCAAAAGTTTGTCAATTACTTCTTTCCTCCATCAAAGACGACTAATCTTAAAAATGAAATTTCTGGAATTCGTCAAAATTTCGATGAAAACTTTGGAGAGGCATGGGAGAGATTCAAAGATCTCCTAAGGAAATGCCCCCATCATGAATTCACTGAGCTTCAACAAGTCAATATCTTTTACAATGGGTTGAATGGTAACGATCAAGACTCCTTGAATGCAGCCGCAAAAGCGCAATATCTTGAATCGTAGACCTAAAGATGTGATTGAGATTTGCGAGCAAAAATCAAAAGTTCCTATTTCTCGTAACAAAGTCAATATTCAACACTCCTACTTCTTCATCCAATAACTCTTCTGAGTTAGCAGCTCCGATAGCTGCTCTAACGGACGTCATCCGTTGCATGATTAAGGATGTAAAGGAAATCAAAAGCGAAATTCATAAGCTAGAACCAATCAAAGCCATAAACAAGGTGTGTGAAACTTGTAGTGGTCCACACGCGTATTATGATTGTCAAGCAACCGATGCTTTTTTTTACCAAGCTCCCCGTGAGCTTCGTAAAACCACAATCAATACCGACCATAAGCGATCCTCACTACCGCACCTAGCAGTATGACACCACCTGGTTTTCCTCCTCTGCAAAACCATGGCAATCAAAATCGCTTTGTTCCGAATCAAGGACAAAATTTCAATAATTCTCAAAATTTCAATCAAAACCGGAACAATTTCAACCAACCATATCAAGCTCCTAATCATCAAAGTTATCAACAACCTCCTCAAGCTCCCATGCCAAATGACTTCATGAAAATTACTGAGTCAAACATGCGCTCAATGCAAACTCAGATCAATAACATGAGAGTTGAGCTAAGAAAGGAAATTGATACCACATTGTCTCAGCAGACAAATGAGTTGAAGAATATGATGAGCAGCTTCATGAACATGAATATGAACAAAGCTTCATCATCTTCTGGAGGACTCCCAAGCAATACAATTCCTAATCCCAATGCCGAGTTGAAAGCCGCCACCACTCGTAGTGGTAAGACGCACAATGGACCTTCGACTCCAATGCCCCTCCTCCTGTAGCATTGAGTCAAGTTACCAAGGATACAACGGACAAGGTGCAATTCTCAAGCCCACAAAGTACCGCACACGTCCCACCTTCGGTAGTCCGTTTTAAGTCCGAACCCAAGTTCAAGACAAATTCTCGAGTCCGAAATGACTTCCATCCCGCTCAAAAGTCTAGTCAGCTTCCTTACCCATCAAGAATGAATGATGAGAAGCTCAAAGAAAAAAACAAAGAGCAAATGGAAAATTTTTTCCAAATCTTCAATGAGCTTCACTTTGATATAAGCTTCGTTGATGCTCTCGTTCTAATGCCTAAATTTGCATCCACGCTTAAAGGCTTACTGACCAACAAAGATAAGCTATCGGAGATGGCTAAAACTCCTCTCAATGAGCAATGCTCAGCGGTCCTTCTCAAGAAGCTTCCCAACAAGCTTGAAGACCCCGCATTTCTAATCCCGTGTGATTTCTTGGGGATGGTTCAATGCTCCGCCTTGGCCGATCTTGGCGCTAGCATTAACCTCATGCCACTCTCAGTATGGAAGAAACTGTCTCTTCCTAAACTTTCATCCACTTGTATGACACTCGAGCTAGCGGACCGTACCATAACTCGCCCACTTGGGATAGCCGAGGATGTCGTGATGAAAGTGGGAAAGTTTCACTTTCCTACTGACTTTGTTGTAGTAGACTTCGATGCAGATCCTAGAGTTCCCTTCATCTTAGGGAGAGCTTTCTTGAGAACGAGTCGTGCTCTGATTGATGTGTTTGTCAAGAGTTGACCATACGGGTTGACAACGAAGAGCTCACATTGAATATCAACCAGAACTCCAAACCTCTGTCCAAACAGAGTGTTGCCACAATTGATCAAAGACCTGAAAGATTCAATGCAACACTCTCAAATTTCACGGTTAAGACGAGTCACCAAAAACGTACGGAGTTAAAAGCTTTGAAAATCACCCCTGGTTCAAACAAATGGTTTGAAAGTCGCACTGTGGGAAGTCAAGAGTGTTCTTGATGATGATGATCTAGAATCGGAGACTTCATCGAAGTGGTGGAAACTGCTAGCTCTAAGAGCACACCACTTGTCCCACCTCCTGAATCAGTTTGTCGCATCGAGTTTGTTAACTCTGTGGATGAAACCAAACTCTCCTCGGTTTCATCTGAATTGGATGATGATATTTGTGATCCAATGGGAGACATTCTTCCCATTGATGAATTGCTCAAAAAGAATCCATCATCTTCTAGTCTTATTATTCCCGACTCTTCCATCCCTTCTCTCACTCCCGATGAGGAAGATGACAACTTTTGGAATGAAGTCGATGCATTTCTTAGTGATGAGTCAATTCCAACAGGAATTGATAATACTTACTTTGATCCGGAGGTAGACATCCTTTTTCCGAAAATCTGTTGATTGAAGAACCGTTTCCCACCCTCCCTCCCGGACATCTTCTTGACAATCACCATATAAGCTTCAAGTTTAAGCTTAAAAATGTCAAAACTGGTGATTTGCTTCTCTCTGATGAGGAATGGACATGCATTCTCATGTACGTCTTTATTCTATTCTTCACAGATGGTGTGGTTGCTCTTTCCCTTTTCTCTTTCGGGAATGAGGACACCATCTTTGACCCCGGTATCATCCTTTATAGATTCTTCTATTAACAATACCGCGGTTATGTCTCGTCGGTGTGGAACTTTCTGATGTTCATATGTTTGTTAACACTGTGAACGAAAGTCCGATTGAGATTGGTTTTCCACGTTACTTTCCCCATGAACAAATGAATTCGGGATCGAGTCAAGCTAGCGACTCGAATCAAAAACAAGAGCATACCATATGGATTTTCACCCATATTTCTGACTTCTTTCTATCTTTCTACCACCCTAGTGTGGGGGGTTGCCCCACATGTTGTGTATATATGCAAGTTTAAAAAAAAAAAAAAAATCTTTCAAATAATGGCCGTAGTATTTCCCTTTTACGTTCTTTGTTTCGGCATAACCGCGGTACTTTGAATATTGAGGGCAATATTCATTTCTAAGTATGGGGGGAATTCTCACGAATTTTATCATGTAATTATACCACCCAATTCCCATATTTTTGGCCAAAATTTTTTTTTGGAGTAAGTGTTTTGCACTTACTCATTTGGTTATCAACCGCCATGTCTAATAAACAAAGGATTGGCTAATCCTAGAGCAAACGGCTCTTGGTAAAGATATCTCAAATCCGTTGACGGCTTGCAATTTGCCCAAAATTGTATGGTATTCAGCTCACCATATCCTAAAAAGTGAAGAGTTGGCTAGCCCGCAAGTTTATGGCTTGTGGTAAAGGCAGTGGAAAACCATAATTGGTAATCGACTCACCAAAGATAATATTGATAATTTATCTAAGAGTTGGCTAGTCCAGAGCAAACGGCTTCCGGTAAAGACAAATCAAATCCGTTGGAAGCTGGTGGTTTGCTCAAAATCACATGGTTATCGTTGTACCATGGTTCTTACTTGAACTAAAACATTTGGCTACTCCGTAAGTAATGCCTTTTGGTAAAGAGTTTCAAATCCATTAAGTTTTTCTCAAAAGATTGCTAGGGACTAGCAATAGTTTAGAGTGGGGGATTGATGAGTGTGTAAATACTCATCATTTTTAGTCAAATCTGAACTGCAAAACGCTTAAAAATGCTCAGAAATGCATCAAAATACTGAAAATATCCCAAAATTGCATTTTATATGTTTCAAATGCAAAATGTTTAAAATTCGATGAAAAATGAGCTAAGTTTGCATAATTGGCAGTTTCAGTCCCCCAAGTTTCTAAAATTGTCAGAAATAGTCCCTGAGCACATAATTTCAAAAGAAAAATCACCAAAGGTCCTTTTAAAATCATAACTTGTCAAAATTAGTCCTTTGGTGAAAAAAATATCAAAAGTTTTGAGAAATTACAAAATTGGTCCTCCAAGTTTAAAAATTGGCAAAAATGGTCCCTGGAAAATTTGAAAATGTCAGCTTTGGTCCTTGTACTGTTAACACTTGTCAATTTCAGCCCCTGAAACATCTTTGCAGATTTGGCAGTTATGGTCCCTCAATTTTCAGAATTGGCAACCTAGGTCCTTATGATTAATACCCCTTTTTCACAACCTTGGCCCTTGTCATTTCTATTTTGGACCCTGCCAACACCTTTGGACCCCTGCCAATTGAAACCCTTCCCTTTTAATAACACCAGTCAAACACAGTTGACTCTCCTTTTCCCTCCAATGTCACGGGTTGCCATTTCTCCATCATTTCCCCCCCATGCAACACCTGCTAACACTCCACCATCATCATCCCTACTCTCCTCCAAACACAACACTCCAAGGGATGCATTAAATGCCTTCTACCAAACGCCAATCACTCCAAACTGTTAAAATGATTTTGGCGCCAAAAGCCATCCAATGGCCAAAATCTAATTGAGCAATCCAAGGGTCAGCTTTTGTTGCCGGATTTGAAGAGAGAGGTGAGAGAAGGAGTTTGGGTGTATAAAAGACCAAGAGGAAGCAACAAGAAGAGAGTACTTAGTTTATTTCTTAAAATGAATGTCGTTTTTAGTTATTAAGTCTTAAAATAGATTCATAGTTGTTATTTTAAGTTTCCTTGTATCAAATTACTGTGTTGAAGTGTATTACAACTATTATAAAGTATCAATTCCAGTTTGAGTTCATTTTCCAAATTTTAAGTTAACTGTTGAAATTTGCAATTTCAAACTCTCATGTATAAGCTTCAATTAGCTTATTTATAAGCTCAAACAAGCTCATACTAGTTCATTATAGCTTTTTATAAGCTTGTAATCAAGTTTCAAGCATCTTTAGAATCTGGTCAACAAAAGTCAAAATGGGGCAAATCTGATGCAAGAATGGAATGGGTTGATTCGCATACGTTCTTGGTTGAATTAGAAGCAATGGGTTGGTTTATATAGGTTAGTGGTTACTGTGGTTCTGGTTTTGATGGCAAGCCATTGTGGCTAGGGACTATATGTAAGTTCAAGCTCACTTTTAGCATAACTGCTTTTTGTAGCCATAGCTAGTTCTAATCTGTTCATTAAGTAGTGTTTATGTTATTTAGATTTAGCTTGATCATTAAAATAAGCTGGTTCATTGTCTAAATCAGTTTTGAGTACAAATCAGTCAAGAAAAGGGTGTTTGGATTTATAGCTTAAAATGTGTTTGAGGTGTATCCAGTGATAACTTCTTATTGTTTTATGTTTGTTAAGCTCATTTGAGCTCATATCAGGCCAATAACTTGTGTCTCAAACTCTGAAAGTCAACATTTCACAAATCTGTCTCAACTGCCTCACTGTTGTGATTTTGGATTTGCAAACTCTTGATTTGTGTTTAGAAGTCTTAGACATTGCTTGCATTGTGCTTGTTCCATCATATTACATCAATATCAGTCATAAAATTGGAATCAAAGTTCACATTAGTCAAACTTTTCTCAACTGCTTCAAAAGTCAAAAGTGCAAAAGGTCATTTTGGGCTCAACTGGTGAGATTTATCTTGAGTTCATTTCTGGGACATAATCAGTGAGACTTGGTATTTCATAAACTTCAGCTGGTCTAAATTCTTATTACCATTTTGTTGATTTTTGTCAAATTTTTATAAGCTTCAAATAAGCTTGTGAAGTAGATCCTAGTTGCCCTGCTCACAAGTCTCAGTGTCAAACTGAGTTTTCTCGCTTTGTGTAGGATTGCACAAGGCTCATAAGAGCCTCCCAAAGTCTGGTCTTTGGGTTATAAGTAGCTACCTAGGTCTAGTTTAGGTCTCAATATTTGGATTTTGATTTTTAGCTTATTTGAGTGCCTATTCTGTGGCTACAACTGAACACCTAAAAACTGTTTTAGCACATTAGTCAAATTCATCAAATCTGTGTAGATTGCTATTCAGAAGATAAGTGTTATTGTTTTTAGTTCATTTAGAGTAACTTTAGCATATTGTAGCTTCAAACAAGTTGGTGGCTTATTGTGGTGTTTGGCTTATTCAAAGTGCTTACTTATAAGCACTTCCAATAGCAGTTGCATATTCCTCCACACAAGCACCTGTTTTTCCATTTTTCCTAGATTCCTAATATAATTTTAGAGTTTTCCTGAAATTTTCAGATTTTTCCAAGTCAGTTTGCTATTTTTCTTAATTTAAATTAGTTTTTAAGCATTTTTAATTAGGATTTAATACAGATAATTAAGAAAAGGTTCAAAAAATAATTTTTCAATTTTCTTAAGTTTAGATAAATATAAAAAGCCAAAAAGTATTTTTCTAGATTTTTCTTAGTTAAATTTGTATTTTTAAATAATTTAATTAGTTTTTAATAGTTTTAATTCCTAGAAAATACAACAATATTCAGAAAAATACAAAAATAGTTTTGAACATTCTCTTTGTTATTTTAGACTGTTCCAAGTCATAATTTTATTTTTCTAGTTTTATTTCCTATTTTCTTGTCTTTTAGGTTAATATTAAATAGTTAAAAATAGTTTTTAATTAATAATAATTAATTAAATAGTTATAAAATTAATTTTATTTTTCTATAAATTTTCTTTTATCATTAGGTTTGTAAAAATATCATTTTCATATTTTTAGGCTTAATATTGCTTTAGTTTCACATTTTTATTTGTACGTCACGTAGTTTTTAAATTAAGTTTTATAAAAACATAAAATCAAAAACATCATTTTGCAAATAGTGATAGCGTTTATTTAATATTTTTTATCTTTTTAATTTCCTTTAATTTGCATTTAAGCCGTTGTAATTTGTTGGTTTTTTCTGTAGTTATAATTATATCAGATCCCTTTTTCTGTTCAAATTCCTCGATCACTATACGTTTGGTGATCCATTGCATAGCTCGCTGGGACATAACGACCCGGGGAAACCCTATACTCCCCTGATCTTCATTGCATTCGTGCTTGAGCCGTTTTAAGTTTCTTACAGTTGGCCATTCACAAGTGGTCAGCTTGCGTGAGAAAACTTGACGGTTTGGCACGCATCAATCATCATTAAGCAACTTCTCAATGAGAAGTATGTCCCCCTGAATGTCAATCGGAGCGTGATCAATTTCCCATGGAACAGAATCACTAGCCAAGTATGCTTCAATCTCTTCCAAGATGAAGTCTCTTTCCTCAAAAGGAGTGATAGAAGGAGTGGAATTGGCTATGATAGGTTGAGAAGATGTGGTGGGATCCCCACTCACAGAATTATGAGAATAACCAAGAACTTCTCGAGAGTACTCTTCGAAGCAACATCAATGATATCTATTCGGTTAACCGATTCAGAATCATAATTTGCGGAGTACCTCGAAGTTTGATCAAGGTTAAAGGTGACCGCTTCATTACCAACACGTAATGTGATTTCTTGCTCAAATACATCAATGAGAGCTCGCCCGTTCTCGTGAATCCTCGACCAACAATGAGAGGAACCCTATGATCGCATCAAAATCAACAACCACGGTCACTGAAAATGGAACTTTCCTACTTTCACAAATACGTCCCGCAATTCCAAGAGGACGGATATTGTACGATCTGCAAGCTCGAGTCATGCATGTAGGAGTAAGTTCCTAAGAGAAAGTTTCTTCCATAGTGAATAAGGCATTAGATTGATGCTTGCACCAAGATCTGCTAAGGCAAAGCATTCAACCATTCCTGAAAATACACAAGGTAAGAGAAATTTCCCAGGATCTCCAAGCTTTTGAAGCTTTTCAAGATAACGCAGAGCAGCTCGTCAGAGGAGTTTTAGCCATTTCAAACAGCTTTTCCTTGTTGCTTAACATGTGTTTGAGAGTTGATGCAAACTTGGGCATCAACATGATAGCATCCGCAAAGCTTATGTCAAAATGTAGTTCTTGGAAAATTTGAAAAATTTATCCATTTGATGATTGGCTTTTTCATGGAGCTTTTGCTCATTCAAACGTGATGGGTAAGGAATAGAAGTTTTGGATTTGGTATTTTCAATGGGAGCTACAGGAGGTTCAAAACAACTCCGGATTGGATTTGGGTTTCGGGACAACCTGAGGATGGACGTTGCTAGTACTTCCGTTATTAGTAGGAAGTTCCTTGTCCTTTGTTGCCTCAGGTTCACTTTCCACTACCTTCGAGAGAGAAGAAGAAGAAGAGGTAGTAGGAATAGCGGGTCCATTGTATGAAACACCATTTCTGGTTGTGATCGCTTTGCATCGCCCTAGTTAGCGATCGTGTTGCTCGGTAAAGTACCCGAGCTCGAGGGTCGATCATTTAAAGACTTCTTTAGATCAGCGATCTGACTGACCAACAACCTGTTCATTTCATCTTGGGATTTCATGAACTGCTTCAATAACTCATCAGATGATGGTACTGGAGGTACCGGAGGGAAATTTTGAGGTCGGATGTTTTGATTATGACCTTGTTGTTGAAAATTCCCTTGGTTAGGATTTACATTTCCTTGAAATTGATTCCCTCGATTGAAATTGTTTTGATTAAGATTTCCTTGATGTTGGAAACCTTGATTAGGTCCGAAATAGAAATTACCTTGGTTTTGATAACCTTGGTTCATTCTAGGTTGATTCTGATTCCGGTTTTGCATGTTATGATTCGGTTAAAACCGGTGGTGCCTGATTAGTGTTAGCACGGTAGTGTGGTTCATTTTGAGGACGGTATTGATTACCTCCTTGATGTGAAGTACCGGCTAGAGCATTGGCTTCAAATGGACTACCATCGGTGCGGCAGACAATTGTAGTATGCATGAGGACCACCACAAGTAACACAAACTTCAACTTTCTTCACTTCACCATGTGATGGTGTTTGTGTGAAAGTGACTTTCTTTTGGTTAGCAAGAACCAAAGCTGAACAATATCCGTGAGTTTGTCAATCTTAGCATCGGTGCTAGATGTACTCACGGGTTTAGAAGTAGAAGGTCCAACATTAGACTGAGATTGATATGTCTTTGTGCGGAAAGGGCGGACTTGGGACTTGTTTTCAATTATTTGCAAGGCTTCTTTTGTGGTCTTGCTAAGGAAATTACCTGCCGCGGAGGCATTTAAAGAGTCTTGGTCACCTTGGTGCAGACCATTGTAGAAAGTATCCATTTGCATTAACTCGGTAAAACCGTGATGCGGACACTTATGAGCAATTCTTTGTAACGATCCCATGCCTCCTCGAATGATTCATCAAATCTCTGAGAAAATTTCATTATCTCATTCTTAAGACTTGTAGTTCGGTATGGAGGATAGAATTGTTAAAAACTTTGTGACTAGATCTTCCCATGTCTCAATGGAACGAGGGGGTTGTTTCTCAAGCCAATTCCGGGCTTGTCCTCTAGAGAAAATGGGAATAGAAGAAGCTTGATGGCTTCATGTGGGACATTCTTGTACTTGATGGTAGATGCAATCTTGTTAAACCATCGAATGTGTGCATGAGGATCATCCCAAAACCATAGAATTGGCTTTGGGTTACAAGATTAAGCAACCCGGTTTTGAGCTCAAAGGTATCGCCACAATGGGGACAACAATGGCATCTCCGTAACCCTCGATGGGTGCTTGTAGAAGCTCATTCATGGGTTTGTCTTCTGCCATTACGACAGGTGGTGGTGGTAGACGTTCCTCGGCCACGGGCAAGGAGCGAACGTCCTCTACGTCTACGAGGAATCTTGCCAAGCTCTGAAAGTGGACTTGTAGAGCTAGAAGAACGAGTGCGCATGCACTAAGTTTAAAAATCAATTTTCAAAACAAATGTGAGGCAAAACGACAAGTGAACATAACCAATAATCACAAATGAAATGGCTTCTTTGAAAAAGGTACACCAAACCACAAGGACACAAAGGCAAGTTTTAAATCTGTTGTTCGGGAACTTATTATGGTCACACCCCTAGTTAGTAGGTGTACTTGCCTTGATTTGCGGTGGTTGATTTTTATGTATATATTAAGTACCACTGAAAAGACGTAGGTATGGATATGTGCTAAGGGGTTTAAAACTTTTGGACAATATTTTTGGAATCGTCTCGTTTAACCAAATCGTATTTCTTTAAGAATCACTTTAAAAGAAACACAAGCTAGAAAACGTTACGATAGTTTTGTTGTTTTATATTGTTTTTGGTGTTGTTAACACTTTAGGAAAAGTGTTAATGAACTTTTTGATTTATATTTAACTTTACAAAAAAAAAAACTGTTTTTACAAAAGGTGGTATATGTGCAAGTACGGGTCTGAAAATGTTTAGAACACGCTTACAGCCTCCCCGGCAGTGGCGCCAAAATTTGATTGGTGCAAAACAGTCAAGTTTTCTCACGCAAGCTAGCCACTTGTGAATGACCAACCGTAAGGAACTTAAAACAGCTCAAACACCAATTGCAATTTAGATCAGAGAATACATAGTGGATTCCCGGGTCGTTAAGTCCCACGGAGGATGAATGGTGTTTAACACAATCAGGTGTCGAATAATCACTAAGGATAGTGATCAGTAAGGATTTTGAGTATTTATATCTAAAGAAAAGATCTATAAATTACAGCGACTTAAATGCAAATTAAAGGAAATTAAAAAAGATAAAATATATTAAATAAACGCTATCACTATTTTTAAACTGATGTTTTTGATTTTTCTTTTACAAAATTTAAATTAAAAACTACGTGACGTACACAAGAAAATGTGAAACTGAAGCAGTATTAATCCTAAAAATATGAAAATGATATTTTTACAAACCTAATGATAAAAGAAAATATTTAAGAAAATAAAATTATTTTTATAACTATTAAATTAATTATTATTAATTAAAAACTAATTTTAACTATTTAATAATAGCCTAAAATACAAGAAAATATGAAATAAAGCTAGAAAAATAAAATTATGACTTGGAAAAATCTAAAATAACAAAAGAGAATTTTCAAAACTATTTTTGTATTTTTCTGATTATTTTTGTATTTTTTATGAATTTTAAACTATTAAAAACTAATTAAATTACTAAAATTACAAAATAAACTATGAAAAATCTGGAAAAATAATTTTTTGACTTTTTTTATTTATCTTAACTTAATAAAAATGAAAAATTATTTTTTTGAACTTTTTCTGAATTAATTGCAATAAAAGCTAATTAAAATGACTTAAAAACTGTTTTAATTAAGGAAAAATAGTAAACTGACCTAGAAAAATGTGAAAAATTCAGGAAAAGTTTAATTTAATATTCTGAATCTAAGAAAAATAGAAAAACAGTGGCTTATGTGGAGGAAATTGAAACTGTAGTTGTAAGTGCTTAAAAATAAGCACTTTGAATAAGCCAAAGAGTACAAATGAACACCAAACTGTTACAGAAGCTAAGTTAGGCTAAAATCACTCAAATGCAACTAGTTACAACAAGCTTTGACCCCTGAATTGCAAACTACTATGATTTGGCTATTTGAGTTTATGTGCAAAAACAGATTTATGGGGCTACTCTGCAGCTTAAGCACAAGCTACAATTTAAGCTGAAAATGAAAACCAGCAATTGGAGCTTAAACTAGACCTGGCTGGTGTGACACACGGTAAATTTTCACTAAAATTTAACTGATAATTAGTAATTTATTATTACTAAGCCTAAGTCATTAAGCATACACAAGCTTTGCCTGATCATTTGAGTAGTTAACTCGCATACAGTAGGTAACTGCATCACTTTTGCATTCATACCATTTTATGAATATTTCATTTTGTCTTATGATTTAAATTATAAGACGAGGGTATCTCGCTTTTCCCAGGGACCGACACGACGCCGCATTCCATTACCACTATGATAAGGACTCGCTAAAACAATTAACGAATGTCCGCGACTTGGAATATTACAAAGATAAAATATTTCGTGCACGTAACAATAAAATACCACGGATAAAAAAGTTGACAAACAATGATACTTTGGTCACAATACAATTTCAAGGACACAAAAATAATGAAAGTACTATCACTTAAACAATAACTTGTATGAAACTCAAATACAATTGAGGCCAAAATATAATGTATGTACAAGCATTTTCACAAAGTGACACCATATGTATAATAATACATATACACTTATACAAATGATATTCAAGAAAAACATTTAATAAATTTTGAGGAGATTATCCTTGTCCTCTCCTCTCACTCACGACAAAACCAAACACAGAACCAGGGAAGAGATTTTCAAGATATTCTTCCTCCTCTAGCCTTGCTATCTTCCTAGGCCGAATCTTTTCTAAATGAAGATAAACCAACACCTTCATCCATCATACCCATCTCTCTCATACTCAAATCCATGTAAAACTTTGCTTCCCAAATCTTCCTTTGACGCGCCACTACCTTCGAAGGAATCCAAGAAAGATCAAAGTAAATCACAAGAGAGAAGCAAAATCCTTTCACCAATCCATCTCTCATGTCCAAGATTCGTTGGTTTTGGAAGATTATCTATTTTTTGCTTCAAAACAAATTACAAGATGAGAAAGTTAACCAAACTCCTCCTCAACCCACTTCTATATCTCTAATCAAATTTCAAAGACCCCAAACTAAGTTTTCATCAAGTTTTACCAAAAACTAGGGTTTACCAAAGTTAGGGTTTTCAAAAATTGATTTGGGGGTTTTGAAATTAGAAGTGTGGAAGAGCTAATTCAAGTCTTATTTGGTCCGAATCCAAGAAACAACCCTTCGTTCATCACTCACCATTTTCGGATTTGAGGTTATTTATTTTTCTTGTTGTAATGTTTATGTTGTTTTTGTTTTTATATTAAGCTTGGAAAAATCTTTTCAATAAAATTGTCATATGTTTTGGTCATGTCGATGTGTATATGTTCTTGGATACCATGTCGAAATTATGAGTTGGTTGTTTTAACTTTGCGTTTCTCATTTGTTGTTATTATCCTGTCGAGATGCATAAAACAAGAAAAGGCAAGAGTTAAGTTTTAAAAGTTAGATTATTAACTAAGTAGTCTAAAGGAGTGTTGAAATTGAATTTGGTCTTGTACTTGTTGGTTTCTTGTTGTTTTGTGTCAAAGAGTATGAAACAAGAAGAATTATAAGTTGGGTTTTCGGATGTTGTTGTGATAATCTTGAGTCTTGTCGAGTTAAGAATCAAAGAAAAACAAAGTTGAGTTTTATAAAAATTTCGAGTAGCATAGATGTCGTGAACCTGGTGGGAACGTGAGTATCACTAATTAAAACCGAAAACAAATTAGACACCTACAAATCTGTGAAGTGTTGTTTCGTTGGACCTTGTTTTCTATCTAGTATCCGAACCCAAGATCATTGAAAGTTAGTACTATAAATCTCGTAGGACTTAAGCATCATGTGTATGTTCCTAGTATTGGGTCTAGAAACTTAATGTTATTCACCTTGTTTAGTACTCGAGGATTTGCTTAGTATAACAATCTAGTGATGTCGTGTTGAGTGCTCGAAAACTTGCATAATGTGGTAAAGCCAAGTCAAGTAGTACTCGACCCTTACCTAGCCTCATCTACCTCCTTAATGCTTCACGTATAGCTTGGGTATGAACCCGCTTCGAAACACATAACATCCTTTAATAAACCCGTGGATGCTTTCTATTAAGACAATGTGTTTTGGTAGAGTCTAAACTATAGTCAAATGAGTCTCGAAATCACAAGACAAATTCATACTGGAGTCGAGTTGCATCTTGAAGTCATAGCCGGACACGTTGAGTTCCTCCACGTCAAAACAACCACACTAGTATACCATTTCCTTGTTGTAATATGCCCATTTAGAACTCGCTTAAGATCAGTTTGAGTAGCCACAATGGCGCCTGGTTACCTTCCCATTTTGTCAAAATCTAGATTTCCAGTATCAAATGTTGAAATGGAACTTTGTGTGATGGCAACATCAAACTAAGTTAAAATGTTGTTGTATTACTTGCTGGGTCAGTTTTGTTTTTCTTTCTCCTCCCCTTCGTATATATCACAAAGTGGGCCACAGCCCAAGTTACAATACTTGATCTTAATAAAAGAGATGACAAGTTAGTTTGGGCCCTGGTCTAACCCGCGTCCACTGCTGCAAACAAGACCAGGCCGCAGCCACTGTAGCATCAATATAACTAATATTACATCGTGCCAAAGTCGAGAACGCTAAACATAAACCGGTTGTTCAAAAATAACTATACTCTTTTCCAGAATCAAAATTCCTTAACTAAGATATAAACATACTTATACCGGCAAATAAGCAAGTGTAAAGGTATTAATACACAAATCAAATGCTTTAAAAACATGGATCACTTGAATGTGCCTACGTCAATATGTACGCATAGACATATTTAAAACAAGTAAAACTATTAGTCGGAAATGAAAAAGGTTAAAAAAATAAGTTTTGATAAATAAATAGAGACCGCTACGTCATTTTATCATATATTAAGTTCAAAAGTCTTCAAATATAACTTGAATATTTTCTAAATGAAAATAGAAAATAAATAGATTATATATTTTTGACAACATCATTTGGTGTCAACTTAAATGAGTATATACACATTGATATAACTTACTAGTGGAATATTGTAAGTATTTTTCATTTCAAACTTTGGATATTAGAATCATATTAATGACAATATGAAAAGTATGTATACTTTGTATACTTACTAGTAAAACTATATTAACAAATTTTGCAAACTTACGTCGACATTAATACAATTATATTGAACTACTTAAAGTCAGCAATACTTAAAAACGATGAACTAAAACATTTCCCTCCTTATCTAGGTCGTGTGTCGGTGCCGCTCCACAACCATCACTAATCCCACATTTGGATTTGCACATTTGCTAAGGTGAGTTTCATAGCCCCACTTTTACTTGATAAATTGTTTTATACATTTTGGGGTGAGAAATATGCAAAACATTTTAAGGACCAAAACTATTACATGATTACTATTACGTGGTTTAGCCTAAGCCCTTATGTCCCTAGAGAATGCCCTTTTCATGAACCGTCAATTCCCCATTGGGAAACGCTAATGTTATAAATAGATCTATTGAGGGTGACTCCTCCGCTCGGTTGGCCATGCTTAGGCCAAGGCGAAACGTATACCATGTCTAATCAAGTGTTGTGGGACAAAACACTTGCTATGGGCCCCTATATTGTATGACATCTTTTAGCATACAGAAACCGTCGTAGTATCGGTTGCATGAACTTAGAGCTAACGTAATAGACTTTCATCCATATATCATTATATTCGTTGTAATGATTATATGCCTTTGCTTATGGTCCAAGCTTACTATTTAATTTAAACCTATGAACTCACCAGCTTTTAGCTGACCCTTTTAGCATATTTTCTCGTGTGTTTAAGTGTTGTTCATGAAGGCAAGGCAAGAAGCAGATGTATAGTCGTAGTAGTATTAAAGAAGTGTTTTTACACAAAAATGATGTTTTTACTTTGGGACCACTAAATCAAATGGGATGTACCCATTTATTTAAATTATGTTGTAAGACAGTGTTTTAAAACTATTTTATGAAATCAAACGGAGTATGTATTCCGTTCTTTATTACTTGTGTTATGATTCACCAATTCCGTAATGCTCCCGAATAACACGTATGCTTCCGCTAAACAAATTTGGGGGTGTTACAGCTGGGGCCTTGTAAACCAAAAACCAGACTATGACAAGCTCTTATGAGCTTTGTGCAAGGACTGCAAGAACTGCACAACACCTGTGCAGTTCAGGTGCAGTACGTGGCATATAAGCCCATATTGATAAGCGTTTAGAGGCTTAAAAAAATTTGTAAAAATCCACAAAAATGGTAATAAGAAATGAGACCAGCTGAAGTTTATGAACACCAAATTTCACTTGAATTGGCCCAGAAATGAACTCATGAAAAATCCACTCAGTTGGGCTCAAACTCACTTTTTCAGCTTTTGACTATTTTGACAGATTTGAAGTTTTGACTTATATGAACTTTGCAATCAATTTGTAGGTTGGATGTGATGTTATATGATGAAATGGAACTACATCAAGGTTTCTCTATGAATCTTAAACACAAAACAAGTGTTTGATTTCAAAATATTCCAACAGTTAAGATTTAAAGACAGTTAATAGATAATGTTGACTTTTGGTGTTTGCAGGCACAAAATTATGACTGATTTGAGTATATTAGAGCTACACAAGCATAAACCAACATGCATCTACCACTGAATACACCTCTAAGACAGATTAAGCTATAAATCCAAACACAACTGTTGTAACTGTCATGCAATTTTAAACTAAGCAAACTGCTAAAATAGTACAAACCAATGATTACTATGACTATAGTTACACTAATTACTACTATTTAAACATGATTAAACTATTAATGACCACAGGTTCCAACAAGCACAATATGAAAACTGCATAAAAATATGAAAAGGAGATAAAAAGCTCACAAGTGCCCAAGCTATGATTGCAGCTTAAACCAGACCCAATACCATTATTCTAATCTAATTCCAATCCAAATCAAGCACTGCATCAACCATAAACCATTCCCATTGCTGTTTGAACCAAATGATCTGCACAGTTGACTTTCTTTGACCAACTTGATGTTTTGCTTGAAATCAATAACAAGCTTATCAAAAGCTATAATAAGCTTGAATAAGCTTGTTTGACTATTAAATAAGCTTATTGAAGCTTGGTTTTTAGCACACTTATATGAAATTTTAAACGTGAATGTAAAATTTGAAACCTTACTAACACTTTGAATTTAAACTTGAAACTTGCTTAAAAAGATTAATTATCTTAAGTTTAGTACATTAGAGCTTAGAGTTACAAACTTGTAAACTAATTAAGACAATTTAAGAGAAACGACATACAAGGAATTTAAAAAACTAACTACTCGTCTTCTCTCTTGTTTCTCTTCCTCTTTATGCACCAAAAGCTTCCACATGTCCTTCGAGCAAATCCCACTAAAAATCTAAGCCATTGGATCGCTTTGAGTCATAATAGTTGTCCACGTGTTTTGGCGGGAAAAACAGTTTTGACTTGTAGGGCTCTGATCTAGCAACTAGGGGGGGGGGTGGCATTTATTGTAGTGGGTTGTGATGATGAGGGGTGGAGGGAAAGGTGAGTTGATGGGAGAGTGAGAGTTGCAGGCAACTCAAGTGGGGAAGACAGGTGGGAGGGATAAACAGTACAGGTGGAGGGAAAAGGATAACGTTTGACTGGGGTTTGACCTGGCAGTCCAAAAAGGATAATGACAGGGGGTCACAATGGGTTTTGACAGGGGTTCTAAAGTGTTTTGACAAGGCTTGGCTTAGGTTTAAATGACAAGGACTTGTTTTGCAATTCTGCCAAATTAGAGGGACCAAACCTGTAATTTCTCCAAAGTTAACACAAGGGTCACTTTTGACAAGTCCCAATAGTACAAGGACTAGTTTTGACATTTTCAAATTTGTGGACCAAACTTGTATTTTGAAAGTTTAGGGACCTAAATTGTAATTTTGTAATTTTGAATCTCAAGGACCAATTTTGACAACTCATGAATCCCTAAGGACTTAAAATGATATTTTCTTTATTTTGATTTACCAGGGACTGTTTTTGACAACTTTTTAAACTTGGGGACTAAACCGCCAATAATGCTAACTTGATAATGCGTTTTCACCGATTTTGATATTTTTGCATTTAAAACACATAAAACACTTATTTGTGATATTTTTATCATTTTGATGCATTTCTGAGTGATTTCAGAGGTTTTTGCAGTTTAAATGGTACAAAAATGATGAGTATTTAGACACTCATCAGTAAGATGCGTACTCAAACCTACGTTATTAGGTTTTAACAACATAAAAGCACCCTATTAGACTTATAATACTTTTAATATACCTAGTTAGAATATATTGACAAGTTTAGACATTTCTGTAAGTATTATATTTTTTTGTTACCCAGTTTTAAGTTTCGTGACTTAAGGGCTTAACATTAGTAATTACCAGGACCGGACTACACCTCATAAACCAATATTTATCACAAAACAAGCACACACTACCACCTCAAGGAGAGGTGGCATGCAAAGGCAACACCACAAGGCCATGTGGCCTCTTCTTAGCACACCAACTCTTACACACCCACCTTATGTCCCCCCACTTGAAGATAACACTTCGTTCTCATCTTCCTCACATGCAAAAAACTAACCAAAACCCTCTCCTCTTCCTCTTAAAGTCGTTCACTCCTCAACCTATATCACCATCACCCACTTTGATTCGCACAATAAGTTACACTAAGAAGATGAAGGCCTAAGTGAGCTCTACATAGTCCAAGTGTTGTTTTAGTGATTCCATGGTTAGATTTGGAGTTATTCAAGGTGTTAGGGGCTGATATAAAGGGGATTATTTGGTGATTAACAAGGGTTAGAATCAAGTGGTTTGAAGATTCAAGACAAGGATTAGAGATTAGAAGGGTTAAGGGTTGAATTGTTCTTGTTGTACTAGTAACTTGTCATCCTAATCCTTGTAAGATTTGAATTTATTTTCTTGTCATTCAATATGATTGTAATAATCTCTATATTAATTTGATGTAATTTGATATAAGTAGTATATGTAATAAGGCTTAATTGATGTTGTACATGAGGTTGTGATCATAAAAACAAGCTAAAACAAGTCTTAGGTAAGTTCTATGAACTTGAATTCTGAAATAGTCCCAAAGATTGATTAAACTGATCATCTCATTAAACCTTGAGGTTAATTAATAATATAGGCTTTTAGAAATATGTCTTACAGTCGTTTCGCCAGGTGGCGCACCTCATAATTCATCCCGATGAGTAAATGAGAGACAAAATGGCAAAACATGTCAAAATCTGCACACCAGATTTCATTTGGGAAAATCCCATGGTTATCACCATTTCTAGAAGTCGACTCAGTTTTATGAAATGTATCTAAGACCTAAACTTAAAGTTTTGCGAAAGCCGTGTGTCAAAACAAGTTGTAGAACTCAACTTATGGTCATTTTGGCAGGACTGAATGTGCAGCTAAACTTTCTGCAATGAAATATAAGTATATACTTGTAATTAGACCATTGATATAGGTAAACTTTGGACCTTAGCCTTGATGAAGCTTAAGAAGCTGTTAGAGAATATAAAAATATGAACTTGACCTTTTGAATCACTTAAAAAGGACTAGTGGTTAAAAAGTTATGCCTAGTTAAGTTTTACTAGAAGAAAATATGATGTTGGAACAAAAGCTTGCGGATACGATTTTAAAACGAGGCTTTGACCCTTTTCTGGTCTGAATCAGCAAAAGTGTAAAACACGAAAGTTGCTCAGAATGACTTTTTCTACAAAGAATCAGGAGCACATAAGCAGAAAGTGAACGAAAAAACCTAAAAACAGCAAAAACTAAGCTGACATGTTGTTGACTAGAAAACAACCTTAGTGAGAACTTTAAATGATATATTGATTATTTGAGGCTAATATAAAGCCAAGATTGAGTCAATATTGTTGTCTTGAGGTTATCTAACTTAGACACATCCTTAATATGGTCTTGATTATTATTACTTAACCATAACTTAGCCACACGGCTAGTATAAGTCTAATGACCAAAACTTGTTTTTAAAACTTGTTCACTAGACTTTGACAAACTAAGTAAATGACCATATGACATGTTAAACTACTTTACGACCTCTTGATTTTGATAGCCAAACAACATTTAAGGAATACTTTAACTTAAGGATTCATGTAGAACATCATAAGCCAACAAATTACGTATACTTGTACACTTATATCGTACAATATACTAAAACACGAATACTATGCTTTCTTAGGTAATCGTTAAAGATCGTGATCTTGTCATACTCTACGTTGATAACATTATATCGTTACACTCCGCTGCTGATCACTACTGTGAGTTCATAGCCCCACTTGTTATTACTTAAATGTTTTATAAAGCCTCGAGAGAAATACATGCTTTATTTTAATCGAACACATTGCTTTGAAATTATACTTGAATGTATTATTGATCCGCGCCAAACCGTCAAGTTTTATCACTCAAGCCGGCCACTTGTGAATGGCCGACCGTAACAAACTTAAAACGGTTTAGACACGAACTCAATGAAGATCTGGGGAGTATAGTGTTTCCCCGGGTCGTTATGTCCCGGGCCGACACGTGGTAGAATCCCAAACGTGATAGTGATCGAGAGATTTGAACGGAAAAAGGGATTTGAGTTATTATAACTACAGAAAAAGGACATAAACTACAAGGGCTTAAATGAAAATTAAAGGAAATTAAAAAGATAAAAAATATTAAATAAACGCTATCACTATTTTTAAAATGATGAACGTTTAAAAATTAAAACTTACGTTTAAATAAAATTACGTAAACGTACAAAATAAAAAGTGAGATCTAAGAAATAAAAGTCCTAAAAATATGAAAATGACATTTTTACAATCCTAATGATAAAAGAAAATTATTAGAAAAAGAAAATTATTTTTATAACTATTTATCTAATTATTATTAATTAAAAACTATTTTTAACTATTAAATAATTACCTAAAATACAAGAAAATGTGAAATAAAGCTAGAAAAATAAAATGAAGACTTAGAAAAATCTAAAATATCAAAAGAGAATTTTCAAAACTATTTTTGTATTTTTCTGATTATTTTTGGATTTTTTTATGAATTAAAAACTATTAAAAACTAATTAAATTATATAAAAATACAAATTTAACTAAGAAAAATCTAGAAAAATATTTTTTTGGCTTTTTATATTTATCTTAACTTAATAAAATTGAAAAATTATTTTTTTGAACCTTTTCTTAATTTTTTGTATTTAAATGCTAATTAAAAATGCTAAAAAGTAATTAAAATGCAGAAAAATAGCAAAATGACTTGGAAAAATCTGAAAATTTCAGGAAAACTCTAAAATAATATTAGGAATCTAGGAAAAATGGAAAAACAGGTGCTTGTGTGGAGGAATTTGAAATCGATGTGCAGTGCTAAGAAATAAGCACTTGGAATAAGCTAGAGGAACAAAACAAGCACCAACTAAACCGACACGCAAGCTAAAATATGCTAAAAGTGACCAAATGCAACTAGAATCAACAAGCTATAACCTCTGGATTACTCAATGCACAGATTTGAGGAATTGGAATAAGTAAAGCTAAAAACAGCATTATGAGGGTCACTTTGCAGCTTATTAATAAGCTACTAGATAAGCTGGAAACTACAAACCAATTGTTGGAACTTAAATAAGACCTGACCAAGAACTAATAAACCAAAGATGGGACCTGGACAAGCTCAACTCGAAGCTGTGGCAAGGGCTGCAAGATCTCGCGGCAAAACCCCAATGCGGACTCAGCTTAACACGGAGTCATTGCACAGGGCAAATGAGTCCCAATTGATAAGCCCATATGAAGCTTATAGAAAATTTGTAAAAATCTAGAAAAATGGTGATAAGGAATTAGACCAAGTGAAGATTTTAAAGCCACAATTTTCACTTGAAATGACCTAGAAATGAGCTCACTAAAAAATCAACTCAGTTGGCCATAAACTGAGTTGTTTCAAATTTGACTTTTGAGCAATTATTAAAAGTTGACTATCTTGAACTTTGCAACTGATTTTAAGGACTTACATTGATATAATAAGGTGAAATGAGAATCTTTTGCAAGATGTATTTATGAAATATGAACACAAAATAAGCTTTTGGTCTTGACAAAATCACAACAGTGGAGATTATAAGACAGATACATAGGATTTTGACTTTGGACTAATGTAAGTGCAATTTTAAGACAGGTATGAGTTCAAATGAGCTCAACAAACTTAAAGCAACAAGAATCTACAACTGACTAAACCTCTAACATACTTTAAGTAGCAAATCCAAACACCACTGTGAACATTGATATGCAATTAAAATAAAGCCAACTTCTAAACTAGCTTATGCAGACCATCAAACTGAGTTCAGCTATCCCTAATACAGCTTAATAAACAAATTAGAACTACTAATGATCACAGATTCACTATAAGCATAAAATGCAATATTGAAGAGAAAATGGAAATGAGAATAGAACTCACAACCGTCCAAATTTGGTGTTGCGGGCTAAACCAAACCCCAAACCTTTCTAACCTATTCTATTTCCACCCAATATCACCACTCAAGCTCTACCATTATCCATTTCCCAAACCAACTACACCAGTTGACTTCTTTGACCATCAACCAAATGTACTTGAAATTGAAATGTAAGCTTACTCAAAGCTTATAAAGAGCTTAAACAAACTTATTTAAGCTTAAAATAAGCTACTAACAACTTGGACCATATAATTTGAAACTGAAAAATTGCAACAGTGAACCACAAACTTGAAACTTTATATGAAAACTTGGATTGATACTCAAAAGCTTAATACAATGATTTTTTAACTTGAATGTGATACATGGAAACTGAAATTACAACATTTTTAACTAAACTAAGACATTAATTTAAAAAACGACATTTAAGAAAAATGAAAAACTAACTACTCCCTCTCTTCTCTCTTCCTTCTTCCTTTTATACACCAACTCTGCATCATTTCTCTCTCTGAGCTAATCCCACATTGTTTTGAGACCATTGGATGGCTTGGAGAGTTATTAGCCATTGATTTGGTTTTTTGGCGGGAAAGGTGTTTTTGTCCTGTTGGGGTTGAGTGCAAAGGTGGAGGAGGCATTAAATGCTATTGGAGGTTGTTGAGGAGAGGGGAACAAGAAAAGTGGAAGGTGAGGAGTGGGATGGGTTGTCTGGGTTGCAGGGCTAGATGTTGGGGAAGAAGAAAAAAAAGGCGCGTAGGGGTGGGTTAGACCAGATATTTAACTTGTGTTTAATATTGCAAGGGGGGTCCAAATGGGTTTGGCAGGGGGTCACAAGGGATATGACATGGTCCAAAGGTTTAAGGGTTTAATAATCATAGGGACCATTAGTGTAAATTCTGAAAATTCAGGGACCAATCCTGTCAATTATGCAAAGATGTTCCAAGGGACCAAAAGTGACCAGCTCTAAAAGTACAAGGACCAAACTTGACATTTTCCAATTTCCAGGGGCCATTTTTGCCAAATTTCAAAGTTGGAGGACCAAACTTGTAATTTTCTCAAACTTTTTATATTTTTCACCAAAGGACTAATTTTGACAAGTTATGATTTAAAAATGACCTTTGGTGATTTTTCTTTTGAAATTATGGCTCAGGGACTATTTTTGACAATTTTTTGAAACTTGGGGGACTGAAATTGCCAATTATGCAAACTTTGCTCATTTTTCATCTGATTTTGAACATTTTGCATCTGAAACATATAAAATGCAATTTTGGAATATTTTCAGTATTTTGATGCATTTCTGAGCATTTTTAAACGTTTTGCAGTTCAGATTTGACTAAAAATGATGAGTATTTACACACTCATCAATCCCCCACACTAAACTATTGCTAGTCCCTAGCAATGATTTGAGAAAACATAATGGATTTGAATCTCTTTACCAAAAGCCATCACTTCTGGAGTAGCCAATTGTTTTGATTCAAGTAAGAACCTTGGTACAACGATAACCAAATGATTTTGAGCAAATCATAAGCTGTAAACGGATTTGATTTGTCTTTACCAGAAGCCGTTTTCTCTGGACTAGCCAACTCTTAGATAAATTATCAATATTATCTTTGGTGAGTTGATTACCAATTATGGTTTTCCACTGCCTTTACCACAAGCCATAAACTTGCGGGCTAGCCAACTCTTTTCTTTTTAGGATATGGTGAAATACCATACAATTTTGGGCAATTGCAAGCCCACGGATTTGAGATATCTTTACCAGAGCGTTGCTCCTGGATTAGCCAATCCTTTAGTTTTTTTAGACAAGGCGGACTGATAACCATAAGATGAGTAAGTGTAGAACACTTACTCCAAAAAAAAATTTTGGCCAAAAAAAAAGGGAATTAGGCGGTGTAATTATAAAATTCGTGAGAATTCCCCCCCACACTTAGAAATGAATATTGCCCTCAATATTCAAAGTACCGGCGGTTATGCCGAAACTGAGAACGTAAAAGGGAAATACTACGGCCATTATTTAGAAAGAAGAAGATTTTTTTTTTTTTTTTTGATACTTATATATATACACAACATGTGGGGCAACCCCCCCACTAGGGTGTTAGAAAGATAGAAAGAAGTCAGAAATATGGGTGAAAACCCATATGCATGCTACTGTTTTTGATTACCGAGTCGCTAGCTTGACTCGACCCCGAATTAGTTTGTTCATGGGGAAGTAAGTGGAAGAGACAATCTCCATCGGACTTTCATTCAAAATGTTTGTATAAACATTTGAAGCACGTGAAAGTTCCACACCGATGAGATATACATAGAACCGGCTCAAGAATGATATATGAAAATGCCGGGGTCAAAGATAGTGTCTTCATTCCCGAAGGAGTGAAGATGAAGAGAAATCACAAGATATTTGAGAAAAGGAAGAAAGATTTTGATAACAATCAAGATCCATTCTTCATCCTCAAATGTAGACATATCGGGAGGAAGGGTGAGGGTAGTATCATTAATAAGCAAACTCGAGATGATGAGTACACCTTCCTCGAGCCAATATCATCCTCAAGATCAAAATAGAAATGATCATGTTCCGGAGGAGATATGTCATGAGAGAGTTCACCGGAGAACTCTTTATGAAGAGAATCATTCACATGAATTGAAATTGTGAACTCTTGTTCCACTGTGGGCTCATCACTATCCTCAATCTGAGTATCAAAGAGTGGATTCTCAGAAATTGAAGTGGATTCAGAGTCGAATTCAAATAGAGGATTGGTGAAAGTAGCTTTGAATGTTTCGGGAACGAAGTGATCAATATTCTCTATTGGACTGTTGGGATAAGAAGTGAGTGAACGATCATTGATGTGAGTGAGTTCATCGGAGAACTCCTCAAGAAGAGGATAAGATTGTGGGAGTAATGCCTCAACATACTCGATGTTTCCATAGGAAGCACAATCGTCGCTAACATCGGAGAAAGTTTCAAAATGATCATTTGAACACTCAAGAGGGGAAAGAGAATCACACATATGATCAGAAGTTCCCTGTGACTCTCTCGGGATTGGGACAAGGTTCTCAACACTAGACTTTATGAATTCGTCCGATTCCTTTTCAGGAATAGTGTCAAGATGCTCGTCCCCATGTTCAAAGTGAGTGGGAGCTTCGGGTGTGATAGCAGTTGTTTGAGATGGCATCTCTACTGCTGGGATATCAATTGTGAGGAGTTGAGAAATAATATCCTTAAAAGAAATACTCTCCTCGTCATCATCATACATAGCTGCCTTAAGAAATTGGGAACGCCTTAGAGCTGCTTGCTCTAGAACTAATAATTCTTCCCTAGATTTGCGAGCCTCTCGTTTCTTCTCTTCTTCGCTAGCAATTCTACCCATGGTCTTTTCACTACTCACTTGATTCTTAAAGTTTTGAATCATATCCTCAAGTGTTTTCATTGCGGTTTCAAAATCTTGGGAATTTTCTTCGTGCAACGGCTCAGGTGGAGTTTGAACCGTATGGTGCTGTGGAGGTTGGAAATTGTCAAAACCGGAAGTATAGTAATTTTGATTCCACGGTTGACATTGAAGATTATCGTGAGGACTTCCACAATTCTCACACCAAGAAAACTGTCTGAGCCTGGATTGGTGAATCATATGGATATTGGTCATAACCAAAGTTCTGAGCATCACCGGAAAGCTGTTCATAGACAAAGCGTGTTTGGATTGACACTCAAATCCTTGGTGAGGACCTCCACAAAATTCACAGCAGTTATATGAAGATAAGTCGGGCTGTGGTGGGTAATTGGAAAAGTTTGAAGGGTCGTTAAATGAGTTCGGATTAGGATCATAATCAAATGAATTCCTCGAACCACAAAACAAACAACTCCCATTACGGATATCATTACCACATCAGACACACGCATTACACCAGCGACATGGTGAACCAAAAAGAGGCTCACCACAACCGACACAAGGAATAAACGATTCAATGAGAATAGAAGAAGTTAGAATCAAATGGATAGAGGGTAAAGGGATAAAGAATCAAAAAGGGTAAGAGGGTAAAGAGGAATATTTTTGGTATTTTTGAAAAACATGATGTAAAGACAAAGAATGAAAATCTTTTTGGGTTTTGATTTTTATAAGAAAATATAAATACAGATGGTATAAACAAGAGTGAATATCCAAATCACTAATCTGCTAAACGTAAGATAATTCCGCACAGCTCTCACAGCGGCGCCAAAATTTGATCCGCCGCCAAACCGGTCAAGTTTATCACTCAAGCCGGCCACTTGTGAATGGCCGACCGTAACAAACTTAAACGGTTCGCATTACCCGAACTCAATGAAGATCTGGGGAGTATAGTGTTTCTGGTCGTTATGTCCCAGCGAAGCTGTCGAAGATCACCAAACGTTAGTGATCGAGAGATTTGAACGGAAAAAGTGGATTTGAGTTATTATAACTACTGGTAAAAGGACATAAACTACAAGGGCTTAAATGAAAATTAAAGGAAATTAAAAAGATAAAAAATATTAAATAAACGCTATCACTATTTTTAAAATGATGAACGTTTAAAAATTAAAACTTACGTTTAAATAAAATTACGTAAACGTACAAAATAAAAAGTGAGATCTAAGAATTAAAAGTCCTAAAAATATGAAAATGACATTTTTACAATCCTAATGATAAAAGAAAATTATTAGAAAAAGAAAATTATTTTTATAACTATTTATCTAATTATTATTAATTAAAAACTATTTTTAACTATTAAATAATTACCTAAAATACAAGAAAATGTGAAATAAAGCTAGAAAAATAAAATTAAGACTTAGAAAAATCTAAAATATCAAAATAGAATTTTCAAAACTATTTTTGTATTTTTCTGATTATTTTTGGATTTTTTTTATGAATTAAAAACTATTAAAAACTAATTAAATTATCTAAAAATACAAATTTAACTAAGAAAAATCTAGAAAAATAATTTTTTGGCTTTTTATATTTATCTTAACTTAATAAAATTGAAAAATTATTTTTTGAACCTTTTCTTAATTTTTTGTATTTAAATGCTAATTAAAAATGCTAAAAAGTAATTAAAATGCAGAAAAATAGCAAAATGACTTGGAAAAATCTGAAAATTTCAAGAAACTCTAAAATAATATTAGAATCTAGGAAAATGGAAAACAGGTGCTTGTGTGGAGGAATTTGAAACTGATGTGCAAAGGGCTAAGAAATAAGCACTTGGAATAAGCTAGAGGAACAAAACAAGCACCAAACTGATACGCAAGCTAAAATATGCTAAAAGTGACCAAATGCAACTAGAATCAACAAGCTATAACCTCTGGATTACTCAATGCACAGATTTGAGGAATTGGAATAAGTGATAAAAACATTATGAGGGTCACTTTGCAGCTTATTATTAAGCTACTAGATAAGTTGGAAACTACAAACCAATTGTTGGAACTTAAATAAGACCTGACCAAGAACTAATAAACCAAAGATGGGACCTGGACAAGCTCAACTGAGCTTGTGGCAAGGGCTGCAAGATCTGCAAAACTCCCCATCAGGCAGACTCAGTTAACACTGAGTCAGTTGCACAGGGCAAATGAGTCCCAGTTGATAAGCCCATATGAAGCTTATAGAAAATTTGTAAAAATCTAGAAAAATGGTGATAAGGAATTAGACCAAGTGAAGATTTTAAAGCCACAATTTTCACTTGAAATGACCTAGAAATGAGCTCACTAAAAAATCAACTCAGTTGGCCATAAACTGAGTTGTTTCAAATTTTGACTTTTGAGCAATTATTAAAAGTTGACTATCTTGAACTTTGCAACTGATTTTAAGGACTTACATTGATATAATAAGGTGAAATGAGAATACTGCAAGATGTATTTATGAAATATGAACACAAAATAAGCTTTTGGTCTTGACAAAATCACAACAGTGGAGATTATAAGACAGATACATGGGATTTTGACTTTGGACTAATGGGTGCAATTTTAAGATAAATATACGTATGAGTTCAAATGAGCTCAACAAACTTAAAGCAACAAGAATCTACAACTGACTAAACCTCTAACATACTTTAAGTAGCAAATCCAAACACCACTGTGAACATTGATATGCAATTAAAATAAAGCCAACTTCTAAACTAGCTTATGCAGACCATCAAACTGAGTTCAGCTATCCCTAATACAGCTTAATAAACAAATTAGAACTACTAATGATCACAGATTCACTATAAGCATAAAATGCAATATTGAAGAGAAAATGGAAATGAGAATAGAACTCACAACTGTCCAGCTGGTGTTGCAGGCTAAACCAAACCCCAAACCTGTTCTAACCTATTCTATTTCCACCCAATATCACCACTGCATCTACCATTATCCATTTCCCAAACCAACTACACCAGTTTGACTTCTGTTGACCATCAACCAAATGTACTTGAAATTGAAATGTAAGCTTACTCAAAGCTTATAAAGAGCTTAAACAAACTTATTTAAGCTTAAAATAAGCTACTAACAACTTGGACCATATAATTTGAAACTGAAAAATTGCAAATGCTGAACCACAAACTTGAAACTTTATATGAAAACTTGATTGATACTCAAAGCTTAATACAATGATTTTTTAACTTGAATGTGATACATGGAAACTGAAATTACAACATTTTAAACTAAACTAAGACATTAATTTCAAAAAACGATATTTAAGAAAAATGAAAAACTAACTACTCCCTCTCTTCTCTCTTCCTTCTTCCTTTTATACACCAACTCTGCATCATTTCTCTCTCTGAGCTAATCCCACATTGTTTTGAGACCATTGGATGGCTTGGAGAGTTATTAGCCATTGATTTGGTTTTAAGCGGGGAAAGGTGTTTTTGTCCCTTGGGGTTGAGTGCAAAGGTGGAGGAGGCATTAAATGCTATTGGAAGGTTGTTGAGGAGGGGGGAACAAGAAAAGTGGAAAGGTGAGGAGGGGGAATGGGTTGTCTGGGTTGCAGGGCTAGATGTTGGGAAGTTAAGAAAAAAAAGTAGCGAGGGTGGGTTAGACCGTGATATTTAACTTGTGTTTAATATTGCAAGGGGGTCCAAAATGCAGGGTCCAAATGGGTTTTGGCAGGGGTCACAAGGGATATGACATGGTCCAAAGGTTTAAGGGTTTAATAATCATAGGGACCATTAGTGTAAATTCTAAAAATTCCGGGACCAATCCTGTCAATTATGCAAAGATGTTCCAAGGGACCAAAAGTGACCAGCTCTAAAAGTACAAGGACCAAACTTGACATTTTCCAATTTCCAGGGGCCATTTTTGCCAAATTTCAAAGTTGGAGGACCAAACTTGTAATTTTCTCAAACTTTTTATATTTTTCACCAAAGGACTAATTTTGACAAGTTATGATTTAAAAATGACCTTTGGTGATTTTTCTTTTGAAATTATGGCTCAGGGACTATTTCTGACAATTTTTTGAAACTTGGGGGACTGAAACTGCCAATTATGCAAACTTTGCTCATTTTCATCGATTTTGAACATTTTGCATCTGAAACATATAAAATGCAATTTTGGAATATTTTCAGATTTTGATGCATTTCTGAGCATTTTTAAACGTTTTGCAGTTCAGATTTGACTAAAAATGATGAGTATTTACACACTCATCAATTATCTGCACTAAGTACCACTATTGCCAATCTTAAGTCCCTATTATCATGAACCATTAATCACTTGCGAGTGAACGCGAATAATGTGGATAGATCTATCGGGATTGATGAATCCCGTTTGTGTTGACCGGGTAGGCAAACAAACGCACTCTATTTGAAGGTCCATAGGTTTAATGACAAATTACCTATTAGGGCAACTGTTACTATTATATCAAAGCTATTAACGTTTCAGTGTCATGAGCTTAGTGCAATAATATCTGTTTTGTTTTCTAAACTATGAATGTGAGACTAATTACCTCACGTTACGAATATTGTGTTCAACTGATTTCCTAAACTCTATGAATTTCACTCAACCTTTGTGTTGACAATTTTAAGCATGTATTTCAGGTCCATATTGTACGAGGCTGGCACGGAAGAGCACGGATACTCAAGAAGGCTATAAATTTTATTATCATTCGAAAACCAATTTAATGTGTATTGTAAACCGTGAAACTATTGGGTCCTCATCTTTGTAAACTCTGATATTTATATAAATCGAATGATAAACCTTTTAAAACGACTCCATTAGAGTTCGTTTTCTATTGTTATGACTGTTGTGCCATGAAGTAACACCTAGTTTGAATTCCGCTGCATATCACGAAATTGGTGGTGTTACAGATTGGTATCAGAGCCTTAATTATAGAGAAACGGGTCTAATTGTGACCTAAACTATAACTAATTTTTCAAACAAAAACATTTTATAGCCTTCCGTTCTCCATTCCTTCCATCCTCTAGACGATTATGTGACTCTTAAGCAATTTAAGCTACACAAACATACTAGTATATTGATATATACACTCGACATAATTTCAATCACAAATGATGTACTAAGCATAACTGTGTATGCCTATTCTAAGGCATTACGGCACAATCATATTTTCCCAATCTCCCAATCATGCATCTACTCGTGCATTTTAAGATTACGAAACTTTATCCAATACATTGTAACTGATTACAATGGTCTTTCCTACTTCCCAAACATTGTAATTTTTACAATGCTCTCTATTACATTCTCAGACACTGTAAATCCTACAGTGGCCTCTCTTATATCCTTAGACACTGTGAGTGAAACAGTGGTCTCATTTACTTTCTCAGACATTATGAGTTACACAATGGTCTCAACTATTTCTCAGACATTGTGAGTTGCACAATGGTCTCTATTATTTCCTAGCCATTGTGAGTTACACAATGGTCTCAACTATTTCTCAGACATTGTGAGTTGCACAATGGCCTCAACTACTTCTCAAACATTTTGAGTTACAAAGTCTCTATAAATTATCTTATAAACTTTATATGATATTGTTTTACATGAAACCCATCACAATCTATCAATTTCCCTAATGGAAATACAAGAAATAGAATTTCTAAAGGACAAACTGACTCATCACCTACAAAAGCTGAAGTTCAGCAACTTTCTCTACATTCATCAAAATTCTCTTTTGAAACCTTCATTGTTAAATGTCCGTGATGCTAGCCAAGTATGGACAATTTTAGAATTACTTAAGATTTCCTTTCCACACGTATCTACCCATACCATCTTATATGCAATGGAATGTGAAAACATAGGTTACAAGTCTTTTATGGTCGGGACTTGCAACTGAATGGTTTGATATCGCCTTTGCTTAGTGGACAATTTCTCAAAAGCTATGGACATATCACAAGTATACCCAATTTAGGTATTTGGAAAATTTATCGAATCTCGGCTAAATATAGCCTAATCACCTATATTTAACCTAGGGATAGTGGAACATAGCCTGATTAACTATGTTCGACTTAAATTTTTCAAACACTGAAAATAGTTATACAAGGGTTATATTCAGGTTAATTTCCTACTTAAACTCGATAAACCACTATAATTCATTAAAAAGATCTAGAGACACAATAGTGTCTTACCACTCAACGAGATCTTAATACTTATTTATACTACCTAATTTCATTATTGAAAGTTTTCATTTATGAAATAATCCTAAGTCCTAACTACTATCTTGGTATAGTCATCAAATCTTCTCATTATTTCTTAGAATTACTAGCATGTTTAGGTTTTAAGGATATCATTCCTCTATAATCCTTTAAAATTCACTTATGATTTTAAAGCAAACTTGACATCTCTACCGAAGAATAATGGTAAACATACACTAATCTCTCCTAATAATCAACATATAACTTCATTATCTGAACCCCATTATAAGTCAGTATGTAAAACTTCACAGTATCAGGTTTCTTTCAAACACTAGTAGAAATAAACACTATACGATATATCCTTCATCTCAAAACTACCTAATACATGATCGATTTTGGAAGTGGTTTGGACAACCACTTGCCACTATTAAAACTTTCCTACAACGAGAATTATCACATCATTATAAACCATTTCACATCAACAATATCTTACACCATTGATTAACAAAAATTACCATAACAACAATAAAACTATTCCATTTAAGGCACTATATAGATGAAAGTGTCAGTAAACCATTTGCTGGACTAAGGTGTTCAGAGATCACACACGAAACAACTAATGAAACCATACAAATACAAATTAGGCTACATGCCGCACACTATCGCCTAAAACAAAAATTTCATAGATGTAAGGCATTAATATTTACAAAAAACTCCATGTTAGAAATTAAGGTTTTGTTGAAAGCCTCAAATACAATAAGATATGATTCGTTTTGAGAATCGGGAAAAGCCAAACTTGAGGTATATTGGAATCTATAAGATTTTAACAACACCCTTTAGATTATCAACTTAAGCGACCACCAAAAACTTAGAATGGTACATAACACATTCTATGACCAGAAACTTGAGAACGCAAAGATTAAAATTTGGCGCATACCCACATTTTCCTAGAACACTTCAACATCGGATAACACACACTAAATTCCGGGAAGGAATACCCTTAAGGGGTAGAGACTGTAGCAACCCGTAATTTTTCATAAGGTAAAATGACTATTTTAACCTTTGACTTTTTAAAGTTGACCTTTGAATTTGACTATTGACTATTTGACTTTTACCGTAACGTAAAAGCAAATATGATAACCGGTAGTAACTGGTAATTTTCCTTGTAACCAACACAAGACTACGATAAGTCTATATGTTCAAAATACATTATTTTCACCAATAATCATAATTTATATGAACTATTACTACTTTATCATTTTTAAGTATATATGTTACTTTTTAAGTAAGATGCGTACTCAAACCTACATTATTAGGTTTTAACAACATAAAAGCACCCTATTAGACTTATAATACTTTTAATATGCCTAGTTAGAATATATTGACAAGTTTAGACATTTTTGTAAGTATTATTTTTTTTCGTTACCCAATTTTAAGTTTCGTGACTTAAGGGCTTAACATTAGTAATTACCAGGACCAGACTACACCTCATAAACCAATATTTATCACAAAACAAGCACACACTACCACCTCAAGGAGAGGTGGCATGCAAAGGCAACACCACAAGGCCATGTGGCCTCTTCTTAGCACACCAACTCTTACACACCCACCTTATGTCCCCCCACTTGAAGATAACACTTCATTCTCATCTTCCTCACATGAAAAAAAACTAACCAAAACCCTCTCCTCTTCCTCTTAAAGTCGTTCACTCCTCAACCTATATTACCATCACCCACTTTGATTCACACAATAAGTTAACTAAGAACCGAGGGCCTAAGTGAGCTCTACATAGTCCAAGTGTTGTTTTAGTGATTCCATGGTTAGATTTGGAGTTATTCAAGGTGTTAGGGGCTGATATAAAGGGGATTATTTGGTGATTAACAAGGGTTAGAATCAAGTGGTTTGAAGATTCAAGACAAAGATTAGAGATTAGAAGGGTTAAGGTTTGAATTGTTCTTGTTGTACTAGTAACTTGTCATCCTAATCCTTGTAAGATTTGAGTTTACTTTCTTGTCATTCAATATGATTGTAATAATCTCTATATTAATTTGATGTAATTTGATATAAGTAGTATATGTAATAAGGCTTAATTGATGTTGTACATGAGGTTGTGATCATAAAAACAAGCTAAAACAAGTCTTAGGTAAGTTCTATGAACTTGAATTCTGAAACAGTCCCAAATATTGATTAAACTGATCATCTCATTAAACCTTGAGGTTAATTAATAATATAGGCTTTTAGAAATATGTCTTACGTTCATTTCGCCGGGTGGCGCACCTCATAACTATTCCCGATGAGTAAATGAGAGACAAAATGGCAAAACATGTCAAAATTTGCACACCAGATTTCGTTTGGAAAAATCCCATGGTTATCACCATTTCTAGAAGTCGACTCAGTTTTATGAAATGTAGCCAAGACCTAAAATTAAAGTTTGGCGAAAGCCGTGTGTCAAAATAAGTTGTAGAACTCAACTTATGGTCGTTTTGGCAGGACTGAATGTGCAGCAAAACTTTCTGCAATGAAATATAAGTATATACTTGTAATTAGACCATTGATATATGTAAACTTTGGACCTTAGACTTGATTAAGCTTAAAAAGTTGTTAGACAATATAAAAATATGAACTTGACCTTTTTAATCACTTAAAAAGGACTAGTGGTTAAAAATTTATGCTTAGTTAAGTTTTACTAGATGAAAATATGATGTTGGAACAAAAGCTTGCGGATACGATTTTAAAACGAGGTTTTGACCATTTTCTGGTCCGAATCAGCAAAAGTGTAAAACACGAAAGTTACTTAGAATGACTTTTTCTACAAAAACACAGGAGCACATAAGCAGAAAGTGAACGAAAAAACCTAAAAATAGCAAAAACTAAGCTGACATGTTGTTGACTAGAAAACAACCTTAGTGACAACTTTAAGTGATACATTGATCATTTGAGGCTAATATAAAGCCAAGATTGATTCAAGATTGTTGTTTTGAGGTTATCTAACTTAATCCTTAATATGGTCTTGATTATTATTTCTTAACCATAACTTAGCCGCACGGCTAGTATAAGTCTAATGACCGAAATTTGTTTTTAAAGCTTGTTCACTAGACTTTGACAAACTAAGTAAATGACCATATGACATTTTAAACTACTTCACGACCTCTTGATTTTGATAGCCAAACAACATTTAAGGAATACATTAAATTAAGGATTCATGTACAATATCATAAGCCAACAAACTACATATACTTGTACACTTATATCGTACAATATACTAAAACACGAATACTATGCTTTCTTAGGTAATCGTTAAAGATCGTGATCTTGTCATACTCTACGTTGATAACATTATATCGTTACACTCCGCTGCTGATCACTACTGTGAGTTCATAGCCCCACTTGTTATTACTTAAATGTTTTATAAACCCTTGGGGGAAATACATGCTTTGTTTTAAATCGAACACATTGCTTTGAAATTATACTTGATTGTATTATTTGCACTAAGTACCACTATTGCCAATCTTAAGTCCCTATTATCATGAACCATTAATCACTTGCGAGTGAACGCGAATAATGTGGATAAATCTATCGGGATTGACGAATCCCGTTTGTGTTGACCGGGTAGGCAAACAAACGCACTCTATTTGAAGATCCATAGGTTTAATGGAAAATTACCTATTAAGGCAACTGTTACTATTATATCAAAGTTGTTCAACATTTCGGTGTCGTGCAATAATATCTGTTTTGTTTTCTAAACTATGAATGTGAGACTAATTACCTCACGTTACGAATATTGTGTTCAACTGATTTTCTAAACTCTATGAATTTCACTCAACCTTTGTGTTGACAGTTTTAAGCATGTATTTCAGGTCCATATTGTACGAGGCTGGCACGGAGTAGCGCAGATACTCAAGAAGGCTATAAATTTTATTATCATTCGAAAACCAATTTAATGTCCTTTGTAAACCGTGAAACTACTGGGACCTCATCTTTGTAAACTCTGATATTTATATAAATCGAATGATACACCTTTTAAAACGACTCCATTAGAGTTCGCTTACTATTGTTATGACTGTTGTGCCATGAAGTAACACCCAGTTTGAATTCCGTTGCATATCACGAAATTGGGGGTGTTACACGTTGGAACTCCCGAAGAGGTCCTGAGTTCACGTGAGAATGTGAAGATGAATTAAAGCAAAAGTATTCCCATCTTTTTCCTGTCTCTATGAGTAATTCGAAGGGAAACCCGGGATGGGTTTCTTCTTAGGCGGGGTGACTGTGACAACTGGTAAATTTTCGAAAAAAAATTTCTATACCACATCATACTTGTGTCATTGTTTTGGTAATTTTGAATATTTTCAAAACTTAAATTGGTTGAGAACCGAGAGGTCATCTCGGAACGTATGAGATATTAGCACAACGCGGACCGGCATGAGCTTATATATATATACATATATATATATATATATACATATATATATATATATATATATATATATATGTATATATATATATATATATATATATATATATATATATACATATATATATATATATATATTATACATATATATATATGTTATATATATATATATATATATATATATATATATATATATATATATATATATATACATACATATATATATATATATATATATATATATATATATATGTATATATATATATATATATGTATATATATATATATATATATATATATATATATATATCATATATATACATACATATACATATATATATATACATATATATATATATAATATATATTATATAATATATATATATATATATATATATATATATATATATATATATATATATATATATATATATATATATATATATATATATATATATATATATATATATATATATATATATATATATATATACTTATGTATATATATATATATATATAATATATATATATATATATGTATATATATACATATGTATATATATAGAGATACATACATATGTACATATATATATATATACATATATATATATATATATATATATATATATATATATATATATATATATATATATATATATATATATATATATTATATATATATATATATATATATATATATATATATATATATATATATATATAGATATATATATATATAGATACATATATGTACATATATATATATATATATATATATATATATATATATATATATATATTTATATATATATATATAGCACAACGCGGACCATCAAACATGAAGTGTTCAGTACTAAGAGTATCGTTGCCATCAAACACGTTGATCTTTCGTCCAAGTGGGACTACACTTTTCTCAAGAATATTGTGGTCAAAAGGCAAGACGAAAGGGATTATGCATTCTCTGAAGCTGACTTTGAGAATTTGTCTATCAACGACATTGAAGATATGTACCTTGCCAAAGTACACGGTCGCATGGGACAATTTTCAACAGAAGTACAACGTGAATTCATCAAGTCATTGCTCATCTTCATCAGACGCATAGTTATCAAAGAACATGTAGAAGATCTCCAGCTTGCAGTTGAATCTTATCAGACCCGTGTCAACTTTTCTCCACCGCAGCTTGATCTTCCCGACATCAACCAGCTCTCACAATATACACTCATCAGCAAACCATTCGGAGTCATTTACCGCAATGAACTTCAAAGAAATTGCTTAATGGCGTGTAGAGATCTTCACAAGTTTGGGGATCACACTTTGAAGATGGTTAGGGACGGATTGGCTTATCGGTTGAAGGATATACATCAAAATATTGGGTCTCCTAAGCGATGGAATTCTCAGGATCGAAGAGATGTGAAGAGGATCATCACGATGATTGATGAACGGTTGTATCGAAGGGATCAGTTCAGAAGATTGGAAAATGACCACTGTGAACAATTATATATATATATATATGTATATATATATATATACATATGTATATGTATACATATACATATGTATATGTATACATATACATATGTATATGTATACATATACATATACATATATATATATAGGGGACCTTTATTTTGAGAACTCTGTTAAGTGCGAGAACTGTGAGAACCCCTCTAAACCAATGAGATTTTTTTAAATATTAAAAATTATTATTAATCCAAAAGGGTATTTTAGTAAAATACAATTTTTTATATTATTTTATTAAATCCCGATTTTAAGCATTCCTAAATTTTCGGATTTTTTTTTTTATTTTTTTTTAAAAACATGATTTCATAATCTTACAGGTGCATGCATGTTTTTTTTATTTTAATGAGATGCATGTTTGTTTTAAAGCACGTGCATGTATGTTTTTTAAATGAGGTTCATGTATGTTTTTTAGTGAAGTACATGTATGTTTTTTGCTAGCATTATTATTATTTTTTTGAAGTTTGAAGCATAAATTAAAAAACATAAACCATTATAAAAGAAAAAACAAGATTCATATACTTAAATGTTACATTTCATTTAATTACAAGTACAAAAAACACATATGCAATAATCGTATATCTTCAAAAGTCGCAAATTATCTTCATGTACATTTGTATTAATCCACTTAAGTCTTTATCTTTAATGATATCATCATCTTCATCAATCTGAAACAAGCATGCACAAAAACAATTAAACCTCCAACAAATAAAAAACAAAAATTAATCATAACTATCATAAAGCATATACACAATCTTGTGTATATCAAACATATTTAATCATAAACAACTATCAAAACATACATGTTCATAAGAACGTGTATGTTTTGAGAACAGACTTGTTGTCAAACATAAATGTTTTGAAAAATGCATGTTTTGAACCATAATTGTTATGAAGCATACATGTTTTATAATTGTATTCAAACTATTAGATATAAATGAAGATAGAATAAAGTCATACCAACAGTTAACTAACTAATAAACTATTAAACATAAAAAAAATCAAAAACATAAATTCTTAAAAGCAAATATGTTTGATAACACAAGTTTTTTTTATAACATACATGTTTTTAAAACATACATGTTGTAAAACATATATGTTTTTAGCATACATGTTTAGAGTGACTCTCATTTAAATTAGCATTTACCATGTTTCTACTTAAAACTATGTCAAAATCAAACTTTGGCACGTAATAACTCAGACACTAGTATTAAGATGCTTTTAAATCATGTATAAAGAACAACTTATAGGCTATATTACACATCTACTAACAAATAATGCAGACTACTTTACAGTTGACACTAGCATTCAACAAAAGCCTTTACCTTTATTACTTTACAGTTGCTTCACATATCAACGCCAACAATGAATAATACTTTCTCTTTTTCAAATCAAACTTTTTTCATTACCCATATTTTTTGTTTTTAAAGGTGATAATAAAATAACTCTATCGAAATATTTATTTATTTATGTGTTTTCAGGATTGAAGGACTAGAATATGAACCTTATTATCATTTCTCTTATCTATTAGAAATAAAGCAAAGAAGAACATGGACTATATGCCATCACTGTTAACAAAGACCCACGAACAAAAGCTTCTGACCAACTTTCAACTACAAGACTCAACCAATTTAATTACAGATCGAAAAATGCTTTAGTTTTTCATATCTTTTTTTAGATCGAAACCAATATGGCAACTGGTAAAAACAATAGAGAAAAAACACTCACATGCTACTATTATTTCAGATCGTGAGGAAGAGGAGACGAGTTAGGCCACCACAAAACATCACAGATCGGACCTCAAATTCAACAGCCCTTGACCGTCGCAACTTCAGCCCGAGATCGGACCAATAATAATGAACGATTATAAAACACAAACATTAGGTCTTATGTATTTGGCTTTTACACAAAAATTTAATACTCATTGGATATAAAGAATTTAACAAACTCACCGAATACATCATCTCATCACGAAAACCAAACCCGCAACCGCCAGTGACTAAATGCAACCACCACTACTGGACAAATCATATGTCGAAGGTTGTAGGTATTGGGGTTAATATAGATGGTTGAGACCCGATGTTTTTCTTCTTGTATTCATCAGTAGATCGTCCCGAGAAACACAAGATCTATTTAGAGGCGAGGTGTTTTGGTATAGGTTGTCGTGGAGTGAAAAAAGGTGGCGCGTGTAGTGGTGGATCGGAAAGAGTAGATGTCGTGGAGTGTTTTGGTATAGGTTGTGAGGTATGGTGACCGGCGGTGAGGTGGGGGTGAGGGTGTTTTCTGGTGGTGAGGTGGGAAAGGAGATGAACCAGGGAGAGAGGCATGTGGATGTGTGTGTGGGGTTTGATGTAACTGATTTCAAGTCAGTTTCAATAATACAAAAGAGCTATAATTTATTTAGACACTTCCTATAATACCCTTTTCCTTTTAAGTAATTATATTTTGTTTTTATTTTAATTACAAAATTGCCACATTCATTTATAGCCATTGATCTTATCATCCTATGGTCCAAAAAGAGTTCTCGCAGTTCTCGCACTTAACAGGGTTCTCAAAATAAAGATACACTATATATATATATATATATATATATATATATATAAGCTGCGTCTTGGTCAGCGTTGTGCTATATATATATATATATATATATATATATATATATATATATGTATGTATGTATGTATGTATATATATATATACTACGTTACTTTGCTTGTGCTCGGTTTTCTAGCGGCAGACAATTAACGATATGCGATATTGTGGTAAGTGTTTTGTATAACATTCAAAATAGAACGTGAAAAAGGATGAAAATGTAATTACAAACGGTTGTAACATGTGATAGTTAAACTCTAGCAAAAATTCTTAACATGTATCAAACAACATATAAAAATAATTAGCGAGATTCAAAAATAGAATATTACATCCTCACACGGAACATCTCTGCCGTAACTCACCTCGTTGAACTTAAAACCCGACGTCTAGCTTCGATAAATAATCTTGTATAGATATATGTATGAACCATATGTACAAGTTATATGATTCAGTTTTTGCTCTGATATATTTTTAACATCTTGTCACATATTTCAAAAAATAGTAAACTACACCGTTCGTCCTTATGGTTTGCGTTGACCAAAAAGTTTCGTCCTTTGACCGAAAAAAATGCACCATCCGTCCTTAAATGCAAAACGTTATGTATCGTTAGTCCTTCTCTTTAACAGCCTTCATTAACTGTCGTTAAGTCACTCCACTTGAGGGTATAGTGGTAAATTTACTATATTATGGTTCACAAATCCCAAAAATATGCACCGTCCGTCCTTAAATGTATATGGTTCACAATCCCAAAAATATAAACTTTCCTTTCAAAGGTTTCAAAAAAATTAAATTTCAAAAATTCGAAAAATATAAGACTTAACAGAACATTTAATAATTTTACAAAAAGTTTTGGTAGTTTTTGAAAATTTTCAAACATTTGAAACCTTTTATAAAGTTTGAAATTGTTTAAAAAAATCAAAAATCTATAAAAGTTTCCTAAAGCTACCATAAAAATGGTTAGAATAAAATTTAATAGTGACACCATTTTCGAAAAAAAAGTTTAGCATCACAAGACAAGTGCTTTAAAGCCAAAATCTCTTCATTTATGCATTTGCTTTTATGGCAAACATGCTACTCTAATAATGAATGTTAACCGAATGCCACAACATAGAATTTTTTTTATTTCGGTGGTTCGTTGTTAAAGAAAACTACTATTAAACTAAGAAAAACTTTTTGTGTAGAGTTGTTAGATGAGGAAACTTTAACAATGAAGATAGATTAATATAACGAAGAAAGCTGTAGAATTATTTATTTTCTTTCTTTTTGGTGATTGACCTCCATTAAAAATGGAACATATTAACAAATTTGAGCAACAATCTATATTTTAAACGCTAATAAGATTCGAAAATACCTTTATTAAATGCACGCATAAAGATCGGCATAATCATAAGTTTAACAAATTTCAAAATTCTTGAAATTTCAAAAATTCGTCAACTTTTAAAATTTGCATAATGAAATACCCAACTAAATTTGCATTAAAATTTCACACAATAAACCACCATCAAAATTTGTTTTCAACGATAAAATCGACTATATACCCACAATTTATACAACAAAATTTACCAAAGTTATATATCAATTTATATAAGTAACAATTAAATTTACATATTTATATAACACACAAATGCATAACTATATTTACAAATTTACATAACAAAATTTACAGAAAGAAATTCACATTACAAAATTTAGACAATAAACAACACGAGAATTCGCCATTGAATATATTTTGGCGGGCTGATGATTCCGGTAGCTATGGATCTACAAATGGTCTAAAAAATTGTATATAAAATAGAGATCTACAAAAAACACTTCAAAACTTGATGCTCTTTCTGGTGGAAGAAATGGTGGTAATGCGGAATCCGACGTGGCAGAATTCCGTTACATACGGTAGCAACGGATCTACAAAAGAAATATCAAGAGTTTTATAACACAAATTTGTAAAGAATATATATATACAGATTGATATAAAAAAATTCATTGCTTCAATAAATATATATAGATCTATAAATAAACATTCAAAACTTAAAAAATACACAAATCTTTACATAAAAACCTCACAACTTGAAAAACCTTTCGAGATCTAGGGTGGTGGCAAGTCTCGGTGGTTCGGGTACTGGTGGTGGCGGCAACAATTAAGAGAGAGAGAGAGAGGGGTGGTGGTGGTGATTGTTTTAGGTTAAGAGAGTGTGAGAAAAAGAGGAACCCTGTATATATGTGTATTTTGTGTTTTAGACTTTTAGGTTTCAAAGTCAGACGTGTAGAATGGCTAGTTGTGTTTCATAAGTTTCTAATGAATGTCCATTTGTGTTCTCATATGCTCTTTAAACAGTTTCAATATTTTCCTTTGCAAATAGTATACTCTTTAAACACTTTCAATGCTTTCCTTTGTAACTACTAAATAGTCATGGTTTCCTTTTCTTTTGCAATTTCAAACGCATGCCATCATTACACATTTCAAACACATGGGTAGCTTGACTTTTTTTAAACTTGACTTTCAATATTCAATATTCAAGTTTTCATTTTTCCCTTTGACCATTTTTCCATTTTAGATAGTAAAGATATATATATATATATATATATATATATATATATGTATATATATATATATATATATATATATATATATATATATATATTTATATATATATATATATATATATATATATATATATATATATGTATATATATATATATACATATATATATAAAGCTTGTGAAAACCCTAATTTTCTCTCTTGGTGTGGGCGATTCTGCGAAACCCTATACATGCTTTACTGATTATCGTTTCTTCCTAAATCGATCCCTAGAACCTGTTTTTTTGCTAATGATTTGATTTTAATTGGTGTTTAAACATTCGTGTTTACACTTCTTAAATCAGATCTTAGTTTTAAATCTGTCCTAGTTGGTTTGGGATGAACATATTAGCTTAGGGTTTCCAAAATCGCTCCATGATTCTGATCGTTATCCTTGTTCCCATATTAATTCATTAGTCGGTTTACTTGCTTTAAATCGTCTCTATATTACTTGGATGATCAGAGGGTTTTCGTTTTGACATATGCTATCATTGTTTATCTTTGCTAGACGATTTTATTAATCCTTTATGGGTTTTGCTGGTTTGTATTGATCGTCTATATTACATGGTTTTATCTTTTATCGATCTTCTTGCTGGTGATCGTGTCATGTTCCTGGTTGTAATTCCAGTCGATTTGCTTTACATAGATCGATTACATTTACATGCTGCTGTTCTGTTTTTTGTGCGCTTATTGAACGAAACCTAATTTAGGGTTTGATTACCTATTAGGCTGTAATGGGTGGTTTATATTGAATGTCAACCTTGGCAGGGGTTGTGGTTTTTGCATGATGGTGCGTGTGACTTTGGTCTAGGTGTGTTTGTGCCACTATTGATGTTCTAAGGATTTAAGTGGGTTAAAGAGAGATGTAAGTCAAGTTTGATGGTATTCTTGTTCAAAAACCTATCCTTCCTTCAATTACCTGTGTTTGATTCATTATGTTGCTGGTTTTGTGATTGAATTTTACATATTACGATTTGACTTGTAAGATTGGATTGGCTTATTTGTTTGGTTCGTAATATGCTGAGTGGGAGTTAGGGTTAAACCCTATGAATGTAGCAACCTTGGTTCGATTTCTGCTCCTTCTTGTTCTGATTTGTTGCTGATATGGATGGAGTATTGTACGGATCATATGGTGGCAGATAAGTTAGGATTCATTCGTCCTATTTTAGTCTATGGCAGATTTTTTGCATATTGGTCATTTGATTAGGTCAAGTCTTTGATTAGGAGCTGCTATTGTGGATGTGCGTTGATTTTATACGTATTTGTTGGTTATTCTTATTGGTGTTCAGTTTTGCATCTCAACATACACCTTTGGAGCGAGTTTTGAGCTCACTGCTCTATCCGTGGTTTTAGAGTCCCTCACCAACCGTTGTGTAAAACTTGTGAACTGTACTTTAATTTGAGGACCATGATATTGTATATTTGGACGACGCTAAAAGTTTGGACTACTATGGTGATTTGAAGACTCAAGTATTTCTACTTGAAGTGCATTATTTTTATTCTTTTATCGTTTGTAGTCGATGTTTGTTATAAGTGTGGTCTGTCACGCTTATATTGTAAGTTATAGGAATGATGTTGCATTCCTATAGGAGAGTCTGTAAGTGTCTAAGGACTGAGATGAGGGACTAACCCTCATCCTTTGTACTTCAATGTTTTGGTACGTATATTTTACCGGGGTGAATTAACCCTTTTACGCAAAAAAAAAAAAAATATATATATATACATATATATATATATACATATGTATATATATATATACATGTATATATATATACATATATAGATAAGCGTTCAAATGAGAAGTCTATTTTTTGTGAGAACGCGAGAAGTAATCCTGACCCTTCATTTAATCCCTCCTTTTTAAGATCTAACTGCCAGGATCCGTCAAATTTTTTACACTAAAAGATACTCATGTAATACTAAATATCTGATGGGTCGTATAAAAAAGAAAAACACACACATCTCACTTTTAAAAGCGTGAAAATATACGGTCTCTCTCATCATTCATCCAAGCCAACTTCCCTGGTCGCCATACTGCCGTGATCATCGCCGATCACCACATCCACGCTATAATTATCGCTCACCACCATCCACCTCAATCGCCGCCGATAACCACCGCCCACGCCATAATTGCTGTGATCCACCACCATCCACTGCCGATAATCATCATCATCATGTATTATACCGAGGTATCGAGTAATTTTGAATTAAGCTTATGATTCATATATATTTTTGATTCGTGATTATAGACAAATTATTCCTTGTGTTTTATTTTAGTTATTTATGTTGATGAATAATTTAGATGATTAAATACGGATAAAGAAAATGAAAGATGAACATATCTTTTCTGGTGGTTTTATTTTAGTTAATTTGGTACATGTTGTTATTAGAAAGCTTTGCACAAATTGATGCACTCTATGTGTTTGATGAAATTCCTAAGTGAATTAGTCTATAAGATTTTCACATGTGATTAACATTTCACATCTGAATGTGAGTTTATTAATGCAATTTGTTTCAATTGTTGCATAAAATGCGAATATGAGGCACCGTTATAAGGTGGTCTTAAAGACATTAACCTAGACTAGTTAGAGAGTACTGTTTATGTGAGTTACCGAATAAGATACATGGAATGACATATTTGATTTGGTGTAGCTAAATGGTAGGATCATAGACAATTAGACATCTTTTCCGATTCAGATTACAATCTATAAAATATGAAACTAATAAGACATATCTGGTTACATGTGAAATTATATGTCTAAATAACTTGTCACATGTGAAAATATATGTCTCTAGATTATTAAAATAGGTGAACAACTTTGTCACATGTGAAAATATATTTCTCGTAGATTATAAAGATGTGTGAACAACTTGTTAAGAACTTCTTCTGCGTGCAAATATACATCTTGTAGCTTCTTAAGAAATTCTTCACACGTGAAAATATACGTCTTGTAGCTTTTTAAGAACTTCTTCACACGTGCAAATTCGATCTTGTAGCTTTTTAGGTGAGTGAACAACTTCGTCACATGTGAAAATATCGTCTTGTAGCTGTTAATAACTTTACACTTTATGCAAATATATTTCTTGTAGCTTTTTTAGAACCTCTTCCGTGCAAATTTCGTCTTGTGGCTTGTTAAGAACTTCTTCTGCGTACTTGAATATACATCTTGTAGCTTGTTAAGAATTTCTTCACATGTTCAAATATATCGATCTTGTAGCTTGTTAAGAACTTCTTCACACATGCAAATATAGGTCTTGGCTTTTAACTTACTTTTTGTCGAATATTCTTATCACTCACATAAAAGTGGATCTGTAATCACATATCGTTTTCGTCTCAAACAATTTAGATAACACCAGAAAATAATAATATTTCTCTGAAATTTGAAATATCTAGAATAGGGACACAGGGGAAAAGCGTGTAATGCATGACTTAGCCTTGCTTGACATACTGAGATAATGTGTAAGAGTCAAACTTACGATCATACATGTAAATGTAGCATACTACCTTAAGTTTGATGCTTGCCTAACTCTATATTAGGGATGGAATTGGGCGAAGGTTTTGTTTGGACCTTCTTGGGGGTAGATATAGGGTAATAAAAGATAGGGTTTACTGGATATGGATCGAGTTGTTAATCCACGGCGAGGTGATGGGTGTTGCTCAAAACTTTTATATGCCCTGTTGTTGTCCCTCGGGTTGATTAGTAAAACTGCTTCTGTATTGACTATGTCTTTTGAACCAAGGATTTTGTTTGGAAAAATATATGCCAATAGGCTTTAGGTTTTCTTATTGTTTTTTGGTCTGGCTGAGTATAACTTTTCCTTCGGAACTGGAAAGTGAACTGGGGGCTTTTAAACTCTTACGGTCTACTCCTGTCCAAAGTATACAAGAATCAAGTTTTCATACTTTCTTATGGAATATTTTGAGCTTAATTTATTTGTTTGTGGATTATCTCATCATAGATATCTTCATCAGCAGTCCCTAGAGCCGCCAAGCCTAGACCTAAGCAAGCACCATCTTTGAACAACCTGCTAACCAACGGTGGTGTAAATATAGGCGTCAAGAAATTAATGATTTTATTATGTTAGCAGACAAGCACACCTCGACATTAGTACTTCGTAAGCTATCCCTTAGGAATTGTTTGATGCCTTCTTCGTGGTTTGCATGAATTAAACCCAGAGCATAGAGTGCACCATTCAGTAGGGGCTACCACCACCACGGACCCACTTTGGGGTAGATAAGGAGCTATCAGCGATCACCTTGTTGCAAATGTAGCCTTGAGAATAACACCAAGACCCCCATTGTTGAGAATTTTGCGGTTTTAGGCTGTGTTGCAAAATAACCAATAATGTAATCTCAAATCAAAGCAATTGGTAAATTATAAAGAAAGCCTATAAATATCTCACACGTCACAGCATACATATAGTTCCTTTTCAACACCATCATCTTTTATATTATAACTTCTTAACATATGTTATGCAAGCATTCAGATATACAAGATATTTTCAATGATTCATGATCCATCTCTCTACATACTATCGTTTCCTATTACTTAGTTCAGTTCTTAATTTTACCTAGCTATCAACAACATCAGTTATATATTTAGCTTCACCTAAACTTCATAACAATTAAAACACTAGCATATGCACTCCATGGATTAGGTAAAATTTATAGTCGGTTAATACAACAATGGAATTTTTGTTCAATGTATTTTCATAT
>OU343216.1:173465581-173546902 GCA_910596185.1 Chrysanthemum makinoi
GATTCTTTGGTTCGCTTCAAAAACACTTTTTACACTTTTTAATCCAAGATTCTTGTACTTTCAATGTTAATAAGGTGTTAAATTTACTGGTTTTTGGCAAAAAGCTTTGAACTTTATGCGTGGATCATTTTTTTCAACTAGTTTGAAGGGGGTGTAAACCTACGCGGTAAACCGTTTTGGGAGTTTTGGATCATCAAGTTTCACACTTTTGTGTTATTTGGTGTTATTGAAGCTATTTAATCGTACAAAAACTGGTTTTAGAAAAACTCTTGGGCAAAACTTTTACGAGTAAGATTACGCGTATACAAAACCCTAATCTTACGCGTAAACATATCCGTGGTTTGATATTCAGTTTCGTGGTTTACTCCGTGGTTTCTTGCTTGGATAAGCCTGAAAATACGTCGACTTTGGATATCTTTTGCACTGTGATAGTGTAAAAGATCACTTGGGATAAAACCCTAAACTTACACATAAGCATAAGCTTACGCGTAGAAAATCCTACGCATAAGATTCATCTTACGCCTAAGCCTAGTCTTACGCATAAGGTAACCTCTACGCTACATTTCTCACGCCTAACTTTGTGTCTACGCATAACTTTAGTGCCTTTACCCTACTTACGCGTAAACTAAATCTACGCGTAACTCTTGATTGTTACGCGTAACTTTGGTGTTTTTACGCATAAGTCCTACTTGGTTTATTGTGATTTCTATGCCTAAGGATACTTCATCAACAAAGGTTCATTCGACTACAAAGATCCATTTTTTTACCCACACAAGTTTTCAACATGTCACAACCACCATACTCTAACTATTTCCCTTACACTTATTCTCAACGTCAACAACAACAACTAACTCCACAACATCAACAATGGAATCAACAATAAGCAATTTATCAACAACAATTTAATCAACAACATACTCCACAACTTGACGCAATTCCACAACCTCAAACGGTTCAACCACCACCAAGTCTTCAAGTTCAACCCTACACAAATGACTTCAATCAACATCCATCAAGGTACACTATGAAGGAACCCACTTGGTTTGCAAAGATGTGTGAAGCTTTAAGCAGCCAACAATCAATTCATGAGGCTGGATCACTTGATAGTCCTCCAATGCTCACTCCAGGAAACTACGATCAATGGGTGATAAGTTTCTTTAGGTTTTTTGATCTGAAGAAGCCACATGGAAAGTTATTAAAGAAGGTTATCTTGGAAGGTCCATTTCAGATGCCTAATGTCATTGTACCCGGAGATCCAAATGCTAATCCACCAAGAGATGAACAAACGAACATTGCTACTGTTGCAGACTTGAATCCTCAAGAACTTCTACACTATGAAGCAGATGAGCTTGCAATGGAATATATCCTCTTAGGATTACCAAACCCAATTCTTCGTAGTGTTGATGCTCAAAAGACTGCAAAGGCGATGTGGGACCATATTCGTCTTCTTATGGAAGGATCTGTACTCAATCAGGAGGATTTGGAATCCAAAATTTACTTGGCTTATGAACACTTCATGATTGAACCTGGAGAGACACTAGAGTCTTATCATCATCGATTTTCAGACATCATCAATGATTTGGATAAAAACAACATCATCATGCCAAGAATTGCCGTGAATACTAAGTTCCTGAGTAGTCTTGGTCCTGAATGGGAGAAGTATGTCATTTTTCTCCGCCAAGCGAAGAACATGCATCATTCTACCTACGGATTGTTGTACGATTACTTGAAGCCTCATGAAAAGGAAGTTGATAGGGAAAGCATTCTCCGTGCTCAAATTCCTCACCTTCACAACCGGAAAATCAACAACTTGCCTTATATGCTCAAAACAGTTATTCTCCTCAACCAGCAACTCAACCAACTGCTACAATCACACCATATGATCCTTCACAGCCTCAATCTCAACAAACTCAATTGGTTCCATACAACAACAACAATGCTCAAGCACTTGTCAGTGAAGCTAATGAGGAATCTGATCCATTCGAAGCATTGCAACAAGGATTTGCTATGATTGCTAATGCTTTTAGCCGTTATACCAACAAATCCAACAATCGTATTCGTTCCTCATCTAACACAAGGAATCAAGCTGTTGTGAACAATGGACGAGTTGAAGTTCAGAATCGTGGTTATGGTCGTCAGATGGGCGGTGGTCAAGGGTTTAATGCTGGAGGTAGGAATAACAATAGAGTTCAAGTGGTGGAACAGGGAAATGCTCAGAATGGGTTGAATGGTCTTCGATGCTACAACTGCAATGAGAAGGGACACCTGGCTAATGCATGCCCAAAGCCGAGGACAAGGGGCAGTGCTTATCACAAAGAGGCTCTTCTTTTGGCTCTTAAGGATGAAGCTGGTGGAACTCTCACCGACAAAGAACAGAGCTTTATGGCAAATTCAGACTTAGATGATGATATGGAGGATTTGCAAGCCAACGCAGCTGTTATGTTGATGGCTAATATGCATGAGTTACACATGAGTGACAAAGGCCCAGTGTATGACACTGATGGCTTGTCTAAGGTACCCGAACAAACCATATTCATCTCTGATCTAATATCTCCGCCAACATCTGAATCCGGCAAGGCTCAAAATGTTCAAAATGAGTCGTCCACATCTCATTCCGACGATTTTCAATTAGACCCCGTAGTTATATTTGACGATCAAGATGACCACATGGTTTCCCTTGATAATCAAATTGACTCCGTGGTTATACTTGAGGATCTCAGTAATGATCATGTGGTGACCCACGTTGAACACGCCGAACTTTTGCCTCATCCAGATTTTGCTCGTTTAATACAAGACCAACAAACCATAGTGGAAGAATGTCGTGCAATTAATCAGGACTTGAAAAGTAAAAATGCACTGTTAACCAAGGATTTTGAATGTTTACAAAAGCAACTCAACTTTTTCAAACTCAAGAAAAACGTGAAAAAGGTTTTGAAGCAGCCTTTGCCAAATCTCATCAAAATGAAAAATATTTAGAGCGACAGATGCGTGATCTAGCCGCTTCGAAAAATGCTTTGTTGTCTGAAATAGAACAACTGAAACATGAACATAAAAAGCAAATTAACGCTCTCACCTTGGAAAATCAAAAAGCTAAGGCTGAGTTGTTAACTTGTCAAAAACAGTTCTCTGCATACAAAAAGCATTCAACGAAACGAATAGATGATCATCTTGATGAAATCATCGACTTGCAAAACAAACTTAAAGAGTTTAAAACTGTTGTTTACAAACATGGCGAGTCGGTCACAGCTATTGAAAAGTTTACTTTAAAACCCAATCCAAATGGATATGGACCGAATCTTGCTGATTACAAACCTAAGCTTTCAACCAAAGCATTCAAACCAAATCCTGAAGTTTCCAGTGCAGAATATAAAATTGATAATTCTGTAATGAGTGTTGTTGAATATCATCGTCAAGAGGAATTAGATGCAGAAGACGAGAGTCGATCAAAATTAGAAAAAGTTGTTTACAACAAACCTTTTAACTATTCAAAAGCGGTCACTTTCGTCACACCAACGGATTCTTCTAACACACCAAGGATTATCATTAAAACGTCTGAGTCTTCTAATGTTAATCCCAAACCAGATTATGCACAAACTTATGGTCCTTTACCTTCCATCAGTGAAGTAAACTCAAAACCTGAAAATCGCAAAATTCTTAGATATTTTGACCTTTTCATGGCTGACCTCAAAACTTTACAACATGAGATAGAATATCATTCTGAAATCAAAGTTCAACATTTTCAATCGCCTCTGGCGCGAGAACAAAGAGATATTTTTCAGAAAAATCTTTTACCAAATGTTAAAAATTTGAAAAGTTGTGCATTGTCTTGGGAAAGGGACCTTCATAAGGAACTTGGATTGATGAAGGTCGTTTTCGAGAAAACAGAAAAATCTATTTCTAATACTAAACGTAAAAAGAAAATGTTGAGAAAAGATGTTGATCGACTCTTGGAAGATGTCATTTGTGCTGATGTCCATAATGTTGTGCTATTGAATTCTTTGTCATATGCATTTGATTATATCTCTGCTGATACTGTTGATTCTGTGGTAAATGTTGAGAACACTGATAATGTGCTTCAGATCGAGTCCTTAAAAGTTGAAAATAAACGATTGTCAAACGAACTTTCAAATGCAATACGTCGTCTTAATTGGTGTCAAAAAGATATTCACGATCAACAACTTGCTTTTCAACACAAAATCGCCCAGTTGCGTGACAAAACTTCTGATCCAAAAATTGAGCAACTGGATGATCAAAACGTGTCTTTTAAGTGTCAAATCTCAAAATATGAACAAGAACTTGTAAAAGTTAAAAAGGAATATGGTGTCATATTTGATTTACTCAAAAAGACTCGTGATGAAGCATCAAATGAACTTGATCATTATCTTGCACACACTAAAGAAGTTATGCATTTTGCTGGAAATATTCGGTCTGAAAATCAAGATCTGATTCACACTATCTTCAAGTTAAGAGAAATGTTAGGAAAGTATGAACAACTCCCGCCTACAGTAATTAAGAGAATAGCCCCAGTAACACTTAGTAATTGTGAACCTAGAATCCCTACTGCCAAATCACAAGTTGCTAACGTGCTTCCTTCTACTGAAACAGGAATAGTTGCGTCTTTTCCAAACGTCCGCACTTCACAGCCTAGGAGCACTACATCGAAGAATAGGAAGTTGCGACCTAAGAAAAGATCAATAAGGAATGCTAAAGTAGAAGAACACCCTAGGACTATGAATAAGACTTATGTTGCTTCCACTATAGATATTGCGTCTGGAAAATGTAATAGAAATAGTAATGTAACGAATGCTAAACCTTTAAGCACTTTTGATATTCAGTATGATGCACCTTGTGTTATTTGTCGTAAAAGTATGAATTCTGATTGTCATGACAAATGTGTTGCTAAAGCTATCATCTCTCGTTTAAGGAATCCTAAGAACCGGAATACCTCTAGGCCCACTAATCAGTCTAAGTCTGTGCTTGGTAGACCGCCCTCTTTAGATTCTAAGAAACGCATTACTGTCCCTGTAGCTCCAGTTTCACCTCCTAGGAATGTAGTACCACCTAGTGCATTCACTAAGACTAAAGCAAATACTAGTTGGAGATGGCAGAAATGGATATATAACACACTAGGATTTAAATGGATACCTAAAGCTATTGATGTATGTATGTCTACTATCACTGCTCCGGAACCCTCTAACATTTCGGGTTCCACATCTACTTCTATTCCATCTGTGTCGTCTGTGTGTAATGCAGGTGATACAGATCATTCTCTGGATTGTTGATAGCGGATGTTCCCGACACATGACAAGCAACCTTAAACTGTTATCAAACTTTATTGCAAAGTTTATTGGCACTGTCATATTCGGGAATGATCACTTCGCAGCTATCATGGGCTACGGAGACTATATCAATGGGAACATCGAAATTAGCAGGGTTTATTGTGTGGAAGGTCTCGGTCACAATCTGTTTTCAGTAGGTAAGTTCTGTGATGGAGATTTGGAGGTTGCTTTCAGGGAGAAATCTTGTTTCATTCGTGATCTACAAGGAAACGACCTTATGTCTGGCTCGCGTAATTCCAGTCTTTACACTATCTCTATGCAAGACATGGTTGCTTCTTCTTCCATCTGCTTACTTTCAAAGGCAACATCAACAAAATCCTGGCTATGGCACCGTCGTCTCTCACATCTAAACTTTCAAACCATCACCAACCTTGCTCGACACAAACTAGTTGAAGGACTCCCACGATTTCGGTATTCTAAAGATCACCTTTGCTCAGCTTGTGAACAAGGGAAAAGCACTCGTGCTCATTTTACTTTAAAGGTGGAACACAGCTCTCAGCATGTGCTTCATCTTCTTCACATGGATTTGTGTGGCCCGATGCGCGTGCAAATGATCAATGGCAAACGCTACATCTTAGTAATTGTTGATGACTATTCACGCTGGACTTGGGTCTACTTTCTTCGAAGCAAAGACCAAGCTCCACAGATGATTATCACCTTTCTCACGAAAATACAGGTTCAGCTCCGAAACACCGTCCGACAAATCAGAACAGACAGAGGCACTGAATTTGTTAACCAAACTCTTCGTGAATTTTATGAGAAAGTGGGAATTCAGCATCAGACATCTATTGCACGTACACCAGAACAAAACGGAGTTGTTGAAAGACGAAACCGAACGTTAGTGGAAGCTGCAAGAACAATGTTAATCAATGCTAAACTTCTAGATTACTTATGGGCAGAAGCTGTATCTACTGCATGCTATACTCAAAACCGTTCTATGATTACAAAACGCCACAACAAAACACTTTTCGAGCTTATCCACAACAGAAAACCGAATCTCAAACACTTTCATGTATTTGGATCTCTTTGCTATCCGAATAATGATCGTGATGATTTTGGAAAGCTCAAAGCCAAAGCTGACATTGGAGTATTAATTTGATATTGTGATAATTCTAAAGGTTTCTGAATCTGGAATCGTCGAACAAAGGAGGTTATGGAAACGATTCATGCTCATTTTGATGAACTTACGGAAATGGCTTCTGAGTATAACAGCTTAGAACCCGGTCACAACCGCTTAAACTTCCCCCAAACCCCATCATCAAGTGAACAAAGCCCCCAGCTCACTCGTCAACAAATGGAACAACTATTTGCTCCTCTATTCAGTGACGATATTGATGAACGTGCTCCAGGTGTATCCGCTGTTTCCGTTGCTCAACCTGATACTACTCTTATACCTGATACACCTGCTACAACAACTACGGTTGAAGAAGCACCACCAGTTGACTCTACGATAATAGTTGAACAAACCGCTTCCAACAATGATGAACTGGCTGATGATGTTCTGAATGAAGTACCCCCACCTGCAGATTTTGATCCAAATGCGTTCTTTAACCCGTTTGCTAATGAGACTGCTGCACCAGATGTCGCGGAATCTTCAACAAGCCATTTGAATCCTCAAAATCTGCACAATGTATACCAACATCAACCCTCCACACATAGATGGACAAAAGACCATCCTCTGGAAAATATTATTGGCAACCCGAATCAATCAGTCGTTACGAGACAACGTCTTCACACAGACGGTGAACATTGCATTTATGCACTCACTGTCTGTCAATCTGAACCCAAAAACATTAAGGAAGCAATGACAAAAGATAACTGGATCGAATCCATGCAAGAAGAACTCAACCAATTTAAACGTCTTGAAGTTTGGGAACTGGTTGAAAGACCAACAGGGGTCTTCGTCATTGGTCTTAAATGGATTTGGAAAAACAAACTGGATGCTGAAGGGAACGTTATCAGAAACAAGTCACGTCTGGTGGCTAAGGGTTATCGTCAGGAAGAGGGTATTGACTTTGAAGAATCTTTTGCTCCGGTTGCTCGTCTTGAGGCTGTTCGGATATTTCTCGCGTTCTAAATGGACAACTGCGTTTCTAAATGGACAACTTAAAGAAACGGTTTATGTCAGCCAACCAGAATGATTCGTTGATCCCGCGTTCCCGAACCATGTCTACAAACTGAACAAAGCTTTGTATGGTCTCAAACAAGCTCCTCGGGCATGGTACGATAAGCTATCATCTTTCCTAATTGCCAATAATTTCACCAAAGGTTCGGTTAACCCTACTCTTTTCATACAATATCACAGGGCACATATCTTAATTGTTCAAATTTACGTGGATGACATCATTTTTGGGTCTACACATAAAAAGTACTCAATCGCTTTTGCAAAACTAATGAAGAAAAATTTTGAAATGTCCATGATGGGTGAACTTACATTCTTTCTAGGATTACAAGTTCATCAATCACCCCGTGGTATTTTCTTGAGTCAGTCCAAATATGCCCTTGAATTGTTACACAAATTTGGAATGCAAAACTGTGACACCTATGCCACACCAATGGCTCATACCAAGAAGCTAGACGCTGATTTACATGGGAAATTGGTGGACTCTACAAAATACCGTAGTATTATTGGGTCTCTCATGTATCTAACAGCTAGCAGACCTGATATTGTCTTTGCCGTATATCTTTGCTCTCGTTATCAGTCGCGACCAACTGAAACCCACCTCTCTGAGGCTAAAAGAATCCTCCGATACATCAAGGGAACCATTAATTTGGGGATCTGGTATCCGAAGGATTCTGGTTTTGAACTAATCACTTTTTCAGACGCTGACCACGCAGGATGCTTAGATTCACGGAAAAGCACTTCCGGAGCTTTACAATTTCTTGGTGATAAACTGGTGTCTTGGCAATCGAAGAAGCAGGATTGTACATCGCTGTCCTCAACCGAAGCAGAATATGTAGCCATGTCAGCGTGTTGTGCTCAAGTCATTTGGATGAGAACACAACTCAAAGACTATGGTTACATATTTGACAGAATCCCGATGTACTGTGACAATCGGAGTGCCATTGCTATCTCGTGCAACTCTGTTCAGCACTCGAAATCAAAGCACATCGATCTTCGGTATCACTTCATCAAGGACCACGTGGAACAGGGTACAGTTGAATTATACTTCGTGGGTACAGAATACCAATTGGCAGATCTTCTCACCAAAGCCTTAGCTCCCGCTAGGTTTAATGAGTTGGTCCACCAGATTGGTATGAGGTGTTTGACTCAAGAGGAATTGGATGAACTCCTAAAACAGTCTTAAAAAACCTGTCAAACACCAAAATCTCTTTTGTAAATATTATTTTCAAAAACAAAATACAAAAATATAAAACCTGATAAAACAACAAAAATACTCTTCTATCTATTTTCTTTCAACATTGCAAGTACATTTCTTCCGTCAACACTATAATCTTTCAAAATTCAGTATTTTTCCGATCAAGTGTTGAGGGGGAGAAAATAAATACTTAACTGTTTCAAAAAACATCTGTGTACTTGCATGTTACCCTATTCTGGTTGTATCTTTTATCAATGGTGGTAAACTTTTCTGGTTAAACTGACACTCCTCAGACTAAAATTTATAACCTTTCATCATTTATTAAGTCGAGGGGGAGTGTCGTCATGTTTCTTTCCTAAAATCTTTTGTTTGGTAACCAAAATGGAAGTTAAAAGGCTTTAAATGAAAATGGAAAAGGTGGAGGGACCAAAACTGCAAAAAGGTTAAAGTCATTTTAATAAAAACACCTTCCACCTAACTTTTTCATCACATTTATTACTCCTAACCAACATAATCTACGCATATAATTCGTTCAACAAATCCGAAGTTTTGGTCATCAATCTGTTAGTGTTTTTGCGTTGATAACACGTTTTTAAACATTGGTTTTGATTTTCAAACGAATCCAACGGTTAAATTTACGTATATGGTTGATTTTGTGTTATGCGCCTACGCGTAAGAACACATAATCATACCTATGTGTTTGAGGTTAAGATAAATAGGTCAAAACGTTTCTTTAACATCAAGGATACTATGCTTATCCTCAAATTCCACCCAGAAACACGAATTGATGGTTTTTCAAAATTAGGGTTCTTGCGTCGATTTGGGTGTTTTCAAATGTGAAGGTTTTTGGTAAAAAAGATTGTTGTGTGATGATGCTTTTATGATGAATTGATCATATCTTTGCCTTAAAACAACCTAGAAACACTAATTGATTAAAAATTGGAATTTAGGGTTTAATGTTCTTAGGTTTGGGTATTTTTGATTCACTGCGTTTTGGATGTTAAAACTTGGTTATTAGACTCTCACAACACCTAAGACCTACCAGAAAACGTTTGGTGCAATTCCTATGGCTAGAAATCATATGCGTAATTCTTAAACTCTAGGGTTTTGACTTACGCGTATGACTTTCTACGCGTAAACTGTGAAAAGTGTTTCATGCCATAATCTGTTTCAAAATGACTATACATGTTAAGATTGCTGATATGATGACTTTATTTCAGGCTTGCTACGCATAAAACTCAGAATCAAGGTCCTTGTTACTCTACGCATAAGGATCACCTTACGCGTAGAAAGTTAAGCGTAAGAGAAATCTTACGCGTAACTATTACGCGTAAGGTTTTACAAAGGGACTACGCGTATCCTGTGAAGGATATGCGTAAACAGTGACTCTACGCATAAGGTCTACTCTTACGAGTAAGCCTTACGCGTAAGGTTTATATACGCCTACGCGTAAGCTCTATGCTTAAGGTCCCCTTTTCCTACGCGTAACATTTCTTACGCGTAAGTAAGGATCCTACGCATAAGCTTGCGCCTACGCATATACCACTCCTGTTTACGCGTAACTTTATCATTTCTACGCCTAAGCCTAGATTGACCTTAATTTTGAATTGTTACGTGTACAAACTTGTAAATAACTAAATCATAACGTCACGAATCCAATAATGTCACTAATAAACTTAAACGTTTGATATGTTGTGAACTATAAGTGATAACATAAACTTTAAAACTTAAAGTTAACAAACTCACGAAACTCTTCACGACGTCATTGGACTATTAGACATACAAGTGAATTTGGACTCGTAACAACCATTGACATTATACGTTCAATAATTAGACATTAAAACCTTCTGTTGACTAACATTATGTCTTTCGATATGTTGGTTCTTTTGGCTAATGTTATTTCAGATCACGTCATGGCTGCTCAAATGATTGTGGATGCACCAGAAGTTCTCACAATTGCTGACATCTTCCCTAATGGCTATCCAAGAAAGATTGTAAAGAACAATCTCAGAGTTGACTTTGAAACCCTCACATGATCAGAATCTTCTTGCTTGATTGCTGTGAATATTCTTAGGAACCATCCGTACCAGAACATGCTCTCACACTCTGCTACAGTACCGGAGATCTACATACAACAATTCTGGAATTCAATGCAAAGGATCAAAGGTCAAAGTGCGGTGACAGTGACGTTAAATCACAAACAAATCACCATCACACATGCAGATTTACGGGCCGTTCTTCTTATTCCTGACATCGAGCCAACCGACTTCTATGCCACACCTACTGAAGAGACAGTTCTGCAATTCCTGATGGATATTGGCTATGATGAAGCTTCAGGAATTATCACTAAGCATTCTCATGTGGAGCTTAAGAACATTCCTCAACCGTGGAGAACCCTCTACATCATCATCACCAAGTCAATCTCTGGTCGTGACAGTGGCTATGAGCATCCCAAGCTCATGGAGCTGCAAATATTTTGGTCATTAATCAACAAGAAGGACATCGAAATTGAAGCTCTGATATGGGATGACATGATGTCATTTCTCAAAAAGCTTGGCTCAAAGATTCCCTATATCAGATACACAAAGCTGTTGATCCAGAGAGCACTTGGACTTCATCCTGATATTCCCAAGAGGCTCAATGACCCTGACAATCACGACATGTTGACTGAACCCATCCTATCAGTCAGAATCAAGGAATCGTCAACAAAGAAACAGGGTGCTGTGTTACCTGATCACCTTCTGACTAATGAAATCAAAAAGCTCGAGACATACAAAAGGTATCTGGTAGCAGTAAAAGAAGGCAAAGTTGGTCATCTCGATGAGAAGTCTTCTGGTACACCTATAAGGAAAACCAGAAGAGGAAGTGCAGGAAGTGCTGCAAGCACTGAGAGTCAGAGGATGTTCCCCAGAAGGAATCCTCCACGTAAGAGGACAGTTCCCGCCCAGGAAGCTGCTCCTATTCCCGTATCCAAGCCTGAACCGCAGAGAAAGCTAATGGACGAGGACTCAGAGGGTACTGAATCAGATGAAGAGACTTTCTACTCTGAAACTGCTGAAGATGAAACTACAACGGTAGCTAAACCTCCAAGTCCACCAGCTGACAAAGGAAAAGGGAAGACTCCTGTACTTGTGCCTTATGAAGAAAGCTCAGATGAAGAAGAAGAGCAACTGGATACTTCATACAGGAAAAAGTTCAAATTCCTTAGACTCCAACACGTGGCAAAAGAATTTGCAAAAGATCAAATGGGTGGCCCCGGAGGGTCAAGTGGTGCAGCTCAACCTTCACCAGGTCCTGATGCGGTTAATCAACCCGATAAGGGATCTGGTACCACCACTTTGGAGCAACAACAAAAGCCCGTGGAAGAAACTATTGAGCATGACTTTGAGGAACCTGATAAAGAAAAGTCCGAAAAAGATGAGGGTGACAAAGAAAAGACTGAGACAGATAAGACAGAAGAGAAAGAAAAGTCTGGAGATGATACTGATTATGATAATTTTCTGCTAGACAGTCCTGCTCGCTCAAAGGACAAAACCTCTGCACCTCCAAAGGACCCGGAATCTCCTCACATCTCATCATCATCGGATTCATCTTCTCACTCTTCACCACCACCATCAAAGAAATCAACCAAATCATCATCCAGATCAGTGAAGAAGCCAACTCCATCTTGGATCTCTCAATCAAAGAATCGAATCGTTAAAGCTGTAAAACGAGTCAGAAAGAAAGACGTGCTCTTCAAGAAAATGAATTTCTTCGCTGATCAGATACAGTATCTTCATGATGAGCAAGACAAGATGCAAGTTGAAAGGGAGTATGTACAGAAGCTTATGAAGGATGATCTTCAAGGGAGCATGGATGAGATGATAAAAGGATACACTCACAAGTTTTTAATGGAGGTCATTCCGAAACTGACAAAGGAGATGTATACCAGAAAACTTTATCCGAATCTCTTACATTTAGCCAAGCAAGCCATGAAATCAACTCCAATGAATTTGAGCATCAATCCAGTTGAAACTACAATCTTCTCAGATGATGAATTGGTGAACCGGCTGGTAGCGCAAATGTCGAAACGCTCTGCAACGTTTGCCTCCCATGAAGCTAAACTGTTTGAAGCACTGCTGGAATACCAACTCAAGTCATCATTCAGAGAAGAGGCTGTAAGGCCTAAGCGTTCAAGAGATGATGATGATAAAGATCAGGATAAGGATAAAGAGCCCAAACGCACAAAGAAGTCTGGTGAATCATCCTCTATTCAGTACTCGATGCAACCTCCACCACAACGGACTCCTGCTCAACAAAGATCTTCTCCTCCCTCTTCTGCAGATAAACCTCAGGATTCTGAGTTACCACCCCAGACTCAAAAAACCGGTGACCACTTTGAGTATACGGGTGGTGACGATGAAGAATACCATGAGCCCCAACAACAACCCGCCTCTCCCGACAAAGTTCAGAAACCAGAATCCTCATCTAGGTCTAAACAAAAGAAGAAGAAGGCGCCCAAAGTTGACGTCGTATCATGGCTAGATGAAGATAATACAGAGGAATTTGAATGGTTCTCTACTCTTGTTAATTCCACTCCCTACCCTGCTGAAGGTCAAGATCTGGTAGACGGTAATACATTGGAGCATGCAAAGATACTGCAAGAAAAATTCCGAGTAAAGAAGATGACGAAATCTGAGTTGCGGCGAATCAAGAATGAAGCTTTTCAACTGTGGAAAGATAGCTCAGAAAGTGCCATCGAGGTCGAATATCACCTTGATAATATTGCACGAGCCATGTCTAACAACATGGATTGGCTCAACCCAGAAGCAAACATCGACTTCACTCAACGGGACAATCCTCCATATTACACAGACTGGTCTAAACCTCTTCCTACAATTGGCCAACCTGATCAGCCTAGGATTCCATTCAGATATTTCTTCAACAAAGACTTGGAGTTTCTTCTTCACGGTGGCGATGGTTCAAGGAAATACGCTACATCCTTGACACTTCCATTCCCAGCAGCCGAATACTCAAACTGCATAGCTATCGAGGAAAGAGCTAATCACTTGTTCTCCAACAAAGTGGAAGCATACGACCGAGATGCAATGTACGGGATTCATCATTGGCCGGAACGCCGAAGAATCTACTACAGAAGCTGCCAGGTTCAGAAGTCTCAACATGCAGTGCTCAGTACTAAAAACATCGTTGCCATCAAACACGTTGATCTTTCGTCCAAATGGGACTACACTTTTCTCAAGAAGATTGTGGTCAAAAGACAAGACGAAAGGGATTATGCATTCTCTGAAGCTGACTTTGAGAATTTGTCTATCAACGACATCGAAGACATGTACCTTGCCAAAGTACAGGGTCGTATGAGACAATTCTCCACTGAAGTACAACGTGAATTCATCAAGTCAGTGCTCATCTTCATCAGACGCATAGTGATCAAAGAACGTGTAGAAGATCTCCAGCTGGCAGTTGAATCTTATCAGACCCGTGTCAACTTGACTCCACCGCAGCTTGATCTTCCCGACATCAACCAGCTCTCACAACTTACACTCATCAGTAAACCATTCGGCGTCGTTTACCGCAGTGAACTTCAAAGAAATTGCTTGATGGCGTGCAGAGATCTTCACAAGTTTGGAGATCACACTTTGAAGATGGTTAGGGACGGATTGGCTTACCGGTTGAAGGATATACATCAGAAGATTGGGTCTCCTAAGCGATGGAATTATCAGGATCGAAGGGATGTGAAGCGGATCATCACAATGATTGATGAACGGCTGTATAGAAGGGATCAGTTCAGAAGATTGGAAAGCTATGTTGGTGGTCGACCCAGGATTAACATCACCGGCTTTCAACGCCCGATTCACACTCCTGGCGACATCTCTGGACTACAGGGTACCCCTTAAACTGCTTCTTTCATTATAAACTTTGGATGTATGATTTATTATGTCAATGGCTTGTGCACACATTACAGTGTACAACCCGTACTTGTAAATAAAGGACCCTGTGGTACGCTTCAGTGCCACAATCCTTATAAAAGGAGCGAAAGCTTCTTACTTTTGAGTAAAACCTATCAAACCTCAACCGTTTAAGCGAAAGCTTCCCTTATGATTTTCAAAACCTCAACCGTTTATATCACTCGTTGAGGGGGAGTACTTGACTTATAACTTTGTTCACAAACTGTTCACAGTGGTCATTCTTCCCGCAACACTCGAAATGGTCATATTTATTCTCAACTTTTCAAAAATAACATTTTATATGCCATTTTTTAGGGGGAGAAAAATACGTGATAAGAAATATGTTGTGTTTTGCTCATGAATTCTCGTGCAAAAAGACTTCAACCCACGAATTGACGAGATCTTAACTGTTAGCAACTCGAAAAGACTTGTCCGGGACGGGTAATAATTTCAAGCTAGTTCGCTAGCGATGTAAACGTGTCTCGCAAAGGACTTGTTCGAGTAGAATGTACCATTCGAGAAACTCTTGGTAGACATGAACCTTGACGGGTTTGACAACCTCTCGGGGTTGTCCACACCTTCAAGATAGTTATTAGAGCTAGTTGTCACCTAAAAGCTGACAATGAAACTCTTTAGTTATGCTACGTAACCGTGTCTCGCGAGAGAATGTCTATCTTGAGTCGATCAATTCAAAAGTGCTCTGATCGGGTCTGAACTGTCAAGTTTATCACACAAATCAACCACTTGTGAATGGTCAACCGTAATAAAATTCAAACAGTCTAAAACCAATGCAATTTCCCTTGGAATATAGTGGATTCCCGGGTCGTTAAGTCCCACGGAGACTGAATGGTGTTTAAAACGTTCAGATGTCGAATGATCACTAAGGATAATGATTTTGATTGGATAATTACACTACTGATTGATTGGAATGGTATTTGGATACAGAACTATAAAGTACAACAATCAGATTAAACAAACTTAAACAAGTACGTTTATTAAATTACGTAAACGTACAAAATAAAACGTGAGTTTTAAGAAATAAAAGACCTACAAATATGAAAATGATATTTTTACAATCCTAAAAATAAAAGAAAATTATTGGAAAAAGAAAATTATTTTTATAACTATTTATTTAATTATTATTAATTAAAAACTATTTATTAATTATTTAAAATACACTTAAATACAAGAAAATATAAAATTAACCTAGAAAAATCTAAAATATTATAAAACTAATTTTAAAACTGAAAATATATTTTTTATGCTTTTTATTTATTTATTATTAATTATTTAATACTTTTTAACTATTTTAAATTCTAATAAATACTAAACAAGCTAAGAAAATTATGAAATTTTTTATAAAATCATCCTATGATGACAGAAAACTAAGAAAATTATAAAAACTGAAAATGCTTAATAATAAGCTGAAAAGAAAAATTAAAAAGCTAAATTCTATTAAATAAACGCTATCACTATTTTTAAAATGATGTTTTTGTGATTTTTTCTTTTTGAAAACTATTATACTACTGAAAATAAGTAACTTTAATAAAGACAAAAAATTTACAATTTAAAAATAAGCAGTTTGAGAGCTTATTAGCTCAACAGTAAGCTTATGAGTTTATTTTGATGTTAAGCTCAAACAAGCTTACAAGCTAGAACCAAAGTTAGAATAAGATGCAACAAGCTACAAGCTACTTATATGAAGCTAAAAAGCACAAAGAATTATACTGAAAAGCTTAAAATAAGCAAATAAGCACTTGGCTTCTCAATGTTCTAAGACAGTTATGGGACAGAGTTTAAAGGACAAAACAAGTGGGGTCCACAGAGCTTAAGCTCTCAAACTTGGCTGAAACAGATAGCCAGCTGGGTTTTGAGCTTAAAGGAACCAAGAACAACCCTTAGGGTCCACTGATGAGCTTATGACAAGCTTTTGAAAAAGCTTGTAGACACTGAGTAAAGACTCAGTATATACTGAGTCAGTGTATACAAGAATTGGGACAAACTAAAAGCTTGTTGCAGCCCTACCAAATAAGCTGCAAAATGGAAAATAAGCACTGGTCCTGTGAAATGGCTAGATTGGCTTTCCAAAAAGCCAAGGTTCATAAGCTGAGGTTCACTAATAAGCTCTTGATGAGCTTGTGAAAAAGGGTCACTCAACTGTGCACAGGGCACATTTTTAGAAAAGGACTTAAAAGAAACTAAAAAATAAGCAGTTTAATAAGCTAACTAGAAAATATAAAAAAATATTATGATTAAGATGAGCAGCTATATTTTAATATTCCTAAAGCTCAAATCTTGAAAGCTAAAATTAAGTCCTATATAAAATTATCTATTTTATTCAAAAACTGCTAAATTGAAAATTTTGACTTTTTATATAACTCTAATAAGTTGACTTAAGTGAACTTTAAATTAATCCTACTCACTAATTATGTTGTATTAACCTAAAATAAGATGGAATTAAGCTAAGTTAACAAGTTCTAAACAACTATGATGACTTTTAGTTCCTAAATCCTAACAGTTAACTAGATAAGTGAGATTAAAAAGTATTTTGACTTTTTCTTAAATAAGGACTGGTTTTCTTTGTTGCAATAAGATATTAGGTACTTATGTGACACAGAACAATAACAAGAAACAACACTCTTTAAAACAGTTAAACAAGCAAATCCAAACAGTCCTATATGAAACTGTTTTGAAGCTTTACATACTAAAACAGGTTTTTAAAGCAAGGAATCTAGTGATTATCTTATAATAACTATATTAAAACAGATTTAAACTAAAATTAACAAACTTTAAGCACTTATACTATGAAATGCAACTTATGAGAAATTGCTTACAAATTGAGTTCAAGCATAAAACAGAGAACCAAAGTACTGAGAACACAACCTATAGCTTCCCAAGAAGCTCTAAACCCAAGGCAATCCAAAATTCACCTTGCTCCAGCTTTCTCTCTTCTTCATTCTTGATTTTTTATTTTTCACTAATTTATTTGGTATTTTTGGTATTTTTCTTTTTGATACTAAACAGAGTTTTAAAGGTTACTAAAATCTTAGAAAAGCTTTATAAGGAGCTTAAGTGAGCTTATGAGTCCAAAGCAACAACTAACAACAACATTAACACATATTGAGATTTTTGAAATGAAAATTGCATAAACTGAATTTGAAACTTGAACACTGAAATTGATTATTGAAAAAGATTTACAATACACTGAACTTGAGAAAAACAGTACTTGAAAGCTAAGAAATACACTGGAAAGCTTAAGTTAATTAAAACGACTAAAGAAATTAAAAATTATTCTAGATATATCTTTACATTGCTTCTCCTTCCTTCTTTATAGCCTTTTGGAGTTCCCACTAGCACTCTGGTCATTTCCCACTTGCAATCATGGCCATTGATTTCTCTAAATTCATCCTAGCCTTTAAAACTGATTTTGGCGCCAAAAGTGGTACTAGTGGATTAGAGCAGGTTTAGAGCAATTAAGGATTTTTGGGTGATTGTGGAGGTGGAGGGGACAAGTTGGGAAGTAGATATGGAGCTAGGGTTGATTTGGCAGTAAAAACAGGTTTTGAGGTGAGGTTGGAGTGTTTGATGGTGGGGATGCATTAAATGCAAGGTAGGCTAATGAGAGGAGGGGGATGAGCTGGAGAGTAGTATAGGTGAGGTGGAAAGGTAGTGAGGTGGTGGTAAAAACCACTGGTTTTGGGTTTACAGGTGATGGTGAAGACGAAGAACAGTATAACTGGTATTTTGGCGCGTTTGACTTTGTTTGACCATTGGATATTAATAACGGGGAGGGGTCAAAATAGGGTATATTGAACTGGCTCAAGGGTTTTGACAGGGTTCAAGGGTCAAGTTAAGTGGGTTGGGCTTGGTGTTGGGTTAATAACAAAAAAGGGGTCCGGTTTGGTTTTAAGCTTTAATAACACAAGGACCAATCTTGTAATTTGGCAAATCTTGAGGGACTGGACCTGCACTTTTTCAAAGTTATCACAAGGACCTATCCTGCCATTTATGAATAGTACAAGGACCAATTTGCATAAAATTCCAATTTTATAAATCCAAGGACTATTTTTGACATTTTTCAAAGTTTAGGGACCAAAGTTGTCATTTTGCAATTTTAAACTTTGAAGGACAATTTCTTACAACTTGTGAATCCCAAGGACCTTTTATGACTTTTTATAAGTTTTGGAATGACCAGGGACTAGATTTGACAACTTTTGAAACTTAGGGGACTAAAACTGCCAATTATGCAAACTTGATACGTTTTTCACCTGATTTTGGTATTTTTGCATTTAAAACACATAAAACACTTATTTGTGATATTTTTATCATTTTGATGCATTTCTGAGTGTTTTCAAATATTTTTGGCATTCTAAACGGTACAAAAATGATGAGTATTTAGACACTCATCAATCCCCCACACTAAGATATTGCTAGTCCCTAGCAATCTTTTGAGAAAAATTAATGGATTTCATCTCTTTACCAAAAGCCATTACTTCTGGAGTAGCCAATTGTTTTAGTTCAAGTAAGAACCTTGGTACAATGATAACCAAATGATTTTGAGCAAATCACCAGCTTTCAACGGTTTTGATTTGTCTTTACCAGAAGCCGTTTGCTTCTGGACTAGCCAACTCTTAGATAAATTATCAATATTATCTTTGGTGAGTCGATTACCAATTATGGTTTTCCAACTGCCTTTACCACAAGCCATAAACTTGCGGGCTAGCCAACTTTTCACTAATTAAAGATATGGTGAGCTGAACACCATACAATTTTGGGCAAATTGCAAGCCATAAACGGATTTGAGATATCTTTACCAAGAGCCATTTGCTCCTGGATTAGCCAATCCTTATGTGGGTTAGACATGGCGGACTGATGAGTAAGTGTAAAACACTTACTCCAAAAAAAAAATTTTTGCCAAAAATGGGGGAATTGGGTGGTATAATTACATGATAAAATTCGTGAGAATTCCATCCCCCACACTAGAAATGAATATTGCCCTCAATATTCAAAGTACAGGCGGTTATGCCGAAACATAGAACATAAAAGGGAAATACTACGGCCATTATTTTATTTTTGATATATACATTTTTTTTTAAAACTTGTATACAACAGCGTGGGGCAACTCCCCCACACTAGGGTGGTAGAAAGTAGAAAGAAGTCAGAAATATGGGTGGAAACCCATATGGTGTGCTACTGTTTTTGATTACCGAGTCGCTAGCTTGACTCGATCCCCGCATTCATTGGTTCATGGGGAAAGTTTGTAGATCCGGGACAACCACAGGTGGAATGTCCTCTCCAAAATAGTGTTTTAATCGATGACCATTCACTTTAAAATTTGGACCATCGGGTTGAGATAACTCAATAGTTCCATAAGGAAATACTTTAGTGATGGTGAATGGTCCAGACCAGCGGGATTTTAGTTTTCCTGAGAAAATCTTCAATCTTGAATTGAAAAGAAGGACTCGATCACCGACGTTGAAAACGCGGTTCTTGATTTTGGAGTCATGAATCTTCTTTGTCTTTTGTTTGTAGATCAAAGAGTTCTCGTATGCTTGATCACGGAGTTCATTTAGTTCATTCATTTGAACTTTCCGGTGATCACCAGCTGTCTGAATATCGAAGTTGGCATGTTTCAAGGCCCAGTATGCTTTGTGCTCAAGCTCAATCGGCAGATGACACGCCTTTCCGTACACTAGTTTGTATGGAGTACACCCGATAGGTGTTTTATAAGCTGTACGGAAGGCCCAGAGTGCGTCATCTAGCTTATCCGACCAAGAGGCACGGTTTTTGCCTACTGTCCTTTCCAGAATTCTTTTTATACCACGGTTGGAAACTTCCACTTGCCCACTTGTTTGGGGGTGGTACACAGTAGAGAGACGGTGAGTTACACCATACTTTTGCATGACTCTATCAAACTGGTCATTGCAGAAATGCGTACCACGATCACTGATTATAGCTCGTGGATTTCCAAACCTAGCAAAAAGATATTTTAAGAATTTCACAACAACTCGGGCATCATTGGTGGGTAAAGCTTTTGCTTCAACCCATTTTGACAAATAGTCAACAGCCACAAGTATGTATTTGTTTCCTCGAGATGATGGAAATGGCCCCATAAAGTCAATGCCCCAGATGTCAAATATCTCACACACTTGAATGGCGTTTTGCGGCATTTCATTTCTTTGTGAGATATTTCCATGACGTTGACAAGCGTCACAGGTTTTGACAAAATCGTGGGCATCCTTGTAAATAGTGGGCCAATAAAACCCAGAATCAAACACCTTTTTGGCGGTGTAATTTGGACTATGATGGCCCCCGGTGGGTCCAGCATGGCAAGCTTTGAGAATGTCAATAGCTTCCTGTCCATAAACACACCGTCGGATGACTTGATCCGCACAGATTTTGAATAAGTAGGGGTCGTCCTAGAAGTAATGTTTAACATCCTTGAAGAATTTGTTCTTCTGTTGGGTCGACATTCCTTTCACTATGAAGTTACCCGCATGGTAATTTGCGAAGTCAGCAAACCATGGGGTAGTAGAGTTTCCACGAAAAGAAACCGCATTGAGTGTCTCGAGAGGAAATGTTTCATTTATTTCCTTTCTCTCGAAAACATCTTGGTGAGGGTTTTCTAGACGTGACAGATGATCAGCAGCTAGGTTCTCAGCTCCTTTTTTATCACGTATAATGATATCAAATTCTTGCAGAAGGAGAACCCAACGGAGCAATCTCGGCTTTGCATCTTGTTTTGCAAAGAGATATTTGAGAGCCGAGTGATCCGTATACACCACGCATTTGGTCAAGATTAAGTATGGCCGAAACTTCTCAAATGCATACACCACGGCTAGTAGCTCTTTTTCTGTGGTGGTGTAATGAGTTTGAGCTTCAGTCATTGTTTTACTTGCGTAGTGGATAGGCTGAAAATGCTTGGATCTACGTTGCCCTAAGACTGCACCGATAGCAAAATCACTTGCATCGCACATGAGCTCAAAAGGCAAATCCCAGTCGGGAGCAACGAGAATGGGTGCTTCAGTAAGCTTTTTCTTTAATGTTTCAAAAGCTTCGATGCACTCAGGTGAGAAGATAAAAGGAGCATCTTTTTCAAGAAGATGGGTCATAGGCCGGGCAATTTTAGAAAAATCTTGTATGAATCTGCGATAAAAACCGGCATGACCTAAAAAACTCCTAATACCTTTGACGGTAGTAGGATGAGGTAATTTAGCAATAACATCGACTTTTGCTCTATCGACCTCAATCCCGTTTTTTGAAATCTTATGGCCAAGGACTATGCCTTCTTTGACCATAAAGTGACTCTTCTCCCAATTTAGACAAAGATTGGTGTCTTCACACCGTTTTAGCATTTTATCTAAATGGGAGAGACATGTTTGAAACGAGTCCCCAATGACCGAGAAGTCATCCATAAACACCTCCATTGTTTCCCCGATCATGTCGTGGAAAATGGCCATCATACATCGTTGGAACGTGCTAGGAGCATTACATAGGCCAAAAGGCATACGTCTATAGGCAAAAGTTCCGTATGGGCAGGTGAATGTGGTCTTTTCTTGATCCTGTGGATCAATGGGGATCTGAAAATAACCTGAGAAACCATCAAGGAAACAATAGTACTCGTTCCCTGCTAATCTCTCAAGCATTTGGTCCATGAAGGGTAGAGGAAAATGGTCTTTACGGGTAGCGTCATTCAACTTACGATAGTCAATACACACACGTCATCCCGTTACCAGCCGAGTTGGAATTAACTCGTTTTCTTCATTTGTAACAACAATTATGCCACCCTTTTTCAGAACACAATGGATTGGGCTAACCCAAGGACTATCAGAGATCGGGTAAATTAATCCTGCATCAAGAAGTTTGAGAACCTCTTGTTTAATAACATCATGGATTTTTGGATTTACTCTTCTCTGATGTTGAACTGCTGGTTTGAAGTCATCCTCCATCAAGATTTTGTGAGTACAAAACTCAGGGTTGATACCCTTAATGTCGGAGAGTTTCCAAGCAATTGCTTGCTTGTGTGACTTCAAGACCTTTATGAGAGCAGTCTTTTCATCTTTACTCAAATTTCGAGCAATAATGACAGGTAATTTATCATCACCCTCAAGAAATGCATACTCGAGATGAGGTGGTAAGTCCTTAAGTTCGACTTCAGGAAATTCTTCAGTTTTCTCAACTGACTTGACTTCCTTGTTATGAAGCTCGACGGGAGGGAGTGATGATGGGTCATCATTAAGCAACTTCTCAATGAGAAGAATATCTCCCTCGATGTCAATTGGAGCGTGATAAATTTCCCATGAAACTGAATCACTAGACAAGTATGCTTCAATCTCTTCCAAGATGAAGTCACTTTCCTCAAATGGAGTGAGAGAAGGAGTAGAATTGGCAATGATGGGTTGAGATGAATGAGTGAGATTATCACTCGAAGAATTATGATCATAACCAAGAACTTCTTGAGAGTACTCTTCAGAAGCAACATCAATGATATCTATTCGGTTTACCGACTCAGAATCATAGTTTGCGGAGTACCTCGAAGTTTGATCAAGGTTAAAGGTGACAGCTTCATTACCCACACGTAATGTGATTTCTTGCTCAAATACATCAATGAGAGCACGGCCCGTTCTCAGGAATCCTCGTCCAACAATGAGAGGAACCCGTGGATCAGCATCGAAATCAACAACTACAAAGTCAGCTGGAAAATGGAACTTTCCTACTTTCACGAATACGTCCTCGGCAATGCCAAGTGGACGGGATATTGTACGATCTGCAAGCTCGAGAGTCATGCATGTAGGAGTAAGGTCCGGAAGAGAAAGTTTCTTCCATACTGAATGAGGCATCAGATTGATGCTTGAACCAAGATCGGCTAAGGCAAAGCATTCAACCATCCCTGGAAATACACAAGGTAAGAGAAATTTTCCAGGATCTCCAAGCTTCTCAGGAAGCTTTTTCAAGATAACTGTAGAGCAATTCTCGTTCAGAGGAGTTTTTGCCATCTCATACAGTTTTTCCTTGTTGCTTAACATGTGTTTGAGAGTTGATGCAAACTTGGGCATCAGCATGATAGCATCCGCAAAGCTTATGTCAAAATGTAGTTCTTGGAAAATTTGAAAAAATTTGTCCATTTGATGACTGGCTTTTTCGCGGAGCTTCTGCTCATTCAAACGTGATGGGTAAGGAATAGAAGATTTGGATTTGGGGTTTTCAACGGGAGCTACTGGAGGTTCAAAAACAACTCCTGGATTGGATTTGGGTTTCGGGACAACTTGAGGATGGACATCGTTGGTACCTCCGTTATTAGTAGGAAGTTCCTTGTCCTTTGTCGCCTCAGGTTCACTTTCCACTACCTTCGGGAGAGAAGAAGAAGAGGTAGTAGGAATAGCGGGTCCATTGTATGAAACACCACTTCTGGTTGTGATCGCCTTTGCATCGCCCCTCGGGTTAGCGATCGTGTTGCTCGGAAGTTTTCCTGAGCCCGAGGGTTGATCATTTAAAGACTTCTTAATGTCAGAAATCTGGCTAACCAACAACCTGTTCATTTCATCTTGGGATTTCATGAATTGCTTCAATAACTCATCAGATGATGGTCCAGTTGGAACAATGGCTTGAGTTTGATTAGGAAAATTCTGGCCTTTATTATTCAAGTTAGGGCCTTGATTTTGAAAATTTCCTTGGTTAGGATTCATATTCCCATGAAATTGATTCCCTCGATTGAAATTGTTTTGATTAAAGTTTCCTTGGTGTTGGAAACCTTGATTTGGTCCGGGATAGAAATTACCTTGGTTTTGATAACCTTGGTTCATTCTAGGTTGGTTCTGATTCCGGTTTTGTATGTTAGGATTCTGGTTAAAACCGGGTGGTCCCTGATAAGTATTAGCACGGTAGTTTGGTTCATTTTGAGGACGGTATTGATTACCTCCCTGATGAGAAGTACCGGCTATAGCATTGGCTTCAAATGGACTACCATCGGTGGCAGTACAGTTGTAGTATGCATGAGGGCCACCACAAGTAACACAAACCTCGACTTTCTTCACTTCACCATGTGATGGTGTCTGTGTGAAAGTGACTTTCTTTTGGTTAGCAAGAACCAAAGCCTGAACAATATCTGTGAGTTTGTCAATCTTAGCATCGGTGCTAGATGTACTCACGTGAGATGAAGTAGAAGGTCCTGAATTAGACAGAGACTGATATGTCTTTGTTCGGAAAGGGCGGACCTGGGACTTGTTTTCTATGATTTGTAAGGCTTCTTTTGTGGTCTTGCTCAGGAAATTACCTCCCGCGGAGGCATTTAAAGAGTCTTGGTTAGTTTGGTTCAAACCATTGTAGAAAGTATCCATTTGCATTAACTCGGTAAAACCATGATGTGGACACTTTCGGAGCAACTCTTTGTAACGATCCCATGCCTCACCGAATGATTCATCAAATCTTTGAGAGAATTTCATTATCTCATTCTTAAGACTTGTAGTTCGGGATGGAGGATAGAATTCGTTAACAAACTTAGTGACTAAATCCTCCCATGTCTCAATGGAACGAGGGGGTTGTTTCTCAAGCCAATTCCGGGCTTGTCCCTCTAGAGAGAATGGGAACAGAAGAAGCTTAATTGCTTCATGTGGGACATTCTTGTATTTGATGGTAGATGCAATCTTGTTGAACCATCGAATATGTGCATGAGGATCATCCCGCTCAAAACCATAAAATTGGCTTTGGGTTACAAGATTAAGCAACCCGGTTTGGAGCTCAAAGGTATCAGCCACGATGGCTGGGACAATAATGGCATCTCCGTAACCCTCGATGGGTGCTTGGAGAAGCTCATTCATCGGTTTATCTTCTGCCATTACGACAGGGGGTGGTGGTACTAGACATTCCTCAGTCACGGCTGAAGGAGCAGAACGTCCTCTACGCCTACGTGGAATCTTTGCAAGCTCTGAAAGTGGACTTGTAGAGCTGGAAGAACGAGTGCGCATGCACTAAGTTTAAAAATCAGTTTTCAAAAACAAATGCGAGGCAAAACGACAAGTGAACTTAAACCAATAATCACAAATGAAATGGCTTCTTTGAAAAAGGTATACCAAATCACAAGGACACAAAGGCAAGTTTTGATCTTTAAGATTGGAAACTTATTAATGTTCACACCCCCAGTTGGTAGGTGTTCTGCCTTGGTTTGCGGTGGTTGATTTTTAGTGTGGGGGATTTTTATGTATTAAGTACCACAGAAAAGACGTAGGTATGAATTTGTGCTAAGGGTTTAAAAACTTTTGGACAATATTTTTGGTATCGTTTCGTTTAACCAAATCGTACCTCTTTAAGAATCACCTTAAAGAAAATACAAGATAGAAAACGTTACGATTGTTTTGTTGTTTTATATTTTTTTGGTGTTGTTAACACTTTAGGAAAAGTGTTAATGAACTTTTTTATAACTTTACAAAAAACTGTTTACAAAAGGTGGTATATGTGCAAGAATGGGTCTGAGAATGCTTAAAACACGCTAAAGCCTCCCCGGCAGCGGCGCCAAAATTTGATCGGGTCTGAACTGTCAAGTTTATCACACAAATCAACCACTTGTGAATGGTCAACCGTAATAAAATTCAAACAGTCTAAAACCAATGTAATTTCCCTTGGAATATAGTGGATTCCCAGGTCGTTAAGTCCCACGGAGACTGAATGGTGTTTAAAACGTTCAGATGTCGAATGATCATTAAGGATAATGATTTTGATTGGATAATTACACTACTGATTGATTGGAATGGTATTTGGATACAGAACTATAAAGTACAACAATCAGATTAAACAAACTTAAACACGTACGTTTATTAAATTACGTAAACGTACAAAATAAAACGTGAGTTTTAAGAAATAAAAGACCTACAAATATGAAAATGATATTTTTACAATCCTAAAAATAAAAGAAAATTATTGGAAAAAGAAAATTATTTTTATAACTATTTATTTAATTATTATTAATTAAAAACTATTTATTAATTATTTAAAATACACTTAAATACAAGAAAATATAAAATTAACCTAGAAAAATGAAATTTTAACTTAGAAAAATCTAAAATATTATAAAACTAATTTTAAAACTGAAAAGATATTTTTTATGCTTTTTATTTATTTATTATTAATTATTTAATACTTTTTAACTATTTTAAATTCTAATAAATACTAAACAAGCTAAGAAAATTATGAAATTTTTTATAAAATCATCCTATGATGACAGAAAACTAAGAAAATTATAAAAACTGAAAATGCTTAATAATAAGCTGAAAAGAAAAATTAAAAAGCTAAATTCTATTAAATAAACGTATCACTATTTTTAAAATGATGTTTTTGTGATTTTTTCTTTTTGAAAACTATTATACTACTGAAAATAAGTAACTTTAATAAAGACAAAAAATTTACAATTTAAAAATAAGCAGTTTGAGAGCTTATTAGCTCAACAGTGAGCTTATGAGTTTATTTTGATGTTAAGCTCAAACAAGCTTACAAGCTAGAACCAAAGTTAGAATAAGATGCAACAAGCTACAAGCTACTTATATGAAGCTAAAAAGCACAAAGAATTATACTGAAAAGCTTAAAATAAGCAAATAAGCACTTGGCTTCTCAGTGTTCTAAGACAGTTATGGGACAGAGTTTAAAGGACAAAACAAGTGGGGTCCACAGAGCTTAAGCTCTCAAACTTGGCTGAAACAGATAACCAGCTGGGTTTTGAGCTTAAAGGAACCAAGAACAACCCTTAGGGTCCACTGATGAGCTTATGACAAGCTTTTGAAAAAGCTTGTAGATACTGAGTAAAGACTCAGTATATACTGAGTCAGTGTATACAAGAATTGGGACAAACTAAAAGCTTGTTGCAGCCCTACCAAATAAGCTGCAAAATGGAAAATAAGCACTGGTCCTGTGAAATGGCTAGACTGGCTTTCCAAAAAGCCAAGGTTCATAAGCTGAGGTTCACTAATAAGCTCTTGATGAGCTTGTGAAAAAGGGTCACTCAACTATGCACAGGGCACATTTTTAGAAAAGGACTTAAAAGAAACTAAAAAATAAGCAGTTTAATAAGCTAACTAGAAAATATAAAAAATATTATGATTAAGATGAGCATCTATATTTTAATATTCCTAAAGCTCAAATCTTGAAAGCTAAAATTAAGTCCTATATAAAATTATCTATTTTATTCAAAAACTGCTAAATTGAAAATTTTGACTTTTTATATAACTCTAATAAGTTGACTTAAGTGAACTTTAAATTAATCCTACTCACTAATTATGTTGTATTAACCTAAAATAAGATGGAATTAAGCTAAGTTAACAAGTTCTAAACAACTATGATGACTTTTAGTTCCTAAATCCTAACAGTTAACTAGATAAGTGAGATTAAAAGTATTTTTGACTTTTTCTTAAATAAGGACTGGTTTTCTTTGTTGCAATAAGATATTAGGTACTTATGTGACACAGAACAATAACAAGAAACAACACCAACACTCTTTAAAACAGTTAAACAAGCAAATCCAAACAGTCCTATATGAAACTGTTTTGAAGCTTTACATACTAAAACAGGTTTTTAAAGCAAGGAATCTAGTGATTATCTTATAATAACTATATTAAAACAGATTTAAACTAAAATTAACAAACTTTAAGCACTTATACTATGAAATGCAACTTATGAGAAATTGCTTACAAATTGAGTTCAAGCATAAAACAGAGAACCAAAGTACTGAGAACACAACCTATAGCTTCCCAAGAAGCTCTAAACCCAAGGCAACCCAAAATTCACCTTGCTCCAGCTTTCTCTCTTCTTCATTCTTGATTTTTTATTTTTCACTAATTTATTTGGTATTTTTGGTATTTTTCTTTTTGATACTAAACAAAGTTTTAAAGGTTACTAAAAGCTTAGAAAAGCTTTATAAGGAGCTTAAGTGAGCTTATGAGTCCAAAGCAACAACTAACAACAACATTAACACATATTGAGATTTTTGAAATGAAAATTGCATAAACTGAATTTGAAACTTGAACACTGAAATTGATTATTGAAAAAGATTTACAATACACTGAACTTGAGAAAAACAGTACTTGAAAGCTAAGAAATACACTAGAAAGCTTAAGTTAATTAAAACGACTAAAGAAATTAAAAATTATTCTAGATATATCTTTACATTGCTTCTCCTTCCTTCTTTATAGCCTTTTGGAGTTCCCACTAGCACTCTGGTCATTTCCCACTTGCAATCATGGCCATTGATTTCTCTGAATTCATCCTAGCCTTTAAAACTGATTTTGGCGCCAAAAGTGGTACTAGTGGATTAGAGCAGGTTTAGAGCAATTAAGGATTTTTGGGTGATTGTGGAGGTGGAGGGGACAAGTTGGGAAGTAGATATGGAGCTAGGGTTGATTTGGCAGTAAAAACAGGTTTTGAGGTGAGGTTGGAGTGTTTGATGGTGGGGATGCATTAAATGCAAGGTAGGCTAATGAGAGGAGGGGGGATGAGCTGGAGAGTAGTATAGGTGAGGTGGAAAGGTAGTGAGGTGGTGGTAAAAACCACTGGTTTTGGGTTTACAGGTGATGGTGAAGACGAAGAACAGTATAACTGGTATTTTGGCGCGTTTGACTTTGTTTGACCATTGGATATTAATAACGGGGAGGGGTCAAAATAGGGTATATTGAACTGGCTCAAGGGTTTTGACAGGGTTCAAGGGTCAAGTTAAGTGGGTTGGGCTTGGTGTTGGGTTAATAACAAAAAAGGGGTCCGGTTTGGTTTTAAGCTTTAATAACACAAGGACCAATCTTGTAATTTGGCAAATATTGAAGGACTGGACCTGCACTTTTTCAAAGTTATCACAAGGACCTATCCTGCCATTTATGAATAGTTCAAGGACCAATTTTGCATAAAATTCCAATTTTATAAATCCAAGGACTATTTTTGACATTTTTCAAAGTTTATGGACCAAAGTTGTCATTTTGCAATTTTAAACTTTGAAGGACAATTTCTTACAACTTGTGAATCCCAAGGACCTTTTATGACTTTTTATAAGTTTTGGAATGACCAGGGACTAGATTTGACAACTTTTGAAACTTGGGGGACTAAAACTGCCAATTATGCAAACTTGATACGTTTTTCACCTGATTTTGGTATTTTTGCATTTAAAACACATAAAACACTTATTTGTGATATTTTTATCATTTTGATGCATTTCTGAGTGTTTTCAAATGTTTTTGGCATTCTAAACGGTACAAAAATGATGAGTATTTATACACTCATCATGCTCGCTCTTCCCTCACTGTGCAGATTTCCGTCAAAACTCTAAAGCACATGTGGAGGGGGAGTATTTCTGCTAAAAGATAAAACTCTCACAGTGGTTCAAACATGTTTTTTCATTTACAAACCCTTTCAGAGATTTTTCTTCAAAATGGTTTTATGGCAACATAGGTTAGTCATGGAGTTATAAGGTGACTAAGGTTAGGAATAACCGTCCTATGATCCGCCAGAGCCGGAGGGATCTACCCAAGGACACTACCAGTAGTTAGAATTTAGAAGTCCTTAGGTATGATTATAAAAAGGAGAATTGAGAATCGGAGAAGAAGGAGTTGAAGAATTAAAAAGAAATGCAAAGAAAAGGGTGAAAAGAAATAGCCCTCCAGATTATTCAACTTAGGGCAGACACCGGGTTAAACTCATATGCTACTGGTTGTCACTAGATGACACCGGTATTGAAGATTAAAAGTCGTCATGGACCCAGTGGCGCATGCACTAAACCTTCTTAGCCACTCAAGTTTCTCTCAACAGAAGCTTGTTTCATTCTTACAGGGAACCCTACGTAAACTATCGGCTAACTCTTAGAGATTGCTGGTATTGAAGAAGGAGACCCTCTCCCTAGTCTCCGCTTAGGAAAAACCAAAACGCACTATTGAGTCTAGAGCCACGAGATTCATCAAAAGATCTCTTAGGTACACTTGACATTTCATCGCTTGGTGTTCAACAATAAGAACATCAGTGGTACGTTATCGATTCCTTCACAGATCTTAGCAATCTGTCGAGAACATTTATGAGAGGTTCACATTTGTGATCCTCAGTGATTGAATGGAAACTCCTGCCAGGGTCAACATCAAATAGCCCTGACAGCAGGTCGCTTCGGCAACTCCCCGTGGATTGCGCTTAGTGGTCTCAAACGGTCTACAGTCGTGAGGTGATGCTTTGGTGTACCTCATCGACTCATCTGAATCGTAGGTGTACTTCGATACATCGTGTTATCTCACTTGTGGGACTCCGATTCAGGAACGGCCTTTGTGAGAATTAGAGTTGTGTTTTCACACTACGCTGTTAAGACTCTCAAAGTTCAAACTTGTAAGTACCGGAATCCGCTTATTACTAACCGTTTTTAATGTTTTCTTCTTATGGAAGCTATGGAGCGGAATGATCGTGCAGATTCTTCTCATGCTCACGCCAACATCATCACTAATGGAAGTTCTATCTCGAAGCAACACAACAGTCAGAATGATTCTTCATCAAACCAAAGAATCTACAAAGTTAAAGACTTAAAGAACTTCATCAGTACTAAAATCCAACGTCAAAGAGCGTGTGAGCATGTTGAAGAATGACGTGGAGACACTGGAGAAGCGAAGCAGACCTGAGGCAGACTTGATACAGACAAATACAACATATTATCACTTTCATCACAAAGAACAATGATCAAAGAACAAAGTTAAAGATGACGTCAAAGCATAACTGTTCATAGAAAACTATCTCTCTACACTGGGGAGATTGTTCGAATCAAGGCAATTCTTCCCACAAGAAAAAAGAATGTCAGAAGACGTCAAAGCTTCTATTACATCAACGCCTTCACCGTTTTCATCACTAACACTTAGGGGGAGATTGTTGAAATCACTCCTAAACCATAATCAAGTGTTAGTAATTTATATGTAATAGTGAGCTTAATTATGGCCTTTATGTTTGTTATTAGCCTTAAGCTTATGTAGAAGGCCCATGAGCTTAGGCCCATGTCCAATAAGTAAAGGATCGGAACTAGGAGTGTTGCCCTAGCTTCCCACCTATAAATACTCATGTATAACCCTCACTTGAGGGTTGGTTGTTCAATTTACTCTTCCACATACACTCTACGCCTAACGTTTCTTTACTTGTACGTGTGTGTGTGTTTGTGTGTTGTTCAATCGCCTTTATCTCTTTCTATTAAGCTTGTGTTGTAAATCTAGTGACCTAACAGTAAACCCTAAGTCGACCAGTAGACTTCTATTCTACTTACCCATGTTCATACTCGCCTAATTTGCATAGGTTCGTAGCCCTAGTTCTACATGTACATTACCGGTGGATACCTTACGCGAATCAAGTGGCGATAAACCCCATAAACCCTTTGGGTCGATTGTACAGGATGGCATCAAGAAGAAGAAGGTGATTCAGTATACGCAGCTGAATGCAGATAAGAGTTGGAGCTTACTCTTCAGAATCAAGTAAGTAACTCTCTAAACACCCTTAATACGTGTTATGTTTAGGTTATATCTCTGAGTAAGAGATCTTGGTATTAGGGTTTGGTATGCATGGCCTCTGTTTGTTTATTTTCCGCTATACATGTTTTATAAGATATGCGGTGACCACCAAATCCCTACAGTCGAATCTACCTACGTCTTTACTTAAACTTCTATCGAACATAGCCGTCTGCTAAGTAATAGCTTCAACATCAACATCAACACCATCATCTTCATCTATGTCGCTAGCTTCATATGAAAAATCAGCTTGTATAGATATTAAAAGGTTTTATGTGCAAAAAACAACGTCTTTCACAACGGGTACTCATAATAATACCGATGGGTCACACTGGTGCATACTAAACAGAACAGGAAAGTTAGTAATGAGAAAAGAGATAGAAAATGAAATGGACTGGTGAGGAAATGAGAATATTGTAATATTCTCATAAAGGGGTAAAACGACAATTATCCAGGCTGTATATATTTATTATGGATAAATATATTTCAGTATATAAGGCAAACCATAAAACCATTAGGGTTTGATGGTTGGCCGTATGCCCCTAAAGGGGTTAGTTTGACTTCTTGTCAAACTTTTATACATGAGAAATAATTACAAGGTTTCCTACTTGTATCAGGAATGTTCCTTGGCACCGTATATATACAAGGCGTTGCTAACTAGGCGCATAACTAATCCTCCAACAATAAAACTCTGACATCTCTCTCTCTCTCTTCGAATCTATCTCTCTCTCTCTCGATCGATCAACTGAATCTAAGGGTTATAAACCCTAAATCCGATTGGTTCGACTTTGTACTCTTCAATTGTGCATAGGATCTAGCCCCAGTTCTATGTGTGCAGTACTAGTGGATACCTTATGTAACCAACGTGGTGATTCTCCCCAAGAAACATTAAACGATCGAACCAAGAAGAAGAAGAAGGAGATTATGTGCACACAAACAAGAGTTAGGAGCTTACGTTATTGTAGATCAAGTAAGTAACTGTTTAAACACCCTTATACGTGTTTAGGTTTAGCTTATATCTCTGATTAGAATAGTTATTACTAGGGGTTTGGTCTGGATGGCCTTTACTTGTTTATTTTCAGTTTGTGCATGTTTTAAAGGCAATACGAGTACCGTACAAAAATTTCCTTGTGTGACAACTCGTATTCATCCTCGTAGTTTTTACTATTCATTATTTTTGCGCAAATAAAACAAATAAACGTTTTTAAACGATTTTCAGACATGAACACTATACCCGATACTCCCAACAATGGTTCTAATATATTTTTAAACTCAATACAATGCTACAAAAATTCAACTATTATTTTCCTTTACATTTTGAATACTTTTATTGTATATATTTAAAAATATATATAATTACGATAATTTAAGTAATTATGAAACGATACTGATTTTAAACACCCGATACTTATACAAAATGCATTTCATATTTTTTATAAGTTCATTACACTCTATTTTATCCCGCGATAATTTATTTCTAGATAACTTAATATCTAAAACTATTATATACATCTAATAACTAGATATTTATGGACAAGATCCTACACCAAATCAAATCAACATACGCCTCCCCCATCCCCCTATACTCACTCAATACACACCATCACCACCATACCATATTGACTTTTTACCAAAAACATGTAATTGCCATTCTACCCTTTATTTAAATCACCAAAATACCCTTTTTGGCACTATAAATAAAAAAAAACAACCTAGCTCGTTTCACTTACAAGATTTTCACTAAAAACTCTCAAATGCTTCTTCATATGTTTCACCATAGGGAGAAAGGAAGGACAAAAATTAGTTTGATCGTTTCAAGTGTCATTTGGTCTTTTCGGGTTATATATTAGGGTTATATATATATATATTTATATATATATATATATATATATATATATATATATATATATATATATATATATATATGTAAATATATATATATATATATATATATATATATATATATATATATATATATATATATATATATATATATATATACCGTCACCATACCTCACAACCTATACCAAAACACTCCACGACATCTACTCTTTCCGATCCACCACTACACACGCCACCTTTTTTCACTCCACGACAACCTATACCAAAACACCTCGCCTCTAAATAGATCTTGTGTTTCTCGGGACGATCTACTGATGAATACAAGAAGAAAAACATCGGGTCTCAACCATCTATATTAACCCCAATACCTACAACCTTCGACATATGATTTGTCCAGTAGTGGTGGTTGCATTTAGTCACTGGCGGTTGCAGGTTTGGTTTTCGTGATGAGATGATGTATTCGGTGAGTTTGTTAAATTCTTTATATCCAATGAGTATTAAATTTTTGTGTAAAAGCCAAATACATAAGACCTAATGTTTGTGTTTTATAATCGTTCATTGTTATTGGTCCGATCTCGGGCTGAAGTTGCGACGGTCAAGGGCTGTTGAATTTGAGGTCCGATCTGTGATGTTTAGTGGTGGCCTAACTCGTCTCCTCTTCATCACGATCTGAAATAATAGTAGCATGTGAGTGTTTTTTCTCCATTGTTTTTACCAGTTGCCATATTGGTTTCGATCTAAAAAAAGATATGAAAAACTAAAGCATTTTTCGATCTGTAATTAAATTGGTTGACTCTTGTAGTTGAAAGTTGGTTAGAAGCGTTTGTTCGTGGGTCTTTGTTAACAGTGATGGCATATAGTCCATGTTCTTCTTTGCTTTATTTCTACTAGATAAGAGAAATGATAATAAGGTTCATATTCTAGTCCTTCAATCCTGCAAACACATAAATAAATAAATATTTCGATAGAGTTATTTTATTATCACCTTTAAAAACAAAAAATATGGGTAATGAAAAAAGTTTGATTTGAAAAAGAGAAAGTATTATTCATTGTTGGCGTTGATAATGCAAAGCAAAGTAATAAAGGTAAAGGCTTTTGTTGAATGCTGGTGTCAACTGTAAAGTAGTCTGCATTATTTGTTGGTAGATGTGTAATATAGCCTATAAGTTGTTCTTTATACATGTTGTAAAAGCATCTTAATACTAGTGTCTGAGTTATTACGTGCCAAAGTTTGATTTTGACATAGTTTTAAGTAGAAACATGGTAAATGCTAATTTAAATGAGAGTCACTCTAAACATGTATGCTAAAAACATATATGTTTTACAACATGTATGTTTTAAAAACATGTATGTTATAAAAAAAACTTGTGTTATCAAACATATTTGCTTTTAAGAATTTATGTTTTTGATTTTTTTTTATGTTTAATAGTTTATTAGTTAGTTAACTGTTGGTATGACTTTATTCTATCTTCATTTATATCTAATAGTTTCAATACAATTATAAAACATGTATGCTTCATAACAATTATGGTTCAAAACATGCATGTTTCAAAACATTTATGTTTGACAACAAGTCTGTTTCAAAACATACACGTTCTTATGAACATGTATGTTTTGATAGTTGTTTATGATTAAATATGTTTGATATACACAAGATTGTGTATATGCTTTATGATAGTTATGATTAATTTTTGTTTTTTATTTGTTGGAGGTTTAATTGTTTTTGTGCATGCTTGTTTCAGATTGATGAAGATGATGATATCATTAAAGACTATGGAGTGGATTAATACAAATGTACATGAAGATAATTTGCGACTTTTGAAGATATACGATTATTGCATATGTGTTTTTTGTACTTGTTCGTAGCCCATCACTTTTCGTCATGGCAGGTGATAACCCACCACCAATTGACCCACCAAGAGGCCATACTCTTGGTGAATACTCTAGACCGAGCCATCAAGGCTATAGAAACACCATTGAGCTCCCCGATCAAGCTCAAACTATAGCCCTACGATCTGACACCATCCTGTTGGTGCAAAACGGATATGCATTCCATGGACTTCATTTCGAAGATCCTAATCAACATCTCAAGGACTTCCTAAAAATAGTTGACTCTATCGACCTTGATGCTACCACACAAGAGACCCCGTGCTTGCGTCTCTTCCAATTCTCTCTACGGGACCAAGCTAGTAATTGGCTTGAGCGACTTCGCGCCGGATCCATCTCAAGTTAGGATGATCTCATCACTCGTTTCTCCAATTTTTCCCACCTGAGAGAACTACCAAACTTAGGAATGACATCTTGATGTTCCAACAACGTCAAGGTGAAACTCTCTACTTAGCATGGACTATCAGGACTTACTCCACAAAGTCCCCATCACGGCATCAATCTTTGGCTTCAAGTTCAATTTTTTACGATCATGCCAACTTCCTCACCGTTACATCCATTGACCGCGACCGTGGAAGGCTCAGAATCTCAACGTAGAAGAATCATGGGATAATAGAAGAGCTTTCCGTCAAAGCTACGGATTGGAGTGAATCTCATGAAACCCCCAAACGAATGGTAAATGCCATATCAATAGCTCATGAGCCTTCCAACATTACCGAAGAGCAAGTTAGTGCTCTTGAGAAAAGGATCGACTATCTAGTTGAGAGGCAAAAGAAAGCACCTGGACCAATCCATCGAGCAACGGTTAATTCCACTGACTCCGCCAACCACCTAACACCTCTCTCTGAATCACCTAGCCGTGAACAAAATCCCAATTTTGTACGACGCTTCCGTTCTACCTCTCCAATTCCACTCTCACTAAGCTTCAAAACACAAACGAGAGAATACATGGCAGCCCATTCGAGAATGCGTCTATTTTAATAAGTGCATCTGAAATGTGTGGTTGTGGTTTCTTCTTATCCTTCTCATTTTAATTTTTCTTCTTATTTGATCCTAACTATATATATATATATATATATATATATATATATATATATATATATATATATATATATATATATATATATATATATATATATATATATATATATATATATATATATATGGAGTCTTAAAGTATTTTTTGGGTATATTACAAATCCATTATCTTCAAGTTGCTTGTGAGTATTCACGAACCCCCTCTTCTAACTATTTTAATCATTTTGGGGTAGAATGCATGAACTATACTTAAATGATAAGGTTTACTCTTATATGAACTTTAACTTTTGTTTCACTATTTATGCTCGCAAGTAGATTATACTTGAACTAAATTGACTTCTATTTTATGAACATTATTACCTGAACTCTTTGAACTTTGTTTTGAACCGTATGATATATATATATATTTTGAACCTTTTGACATATATTTAAACCCTTTTGACTTGAATTGAATCCTTTGACACATTTTAAACTCTTTTGATTTGATTTGAACCTTTTGACATATTATAAACTCTTTTGACTATATTTGAACCCTTAACATTGAACTCTTTTTGACTTTATAACTTGATTTGAACTTTTGAACTCGATTTGAACTCTTGAACCTAATTATGCACTAATAACTTGTTTCAAACTTAATGTACCATATGTACTATGACCTAAAGTCTCCCATATTCGAGCAAAGATACGCCTCCCTTGTTCGAAGCGTTCAACGCCTCTCCTCATGTCACGAAGCGTTCTTGACCTAAAGTCTCCCCTGTCTACGGAGCAGCAATATAAAAATCTCCCTTGTCTACGGAGTAGCTTTGACTTAATAATATGTAATTATTTGCGATGATGTATTGTTTGTACATTTGCAATTGTTAGTCACCGACTGGTTTGCCGTTCGCACTCTTGGTCATATGTACCGTTCGTACGGCTTCCTTATGTGGAGCAGTATTTAGTATGAATAGCGCTATTAGAGGTCGACCAACCTCTCATTCCCCTGTCAACATAATGCATATTATTTATTTTGGGAGTTTTGCCGCATATTTTATTATATACATAGTGCTTTTATTATCAACTATCATGACCACGTGTGCTTGAGCATAAACCGTACGACCCTTTACGCAATGGTTTGTGAAAACATAGGTTACAAGTCTTGTATGGGCGGGATTTGCAACTGAATGGTTTGACAGAGCCTTTGCCTTTGGACTTTTCTCAAAGACATTGGACTTACTTTTATTATGGAAATATATGTGAACTTATATTACAAGTCTTGTATGGGCGGAATTTGTAACAGGATAAGTTGATAGGATGTTTTCCATATGAACTTTCTCAAAAATATTTTCATATTATTTACAATGTATGTACTCACTAACTATTTTCATAGTTGACCCGTTTTCTCGTGCATTTCAGGTGATCGTCAGTAAGTATATTTTTGAAGATATTTTGTATAAAAGAGTCTTCATGTGTCATGATTGGCCAATATATAATAAGACGTTATCTTTTAAAAATAGAACTTTATGTTACAAATGTCTTTGTTGGCATAAAACTGTATTGTAATGATGTACTTTTTTTTTAAACTTAATGATGGCATGTTCTATTATCTCTTTTGCGATGTATATTGATTTCGTCGCACCTCGCGTTTCCGCCTTCAGCGGGGTGTGAAAGATTGGAATCAGAGCCAAAGGTTATAGAGAATACCAGTTTTTCTAAAATAAAAATCGCAACTATAACCAAAATGACATTTCCAAAAACACCGAACATCATACGAGTCGACTAGTCCGAGCACTGCATTGTTACTCCTAAATTAAACATAGCTTATACACCTATGTCTAATTCAGGAAGAATCATGCGATGAAGGGAGTAGTAGTCTTAGATCATGTTTGGTCGGGTCTGAAGAGTCTAATCACCTGAAATTGCATTGGTCACTATGCTTTGTCCTTGCTATATTATTTATACCTTTCTTGCTAATCTAAGCCACCACTATTTGTTGATTTGATTAGTGTAAGCACTTCCAAAATTGAACCAATCTTTCAAAATACCTCCTTCAAAGATGTTGAATTCTTCCTTACTGACAACTTGTTTCCTAGCTTGATCTAGTGACCCTTCTTGTTTGATGAGTTGCAAGAATCAAGCTAAGAGTCAAGTTGTTACTCAAACTGATTTAGTTTAATCTCATGACACTTATTGTTTGATGAGTTGTGAGATTAAATTAGAATCGACTACATAAAGGTCCTTTGAGGGCTACGTTCGAAATTAAGAAAGTTTGCCTCATAAAATCTGATCACGACAACGTGCGTATGTAGAACGAACGCATCAATTCGTGGACAATTTTTAACGGGTGGAAACTGTGACAACTCGTATTTTTGAGTCATTATTTAAACTCGAACTTTTACAATTAATCCTCGAAAAATTTACTATTCATCCTCGTAGTTTCCACAATTCATTATTTTTGCGCAAATAAAATAAATAAACGCTTTTAAACGATTTTCATACATGAACAATATACCTGATACTCAAAAAACGGTTCTAATATATTTTTAAACTCAATACAACACTACAAAAATTCAACTATTATTTTCCTTTACATTTTGACTACTTTTATTGTATATATTTAAAATATATATAATTTATAATTTAAGTACTTATGATACATATACTTATTTTAAACACCCATACTTAAAAATGCGGAACCCTAATGACGGCGAATGACGCGCCCCATCCAAAAAGTGAATCTGTCAGTGTAAATCTATATATAGAATTCGATTTTTCTGCATTTGCGGAGGTAGACTTTTGGAGATAAAACCCTAAACGTTTGTAGTCCGATTTGGACAATATCTTAGGGTCTCAAACCCTATTTTACACATCGAGATAAGTATTTTAATCCAAAGTATCATTATGTCTTCAATTGATTGTGTGTATGCTTGCTTGTTTACCATGTCTAGCTAAATTTCATGTGTGTTTGCTTAGATCTATGAAACCTAGTTATTAATTATTGTTAGGTTGTTTCTTATCTTAATTGTGAATTGGCTTAGGAGTGCAACTAGGTATCATTCGTTGTGTTTAATGCTTGAGTATTCTTTGTGAAAGTGAGGCTTATGAATGAAATAGCTTAAGGGCTTGCGGATTTCGTAGGCTAAACCCGAAAGATAACCTCAAAGAACTAGGGATTATGCATACCCTATGACCTTAGGAATACAACGCGTTAAGATAAGGTGTGACAATTCAACCGACCAATAAACGATAACTAGGCAGTAATAGTATCTAGGTAAACACATTTTTAATCATCATACGAGCACACATCAATTAGACATAAGACTACCCGTAGTATTAGATAATTAGATAATTAGACAAGTAGAAGTAATCGATAGAAATACCACCCCCCAACCAATTGCCCTGAGATTTTACCTTCGTTTCTTAAAAACTATAAAAAGACAAAAAAGAATCATCCTCAACCCCCACCTTCTCGTAATACATTTCTTGCTAGCATTCCTATTCCCCTAGAGAACGATATCAATCCTCGAGGCTTACCCAATACTACACTACAACGATTAGGTTCACTGCCTAGGTGGTTGAAAACTTGATCAAAGAAAAGGAAGTTCCTTTGACCCCGAACGCGATTCATATGCGCATCAATTTTTTGGCGCCACTGCCGGGGAATAGAATAGCTAGTTTGATTTTTATCTCGTTTAGGTTCCCTTGCTTGATTCATATCAAGTAAGATTTTTTTCTCAATTTTTAGCTTCCTCGTAGTCTATCCCCCTTCTTCGTGAACTTGTTCGTAGCCCATCACTTTTCGTCATGGCAGGTGATAACCCACCACCAATTGACCCACCAAGAGGCCATACTCTTGGTGAATACTCTAGACCGAGCCATCAAGGCTATAGAAACACCATTGAGCTCCCCGATCAAGCTCAAACTATAGCCCTACGATCTGACACCATCCGGTTGGTGCAAAACGGATATGCATTCCATGGACTTCATTTCGAAGATCCTAATCAACATCTCAAGGACTTCCTAAAAATAGTTGACTCTATCGACCTTGATGCTACCACACAAGAGACCCCCGCTTGCTCCTTCCACTCCTCTACGGGACCAAGCTAGTAATTGGCCAGCGACTTCGCACGGATCCATATCAAGTTAGGATGATCTCATCACTGCTTCTCTTCCAATTTTTCCCACCTGGGAGAACTACCAAACTTAGGAATGACATCTTGATGTTCCAACAATGTCAAGGCGAAACTCTCTACGAGGCATGGACTCGATTCAAGGACTTACTCCACAAAGTCCCTCATCACGGCATCAATCTTTGGCTTCAAGTTCAATTTTTTTACAATCATGCCAATCTCCTCACCATATCCATTGACCGAGCGATCGGTGGAAGGCTCAAAGAATCTCAACGCTAGAATCATAGGATATAATAGAAGAGCTTGCCGCAAACAAAGTTACAAGATTGGAGTGAATCTCATGAAACCCCCAAAAGAATGGTAAATGCCATATCAATAGCTCTGCCTTCCAACATTAAGAAGAGCAAGTTAGTGCTCTTGAGAAAAGGATCGACTATCTAGTTGAGAGGCAAAAGAAAGCACATGGACCAATCCATCGAGCAACGGTTAATTCCTAATCGACCCAACCACCTAACACCTCTCTCTCGAATCACCTAGCCGAACAAAAACCCAATTATGTACGACGCCTGCTTCTACTTCCAATTCTCACTAAGCTTCCAAAACACAAACGAGAGAATTGGCGTTCCATCTTATAAATGCGTCTATTTTAATAAGTGCATCAAAATGTGGTTGTGGTTTCTTCTTATCCTTCTCATTTTAATTTTTCTTCTTATTTGATCCTAACTATATATATATATATATATATATATATATATATATATATATATATATATATATATATATATATATATATATATATATGGAGTCTAAAGTATTTTTGGGTATATTACAAATCCATTATCTTCAAGTTGCTTGTGAGTATTCGAACCTCTTCTAACTATTTTAATCATTTTGGGGTAGAATGCATGAACTATACTTAAATGATAAGGTTTACTCTTATATGAACTTTAACTTTTGTTTCACTATTTATGCTCGCAAGTAGATTATACTTGAACTAAATTGACTTCTATTTTATGAACATTATTACCTGAACTCTTTGAACTTTGTTTTGAACCGTATGATATATATATATTTTTTGAACCTTTTGACATATATTTAAACCCTTTTGACTTGAATTGAATCCTTTGACACATTTTAAACTCTTTTGATTTGATTTGAACCTTTTGACATATTATAAACTCTTTTGACTATATTTGAACCCTTAACATTGAACTCTTTTTTTTTTTTGACTTTATAACTTGATTTGAACTTTTGAACTCGATTTGAACTCTTGAACCTAATTATGCACTAATAACTTGTTTCAAACTTAATGTACCATATGTACTATGACCTAAAGTCTCCCATATTCGGAGCAGCATACAGTCTCCCTTGTTCGAAGCAGCCCAACGTCTCCTCATGTCACGAAGCGTTCTTGACCTAAAGTCTCCCCTGTCTACGGAGCAGCAATATAAAAATCTCCCTTGTCTACGGAGTAGCTTTGACTTAATAATATGTAATTATTTTGCGATGATGTATTTGTACATTTGCAATTGTTAGTCATCGACCGTTTGCTGTCAGACTTGGTCATATGTACCGTTCAGACGGCTTCCTTATGTGGAGCAAGATAGTATGAATAGCGCTATTAGAGGTCCACCAACCTCTCATTCCCTCACAACATAATGCATATTATTTATTTTGGGAGTTTTGCCGCATATTTTATTATATACATAGTGCTTTTATTATCAACTATCATGACCACGTGTGCTTGAGCATAAACCGTATCGACCCTTTTACGCAATGGTTTGTGAAAACATAGGTTACAAGTCTGTAGGGCGGGATTTGCAATGAATGGTTTGACGAGCCTTTGCCTTTGGACTTTTCTCAAAGACATTGGACTTACTTTTATTATGGAAATATATGTGAACTTATATTACAAGTCTTGTATGGGCGGAATTTGTAACAGGATAAGTTGATAGGATGTTTTCCATATGAACTTTCTCAAAAATATTTTCATATTATTTACAATGTATGTACTCACTAACTATTTTCATAGTTGACCCGTTTTCTCGCGGCATTTCGTGATCGTCAGTAGTATATTTTTGAAGATATTTTGTATAAAAGAGTCTTCATGTGTCATGATTGGCCAATATATAATAAGACGTTATCTTTTAAAAATAGAACTTTATGTTACAAATGTCTTTGTTGGCATAAAACTGTATTGTAATGATGTACTATTTTTTTTAAACTTAATGATGGCATGTTCTATTATCTCTTTTGCGATGTATATTGATTTCTCACGCACCTCGCGTTTCCGCCTTCAGCGGGGTGTGAAAGATTGGAATCAGAGCCAAAGGTTATAGAGAATACCGGTTTTTCTAAAATAAAAATCGCAACTATAACCAAAATGACATTTCCAAAAACACCGAACATCATACGAGGTCGCTAGTCCGAAAGATCAGATTACTCCTAAATTAAACATAGCTTATACACCTATGTCTAATTCAGGAAGAATCATGCGATGAAGGGATTAGTAGTCTTAGATCATGTTTGGTCGGGTCTGAAGAGTCTAATCACCTGAAATTGCATTGGTCACTATGCTTTGTCCTTGCTATATTATTTATAGCTTTTGTTGCTAATCTAAGCCACCACTATTTGTTGATTTGATTAGTGTAAGCACTTCCAAAATTGAACCAATCTTTCAAAATACCTCCTTCAAAGATGTTGAATTCTTCCTTACTGACAACTTGTTTCCTAGCTTGATCTAGTGACCCTTCTTGTTTGATGAGTTGCAAGAATCAAGCTAAGAGTCAAGTTGTTACTCAAACTGATTTAGTTTAATCTCATGACACTTATTGTTTGATGAGTTGTGAGATTAAATTAGAATCGACTACATAAAGGTCCTTTGAGGGCTACGTTCGAAATTAAGAAAGTTTGCCTCATAAAATCTGATCACGACAACGTGCGTATGTAGAACGAACGAGCTGAATTCAGGGACTGAATTCCTTTAACGGGTGGAAACTGTGACAACTCGTATTTTTGAGTCATTATTTAAACTCGAACTTTTACAATTAATCCTCGAAAAATTTACTATTCATCCTCGTAGTTTCCACAATTCATTATTTTTGCGCAAATAAAATAAATAAACGCTTTTAAACGATTTTCATACATGAACAATATACCTGATACTCAAAAAACGGTTCTAATATATTTTTAAACTCAATACAACACTACAAAAATTCAACTATTATTTTCCTTTACATTTTGACTACTTTTATTGTATATATTTAAAAATATATATAATTACGATAATTTAAGTACTTATGATACGATACTTATTTTAAACACCCGATACTTATGCAAAATGCGGAACCCTAATGACGGCGAGCTGACGGCGTCCCATCCAAAAGGTGACGTCGTCGTCAGTGTAAATCTATATATAGAATTCGATTTTTCTGCATTTGCGGAGGTAGACTTTTGGAGATAAAACCCTAAACGTTTGTAGTCCGATTTGGACAATATCTTAGGGTCTCAAACCCTATTTTACACATCGAGATAAGTATTTTAATCCAAAGTATCATTATGTCTTCAATTGATTGTGTGTATGCTTGCTTGTTTACCATGTCTAGCTAAATTTCATGTGTGTTTGCTTAGATCTATGAAACCTAGTTATTAATTATTGTTAGGTTGTTTCTTATCTTAATTGTGAATTGGCTTAGGAGTGCAACTAGGTATCATTCGTTGTGTTTAATGCTTGAGTATTCTTTGTGAAAGTGAGGCTTATGAATGAAATAGCTTAAGGCTTTATGGATTTCGTAGGCTAAACCCGAAAGATAACCTCAAAGAACTAGGGATTATGCATACCCTATGACCTTAGGAATACAACGCGTTAAGATAAGGTGTGACAATTCAACCGACCAATAAACGATAACTAGGCAGTAATAGTATCTAGGTAAACACATTTTTAATCATCATACGAGCACACATCAATTAGACATAAGACTACCCGTAGTATTAGATAATTAGATAATTAGACAAGTAGAAGTAATCGATAGAAATACCACCCCCCAACCAATTGCCCTGAGATTTTACCTTCGTTTCTTAAAAACTATAAAAAGATAAAAAAGAATCATCCTCAACCCCCACCTTCTCGTAATACATTTCTTGCTAGCATTCCTATTCCCCTAGAGAACGATATCAATCCCCCGAGGCTTACCCAATACTACACTACAACGATTAGGTTCATCGCTAGGTGGTTGAAAACTTGCTCAAAGAAAAGGAAGTTCCTTTGACCTCAACGGCATTCATACGCATCAAGTTTTTTATGCCACGTGCCGGAATAGAATAGCTAGTTTGATTTTTATCTCATTTAGGTTCCCTTGCTTGATTCATATCAAGTAAGATTTTTTTCTCAATTTTTAGCTTCCTCGTAGTCTATCCCCCTTCTTCGTGAACTTGTTCGTAGCCCATCACTTTTCATCATGGCAGGTGATAACCCACCACCAATTGACCCACCAAGAGGCCATACTCTTGGTGAATACTCTAGACCGAGCCATCAAGGCTATAGAAACACCATTGAGCTCCCCGATCAAGCTCAAACTATAGCCCTACGATCTGACACCATCCGGTTGGTGCAAAACGGATATGCATTCCATGGACTTCATTCCGAAGATCCTAATCAACATCTCAAGGACTTCCTAAAAATAGTTGACTCTATCGACCTTGATGCTACCACACAAGAGACCCCGCACTAAGGCTCTCTTCCATTCTCTACGGGACCAAGCTAGTAATTGGCTTGAAGCTTCGCGCGGATAAATCTCAAGTTGGGATGATCTCATCACTCGCTTCAATTTTTCCAACCGAGAGAACTATCAAACTTAGGAATGACATCTTGATGTTCCAACAATGTCAAGGCGAAACTCTACGAGGCATGGACTCGATTCAAGGACTTACTCACAAAGTCCTCATCACGCATCAATCTTTGGCTTCAAGTTCAAATTTTTACGATCACGCCAACTTCTCACTGCGATCCATTGACCGAGCGACCGGTGGAAGGCTCAGCAATCTCAACGCAGAAGAATCATGGGATATAATAGAAGAGCTTGCCGGTCAAAGCTACGAAGATTGGAGTGAATCTCATGAAACCCCCAAAAGAATGGTAAATGCCATATCAATAGCTCATGAGCCTTCCAACATTATCGAAGAGCAAGTTAGTGCTCTTGAGAAAAGGATCGACTATCTAGTTGAGAGGCAAAAGAAAGCACCTGGACCAATCCATCGAGCAACGGTTAATTCCAATCGACTCCAACCACCTAACACCTCTCTCGAATCACCCGCGAAAAAATCCCAATTCTGACGACGCCTGGTTCTACTCTCCAATTCCACTCTCACTAAGCTTCAAAACACAAACGAGAATACATGGCACTTATCGAAAAGATTAGCCAACTTTGAAGAAGTGGTTTATAGGCAAAGGGAAGAAATGCAGGAAAAAATGGCGGAAATGATGAACTTGGTGAAAGAGTACACTAAGACGAAGGTTCCCGAAAAGTTGTTAGTGAGAAACGATGAACGCGCTACCCCCACTTTGTTTGTTAATGCCATTTCCATTGTTTCCGATAAAGGTGGAGTAGTTGAGAAGAAGGAGACTGAAACTACCAAGAGCAGCAAGAATAGTAAGGACAAGGATGAGGCTCAGACTGATGATAAACCCAAAATCATTGAACACTACCTTAAGCATGAGATCAATAAAAAAACAATTGTTAACCAAGTGAAAAACTTTAGGTACAATGATGCTCTTAGGAAATCCCTCTTAGGTGAAATAAAAGAAGAAGAATATGACACCATGCCTATGGGACCTATGCAGAAGTTGATTCTGAAACCAAGAATAACTAAGAAACAAGATATTTCTGGGAACTTCATAATACCATGTAGCATTGGTGACTTAGAGAATATAAAAGCCTTAGCCGATCAGGGATCCGTTGTAAACATAATGCCGCTATCAGTCTATAGTAAGTTGACTATGGAGGAGCCAACCAAGACCAATCTTAGACTTTCCTAAGCAAATCATTCATATGTTTATCCCATAGGAATAGCGGAGGATGTCTTAATTAAGGTTGCAAATATTGTCTATCCGGTGGACTTCGCAATCGTAGACATTGAGGAAGATAAATACATGCCATTAATCCTTGGAACACCTTTCCTGGCCACCGCTAAGGCAACCATCAAATGCGGTGAGGGTGTCATGATACTCATAAGTGGCAAAGGAAAAGTTAGGATACCTATTGTTCTGAGATATCCTTTGAAGATTATGGAGAAGATAAAGAATAAGAATTCGCAGGTCTCTAGTGATGCGGTAAGAAGAAAATTTTGAATGGGGAAAAGGGATTAGAGATTTCGAGTAAGGGATGGATTCGAATTGAGGAAACATGATAAAAACATAGGGCACAACTACACCACGGAAACACTCCCTCAAAAGAACCCTAAAGAATTTTTGGAAGGAGATAAGGTGCTTTTGTATAGATAAAAATTAAAAGCATTAAGAGGAAGGAATAGGCCAAAATGGTTTGGACCCTATACGGTGAAAGAGACTAATCTAAAAAGTGAAATCGTTATCATATTAGACGAAGATGGGAGGGAGTTCACGGTAAGCATACAACGTGTACAACCCTATGATGAACGCTTATTAAGTGAAAATAATGACGGTAAGGAAGTCACGTATGAGCACGACTTCGAGTCTAGCTACAAGACTCATAAATAAATAAAAGCGCTTCTTGGGAGGCAACCCATGCATAATTGTTTGCTTGTTTGTGTGTCATATATCTTTTTCATTGTTGTTTATTCTCATGTTAGACTTTGTGAAAATGCTTTATTTTGTCTTTAACCTCGTCTTAACTACATATAAAGGTATTTTACAAAAAGATAAGTGTAGGAAGATCACATAATGCTTTTGAAGAACATGAACATGAGAATTACAATTTATTAAATTGATTTATATGTGTGTTTGTTAGATTCAAATGCTTGTATCGAGTCATAATAGATGTTTTGCAGGAATTTTTCTAGGTTTTAAAGATGTAATTTTTCCAGAATTTTTCAGAAACGCAGCAGGCACTAATTTCGGTCGTGACAACCGACACAGATTAACACTGACGACGTTAAGTTGCAAACACATTTTATCATTTTTTCGTTTTCTGTGCTACTTATAAATTTTTGGAAATTCTCGTGTCTTAATTTTCCGAAAAACTGCAAACATCCATTCTACAAGAATTATATCCTAGTGTAGTTGAGTCATATATAGTTTTACCGATTTTACGCCGGTTTCATTTGTTTTCTAAGTGCTGCGGTTATATTGGGAAGAAGAAACTCAACATTGGATGGAGTTTATCACATATGCATTCTTCTTGGAAAAGAATTTAACCGCAACTTCACATGGATCCTACCGAGCTAATAAGGGGAGTACTAGTTTCTTTTCCTTACTTACCTTCCTTTATCATAACTTTGATATTTTCAAACATTGACAATGTTCGTTCATTAAGTGTAGGAGGAGAATAAACGAGAACTTAGAAACTATTCTTATCCTTGATTATTTGTCTTGTCCTTGGTAATTTGTGTAATAAACTATGAGAAATATTTGTTAGGGCAATTTTAGCACCAAATTTAAATTTTTTTATGACATGTACGAGCTAAAACTTTAGTCGTAATAAAGCGTCTCATGGATATGAGTTATATGACTAGCACAAAAACCGTTTACCACTCAAATTCCACCCAAAAACGTGAGGTTCGCCACTAGATCTTTAGGAATAAAAGCATTCACCTTTAATGCTTAGAGAGTGTACCGGTAGTATAATAGATTCTAGAACTTGTTTTGTGATGCATTCCGAGATCGCTAGTGAGACTACACTTGTGTAGTTAGGAGTAACTAAGTGATAAGAGGCATTAGGATAACCCTTGTTTGAAACCTTTTTATAATTACTTTTCCACATCGACGAGTAATTACCCCACACCCTTGCGATGTACTCATCTTTAGTACATGATAACCCTAGTTAACCCCTCAGAGCCTATCCTTTTCGCGGTTCTCGTGATGTTTCGGTTTTCCGAATATCAATGAAGAGCATTGTTTACATCTACCCCAAAATGTACCCAATCGCCTTAGCCTACATTGTATGCACTCACCTTTAGTGCATTATTGTTATCATTACTAAACCCTTAGTTCAAATATCTAGTTACTTGCATGGTTGCTAAGTCGAGTCATATATTTTGTATAAAGTTTTGGGATGATTGGGACTCATGGGTAAAAAGTAATATTTTATGGAGTAACTGGAAGGAACGATAAATTCAAATTCCCTTTGTCTACATAATTAAATACTCCAAGTGTTTTGATCTTTTCAAATCGGGTCAATTAGTGATTAGAGAAATAAAAACTCAAGTGTAGGGATGCTCCTATAAATCCCTTATATTTTTATGTTATGATAGAGGATAGTAGAGTAAAAATATATGAAAAAAAAATGAAAAAAATCGAAAAAAAGAGTGTCTTCAAAAAATAAAAAATAAATACGGGCTACCATCCTACATCTATCTTCATGTTTATATCTTTAAATTTATGTATTTTTCAAGTTATCTAGAGTTAGTAAGTCGAGTCTTGGCTTAGCAACGCCACACTTTTCATGCTTGTAACATAAGGTTTTTGACTTGCCACCACTAAATATCGCCTAGCCAACAAAACCCTTTGTTTCCCTACCGTAAGCCTAACGTTACAACCCTTGCAAAAGACCTCTTAGATAGTTGTTCCTTGGTGCTTACGCCAAAGCGGTGGAGGTTTAATCTAGTCTCAAGCCTATGGTAATATATGTACTATGCCAGGTAATGAGTGTTTATCTTCCATTTCCATTTATTATATTTCATATAAACCCGAGAGATGAGAGAATCCAAACACCCCTTGTGAGGTGCTAGTATATAATATTTGTGCTTGTTATGACTATTGCGGTGCTTTTACTTGTTATGAATTATTCTAAACCCATGCTTCATGCCCCCTAACTTATAAATTGATTGGCCAAAAGCACATTTGTTTAAGGACAAGCAAATACCAAGTGTAGGGATATTTGATAAGGATTTAAACGCACACTTTTCATTTAAGCCCTTAATCGACCACTTTTATACCGCTATCAAGCATTTCTCCTTTTCACTTTTTAGGTCTCTTGGAAGCAAAATACTGGAATGAAGCACATTTGGATGAAAAGGAGCAAATACATGAAGAAAATGGCAAAGTCAAGATCGAAACCACTCAAGTCGCCGAATCAACCTCGACGGCGTCCCAATCAAAGGCTACCGCCCCTCTATAAATACCGACAAAACATGCACCGCACTGGCTGGAATTTTTGTTCGCTTAACCTAACGGCGTGCTTTGAAGAAAAAGGGCATCACTGGACTTTTCATCTCAGACGCCCGCATCCGTAATCAGACGACGCCCCAATCGAAGAATGACGCTGCCACAACTTTTAAGGTGACGCCCCATCGATGATGACTTGGCCAAGACGAAACCCTATGATGGCAAGCCGACGGCGCCCCATCCAAAAGGTGACATCGTCCGCAAGTGTAAATCTATATATAGAATTCGATTTTTCAAAGATTGGCGAGGTAGACTTTTGAAGAAAAAAACCCTAAACGTTTGTAGTCCAATTTGGACAGTATCTTAGGTCCTAAACCCTATTTTACACATCGAGATAAGTATTTTAATCCAAAGTATCATTATGTCTTCAATTGATTGTGTGTGTGCTTGCTTGTTTACCATGTCTAGCTAAATTTCATGTGTGTTTGCTTAGATCTATGAAACCTAGTTATTAATTATTGTTAGGTTGTTTCTTATCCTAATTGTAAATTGGCTTAGGAGTGCAACTAGGTATCATTCGTTGTGTTTAATGCTTGAGTATTCTTTGTGAAAGTGAGGCTTATGAATGAAATAGCTTAAGGGCTTGCGGATTTCGTAGGCTAAACCCGAAAGATAACCTCAAAGAACTAGGGATTATGCATACCCTATGACCTTAGGAATACAACGCGTTAAGATAAGGTGTGACAATTCAACCGACCAATAAAAGATAACTAGGGAGTAAAAGTATCTAGGTAAACACATTTTTAATCATCATCCGCAAGTGTAAATCTATATATAGAATTCGATTTTTCAGCATTTGCGGAGGTAGACTTTTGAAGAAAAAAACCCTAAACGTTTGTAGTCCAATTTGGACAGTATCTTAGGTCCTAAACCCTATTTTACACATCGAGATAAGTATTTTAATCCAAAGTATCATTATGTCTTCAATTGATTGTGTGTATGCTTGCTTGTTTATAATGTCTAGCTAAATTTCATGTGTGTTTGCTTAGATCTATGAAACCTAGTTATTAATTATTGTTAGGTTGTTTCTTATCCTAATTGTAAATTGGCTTAGGAGTGCAACTAGGTATCATTCGTTGTGTTTAATGCTTAAGTATTCTTTGTGAAAGTGAGGCTTATGAATGAAATAGCTTAAGGGCTTGCGGATTTCATAGGCTAAACCCGAAAGATAACCTCAAAGAACTAGGGATTATGCATACCCTATGACCTTAGGAATACAACACGTTAAGATAAGGTGTGACAATTCAACCGACCAATAAAAGATAACTAGGGAGTAAAAGTATCTAGCTAAACACATTTCTAATCATCATACGAGGACACATCAATTAGACATAACACTACCCGTAGTATTAGATACTTAGATAATTAGACAAGTAGAAGTAATCGGTAGAAATACCACCCCCCAACCAATTGCCCCGATATTTTACCTTAGCTTTCTAAAAAACTATAAAAAGATAAAAAAGAATCATCCTCAACCCCCACCCTTCTCATAATACATTTCTTGCTAGCATTCCTATTCCCCTAGAGAACGATATCAATCCACGAGGCTTACCCAATACTACACTACAACGATTAGGTTCACTGCCTAGGTGGTTGAAAAACTTGCTGGAAGAAAAGGAAGTTCCTTTGACCCCGAACGCGCTTGGTACGCGCATCAACTATACTTAAATTATAATATTTACTCTTATATGAACTTTAATAGCTTTTGTTTCACTATTTATGCTCGTAAGTAGATTATACTTGAACTAACATGACTTCTATTTTATATTATTACCTAAACTCTTTGAACTTTGTTTTGAATCAGACGATATATATATATATATATATATATATATATATATATATATATATATATATATATATATATATATATATATATATATATATATATATATATATATATATATATATATATATAGGGTGGGGTTAAAATGAAAAGATGTTTAAAATGAAAAGAATGGGAAGCCATCTCAACCATTGATTTAGAGTGGCAAGATTAAAAAGGCAGTGGCAAAAAAAACATAAACTTGAGGGGCAAAGTTGTAGTAATGAAAACTAAATAAATCATTTACAAAATAGACCTGCTTTTCGCTTCATACTTCGGAACAAAACCACTCTCTTCATCATTTCATATCATCTCTTCACACACACTCTCTCTCTAAATAATTCACACACCTAATTAAAAATCTAATTCACACAACTCAAATCTCAACTGCATCATCTCATCATCTCATCAGGTTTAACTACATCAAATCAATGGTGAAACGAAAATAAAAGCTTTGAACCTTCTTGTAAGTTAATTTACAAGACCTAAAACTATTATTACATCATTTTGTTAATTTTATTCTACTAAAATGTCGCTTTTTTAGTGAAATTAGAAAAGTATAAGAATTATTGAGGCTTACATATTTTTGAATAATAATTTGTTATTGCAGCAATTTTTGTGTTTTTATTGATCTAATCATGTTATATTAAGAGTTTGATTGAAACTTAAATGATGTTTTTTCTAGATCTAACAAAATGCGTAAAAAAATCTATTAAAAACGTGTTTGGGAAAGTTGCATACAAGGTGTTTGACAAAATGTCTCAACTAGAATTTACAATCGCGATGCACTTATTTTATTTTGTGATGCAGTTATTGTGATGCTAATGCATTTATATTTCATATTATGATACAATATGTTTTTTTTAACTGTGATGCAGTAGGTTATTTGTGCGATGCACTTGATTTTGAACTATGATGCAATAGGTTTTCGCTTTGGTATAAGGATGTCTTAGGTTAAGCGTAGGTTGTTTTATGTGCGTAAATGTGTTTGTATGTTTGGTTGTTTGTGATATGCACTGGCGAACCGCGTGATGCAAGAGTTTTGAGTTTCCGCTGTATGAGATACTTATTCATCGCATCACCGTGTTATTCTACTACCACTGCTGTACGCTTGCATCAAAAATGTTTATAATATTATTGCATCACAATGTTGTTCAACCGCATCACAATGTGTGAAAATGTGTTTGTATATTCTATTTTGCGCCGATGCACCTGGTTTGGATTGTGATGCAAGATCGCTAATTGTAGCGTATGCGATTTAGGTAGGCTACATGTAGATTTTTTTACTTTTGGTTTACTAAAATAATGTTTTTTTTATCAATTTAATTTCATCATTCTAAATATGATGCAATAGGCTATCAAACATGCTACAGGGTGTGTATGTGTATGTTTATGATCAACAAACTTGGTTTTTAAATTCAGGATGCAATAGGTGCTTTATGTATGTATTGACGACTTAGGGTATTCTGTAGTGTTGTATTATGTTTATAAAATGAGTTTGTCTGTTTGGGTTGTATGTATGATTTACTTGGTCTTAAATATGCAAGTGTCAGTAGGTAAATTTAGTTGGCTACCTCTATAAGAAATGAATTAGATTACGTGTAGGTGACATTATCCGTTGAAATGTATTTACTTTCTTGGTTGTATGAACTACGCAGAATTGGTTTGAACCAGATGCAGAGGTTCACAATTGTCACAAGGATCTGATTGGCTACGTGTAGGTTGCGTTATGTGCTTACCGTTGAACTAGGATGCAGTTGATGGAAAAGTGATTAGAATGATGCATACAAGGTGTTTTTAAAATGTTCTGTGATATTTGATAATTGTGATGAAAATTTTAAACTTTCAGATGCATCAACTATTAGACTGTCATTTATTCAGTGGAAAAGGCTTGTATGTGTAGTTGTATGCGTGATGCAACTCTTTTAAAATGTTGATGCAGTAGGTGTTTGTTTGTGACGAATTTGAATTTATTAGATAGTATTTTCATTCTTTTATTAGAAAAAGGCTTGTATATTTAGTCATAAGTTTGATGCAGCTGTTTTGAAATACTGATGTAGTCGGTATTTGTTTGTGTAAAATTATTAGCTTATTTTTTGGCTATTTATTAGTGAAGTACACTTGCATGTGTAGTTATATGTATGATGTAGTCAAGTAGTAGTAGGTGTTTGTGTGAAAAATACTAATCTATTAGCTAAATGAGTATTTATGTTATTAGACACATATGTGATTGATTGTGACTTGTTGTTAGGTTGATTTAGTTTAGCTAGTGTTAGGTTTTTGTAGAATTAGTCGATATAGAGGTGTTGCTATATGGAATTATCCATTGAGTTTGTAATTTCGATTTGATGTCTATGGATTAAACATACGCAGCACATATATATGTTAGTTTATATGATTGTGATATATATCTGTAGAGTTTTTGTGAGGTTGATTTAGATGAGTTGATAGGTAAGCATGGTTAGGTAGCAATTTTTCTCGAATTTGTATTTTGTCATGATATCACATGTTGTGGTGACACACCGCCAAGATACTTGTAGACACATATTTTAGTTGATACTATTTGTTGTTAATTTATGTTCATTAATTAGTTTATATGATTGTGATATATTGTAACTTGATAAGTTTGATGCATCCTTTGTATTATAGTAAAATGTTCATCTTGATGTATTCGGTTTTAACTATGAATGCATTTTATTTACACTTGTTTAGACTATTGGTGAAAGAGCATACCGGTTTTATATTTCAATGATAATGAAATTAGAACTTAGCGCATCGCATCTTTCCTTTATATAACAATAATAACGTATAATAACCATGATCAACACTTTAAGTTCAATCAGATCACAATAATCTTATCAAGTTCATAGTTTACATATTATCGATCACATATTTCTTATCAAATGCTAATGCACTCTATCATTGAATCAACACTTTATGCTCATCGTATCATAGTTAACTTATTACGCATACTGCACTTATTATCGATCACACTTAAACTACACTTCATTGTTGTTATTTCTCTTAATTTCATCTTCATTTTATCTAATGTATCTTACAGTATATATACATTGTAATGCAAATAAATAACATGATGATGCACTCAAAGTAATAGGAGGACATGTAGTGTATGCGGAAGAAAAAGAAGGCCATAACCCGTGAGACATGTTCATTAAAATTTCCATCATCTAAGAAAAGCAAGCAAACCAAGAGAACTAAGAGATTGGCTTTGAAGATCCTAAGCTTAGAAGCATTATTTCAACATTCTCTTAATTCACAATAAGTATTATATAGATAGAAGAATTACTTACAAAACATGGTTTTTGTCCTATGATGTGTAGCATTTATTACCAAAAATCAATAATTTTTCTGAAATAAACTTGGCATCAGTTTGTTTTATAAATAATGCACGTGATTATGTTATTTCTTTAGTGCATTATGATGCGCGAAAAATATACATTTCGGATGCAGAAAATATTCATTATGATGCAAGAAAATAATACATAGATGCAGAAAGTATTATTTTGATGCAAAGAATATGATTACGGAGAAGCAAATAATATTTATAACATTATGATCCATTAAATTAACATAGTGATGCATTAAAATTATATTATGATTCAAAAGAGTATGATAACATTTTGATGCAAGAATATGATAACCTCGATGCAAAGTGGAACAATATTATGATGCAAAGATAATTTTATTTTGATTTAGTAATATAATAATAATATGGAGCAAAATAATGTATAACATTGTGATGTGGTAAATTGACATTGTGATGCAAGAAATTAACATAGTGATGCGTAAAATTATATAGTGATTCACCAAGATGATAATATTGTGATGTAGTAAAATGATAACATTCTCATGCAAGAGAACAATATTGGGTAAAGATGATTTTTAAAAATTATAAGATTAGATACATTAGTTTATACATTGTGATGCATTAAAATTACATCATTGTGATGCATTTGATGTACATTACAATGCACCTCGTAGTATACACTATGATGCACCAGCATATACATTGTGCATCTATGTTAATTTAGATACGTGAATCAAAAATATTTAATATTAAACAAACATTGTGTACAATACTTAGTATTAAACATTCAGTTATCCAAAGTATTACATCTAATGATATTTAAACATTTTCTTTTAATAATCCACAACTACATCCGATAATCCTTGTTTCGCGTTCAATAATCCTTTCTACCATTCTGTCTTTCAACTTGAGTGTAGCATTTGGTATTAGAGGTTTGGAATTTAATTTGCAGATCTTATATGCCCTCTACCGCCAAGACTCGCCTTTTTCTTATTCATACTTGTAAGAATCATCTTTGTCAGTACTTTTCTCAGTGAGATGGATTTGTCCTCTTTGACATGCTTCTTTCTTTAACTATTCCAAAAACACCATGACCCTTTGTGTTACCATCGCCAATAATGTACCAATGAATCGCTATGTAAACATCTCATTCCATCTTTGGTGTTTATTCCTCATCAAGTAGTCAAAATACATGTTTATCTCAGATAATTTATAATAGAGTATAAAATTAATATCATGTTTTCATTGTGATGCACTAATTATAACACTATGATGCGCAGGTTAAAAAAAAACTAATCATTAATCAACTTTTACTTACCATATCAACTGCATATTCATCATATCTTATATGTTGTTTTCTGCTTCATTTCTACTTGTAACATGATCAAACAAAACCCATTATAAAACATCTACCGTGATCACTCTTACATCAATTGCATCCTATATACAAATACACACACAAGCACATTTGACAATAAAATACACTAGGCGTGACCTAATTGGAGCTTACATACCACAATAAACACCTAATGCATCACTTCTTCACAACAACTGAATCATGCATATAATTACACACACAACCTCTTTTCCACAAGTAATACACCCTACACATTACTTGGTTGAACCTTATATGACATAGATGAACACCCATCGTGATCACTTCTTTACAGCAACTACATCATGCATACAAGTACACACGCAACCATTTTTCTACAAGTAAAACACAATATGCACTTATCAACAAATAAAACACACAAGGCCTAACCTAATCTAACCTCATATGCCACAAACATGTAATGCATCACATCACTTCATGACACGAAATGCATCATCCATACAAACATATATACAAACACTTTTTGACAAGTAATAAACCGTACGCGTTGCCTAATCTAACCATATATGCCACATATAACAACCTATTGCATCACTTCATCATTCTAAAACATATGAACACCATAATGATCTCAATTCAAATTCTAGTGCATCACATATACAACCAAGAATATAAACATATTTACACACATAAAAAACCTATGCTTAGCCTATTTCATCCTTACACATGACAACTGAACAAATACCTACTACATCTTAATTCATTTTTCACACACATACAACCAATCATACAAACACATTTACACACATAAAATAACCTACGCTTAGCCTATTTCATCCTTACACGTGACAAATAAACACTTATCGATCTCAGCTTCATTCTAATGCATCGACATAACCAAGCATACAAACATGTTTACACACATAAAACAACATATTTAGCCTATTTCATCCTTATATGCATATTAAACACCTACTACATCTCAGCCATTTTACAATGCATCGCACATACAACCAAGCATACAAACACATTTACACACATAAAACAACTTACACGTAGCCTACTTCATCCTCATATGCATAACTAAACACCTCCATCGTGATCTCATTTTCAGAGTCCAAAGGCATCAAGCATACAACCAAGCATACAAACAAGTTTACACACATAAAACAACATATGCTTAGATTATTTCATCTTTACATGCATAACCTAACACTCCATCGATATCACCATTTTCTAATGCATAACACATACAACCAAGTATACAAAACACATTTACACACATAAAACAACCTACTTTTAGCATATTTCATCCTTACATGTGACAAATAAACATCTATCAGATTCAGCTTAGATTCCAAAGGCATCGACATACAACCATGCATACAAACAAGTTTACACACATAAAACAACCTATGCTTAGCCTATTTCGTCTTCACGCATAACCTCAACACCCATCGCATCTCGCTTCATTTTCCAAGTGCATCGCACTTATAAACAAGCATAAAAACACATTTACGCATATTAAACATCTTACACTTAGCCTACTTCATCCTTATATGCAACAACTAAACACCCAATGATATCGGGCTCAAATTCCTGCATCGTGTATACAACCAATCATAAAACAAGTTTACATACATAAAACAACCTACGCTTAGATAATTTCTATCCTTATACACCATAATTGAACACCCTCAGACTCAATTCATTTTCCAATGCATCGCACATACAACCAAGCATACAAACACATTTACACACATAAAACAACCTATGTTTAGCCTATTTCATCCATGACCGTGACAAATAAACACCTACTACATCTCTCTCGTTTCGATTCCAATGCATCGATATACAACCAAGCATACAAACAAGTTTACACACATAAACAAGATACGCTTTCCTATTTATCCTTACAGCGCATAACCAACACCTATTGCATCTCAAGCCATTTTCCAAGCATCGCATATACAACCAAGCATAAAAACACATTTACACACGTAAAAGAACTTATGCTTAGCCTACTTCATCTTTATATGAGACAACTAAATACCTACTGCATCTCAGTTCAAATTCCAGTGCATCAGGCATACAACCAATCATAAAAACAAGTTTATATACATAAAACAACCTACGCTTAGATTATTTCATCCTTATACACGATAATTGAACACCAACGGCATCTTAATTCATTTTCTATTGCATCACACATACAACCAAGCATACAAACACATTTACACACATAAAACAACCTACGCTTAGCCTATTTCATCCTTGCATGTGACAAATAAACATCTACTTCATCTCACCGCATTCCAATGCATCGACATACAAACCAACTATATACAAACAAGTTTACACATATAAAACAACCCACGCTTAGCCTATTTCATCCTTAAGACAACAAATAAACATCTATCAGATCTCAGCGATTCCAATGCATTAGACATACAACCAAGCATATAAACAAGTTTACACACATAAAACAACCTACTTTTAGCCTATTTCATCCTTACAACGCAACCGAACACCTATCAGATCTCAATCTATTTTCTAGTGCATCACACATACAACCAAGCATAAAAACACATTTACGCACATTAAACATCTTACGCTTAGCCTACTTCATCCTTATATGCAACAACTAAACACCTAATCGTGATCTCAATTCGATTCCATTGCATCGTATACAACCAAGCATACAAACAAGTTTAGACACATAAAACATACAAACACAATAATCTATCAAGGCCACAATAAAATTAAAACCCATCAGATTATACTATGAAATACAACCAAAGGATGAACAACTATCGCATCATTATTTAAATTAGTGCATCACAAGACAAAACCGGTGCATCATAGTTATACAATATCATGTTGACATTTTATCAAACACCGGTTTGTACATTTCATATGCATCGTTTTAATCTCGCTTTTTCTCAATAACACAATCAATCATTGTTTTAAATCAACTAAATACACTAAAAATCAAAAAAACTTATTCAATTAAAGCAAATTAAATTAACCAAAAAATTGAAAAACATATTAATCTTACCATCATTATTGTACAGTGTTTCATCTCAAAATCACATTGAAGAAAAAATATCACGGCTAGAAGACTATCATGATCAAGGAGAAGAAGAAATCACGATGGAGAAGACTATCACGCATCAAGGAGAAGAAGAAATCGGTGGAGAAGAACATCGTGGTGTATTTTTAGATGCATAGGAAGAGATAAGAAAAGGATAAAGGAAGACCATTTCCTAGTAGAGAACGAGGTGATGACGGTGGAGATCACTTGGTGATGACAATGGAGAAAGGTGGTTTCAGAGGGAGAAGAAGAGAGGAGATAGGTAACAGATGAGAAGAACCGTGAAAAAATAAGAAAAAAAAAAAAGCTTATATACTTTCTATTTTGTGGTAAAATGACCAAAATGCCCTTGAGAGTAAAAAAAGGAGCGGTGGAGATGGGACACATGGCGCATTGTGGTGGCTTCTCATTCTTTTCATTTTAAACATCTTTTCATAATAACCCAAACCTATATATATATATATATATATATATATATATATATATAACCTTTTGACATATATTTAAACCCTTTTGACTTAAATTGAATCCTTTGACACATTTTAAATTCTTTTGACTTTATTTGAACCTTTTGACATATTATGAACTCTTTTGACTATATTTAAACCTTTGACATATATTGAACTCTTTTTTTTTACTTTATAACTTGACTTGAACTTTTGAACTCGACTTGAACTCTTGAACCTAATTATGAACTTATAACTTGTTTCAAACTTAATGTACCATATGTACTATGACCTAAAGTCTCTCATGTTCGGAGTAACATAAGGTCTCGCTTGTTCGGAGTAGTGCAACGTCTCCCCATGTTACGGAGCCTTCTTCACCTAAAGTCTCCCTTGTCTACGGAGCAGCAATATAAAAATCTCCCTTTGTCTACGGAGTAGCTTTGACTTAATAATATATAATGGTTTGCGATGATGTACTGTTCGTACATTTGCAATTGTTAGTCTCCGACTGGTTTGCCCTTCGCACTCCAGTTTATACTTACTGTTCGTACGGATTCCTTGTGTGGAGCAGTATTTAGTATGGATAGCGCTATTAGAGGTCGGCCAACGTCTCGTTCCCCTGTCAACGGAATGCATATTATTTATTTTGTGAGTTTTACCACATACTTTATTATATACATAATGCTTTTATTATGAACTATCATGACCACGCGTGCATGAGCATAACCTGTACGACCTGTTAATACAAGTAAGCCATAAAAACGTTTATTTATATTTTTATGCATCTTCTAATGTTTCGTCAATAACAAACGTAAAATCATTTTAACGAAACAAATAAAATACGTAAATGGTTTGAGCCAATAGTTTACTAACACACTTACATTTTCATATAAAACACTAAACAAGTAATAGTGTTCACATTTTATAGAAATGTATATGTATAACAACTAGTGTTTACATAATGGGTATATATATATACACATACTTAGTATATATTGTAATGGGTAATGTAATGGGTAAAAATCTAAGTACTTGACCCATTGACTAGTCACATTGAATGTAGTTGGGTAAAACCCAAAGTCCATACCCATAGACCATGATCCATAACCCATGACCCATTGCATGACATCATGTAACATCTTGGTTTTCACAATCACATCATAATACACAATATGGAACGAATGGTTTATAGTTTTAGAGAGAGAAAGTGGGAGAGAGTAGGGAACTTTGGTGAGACAAAGAAAAAATGAATTATGAAAGCTCCAACCCTTTGCCTTGCTAGGCAAAGGGTATTTATAGTTACAAATAAGACATGCCTCCTACGGGCTGTGGATCAGGCATACATTGGGTAAAGACCCGTCCGTCCTCCATGGTGTTACTTAACAAACTACTTACTAGTACTAAATGACTACGACCACGAAGCTTCTAACTAATACACATACTTGAGGTGACCGACTTTAACTACAGTGATTTTCTAAATCCTAGCAATCTCCCTAGTGGAGGTCACCTCAATTACATCAATTATAAATAGATATTACATTTTGGTGTTCTTGAATTCATGATTAAGTTCTTTGCTCTGTAGCCCGTAGTCTTTGATTCTTCATTTTTTACATGTTGTAATCATACTGTGGAGGTCTTTAACTGATCCACGTGATGATGAGTTTGAGCCGATTGAGATCATCACCATAGTAAATCTGCCTCATCCTTTGTAATATCGCCATTATGTGAAGTTGTGACTTTTGGACCGACATGCTCACATTTTGGATCATGATATCTTCTTATCGAAGCGTGAAGCTTTTGTTGATTCATGATATTTGCCAGAAAGCGTGCATACGGATTGAAAATATCGTAGCCGCTTTATAAAGATATTGATGCGCCAAACAAATAAGCTAATCACTCCAAACCGCCACTTGTGAATGGCGCATCGTGAACCGCCTTTAAAACCCAAGCACGTAATGCAATGAAGATCCTGGGAGTATAGTGTTTCCCCGTCGCTATGTCCCAAATGAGCTATGCAATGGATTATCAAACGATAGTGATCTGGAGATTGAACTAAAAGGAGATTGTGAATGATTATAACTAAAAGCCAACAAATTACAACGGCTTAAATGCAAATTAAAGGAAATAAAAAGATAAAAACTATTAAATAAACGCTATCACTATTTTTAAAATTGATGAACGCTTAAAACTTAAAACTTAAAACTTACGTTTAAATAAAATTACGTAAACGTACAAAATAAAAAGTGAGATCTAAGAAATAAAAGTCCTAAAAATATGAAAATGACATTTTTACAATCCTAATGACAAAAGAAAATATTTAGAAAAAGAAAATTATTTTTAAAACTATTTATCTAATTATTATTAATTAAAAACTATTTTTAACTATTTAATAATTACCTAAAATATAAGAAAATAGGAAATAAAGTTAGAAAAATAAAATTATGAATTGGAAAAGTCTAAAATATCAAAATAGAATTTTCAAAACTATTTTTGTAATTTTCTGATTATTTTTCTATTTTCTAGGAATTTTAAACTATTAAAAACTAATTAAATTATTTAAAAATACAAATTTAACTAAGAAAAATCTAGAAAAATATTTTTTGTCTTTTTATACTTATCTTAACTTAAGAAAATTGAAAAATTATTTTTTTGAAGCTTTTCTTAATTATTTGTATTTAAAGCTAATTAAAAGTGATTAAAAACCTAATTTAAATAAGAAAAATACTAAACAAAGTTCTAAAAATTATGAAAATTTCAGGGAAAATCTAAAAATATTATTCTAAAGCAGAGAAAATATAAAAACTAGGGCTTAAGTAGAAGAAATCAGAGCTCGCTATGTAACCGATTATAGAATAAGCAAAATGAAATAAGCTAATACTTTGAAATAAGCAACCAAACAAGAACTAAAGCTATATTATGCTAAAATAAACTTATTACAACTAATTACATCTACTCCTAACACCTAATGATCAGCTTACCAAGGATTATAGCAACCGATTGTAATAAAAAACAGTCCCGACCACCTACTTTAAGTGGATGAAACCGCTATCCAATAAGCCAACATGAAAACCAAAAGTATGGGACTCAAGCCCTCCTAGCAGAGTGTACTTACCCAAATTTTCAGATCATAAGGACTTAAGGTGAATAAGTTAAAGAGCAAACAAAATGGTCGATAACTGAAGCTTAACCGATGCAAAGAACAACGTATAAATAGGTACCTACTTTGAGCTTATCTATAAGCTTATTCAAGGAGCTAAAGCTAAAACCAGATATTGCGCCTCAAGTTGACCTAGCAAAGATCTTATAAACCAATTTTTATAATCCTAGTAATCTATTTTGACCCCGAACAGATCTCGTAAGAAGCCGAGAAAAGATCACATGGGCACTTTTGACTTTTATTACGTAATTGAAAAGTTGGCTAAAAGTGAAAATTGAAGCTAATTTTGGATTGAACTTGATGTTAAATGATGAAACAAGGTTAATGCAAGCTATATCTAAGTACTTTAAACATAAAACAAGATTTTGATTTGCAAAATTCCAACAAAGAAGTCGTTAAGAAGGATTAGAGTAGGATTTTGACTTTTGAGCTTTTGTGTGTACAAGTATCGACTCAAATGAGTCTCAAAATGACTAAGCAAACATGAACCAATAGAGCTTAACTTCTACATATGCTCTCGAGATGATAGTTCAATAGAACCAAACACCCTTTAAAAATCATAAACAAATTTTAACTAAGCTAGCTTAGTGAACAAGCTTGAACCAATGACCAAACCGAAGTTCATATAACCCAATTGCAACTATATAAACAAAGTTAAAACTACAAATGATCATAGATACAAGAGAAGCATGAAACCGCATATGACTTGAAATTTGGAAATGAGAAAACTACTCACATATGTTCACCGATTGTGCTAAGAACCAAAACCAACTTATACTAACCTACTCTTACTCCAACCCATATCAAAGTCAGATCAACCAAAACATCACCATTCCCAGCTTGAACCATTTTATCTATAATCGTTGACTTTCATTGACCATAAGACAAATTTGTTTGAACTGAAATTTTAAGCTCATCAAAAGCTAAGAGAAGCTTCAATAAACTTGCTAAAGCTCTAAATAAGCTAATGATGATTGTTCATAAGAGATTGGAACTAAAAATTTCAACATTGAACACTAACTTGGATTTTGAACAAAGACTTTGATTGATACTTAACAACACATCAAAATGAGAATTTAACTTGAATGTGATACAAAGAAATGAATTACAACAATTTTTTACTAAACTAAGACATTTAGGTAAAAACCACATTAAAGGGAAAAAATAAAACTAACTAACTACTACTTTGTGCTTTTTCTTCCTTCCATTTTTATACCAAACACCTTCTCTAGAATGAGCAAGTTCCACTTTTTCCTCGACTCTTTGATGAGATAACATGATCCCCGGCCCTCCATTCCATTTTGGCGGGAAAATTGGTTTTAGGCATGTGAATGAGATTGAGTGCGGTAAGGGAAGTAATCAATGATTTCTTGTATTCTTATGTTTGGAGGAACAAGGTGGTGGAATATGAGCCGGAGGAGGGGAGGTGCAGGGTTGCAGTCTTGGCGTAAGCAAAGGAGAAGGGTTTACCCAATGGGTCCGCTTGACCAAGCTTTGACCAAATACACAATGCGTGGGGTTTCACTTAGTGATGTGGGTCACAAATGGTGCGGGTCCAAACGGTTTAGACAAGGTTTAAAACACAAGGGCCATTTGTGTAACTTCAAATTTGGAGGACCTAGGGCAATTTCTGAAAGTTATTTCAAGGACCAAAAGTGACACTCTCAAAAAGTATAAGGACCAAAATTGCCACTTTGTAATTTTTTCAGGGCCATTTCACCTTTAAACTCAAGGACCAATTTGTAATTTTCTCAAAACTTTTATATTTTTCACCAAAGGACTAAATTTGAAGCTTATGATTTAAAAGGGCCTTTGGTGATTTTTCTTTGAAATTTTGACTCAGTGGACTATTTTTGATAATTTTAGAAACTGGGGACCGAACTAATTATGCAAACTTTGCTCATTTTTCATCTGATTTAAACATTTTGCATCATCCAACATATAAAATGCAATTTTGGAATATTTTCGATTTTGATGCATTTCGAAAGCATTTTAGACGCTGGCAGCTTTATATTGATAAAAATGATGAGTATTTAGACACTCATCAACTTCATTACATCAGATATTGCTAGTCCCAAGCAATGATTTGAGAAAACATAATGGATTTTAAACTCTTTACCAAAAGCCATTACTTCTGAAGTAGCCAAATGTTTCAGTTCAAGTAAGAACCATGGTACACCGATAACCATGTGATTTTGAGCAAACCACCGGCTTCCAACGGATTTGATTTGTCTTTACCGTAGCCGCACTCTTCTCTCGGACTAGCCAACTCTTAGATAAATTATCAATATTATCTTTGGTGAGCTGAATACCACTATGGATTTTCCACGCCTTTACCACAAGCCATAACCTTATGGCTAGCCAACTCTTCACTTTTTAGGATATGGTGAGTTGAGAACCATACAATTTTGGGCAAATTGCAAGCCATATAAACGAATTTGAGAAATCTTTACCAGAGCCGCTTGCTCCCGATTAGCCAATCCTTTGTCTTTAGACATGGCGGATCGATAATAAAATGAGTAAGTGTAAACACTTACTCCAAAAAAAAATTTGGCCAAAACGGGGAATGGGTAGATCATACATGATAAAATTCATGAATTTCCCCACACTTAGAAATGAATATTGCCCTCAATATTCAAAGTACCGACTGTTATGCCGAAACAAAGAACGTAAGGGAAATAATACTATGGCCATTATTTAGAAAGAAGATTTTTTTTTTTTTGAAACTACGCTGGGCAACCCTCCACACTAGGTGGTAGAAAGTAGAAAGAAGTCGAATATGGGTGAAAACCCATATGGCGTGTTGGGAATTAAGGTAAACTACCGATTCTCGCCGAAGATCTCGGCCAAGAAGAATGGATTCGGCCGAAGTTATATCAAAGAGAAATGCTAAAGCGTATATTGTGTTGTCAGCCGCTCGCGACCATCTAGAGAGAGAGATAAGCTCAGATAGAGTAAAAGTCACTGCATTAAAGATAGGTTGGCTCAGACATGTAGAGCTTAATCGTAATAAACAAAATGATGAACAAAACAATATGATTAGTTGCATGCTTGTCTAGATGCATGCTTAGTCTATGTTAGTATTAGAAGTGTAAATTGTCAACGCCATTAGGTTTCTTGCCTATATAAGAAACCATGCTTAGTTTGTATTAGATAGGTTTTGAAAAGCTTTTCTAAAGTCTTCAAGTCTTGTAAAACATCTAAAACATAGAGTTTCCATAATCAAAAGATCCATATGAGGATCAAAGAGTTCTTAGTTATTGTAACTTCTGAATTTTATTTCCGCCACTAAAATACTAGTTGTAGAGAGCTTCTATTAGTTTGCTTGTGATTACATAGGCAACACTAACGATCTCTCGAAAGCTTAAAGATCTATCAAGGTCTTGTGTTTTCAACAAGTGGTATCAGAGCCCTCGAAGTCTCACGATACTAAGAACATTCATTCACCATGCCCGATCCGATAATGAAACCAAGTCACCAACACAAACAACACCAACACCACTTCCATGCAAACACTCAAACAAGAATGGTAAACTTCCTTATTTGAAAAGTGAAGAATATGAACTTTGGAAGATGGAAAACTGGATTTCAATATTGATTGTAATCAGGGAGGTTGTAAAGAAAGGAAACAGTTAAGAAGATGATCCCATTGTGGGTGGAATTTATCATGGCTCCACCCAAAACCACAAGAGGTACCTTAGCTATGCAGAGAGAGATAAAGTAAAGACCATTCTCGCTTCAAGCCATTCCGAAGATCATCTCAGGTGATTTTCATCATATGGATGATGCAAAGGACATATGGATGGCTCTCAAAGCAAGGTTCGTGGAAATGAAGAAGAATCAAAGAGAATGAGGAAGTCCATGCTAAGACAACAATTTCGTGACTTCAATATCTCTGAAGAAGAAGGCATTCACAAAGGATACGGCAGGTTCCATAGGATCTTGAGTCACCGAACCAAAATTAATGCAAAACCGATAATGATGACGCAACTCAAAGTTCCTTTGATCGTTACCTCCATCATGGTTACATGTAAGTATTGCTTCTACAAAGGAGGGCCGGGATGCACCTTTGATGAGCTATATAACGCACTCAACCCTTGAACCCGAGCGTCGTAACTCCCCACCGCATATCTTCGTCGCCATGCGCTTTGTTGGGACATCTCACTCCAAACTGATGGTGCAAGCTCCTAGTTCCAACTATTTTCCATCGCTCGAAGCCCAACTACTTTCCATCATCATCTTCATCCCCTCCACCACATAACCTCGGCCCCACTCCACCATGTTCTCCAGCTAGGTCTAGTAGTGTGATGGAGGATGTTCTTCATTCATTTGTTGTCGACTATGATACTAGCAAAGATTCTTGCATGAAGATCTTTGATCGCTTGGACCCACTTGAAATGGAGGAGATGAAACGGAAAATGCAGTGGCATTATCCGCTGATGGACATCAAAGGTTTGAAGAGAAGTCCGAAGGAAGTTTGCTTTCAAGGGAAAGGAACCACCCGCTGGATGCAGAGGAAAGTCAAGTGTTTCACTTGTCACCGATGGGGCATTTCTCGCGGGAATGCAAAGACAGAAAAGTGGAGATGGAGCTAATTACCTTTCCTATCGCCAAAACAAAGCAGAATCGGAGCTTCAAAGCATTCTCTCACCATGGATGAAACAGTCAACCGGACCGCGCATGAACCCGTAAATGGAAGAAGCTCATGATTGGATAAGCTTGGATTGTCGCGCGTACTACTCGGATGAAAGCATGATGATTGCCTTGATGGACTATCTCAGTACAATAATCAGATATTTGGTTGTAGTCTAAGATACAATGAACTTAAAGAAGAGTATGATGCTATGAAACCTAAGTTTGATGAATGCTATGTTGAAAATGAAGCTCATAAACTAGCATTAAAAACAGTTGAAAGACAAAAGGTATGGTTTCAAAAGAATCAAATAGCTTATGAAGAAAAGATAAAGGTGTTAAAGCTTTGATCTTGAAGTTGCATAATTATTTAAAACTGCCTCGAGAAAGCTAAGAATGAAGTCAGGTCCGAGAACCTAGAGCTTAAAGAAAAGTAGTCGAGGAAATAGCTAGGAATAAACAATGGTTAATTTCGTGATAATCCTGGGCTAGAGAACTCTATAATAGTCAACCAGAACCTCCTCAGATTAGGATTTCAAAAGTATGTAGGAGTAGAAGCTAGGTATGATGGTCGTGAAATCCACACCCTGCAGGTTAGCTAACTTTATTAAAGAGGGTGTATGCATGCCGCCCCTCGACCTATTAGAGGCGTAATTCATGCCCACGCACTGCCCATCATCAAGGACTTTGATGGATCACATCATCTATATGGCAAAAGTCAAAAGACTTGCTGCACTCGATAACCTCATCTAATGACTTTGTCTCTTTGTTCTGACAAAGGACAATTCATCGGATCAAGGGGTCTACTTCCTATGAAAGTCAGATTCAAATGAGAAGTCCGACTTTCCAAGCCCCGAGCCTCCGCACCCCAGTCTACTTATAGCCTTCTAAGGAAGTCACGAGGAATCAACTTCCAAGACAGCCTTCAAGACTTGTCTTTAAATCTTTGAATAATCAACAAGAAAACAACCTTGAATGTTTCTAATATAAGTACTTCTTCATGTAATCAAACATCTCCCTATTTGAATAAATCTTCCAAGAAGAAGACATGTTTTGTAGGTGGAAGTAAATTTCATTTAATTAAGGATTGTGATTTTTATGAGCAAAGATTGGGTGCATGTGCTACTCACCGTAAACCCAAATCTAAATGTGACCAATGTTGCTAATATTCCACCTTATGTCCCACAAGCAATTAATACCGACTCTCATTGGAGAAAATCAACACCCACCTATGTGCAACCAACTAGCCCATACTTTAAACATGGTTATTGGCCTACATATTGTTCTATGTATGCCGGGATGGGATGGGAGCACCGCTGGGCCCTCCAGGTTGTTCTGACTAACAAGTGGACCCAATTATCAATGGCGGACCAAGAACAATGGTGGATCCTCTAAATACTCTTGTCCTAAACCCGTGGATTCATAAGGCGTGTTCAAGTCAAGAATGACTTGAACCTCCATTGTATACTAACAATTTGTATATATTTTGTGGTTGTTTGTAGGATCATCCCCTTAAGCATAAGAATATTGGTATTGTTGATAGTGGCTGCTCTGTAAGTATGTCTGGGAACAGGGATATGATGCACAATTTTGTCCCTATTAAAGGAGGAGGCAATGTAACTTTTGGAGGAAGTGATGGTAGTATCACAGGGAAAGGCACCATAAAGACACCTCATCTAGATTTTGAAAATGTGTACTATGTTAAGGAACTTCAAAGATTTCAACTTGTTCTCTGCTTCACAAATTGTGACACTAAGAACAAAGTCCTCTTCACAGAGAATGAATGTCTTGTGCTGCCTAAAGACTTCAAACTCCCCGAAGAAACTTCAATTCTACCAAAGTTCCTCGACTCACACACTATACACATTCAACCTTAATAAAGTTCAACCTGATGGTGACCTCACATGTTTGGTGGCTAAAGCATCACTTGATGAATCCACAAAATGGCATAGAGGATGGTGGCGTGAATTTCAAGACCATTAACAAACTTTCTAAAATGAGTCTTGTTAAAGGTCTTCCCACCAAAGTTTTTACCAATGATCATAATTGTGTCGCTTGCAATAAAGGAAAACAAACACAGCCTCTTACAAAGCTATCAATGCTATGAGCATCATCACCTAACCTCTTCGCTGCTTCACATGGACTGCTTGTCCAACTCAAGTCGAAGCATTGATCATAAGTACACCGCTTGGTGATCACCGATGGCTATAGCAGATTTTGTTGAGTTTTCTCAACCAAAGATGAAACATCTCAAGCTGTCGACCAATTCATCACACTTGTTGAAAATCGCTTGAACAAAAAGGTCAAAGGTATTCGTGTGATAATGGGACAGAGTTTAAAATGCCGCTCTTATAGAACTCTCAGGTCAAAAGGCATAAAAAGGGACTATAGTAATCCAAGAACCCCACAACAAAATGGGGTAAGTAAAGAAAGAATAGGACCTTAATAGAGGTCATAAGATCCATGCTTGCAGACTCTAAACCGCCCACTATGTTCGATCAGTTCAAGCAACCGCTTGTTATGTGCTAAACAGGGTGTCCATTACTAGACCACAACTCAAAACCCCATATGAACTTCTCTTTGGGAAAGTTCCTGCCATTCACTACCTAAAACCTTTTGGTTGTCAAGGACCATTCCAACACAAGTGATCCATTGGGAAAGTTTGATGAGAAGGTCGGATGATGGTTATATTGTGGGCTACACTTCTATAGTAAGGCATACAGTAGTGTACAACTTGCAAGCCTAAAATAGAAGAGACGTTGAACCCGATTTTGGAAGATAAGCTCCAATGTTCAAGGACAAGGTCATTCATGGTCCTTTTGATCTTGACTACTTAATCTGATTATCCGGTTACTGCACGCATATCCGCTAACCAAAATGCAGTCCTCAAGCGTCTCCAACTAACAATGCAGGTCCCTAGATGATGGCTCAAAATGAGTTTGAAGATGATGAGCAACCCATACTTGTACCTTCTTTTCCCCAACAATATTGCAAGTGTACCACCTCCAAGGATACCTACGATTCGAAAGTGATGAAGATGACTCTCATTATGCCGAGGACCCTGCTAGGCCTGCACTCAAGAATTTGCCTAAGTTTGCAAGCAGAACCGGAATGGAGAGGTTAATAATGAAGGAGTCGGTAGAAACCATGTTTCACTGCAAGTTTATTCTGTCACACCTACCTTCCCAAATCGGAAGGCGTCCGTTCTTCTTCAAGTATCTTCAGGACTTTGGTGAACCCTATACACGCTTTCCAAAACCTTCAGATCTTGGAAATCATCAACCCAAAGTTGGCATCTTCACCTCACCCTCTTATGATGCTGAATTTGAACCAACCATCACTAATCTTGATTCATCCATTGAAGTCAACCCCACTACTACTCGTAGGATCAACATAGCTCATCCTCAATCCAACATTATAGGTGATCTTCGCACCCTAGAACTAGAAGGGCTATCACCACCTCGCTTTGGACAGATTGCTTTTTCTCTTATGTCTCCAACCAAAGAAGAGACAATCACACGACCTCAAGCATTATTCTGCTTGCTTGCTTTCTCCTTCTGGAACCAACTAGTGTTTTCAAGCTCTCAACGCATCCAAGCGGATCGAAGAAATGCAAGAAGAAATGCAACAATCACAATCGCCAGGTTTGATTTTGGTTCCACTCCCTGTTGGCAAATATGCCATTGGGACAAAATGGGTTTTGAAGAATAAGAGAGATGCTAGGGGTATTGTGATCAAAAACAAAGCAAGCAAGGTTGGTAGCCTCAAGGCTTCTATAAGAGAAGGGATTGATTATGATGAAGTGTTTGCACTGTTGTCTCGAAAGTTGAAGCAACGCATTTTCTTGGCAGTATATGCTTCATACATAGGCTCGGTATGGTGTATCAAATGGATGTCAAGCGGTGCTTTTCTCAGATGGGAGATTGAAGAGGAGGACTATGTCACTCAACCCAAGGGATTTGAAGACCCTGATCACCCAAATCATGTCTAAGGTGGTTAAAGCTTTTATGGCTTACATCAGTGCACCTAGAGCTTGGCGTTCTGGCTTTCATCGTTCTCGCCTGAAGCATGGCTATAGAAGAGGTGCTATTGATAAACTCGCTCCTCAAGAATTACTCTTTATATCATTTGGTGCAAGTGTATGGACGACATTATTTTGGTTCCACAAACGAAGCTTGGTAAGTGTGGGAATTCTGAGGAACTTATGAAGGTGAATTTCAAATGAGTGCTATGGGAGAGCTTACATTCTTTGGGTCCTGTGTCCAAATAGAACGATGGCATCTTTATCGACCAAGATAAATATGTGAGGGACATTTTGAAGAAGTTTGGTATGGAAGGTGTTAGGATCGCCACAACACCTTACGAAGCTCCAAAGACTTAAGCAAATAATGAACGCATCTACCGTGAATGTTCATCCAGACAGTCCATGATTGGTTCATTGATGTATTTGACAGCTCAAGACCGATATTACATTTGTCGCGAGTGTTTGTTCTCGACTAAGTCACCCAATTTGCTTCCCATCTCAATATCGCCAAGAAGATCTTTAAGTACCTCAAAGGCCAACATCTTTTAGGCCTTTGGTACCCAAAAGAATCTCCTTTCAAGTTGGAAGCATATAGTGAAGTTGATTATGGCCGGTGCAAACTCGATAGAAGATCCATTATCCCCGCCAATTTCTGGCAAGAGGTTGATTTTGGCAATGCAAGAAAACAAACCATCCGGGCACCCTCAACCATCGGGCGTAGCACGCTGTCGCCAGAAATTGCACGGACAAGTCCTTTTGATTCAGAACCAACTGCCGGACTATGGGTACAACTTTTTATGAACACTCAATTCATATAGATAATCAGTAATATCCTGATAGTCAAAATCCGCCTTTTCAAATGAACTAAAACACATTGAATAAAGAACCACTTTATAAGAGATGCTTATGAAAACATTTGATAAAAGTGGCTAAAATCCATACCGATGATAATGTGGCGACTGTTAACAAAAGCGTTTGATGGACCAAGGTTTCAACACCCTGGTCACATAGGAATGTTAAACCCTTGATCGCATAGTTTGAGGGAGGCATAGGCCCTGGGGATATGCCTCTGGAGGATTTTGTAACTCTCATTATTTTTGTATATTATTTTGTATTCTAACACTAACTACTAATATTTCTCTAGTTTGTTTGTTTTTGTTATGTATGTTATGCGTCCGTCTGAGCTAGCTTGTCCTCAGAATCGATTTTGTCTCCTTTATCCGATTGCGTATATATCCAATGATCAAGATCAAAGTCATGTGGTTCATTAGTAAATGTCGGATAAATAAAGGTGTTACTTGTTTAAATAAAGGTGTTACTTGTTTCTTTTCCCATAATCAAGCATACAATTTGATTCCAATCGTTATAAATCAAGAAAAGAAATTGAAGTCAAATTATTCATTCATTCATTCAAGAAACAATACAAATTTTACAGCCTTTACATAAAGTCAACTCTACTACTATGCATCTACAAGATATGAAGCCGCATAACTTAAGCTAAGCTCTAAACTAGTGTATATCCCTCATTCAAATCTAAGTGAATGTTGATATGCGTTAGATGTCGGTTTTCTTTTCAGGGTCTCATGTGATCCACCCATTCCACTTAATCGGCCGGTTGGATATGCATGACCAACTCGATGAAAATGCTAAGGACCAAAATGGGAGGATGGATTGATGCAAACGCATTGATGATGAGGATGACCACGAGGGATGACGTAGAGAACTAACGGTCGCGTGTGCTTCATCTACTCATTTCAACCAAAATGCAATCGATCCAATCTCTTAAGCCCTTCTACTATACAATGTGTGTTCATGCACCAAAAGATGGCGCAGTGAGACCAAGAACCACCTCTCTATCTTTGGGAGTGGCGGACTGCACGCAGGTCTCTTTGTAGAGACCAAGGTGCCGAGGTTGGGAGTAAGACGCTCCTCCTTATAGGGAGTCATCGGATCATCGCCAGATTCACTGGATCACTACACCGCCATCTTCTAAGAAGGGAGAAAGGGCAATTTATTTGGTCGTAGATAGGGTTGAGGGAAGTAATGGAACCATGGGTTTGATTCACCACTTGATGATGATGAAGAGGTTGATGAAGATGAGGAAGTGAGATCTATGATCTCGTGCCTGGTATTCATGGTAAATTTTAATTGGGTTTATTTTGCATCTAGGGTTTATGGTAATTATTTGGGGATCTTGATGAAGAGATGAGTTACATTGGGATCATTTTATAGACGGATTCGAGGTTCAATGAGTTTAATGCAAGTAAGTGGTACAGAATTTAGAACCACCAAGATACTCTAATCTGGCACTCACTGGTTATAACTTCAGCCAGATTGATCATATGTTCTCGGCCAAGTTATTTTGGGTTGGGACAAAGATGCAAATACACAGCGGGTCAACCAAACGGTCCATTTTTCTTTGACTATAATTTGGCAAAAACACTTCATCCACCATTACCGCTTCGCATCAAACCAATTCTCCTTCATTCCACTTTCACAAACACTCACCATTTCAAGAATCATAATCCTAAACACTCATATTCCTCATGGCTCTTGAATTCAAACATGATCACAACAAAGTTGCATTTCTGGGAAACGGCAAGGGATATGAACTGTACGAACCTATGGTGGAATTCTAAAAGGTCAAAGATTTGTTATGCTCTATCTCATTCTCCAAATGAGATATATGGAGCCACCCATCACCAATTTTGGGAAACCAGCTGAGAAGAGGAGCGAGACAGAGATTAGCCGATTGATGAAATAGAGTACATTGTGACCGAGGAGCCGATCAGAGGAAGCTTCACCCGAAGATGTCAAGGAGTATTTCACTCTAATCAGAAGATGCTTAATGGGCTATGGATATTGGGTATCGAGGGAACAAGAAACAGATATGTGGCTAAAGAAGGAACTCGCCTAAAATGGAGGTTCTCGTTCACATAATCGCCCAATGCATGAGCAACAAGACTGGAGGATGGGACCGCCTTCTACTAATCCGGGCGGGTATTGTGTGTCTTTCACAAGGAGTAACTTTCAATTTTTCTAAGTATATTTTTGAAAACTTGGTTGAAAATATTCAAAAGACAAAGGGAAAGTTTTTAATGTACCCAAGGTTTCTTCAAATGATATTAATAACACAAATACCAAGCCCAATCTTTCTATCCCATAAGTACTTTAACTGCTAAACTGTATGCTACAATGAGAACCCACTTTCGTGGGAACATCATCCCCTGCCATGTTGCCTCTAAGTTGTAATGAGGGTCGGCTGATGAGGAGAATGTGGCTCATAGTCCTCCTTCCCTCACCAAGTTGTTACCGTGATGGTAATCCATTGGTTCACCTTTGACGTAGGGCCCATCTTCAACCGTTGAAGCAACTCATGTTGCCCGCACTAAACCACCATGTCCCCTCCACCCACTCTAGCTACTCATGATGAGTCGATCTCAATAGACCACTCCACACCATGTCCCGTGAGGAATCTCGATGAAGATCTTCCTCACATTGAGCATGACCAGTTACTTCGAAAGGTCCAATGAGGCTCCCCTTACGCCGAGCACCATCCGGTGGGAGCCAGGACCCCATTACACTTCATCTGGTATGCTCTTGTCAACGTGTATGCCGCAGAGGTTAATAGTCCAAAAGGGAGCTTGCAGAGACCAAGTCTTCTTTGGGGTTAGATTGAAGAACTGGCAAATCGGTCAAGGTCTTAGAGCACAAACTAAAGGGGACTCCAAAAGGAAACTTGTGGTTTCTCCTCGATGAAGAACAAGAAGATCCCTATTTTGAGTCTTCGGACATGTTGGCCGCTTCTCCCAATGATCCTTTATCATTAGCCGCCACTTCCTCAAAGAAGAAGGAGCATGTCCTTTACAAAAGAAGGAAGAGATCTTATTCTCATAAGGTTTCTTCTGAAGCTTCAAAGGAACCTGGGTTGATAAGGATGCACTGCCGATATACTTATGGAGGATGTATCTTCGTGATCCTAATCTGATCGTGACCGCCTCAAGAACCAACAGACCTTTCCCTCAGCCAGATATAACGACATTGCTACTATGACCACTCCAGCTTGATGATCAGATCAACATGTTGACCTAGGTACTACTACAGAGGTACCGTCATTGATTTAATCAAGAAGAGTGTGCCAAGAAGCCCGATGATAAAGGGAAAAATATCATCATCGAAGATGAGCTTGGTCCCACCCGTGAGTGAGGTGGGAATCAGTCGGAGCAAGTAGATTGGCTGAGTTTGGAAGTCAAAGGAAAGTGTAAGATTAAAAACAGCTTGAAACAGAGGAATTTTCATCTTAACCCCTGAGAGAAGAAAAGAACTGATGAATCAGGGTTCGATGTCACAACACGGGATATTCTAACTCGCCAGCAGTCATTTCAAGACCTTCTCAGCTCAAAGTATACTAGGGTGGTGATTTCTCTGCTGACAATTATGTGGAGCTAATGATGGCTCAGTGGAAGACAAAGGAGGCAAGAAGCAATTGCACAAAAGAGGCCATCCAAGCTCGCGTTGAAAGACAAAACCCCTACTAAAGATGAAATGAGAAGGGTGGTGAAGAACCAATGCTCATGTACAACTCGGGTTAACAATGAAACAAGTCAAGGCTTCTTTTCCCGATCATGTCCCTGTATCGCAAATATAACCAAATCATGAAGGACAGATCATCATCCTCAAATTCTACCAACTTAAAAAGGATTTCAGAGAATGAAGATGCTCGAAGCCAAAAGACTCAATGATGATGCTCCAACCAAGGAATCCTCTTCGGCCATTCCTCGCTAAAGCAACTTCAAGCTTCTTCTACTATCAAGGTCAATCTACCAACCATCTTCCATTTCTCCCCAAGCACCCAAGCATCAACTCCCTCTCCCTCGTGGTAACCTCGTTGTCACACCGGAAGATCAAGTAAAGGAAGCCGACCACGTAAAACCAAAAGAGGGCTATAAAGATATTCCATTGTGATGAATGCACTTCTAGGCTCCAACCAAGTCTCAATCTACCAGTTCAAGTCCTACCACAAATGCACAAGATGAAAATGCTCCCTCTAGGGAAATCTATCACCGAGAAGGAAGAAGAGAATGGCCAAAAGATCTTTTTTGGATCTTGAAGCTGATGAATCAACTTTCATTATAGAGGGTCTCACCGATTTTCCATGGAAATTCGTATGAGGTGTTAGGAGTGGAAATTAAAGGATAATGAGATGAATGTTCTTCTTCGAAGGGACTCCACTTCAATAGAATTCACCTTTCTAAAGGAAATTCTACACTTGGTAGACAGGCGCATTTACTTTCTCCTGCTCACTCAAGTCAACACCTATTATCGCAACAAGGAACCACAAGGTCTGGATGATCTTACCAGATCTTCAAGTTCCGCTCAACCCCACATTTCCCATAGCAAAGCATCTTCCATTTGGGAAAACTCACATCGGTGGAAGTTACATCCCGAGATTCTATCCTCTCCTCGCGGTATGTGCTTGAGACTAAGGGTGGAATCACCGTCTGCATGTTTTCCTCAAAGAAAGTATCCCTTGCCCCAAAGACTTTATGGAAAAGATGCCGAGTAAAAATTGAAATTCCTCCAGCATCCTGGGTGGGAAATGAAAGACACCGCTTTTAACATCGGTGGGATTGATCAAAACTCAACTCCAACAACCGCAATAGGCCTATTCTTCATCCATATCAGACACTTGGTACTCTCTGCACTACTTTGTTTTGATCATTTAGTTTGCTTTATTTATGTTATTTGTCTATTTTTGTCTAAGTTTTTGTTAGATAAAGACTTTCATAAAAGGAAAACTCACAAAACATCATTTTAAATAGTGATAGCGTTTATTTAATAAAAATTAAGTTTTAATTTTCCTTTTCAACTTATTATTAATCTTTTTTCGCTTTATATTTTATTATTAGTGAAAAAAAAAAACTTTATGTGTTTGTTCGTTGTCCATTCTGATGGTCTTTAACTCACCGGATGTACCTTGGTATGTCAAAGAGTTGGCTAGTCCAGTGGCAATTTTGGTAAAGACACATCAAATCGTTGATACCGTGAATGGTTTGCTCAAAATCATAGGTATGCAACCACCCATGCTTAATCGCTTAGGGTTGTATGGTCATCAATTCACCATGGTCTATTCCTCTTGGAATCTGAATCTGGCAGGCCCATATGTATATGGCATGTGGTAAAGGAAATCAATCCATATTTGGTCTCAATTCACCAATTCTAAGAATTGACTAGATCCGGCAAACCGGCGTAGCATAAAGACACAAATCCGCTTTATATGGTTGCCGGTTTGCCAATAAATCGATGGTTATCAATGTACCAAAGTTTTAACCTAAACATGGGCTACTCCAAAGAGTAATGGCTATTAGTAAGAGACATCAAAACCCATTAATTTCTAATGATTCACCTCTCACGTGAGTTAACACCTCGAAGTGATGAGAATAGTATGAAACTTATATGTTTTGATGTACATGGTGTCATATGTTGCCGCAAAGATCCCATGATCGCAGCTCACCATCATAGAGATGTTCTCTTTTTTCTTTGTTGTCGATGTTTGAACACAACTCAACAATTCTTACAGATTTACCACGGAACCGAACTTAACCCTTGTCAAATTCCAGCTTAGGGAGGATTGTTGGGAATTAAGGTAAACCATCGATTACCAAGATCTCAAGAGATTCTCGCCAAGAAGAATGGATTCTCTGGTTATACTTCAAATAGAAATGCAAAGGATATTGTGTTGTCACTGAAAGTGCTGCATCAATGAGGGAGAGATAAGCTCAAGATAGAGGAGTGTCGGCCAGATAAAGATAGGTTGGCTGATATGTAGAGCTTAATCAGGATAAACAAAATGATGAACAAAACAATATGATTAGTTGCATGCTTGTCTAGATGCATGCTAAGTCTATGTTAGTATTAGAGTGTAAATTGTCAACGCCATTAGGCTTTGCCATATAAGAAACCATGCTTAGTTTGTAATAGATAGGTTTTTGAAAAAGCTTTTCTAAAGTCTCTTCAAGTCTTAGTAAAACATCCTCAAACATAGAGTTTCCATAATCAAGATCCATGAGGATCAAAGAGTTCTTAGCTATTGTAACTTGTATTTTATTCGGCCACAAAAACTAGTTGTAGAGATTTTCTCTTAGTTTGCTTGTGATTACATAGGCAACACTAACGATCTCCGAGTGCTTAAAGATCTATCAAGGTCTTTGTGTTTTCAACAAATGTTACCGTTTTGATTCCTCGAAGTCGCTAGCTTGACTCGCCCCCGAATTAATTTGTTCATGGGGAAGTAAGTGGAATAGACAATCTCCATCGGACTTTCATTCAAGATGTTTGGACAAACATTTGAAGCAATGGAAAGTTCCACACCGATGAGATATATACGTACGCACCCGCTCACAAATGATAACCGGAATGTCAAGGTCAAAGATAGTGTCCCTCACTCAACGAAAGGAAGTTAAGAGAGGAAGTCATCGTGTAGGTGAAGAAAAGAAGGAAAATCATGATGACCATCATGATAAGATCTTCTTCCTCAAGATCAAGTGCAGGTGACTCGCTTGATTTCGCTGGTTGAGCTCTTTTGGCTTGGAAAGCATCTCGGAGGGAGGGTTGGAAAATTTGTCATAGAAATACAAACTCATGATTGGAAAACTTTTCCCCGATCATGATTTTTGCCATCCGTTTATCATATTCGGGCGGAGTCATGATATGAGTGAGTTCACGCTTAACTCCCTCATGAAGAGAATCATTCACATGATGTGAATTTGTGAACTCTTGTTCCATGTAGGACTCATCACTATCCCTCAACTGAGTATCAAAGAAGGATTCTCAAATTAAAGTGAATTCGCAATGGAATTCAAATAGAGGATTGGTGAAAGTAGCTTTGAATGCTTCGGGAACAAAGTGATCAACATTCTCTATTGGACTGTTGGGATAAGAAGTGAGTGAACGATCATTATAAAGGAGACTCTCAACTCTCCTAGATCTGGCCGAAATCAAAGAGATCATCACACTTTCTCATGAAAGTGGACCGATGTGAGTGAGTTCTGTGAACTCCTCAAGAAGAGGATCGACCGCGGGAGTGATGCCTCCATGACACCAATGTTCCATGGGAAGCACAATCATCGCTAAAAATCGGAAAGTTTCCAAATGATCATTTGAACACTCAAGAGGGAAGAAGAATCACACATATGATCGAATTCGTGACTCTCGATTGGGACAAGGTTCTCAACACTAGACTTTATGAAGTCGTCCGATTCCCGTGAACAAGGTCAAGATGCTCGCCCCCATGTTCAGAGTGAGTGGAATATCGAAAGTGTGATAACAAATGCATCAGGGGAGTTGAGAAATAATATTCTTAAAAGGAATACTTCCTCGTCATCATCATACATAACGCTTTAAGAAATTGGGAACGCCTTCAGAAAAGATGCTCCCCTAGGACTAATAATTTTCCTAGATTTATGAAGCCTCTCGTTTCTCGGCAAGCAATTCTCCCATGGTCTTTCTTTTCACCACCTTACTTGATTCTTAAAGTTACTCATCATATCCTCGCGTTTTCATCATGTTTCAAAATCTTGGGAGATTTCTCGGACAACGCTCAGTGGGAGCTCGAACCGTATGGTGCTGTGAAGGTTGGAAATTGTCAAAACCGGAAGTATAATAATTTTGATTCCACGGTTGACATTGAAGATTATCGTGAGGACCTCCACAATTTGTGCAAGAAAAATTCGTACATTCTAAACGATGTGTCATTAAAACTTTGATAGCACGGTTCTTGCTCAAAATGAATAATGGGAGGAGGTGGCTAAAATCGCTTTGAGGATAATTGGAAAAGTTCGGTAAGTGCATGAGTTTTCAGCCGGCTACAAAACGAAACAAAATCCATCCGTAAGATCATTTCCACACCTCTCGCAAGAACATCGCTGACATCGAAAATCAACTAACGGATCCCCACAACCATAGCAATATCGCTGACGAACGAAAATTTTGGTGTTGGGGTGGGTAGCTCGGAGAAATTTTTTCTCGCCTCATTGAAAAAATTTTGATCATAAGAACATGAATTCCTCGAACCGCAAAACAAACAACTTCCGTTAGTGATGTCATTACCGCATCGCTCGCGACGCGATTACCAATCCAATACTCCAGTAAACCCA
>OU343216.1:173547002-173579201 GCA_910596185.1 Chrysanthemum makinoi
AAAATTCCCTTTTTACCCATTCGAATCCCGAATCACGCGACGTGAGTTGTTAAACTCCATTCATCCCTCGTTGGGAAAACGACCCGGGGAAAATACATACCTTTGTATTTCTTCGGAAAATATATCTTGTGTACGAAAACTGAGAAATCAATCAACCAACACCTAAGTGTTGTTGCCCATGATGGAATCCATCTCATCATTGATTGCTTCTTCCCAGAAAGCAATATCCTGGGACTTTATTGCTTCTTCAAATGTCTTGGGATCATCCTCAACAATGAAGCAATAGGAGTATTGGTCAGAGACCTCATTCCTGGTTCCTTTAACTAAGTATAGTTGAAACTTCGAGGTCCAAATGACTTTGGAGTTCTGACCCTTTTGCTCTTCTGAGCACGAGTTCAGTTGTTGAACCACAACCTCATCAGGGACCACTGATGGTTCATCATCAAGGACCTCTGATACACTAGTTTCATGAGTTCCATTAGGAATCCTCGACTTGGTCTAGGGGATGATGAGAATATATTCTCATCAAAGTTTGCATCCCTTGATTCAATTATTGAGTTAACTGAAACATATTCATTAGGTTCAATAACATATAACCTAAAAGCCTTTGAATGCTCAGCATATCCAACAAAGATGCAGTCAATGCCTCTTTCACCCAAAGTCTTCAGCTTTGGATCAGAGAGTCTTACAACAGCCCTACAACCCCAGACCCTTAGATAGTTCAGGTTGGGTTTCCTTTTAGTCCAGAGTTCATAAGGGGTAACCTTGTTCCTTTTGTTGGGAACCCTATTTAATAAATAGCAAGCTTTTAACATAGCTTCACCCCAGAACCCTTGACTCGGTCCTTAATAGGGACAACATGGAATTAACTCATCTCCTTGACACCCGTTTTCCTTTCGAAATTCCATTTCTTTGAGGAGTATAAGAGGCGTCGTTTCATGGATTATACCAACAGGTGAAAAATCAGAGTATCCATGTACTCACCTCTCCTATCAGTCCTTAATCTTTTGATCAAAGACCCAAGTTGTAATTCAACTTTAGTTTTAAACACTTTGAATTTATCTAATGCTTCATCCTTAGTATGTAACATGTGGAAAACTAGAAGGGGGGTTGAATAGTTTTACCGATTTTAAGTTAGTTTTCAAAAACTTTAGATTCGTTAATATGTGATATCTTATGGATGTAGAGAAAGTATAGATCTAATGATAAAGCAAGCAAATAAAGTAAAGTTAAGGGATAGAAATGACACAACCGATTTATAGTGGTTCGGCTACAAGGACACCTTCCTTGCCCTACTCCACTCCCGAGTCACCTACTCGAGAGTTCAAGCACTATGTCAACAAACTCCTTCACTTGGCGGAGAAGCCTTCTAGCGTTGCTTACACTTTTTCCGGTACAAAGCTAAATAACGAGTCCGTAGCACGGTGGACCAAACCAACACGACTATTACACAACAAGTAAGTGAAATATCAAATACAAGATCTTTGCTACAGAAATCTTGAGGAGTGACAAATCAATCAAGGACCCCTTGCTTGGATGGCTTGTAGAATGCTCGTGATCTCGCCTTAGAGAAGGACCTATATGAGGATCACAAATAGAAAGAAAGAAGAACAACTCTCTAGATCAAGTGATCTATATGTTAGAAGAGAATGAGAGTGTATGAGAGATTTAGTAAGAAGAGGGTGAGTTAGAATGAAGAAATGGCTCTCTATTTATAGGCAAAATTCTTCACTGTTCCCCGGATCCAACGGATCCCTTCCACTTGGGATCCGTCTAGTGTAATCCTAGGGATCCGTGGGACGCTCCTCTTTGCCCATGGGTTTTTGGTTATGGGTCATGGGTTATGGGTTGGTCCATGGGTTTTCTTTAGATTCAATGTATCTAAGTATACATTGTATCTAGTCTACTTGGTATGGGTTTAAGATCCATGGGTTATGTTTTTACCCATCCTAATAAACTATTACAACAAATGCTTAATTATTACATTTTTGTATTTAAATGGCTATATGTAAATGCTTTACAAAAATAACATGTATCCTTATAATTATACTTAAGATAACATTATATTTGTTATCAACAAAACACAAAGAGATCGCAAAATATTAATAAGCGTTTTTACGGTTTATTTGTATTAACAATCTCCCCCTTTTTGTTGATGACAAAACATAATGTTATGATGAGTAAAACTTAAGAATAGATGTAAGTTTTGAAAGCCCTAAGTTTTACTTCTTCTCCCCTTTTTGTCGAAACAAAAAGTTAACCCTTGGAAGAAATAAACATAAAAGTGTGGAAAAATTAGTCCACGTATTGCTAACTCCCCCTTGACGGTAGCTCCCCTTGTTTGGGGCGTCAAGTGAAGAAAAATAAAAATCCTACAAAAAGAAAGGTTAGTAACATGCTTAAATAATCTTGTGATTGCCGAGAATCAAGATTGGGAGCCAAGGTATGTAAACAAGGCCTTGTAATAAAACAACAAAGTGTAGTGGTATTTATGCCAACTACAAACATGTAAAAATAAGAACAAGACGTGTTCTTGAAAATGACTTTAAAAAAAAATACAAAAAATAGAAAATAGTGGTAATGATTCCGTCCATGCTTGCATAAGGTTATGGATGGATGTTTTGATTAGTAATGGTGTTGATGCGATCAAGGATGAGGTTGAGTATGAATCGCATTTCTTCCCTAACTTCTATTGCAATTTCCTAGTGGATTGGCAATGTTCACAATGTAAATGATGTGGGTAATGAGTGCGGAAGTTTTCGGGTTGTTTTGATTTGAGTTATGCGAAAGTTGTGGTGGAAAAATAGGAAAATATGGATCAAAGTTCGGAATGTTTGGAAGTGGTGGTGGATAAGAACCTAGATGTTCTTGTAGTTTAATGGGAGCTAATGGTGGTGATGTTTCAAGATCTTGAAAAATAGTATTTGGAGATGTGGGGGGTGTTGAAAAGACTATTTCTTTTTGTTTAGGTTGTTTAGATCTTGTTGGAGTCTTAAGGAGTTCCAAAAGAGTGACTTTAGGTGGTGATGAAGTTGGTGTACTTGTTGGTGATGAGGAGGGTGCTATAATGGAAGCATCTTGTGGTGAGTTATTTGTTGAGGATGAACCATTTGAGGTTGGTTTTGCTAAGAAACAAGATCGGATACTAATCCGTGCGGATATCCTAGAGTTTGATTGTGGTATTTTGGATGGTGGAAGTACAAAGGTTTGGGTATCATGAAGATGATTGTTTGTACTAGGTGATTCATCTAAAGGGTTTTTGGATGACATGGTGTATTGTGTTTGTGAGGATGAGATGGATTATGCAAGCATTTTGGGAGTTCTATATATAGAAAAACAAAGCATTGTAATGAATGCTTGACCCAAAATGTGGATTAAAATCTAATGATTAGATATGAATTCAAGGCATGTGATCATGAGAACACAAGCATTAAAGAGCATACTCCAAAATAATGAAACAAATGTGGATTTTTCATCCAAAGTGAAAAAATAGAAGGTAAAAACAGCTTATGTTTCACGGATCCCACGGATCCTTCCCTTGAGGATCCGTCCATGAAGGCTTTGGGATCCGTGGGTCAGGTGATCCGAGGCAGCACAAATTTTCCTTTTTGGAAACATTTTGCCTAGTGTGTGCCTATATGCAAACTATTTGGAGTTACGGTTATCTCGACTCCTAAAAGAAAAAGAAAAATAAATTAGAAGTAGAAAAGCATCCTATTGAGATAACCCGAAAACACATATTTAGTACATAAGTACGTAATTTTGTGTTATCAATGCTCCTAATTCATTGTTGCTTAAATGAATGTACCCGAAAACACATATTAGTTATGTGTCCTTTTTAGCATTCAAAAGACATGAGATGCAATGAAAGCGGGTTTTTACTTTGTATTAATAATGAAAAAGCGATTTGTCCTAGTCGTGAGAAATTGCTTTTGTGAAATGATACTGGGAAGGTATCATCTTTTTAGAAAACATTTTGAAAAGAGATTTTCTTTGAAAATATGTATTGAAAAAGTAAGAAAGCTATAAGTGGAAAACTTATCTTGGGTTTTGAAAATTCCCGTATTGTTTGTGAGTTGTGCATGAAATAGAAATCCTAGACTCGGAAAGAAGAAGGCTAGTGTTTACATACCTTGTAGAGTCAAATAAGTTACGACGTTTGTTCCATTAGACCAAGACCAAGGCGAAGTAGGTTGAATTGTTCCCGCTTCAACGGTTTGGTGAGGGCGTCGGCTATGTTGTCTTCGGATGCTACCTTCTCAATAGAGATGTTCCCTTTTGAACATTGTCTCTTAGGAAGTGATGACGAATCTCTATATGCTTTGTGCGAGAATGCAATACGGGATTCTTGCTTAAGTCGATGGCACCTTTGTTGTCACATAGGATGGCTATGTCGCTTAGATGAATGTCGTAGTCGACTAGCGCTTGTTTCATCCATAGTGCTTGTTGGCATGCTTTTGCTTGGCGGAGAGGCGTACTCTTCGGCCGGTTGTTGATATTGCAAGTGACGTTTGTTTCTTAGAAAACCAAGATGTTAAACAACATCCCATGAAAGTACATACCCCACTTGTACTTTTTCTATCAACGTAATCACACTGCATGCTCAGAATCTGCATATACAATTGTTTCTACTCCCGTGCCCTTAGGATACCATAATCCTAATTGTGTTGTACCCTTAATATATCTAAATATCCTTTTTACGGCTTCTAGGTGTGATGTTTTAGGGTCTTCTTGAAACCTAGCACATAAGCAAACACTAAACATGATATCCGGCCTACTTGCCGTGAGGTAGAGAAGACTACCTATCATGCCACGATATTTAGTATTATCTACGGATTCTCCGTCTTCATCTTTTGTGAGTTTGGTGTCGGATGACATTGGAGTCCTAATTGGTTTTGACTCTTCTAGACCGAAATTCTTTAACATCTCCTTGATGTATTTAGATTGATTGAAGAAGATACCATCTTCTACTTGTTTTATTTGTAGACCAAGAAAGAAACTAAGTTCTCCCATCATACTCATCTCGAACTCGTCATGCATGATTTTAGAGAAATCATCACACATGTCTTGACAAGTGGATCGGAATATAATATCATCTACATATATTTGTACTATGATTATATGTGACTCTCTTTTCTTAGTAAAAGTGTGTTGTCAACTAACCCCATGGTATAGTTGTGTTTAATTAGAAATGACTTGAGTCTATCATACCAAGCTTTTGGAGCTTGTTTAAGACCGTAAAGGGCTTTCTTTAATTTATACACATGTTTGGGTTTTCAAAATCGATGAAGCCCGGAGGTTGAGCTACATATACTTCTTCATTAATGAAACCATTTAGAAAAGCGCTTTTGACATCCATTTGATAAAGCTTTAGATCATTAGCACAAGCATACGCAAGAAGTATTCTTATAGACTCTAATCTAGCCACGCGGGCATAGGTCTCATCAAAGTCTATTCCCTCTTGTTGGTTATACCCTTGAGCAACGAGTCTAGCCTTGTTCCTAGACACTACTCCCTTTGCATCTAATTTGTTTTTATAAACCCATTTGGTTCCTATTATGGTTTGATTACTAGGTGGAGGGACAAGTGTCCAAACATCATTAGAAACAAATTGATTTAGTTCTTCTTGCATAGCCATTACCCAACTCTCATCTTTTATGGCTTCTTGTGTATTCTTAGGTTCTAAGGTTGAAAGGAAACAAAACAAGCTACTTTGGTTTTGAACTTGAGACCTTAATGTTCGTTCGTTTAGTTTTCCTATGACTTTATCTACGGGGTGATCTTTGGACTCTTTAATGTTTATTATTTCATCACTTAGAGGTTCTTCTTCTTCACTTATCTTTTTCTTTATTACTATAGCTTCACTTTCTATAATCTCGTCATCGACAAGAGGTGGAGAGGGTTTGGGTGGACTTTCATCAAATTTTATATTTAATGACTCTTCTACCTTCATTGTTTCTTTGTTTAATATGACGTAAGCTTTGCTATTTGGAGAGTAACCTAAAAAGATACCTTCGGTTGATTTAGGATCAAATTTTGTAAGGTAATCTTTAGTGTTAAGAATAAAACATTTACTACCAAAGACTCTAAAGTGATTTAACGTAGGATTTTTGCCTCGAAGTAACTCACATGGAGTTTTTCCTAAGATTGGTCTAATTAAGACTCGATTGAGTATATACTTTAAAGTATCAACGGCATTACACCAAAACTTTTGAGGTATGGATTGTTCATTAAGCATGGTTTGACTCATTTCTTGTAGGGTTCTATTCTTTCTTTCTACTACCCCATTCGATTGTGGAGTGCGTGGAGCCAGAAGTTGTGAGTAATACCATTAGCGTCACAAAAGCTCCGAATTGCACTTCATTATCGAATTCCCTACCATGATCCGTCCTAATAGACACTATGGGACTTCCTAGTTGTCTTTGGATCTTTTTGCTTAATATTTCAAAATAATTAAAGGTTTCCATTTTGTTCTTTAAAATTTTTGTCCATGTATACCTAGAATAGTCATCCACTATGACCAAAGTGTAGTAGTTGCCTCCATAACTTTGGATAGCGGATGGACCAAATAAATCCATATGTAGTAATTCTAGACACCTAGTTGTAGACACCATGTTTTTAGCTTTATGACTAGAATGAGCTTGTTTTCCTACATTACAAGCATCACAAAAATGATGTTCATATTTTAACTTAGGTAGATCTCTTACTAGATCTTTGGATGATAGCGATTGAAGAAGTCCCATGTTGGCGTGACCCAATCTTCGATGCCATAAGGTCGAAGTATCATCCATAGAGGTAAGACATAGTTTGTCTTTAGGTTCATTACCGATTTTAATGACATAGACTCCATGTTTCCTAATTCCTCTTCCTATGGTTATGCCATTTTTAGTATCTTACTACCGGTTTTGGTAAAAAGTACATTGCACTTTTATCACATATTTGTCCTATACTTAAGAGGTTAAAGTTTAGGTTTTCTACGTGACACACATCGTTAATGGTTAGAGATTTGTTAGAAATCGTACCTTTACCGATGATTCTACTTTGCTATTTCCAAACACCACATTACCTCCATTTATGGATTCATATGTGGAGAATAGATCCCTATTGCCGGTCATGTGCCTCGTGCACCGGCTATCCTTGACCCATTCATCGAGGTCTAGGTCGACCTTTAAGCACACCTAAAACAATAATAAACTCAAAAGTTTGGTCCCCATTTGTTCATGGGTCCATTAGTGTTAAACATTCCATTCATGTTAGACATGTATGGATAAGATGAGTATGCATTCCATGGAGCAAAGTTTTGAAAAGGAAAACCGTTTTGCATATTTGGATTCCATCCCATTTGATGGTTACTTTTCGGGTAAACGTTATTAGGTCTCCTAAATGAATTAGGTTTTGAAAAGGATGGAGCTTTGTTTCTTGAAAAAGTAGGATTATATTTTGGAGGTGGTTGTCTAGTGGTGACATGAGTTGGTTTCTTCCTATTAACTATAACAAATTCAGTTCTAGATGAAGAAGCTACGTTATTACCACTGTTTGCTACAGCAGATCCACGGATCCCTGGCGTACACTAGCGGTTCCCTTTTCAAGGGATCCAGTGGGATCCGCCATACAACAAAGTGGCTGGTTTTTCTTGTGCCTTAACAAATTTTGTTTCTTTATTTTCACTAGTTGATGGATCAAGTTGTTGAACACCTAAACCTTTTGGTTGTTACGGTTTTAACACTATATAATATCATATCTAAAGTGTTCGTACTCATTCTAGCAATTTTAGAATCTAGATGATCAACTAGTGTTTGAAGTTGAACATAAAGTTCACATTCACCACTTGCTATTTTACCCTTTTCTAAGCGTTTTAGTTTTGCTTTTAATTCTATGACTTCTTTATCTAAGCGTTGGTTTTGACTCTTTAAAAGCTTGTTTTTGTTAACTAGTTTTAAGCTAATATTGCATAGTTTATCATATTCATTATGCAATGAGTCGTCATCAAGTGATGAGCTACTATAGTATTAGTGACATACCTCGTCATTTGCCATGAGACAAATTTCTTCGTCCTCCTCGTCGCTCATTCCCCACGTGCGCTCACGAGCGCTTTTGATCATCCCGTATGGGACACTTACTAATAAAGTGGTTTGGGTCCCCACATTTAAAGCAAGTACGATCATCCTTTGGCTTCGCGTCCTCTTTGCTTTTCCGAAAGCCTTTCTTATCATCATACGGTTGTTTGATGTATCTTCCCTTTCTTCTAAAGAACTTTTTAAAGTCCCTTACCGCCATAGCGTACTCCTCGTCGTCACTACTTGAAGAGGAGTTCTCTTCATCGCATGAAGCCTTTTTGGCTTTAAGGGCAAGAGATTTGTGTTTCTCTTTCACCTTTGAGGCTTGAGAATCTTTAGCAAGGACAAGCTCGTAGACTTTTAGGTTGCCTATGAGTTCATCGAGAGTGAGGATTGTCAAATCTTTTGACTCTTCGATCGCCGTCACCTTGGATCTCCACTTCGATGGAAGTGCCCTTAGATATCTCCTAACATGGTTACGGCTAGAAAAAGATTCATCAAGTGCTTGTAAAGATGTAATAATAGTATTAAAGTTAGCAAATGAATGATCTATAGTTTCCTCATCCGATATTGAAAATTGTTCATATTGTTGAACAAATAAATCAATTTTATTATTTTTAACTTGTTGGTTGCCTTGATGAGTTACAACTAAAGAATTCCAAATTTCTTTAGAGGTTTTAAGCATAGAAATTCTTTCAAATTCCTTTTTAGGTAAAGCATTATATAAAACCATTTTTGCTTCACTATTTTTAGAAAGCTTTTCTTCATTTCATCGTCTAGTTTATCATGAGGTATGTTAACTAAATTTCCTTTATCATCATTTGAGGTAGCCTCAAAATCGCCTTCAACAATAATGTACCAAAGATCAATATCTTTAGACTTCACATATGTTTCGAATCTATTTTTCCAATATATAAAACCATTAGTTTCAAGTAGTGGTGGTGGTTGCATAGATTGCCCTTCCTTATAATTTTCAGAACCCATAGTGATCGAAAAGTTTTAAAATACAATTTTACTTTAAAACTTTTATAAACTTAGCTCTTGATGCCAATTGTGGAAAACTAGAAGGGGGTTGAATAGTTTTGCCGATTTTAAGTTAGTTTTCAAAAACTTTAGATTCGTTAATATGTGATATCTTGTGGATGTAGAGAAAGTATAGATCTAATGATAAAGCAAGCAAATAAAGTAAAGTTAAGGGATAGAAATGACACAACCGATTTATAGTGGTTCGGCTACAAGGACACCTTCCTTGCCCTACTCCACTCCCCGAGTCACCTACTCGAGAGTTCAAGCACTATGTCAACAAACTCCTTCACTTGGCGGAGAAGCCTTCACGACGTTGCTTACACTTTTTCTGGTACAAAGCTAGATACCGAGTCCGTAGTACGGTGGACCAAACCAACACGACTATTACACAACAAATATGTGAAATATCAAATACAAGATCTTTGCTACAGAAATCTTGCGGAGTGACAAATCAATCAAGGACCCCTTGCTTGGATGACTTGTAGAATGCTCGTGATCTCGCCTTAGAGAAGGACCTATATGAGGATCACAAATAGAAAGAAAGAAGAACAACTCTCTAGATCAAGTGATCTATATGTTAGAAGAGAATGAGAGTGTATGAGAGATTTAGTAAGAAGAGGGGTGAGTTAGAATGAAGAAATGGCTCTCTATTTATAGGCAAAATTCTTCTCACTGTTCCCGGATCCCACGGATCCCTTCCACTGGGATCCGTCTAGTGTAATCCTAGGGATCCGTGCGCTCCTCTTTGCCCATGGGTTTTTTGGTTATGGGTCATGGGTTATGGTTTGGTCCATGGGTTTTCTTTAGATTCAATGTATCTAAGTATACATTGTATCTAGTCTACTTGGTAATGGGTTAAGATCCATGGGTTATGGTTTTACCCATCCTAATAAACTATTACAACAAATGCTTAATTATTACATTTTGTATTTAAATGGCTATATGTAAATGCTTTACAAAAATAACATGTATCCTTATAATTATACTTAAGATAACATTATATTTGTTATCAACAAAACTTAAAGAGATCGCAAAATATTAATAAACGTTTTTACGGTTTATTTGTATTAACATAACAAATAGACATAACAAAATCTAGAAGCATCATCAATAAATGTCACAAAGTACTTCTTATTTCCCAAAGAGGGAGTGGCATGCAAATCACACAGGTCATCAACGTGAATTAGCTCCAAGAACTTGACTACACGACTAACAACCTGAAAAGTTTTTTTGGTTATCTTGGTCAACATGCAAGTTTTACACTTTTCAGTGTCCATGTCAAAAGCTAGGATTAACCCATCCTTAGACATATCTTGCATTCTTTTATAGTGCACATGGCCAAGTCTAGCATGCCAAAGGGTAGATTCAGTCAGGTCATTGGTGGTTTGAAAGGTGAATTAACACTATCGAGACAATATTAAGCACGAACATTTGATTACACAAATAACCAAAACCAATGAAAACACCATGCTTAGAAAGAAAAAATTTATCATACTCAATAACTTGTTTATATCCATGATTATTCAAAATACTACTTGAAACCAAGTTCTTCACGATGCTCGAGGAACATGAATAACATTAAACAAAGTTACAATCTTTCCTGAACTTAAAATTAAGATCTACACAACCTTGACGACCATGCACCAAAATTTTGTTGACTCATTTCTCATGTGAAGAATATAACCATCATTCAGTGACTCATAAGTCTTGAACCAGCTTCTATCTTTACACACATGAACTGTTGCACGAGAGTCAACCCACCACGCAACATCATCATCCTGCACATAATGAGATTCAGAATACATATGTAACATAATAAATCGAAAAAGACTTATTAACCATATTCGACCTTTGGTGAGTTGGAAGAACCACCACTCCCTGAACCATTAGTGCCCGATCCATTGGCTTTACCACCAACCTTAACACCTTTGCAATCCCTTGTAATGTAACCAATTTTGCCACATTTCCAACAAGTAGGTGTTGCCTTCTTGTTAGGATCTGATTTTGTGTTGTCATGATATTTGCGTTTGCCTTTGTTGTCATTGTACCTGGTGGAGTTGTTATGCTCCACCATATTGACAACAGTGAACCCGATAGCATTGCTACTCTTTGGCTTGTCATTATCACGCACCTTGGGAGATTCCTCAATATGCGCAATGACCCGCCCAACTCAACCAGAGTTAACTCCTCCTTTTTATGTTTCAAGGTATGCTTGAAATCTTTCCAAGAAGGGGAAGTTTATCAATGACACAAGAGACTTGAATAGCCTCATCCATGTACATATTGTGTTGTGTAAACCTTCCAAGTATACCAAGAAGTTCATTGTATTGTTCCATAACGGTCTTGAATCATTCATTTTGTAATTTGTGAAATTACTTACAAGGAACTTCTTACTTGATGCATCCTCACCATATATTTGGCCTCTAAGAATTCCAGACTTTGAAAGATTCAAAGTTCGATAAATATTAAGCAAGAGAATCAGACATACCATTGAGGATTAAACCTCTGCAAATGTAGTCATCATTCTCCCATTTGCTCCTCCTCCCGATCTGCTCCACTGTAGCATCATCCCCATCATCATGAATAGGTGTGGTTAGCACATACACCACACTCATGCTTGACAGCAAGAAGTGCATCTTCTTCTGCCATCTCCTGAAGTCCACCCCTTCAAACTTATCAAGCTTGGCAAAGTTTGAAGTCATATGTTTCATTGCAGCAGCAGCCATTGATTAGCACAAATAGTTTACTTTGATTGTTGGTGTTTATTCACCCAGAACAGGGTAAGATAATCAATGTCAGTAGCAATACCACTAGGTGGTTATCGGATATCACTTGGAATTGTGTTATCACTTTCCAAAGTAAACTATTCGACCCTAATGCCTGGGTTACACGAATATCTACTTGGGATAAGACCAAATGTAGTTATAGAATTAGGCACAATTCAATAACCCTTTTGCTTAGAAGTGTTAATCGTTTTCTGTATGTGTCTCATGCATAATCAGATCTCCTATTTTTATAGGAGATTACTCTTAGCTAGTCAAATGGAATTATGAGCATTAATCGGCCCATTAATCGCCTCATAATTATCCTCATTATAGCCGTTAGTGGTTACATGACCAATTAAACGTGGTCATTAAGCAGTTGAAACTGCCATTTGGCAGTACTTTTACACTAGCAGTACTTTCATACCATTAGCAGTACTTTCAAAATACTAGCAATGGAAACATAGCACTAGCAGTGGAAACACTGCCTATCAGTGCTAATATTACACTATCAGTGTTAACTTAGTACCATCAGCACTAACCACTATTTGAGTCAGGGTGTTCAGGGACCTTATGGATGTACACTCCGTACCTCCTGACCCATTACCAGGTGTGAACTAATCCCACAAGTGCACTAAATTTTCCAACACCCTTCACAATGCATTGTCCTATATTATGGTACATTTATATGAATTAGACCTCTCATTGATAAATCAAGACCTAAAAAATTCCCTCTCAAGGCCAAACTGATTAGAAACTTGAGTATCAGATGAGTACATTCACACCATTAGAACGCCAAGCACTAGAACAATTCATTGTTATGGTTTGCAAAAAGAGACACCTTGATTTCCAGTATAGAGAATCAAAGTGCACATACTGCAGCCATATCCCTTGATACCAAACAACTTATATCAACATAACCAAATGTAGGAATCATGAAAAAATCTGTATATAACTATATATCCAAACACTCCTTCATCATACTACCTCTATAGAGATCTTTTTAAAAGAATGACTTTTAAGCATCAACCAACTGCCGCAACCTTTAATCACTTCTGTCTTCAATAAACTTACAGTAATTCAAGACTTATGTCTTTTGCAAGAAATGCCCCATCTACTTTCCATTCTCCTTACTGCACCACTATCCCTAACTGTGAGACCAGATAGCCTACTTTTCACATTTTCCACAACATTATTAAAGACTACATCACTACTTGTACAAATATCTCTAAACAACCTTCCATTTCTTTCTTTCCAAATATTGTATACACTAGCAACTAAAATCAATCTTCTCACCACACTACAAATATTATTACCATTACCAGAACTGACCGTATTCTGAATAATATCATTCCAATTAGTACTTTGAGCATTAAATTCAACCATCACTTTAACTTTACTCCATACTGCATAGAGAAAGGACATTGAAAGAATAGATGTACTACATCCTCAGAGTTATTGCAACAAAGATAGCACCTGCTAGCCCTATGAATCCCCCATTTCAATAGAATATCTTGAGTAGAAAGTCTATTCTGAATGGCTAACCAGAGGATAAAGCTGTGTTTAGGAATACACTGAGAGTGCCATACCAATTCCACCACTCCACATTAGTATTTTTCCTTTTAAGGTCAACATTTACAGCTCTAACAGAGAAACTAACTTCTTGTCCACTGTTAGATTTCCATACCATTGTATCCTCCATATCATCACTCAAAATTGGGACAACTAAATTGGTTATAGTAGGAAACTTCTCATGCCATTTGATTATATTAAATAACAACAGTTTATTAGCATCATTTATCCTATGTATATTGCTTGTTTTGAATTATTTTATATGAGAATTGATACTTAATCGCTTACTTTTGTATTTCTCAGTTGAAAACAAGCATTTGGTAAAAGTTAGATATTTTGGACATAAATTATAGCAAAATGGGTCAAGTTGATAAAGTCTGTTTAACTGAAGGAAGATACGCCATATCGTACTAGACAAATACACCGTATATCAAGGCTTAGACGAATATGAAGACCATTGCCTGACTTTGAAGATTGCACCGTATGGAATTCTTCCATGCGCCGTATATGAAACTTTGGTCAACACAAAAATCTGACTTATCTGGTCAAGATACGCCACATAAATACTTTGACGTGCGCAATATCAACTTGAAGACTTCACCAAAAAATGCCAAGATTAGAAGACACACAAGCCGTATCAAGATTGAAGATCTGCCGTATCATATGGCGGTGTACGAATATTCCAGAATAAAATAATCTTGGACCCTACGCGAAGTTACCTAGATACGGCGTATTGAGTAAACTAGTACGCCATATGATGCCGTTTACAGAGAGTATAAATACCGAAACAACATCCTCATTCGACAGACATATATACATATACAGAGAACACTACAAAAGGCGACGACCAGACCACACAAGACACAACCAGAAGAAGAATTCAGAGGCATAAGTAGGTCTTACTAGCACTTTAATTCAAAAGTAGATTTTTCTTTATTTGTATTAGTACTCTTTAATCCATCAGGATTACGTGCCTTGTCTCAAACATTTGACTCGCATTTAATCTACTTTCCCGTCGATTATAAGTTTATTTGGATGTTCATGCGTTTGTTTTAATTACTTAAATAGTTTATCGTGGCTTGTTTGCGCTGCTATACACCTCCTACAATTACTTCACGAGTTGCATATTTAGTGTAAGCCTTAACGGGATAAATAATATATAAACTTAGTAATCATTAAGGTGGTCTTAAGGTGCAACTAGTCTTAGGAATGATATACGCAGACACATGAACAACCAACGAGAAAGACCAGAATTAGTACTCATCATATACAACTAAGCGAATAAAATCTACTTTACTATCGGCCAGGCCTCTTATCTGCTATATGTATTCTTATATGTGTGCGTGTGTGTCTATAGCCTTATTTATTAGGTTTACTTAATCTAAACATCGTGCCAGTCTCTCAGGCTGAAAACCCCCTTGCGTTATATTAGGTTTTATGAGACTAACATTAGAATTAAAAGACTGGTAGATATCTAAGTGTTAACGTTCCACTCTTAGTGATCGACACTCTACTTACAAACTAGGCTACATTGATCGGGTATACTACTCGGTAGTTTTTGTTATAGGTTAAGTAGGCTAAATATAAATTTAAAACTTGATAACACAAAAAGACTTATACGGCGTATTTATATTCTTTCATAATAAGCGATTTTAGAAAAATTAAACATACGGCACATTGATTTTTGTCAATACGGCGTATATTTTTATTTGACTAAAATGCTTATCTATATTCTTATTCTTAGTATACGGCGTATCCAGGAAACCGGATACGATGCATCGTCTGCAGATATCAGCAACTGTTATTTTTCACGTTCTGTTTTCATTTCGAATCATCTTTCCCGTCTTTTAGGAAGCGTTTACTTTGATATTTTTCTATCTTCTGTTTTAGGAATCATGATTGATATTTATCCAAGCTGGTTCGGATATCCGCAAATCAAGATGACGATCGTACGAGATCATTGCAAGATTTACCAGTGAAAGTATCAAAGAGTATAATGAGATCGAAACCTTTATTAAAAAGTTCAAGACAACTCACGAACTCCTGCTAAAGGAGAAAAATAATATGATTAGTGAATTGACGATTAAAGTGCACCAATTGCCAAGCGTAGTGAAAGACGTTTTGTTCCAAAAGCATGATCTGAAAGGAATAACAACTAGGGGTGACAAATCTACTTTTCAAATTAATGAGACTGTTGAAGTTAGCAAGAATGATGATAGGTCCCCTGGGTTTCAACATATTGAACCTAAAGTACAGCAGGAGATCGCTAAAAAATCAGAAGTCAGAAATGAGCCCATAAATGAACCAACAAGAGCATCCATTCCTTTTCCCAACCGCTTGAGAAAGGACAAATAAGATGCATATTAGAAACAATTACTGCGGAACCTTGCCCGACAAGGGTCCCACTCCGGCCGCTAACAATTATAAGCGAAATACTACGAAACCCTAGCATTAGACTCACCTATAAAAGAAACTCTCCAATTCTCTTACAAGGTATGACTTTCTCACACATACTAATACACACACTTCGATATTCTCTGATAAATATGAGTATTTACTCTCACGCTAGAGCTTAATCGTGGAGTCCGTCCCCATGGTAAGGCTAACAGTTTACTTACATTTGTGCATGAAATCAATTCATTACTTGGATTAGTACAAATTCAGTCCACTAATAGCTTGTTGGCCCAACCCAATGCATATTCTTAATCCATATCCTAACCCGCCACACTTTTTGTACTAACAATATACTTACAAAATAATTGTTTTTTGGGTTTTTACGGTACATGTGCATATTACATGTGATATAACACTAATATGTAAGTTTGAACACTTAACATGTTGTCGTAAATGTGTATAAGTATTTGTGTGGAACTTCAAATAATTCGCCACATTTTGGATTTTATAAATACAAATATTTAGTTTTTCAACCATAAATCACACATAATTTTTGAACTACCAAATTATTAGAGTTTTTTCATAAAAGTCAGAGAAAGTATAAGTTTTTTTTTTTTTTAATTCAAACTCGTTTGATATATCACATGCGATATAACACTAATTTGTAGATTGGAAATCTGAAACATGATGTCGCAAAATGAATATAGATATTATTTTTTGGTGTAAAAAAGAGTGAATCTTTTGGAGTTGTATACAAATACCTATGCACATTTTATATAACATGTTAAGTGTTTGAATTTGCATATCATTATTATTATATCACATGTGATATATTAAACGAGCTTGAATACAAATTTTTTCTTTCTATTTACACCAACTTCTGTGAATAAACAATATTGATTTAGAGGTTCTAATATTATGTGTGATATATGGTTGGAAATACGTGTATTTTTCAATGCAAAAAATAGTGAATCTTTTAAAGTTCTATAAAAATACTTATGCTCATTTTACAATAGAATGTTTACTATTCAAACTTACAGATTAGTATTATGATCACATGTGATACATCAAATGAGTTTGACTACAAAAAATCAATTATTTTATTTTCTCTAACTTATATGAATACATTGTATTTGATATGGATGTTCAAAAATTATATGTGATATATGGTTGGAAAACTAAGGATATGTCGTTTTCATGACCAAAACAGATGACTCATTTGGATTCCTACACAAATACTATGCCATTTTGCGATACAATGTGAGTTGTCTAACTTACAAATGAGTGTTATATCACTGTGATATATCAAGCAAAATATCGTACCGAAAAAAAAAAGTTTGTCGAAAATATATTAACGTGTTCTTCGATTGAAAGTTAATTGATTGTTGGTCACGATAGTAAAAATTATGTAGGTTAATATTTTACTGTTTTTAAGATATTTACTTTTAAAGAAAGTGGTTTTAACTAAAAGTATCAAGCTGATTTATATATATATACATACATATATATATATATATATATATGTTAGGATCAAATAAGAAGAAAAATTAAAATAAGAATGATAAGAAGAAACTACAACTACTCATTTAGGATGTCAGCAAAATGGATCGCATCTCCCTAAAAATCTCCTCCCATTTGAAATGTGTGGTAGAAATCCTCTTATTCTTCTCCGTTTAGGATTTTAACTTCTACTGGATCCCTTCCATATATATGGGGAGGGTTATTGTAAGATCATGCTTAAAGTTCTAAAAGTAAGACCTAATATGGACCATTGGATCATTGTATTTGTATTTAATGAGATTAATGTTTGATGAGTGGCATTTCGGTAAATAATTCAATTTTTAAGGGTATTTTGGTCAAACATTTATTAATACATTATTTAATTGAAACATATTGATGAGGCCTTATTTTTTGGTTTTACATTTATTGAGACATCTTTTAACAAATTAATATAACATTTGATACACGTACTTAATATACCATGTGTCACGACAACGGGCCTGGTACATTACACACGAGCACACCAAAACAATTCCATAGGCCAATAAAAAAACCGTGTATCAACATTAGAACAGATCTCTATTCCATTTTTTGACTACATATCTTAAGTAAATCAAACATATCTTAAAACAAATCCCAATTATATAACTACAAAAAATATTACAAACAAAAATAATACACCAACATATCTTACAAATAATTTGACTGATAGATACACCAAACTACCATCTCTTACGAATACACATGTTACAGACAAATCTAAACATCCCGACGGATTCATTCGAGACAAAAAAAAAAAAAAAAAAAAAATCCGCATGATACACACTTACATTGGACTATAAAAATCTTTAAAGCAATAAAATCCCATCTTATAAACGGCACCAGATTCCGGTACACAGGATATATTGGTTCACCGAAAAAATGATGTACCGTGCTACACCGAATATATCGTGACAACAGCTTATGTGGGTGTCACCTGCTATATCGTGGTTCCAGAAAAACAACTTGTGACAGTAGATTCCGGTACACCGGATAAAATCCACGATGGTCACATATATGGTATCGTCAGATCAAAACCCATTATTCCAGCCATCGTCACTACTTAATCAAAACCCATTATTCCAACCACAAACATCACGATCTAAAACCACAAACACCACAATCTCGTACCCATCATTATTCCGTTCGGCCATCGAAGCCACAAACACCATGATCTAATAAAAGTCGGGCTTTGATGTATAAAACAATAAATCACAACCACCACGATCTGAATCTGCCTAAATGGCTAAAAAATGGCACGATATGAAACAACAAAAACCTTTTTTCGGAGTATTATTCAACAAGATCTATAATTATAATGTTGTGAGAAGAAAAAGATTGTGATGTGAGGGAGGACATACGGGAGATTATTCAAGAGAAGAAAATGATTTTTTCGGTGTATTATTCAAGAGAAGAAAAATATTGTGGGAGGAGAGATTTGAGGGAGGAGAGATGGAAGGAGGAAAATGTGGGGTTGACTGATATTATGTTTAGTGTCGAAGCGTATTTAAAGTTAGATATATAAAATACCCATAATACCCTTTTTAGCTATACATTTAATTTTCAGAATTTTAATAGCAAAAAATACACTTGTCAACCTCTTATTGGTTCTTGCATTGATCTTATTTTTAGAACTTTAACAATGATCTCATTTGATCCCAAATCTATATATATATATATATATATATATATATATATATATATATATATATATATATATATATATATATATATATATATATATTTCTTTTATTATTATTATTATTATTATTATTATTAAATGAGTAGTTAAAATTTGTTTCTTATTACGCAGAAATTGTTATTCCTTGAATAAACTTTTCTCATATCATATATATGTGAGTCCTGCTGAAGAATCCTAAGTTGAGAGATAGATCGAGTGGAGTTTTAAAGAGTGCTTGAACCACATGGATGTAATGTAAAATTCTTAAAAATACATCTTGTACTAAGGGTGCGTTTGGTTTATCGCTATGAATCACAATGAGGGTATAGAGTGGAATGATAATGAAGGGTATGAAGAAACTACCGACACACATAATATATGAGGAAACCTTCATATTTGGTATCCTCATTCCATTATGATGGACCCATAACCAACCAAACAACATTAATAACTTTTAAATTCATAGATCCATCCCATTGTGGTGGGCCTATAACCAATCAAACAACATTAATGACTTTTAAATTTCTTTTTTTTTAAGGTTTTTTTTGTGTTAATGAAATGGGAGGTGATACTCACACCATATTTTTTGATGCATGCACCATATTTTATGCATTCTGATGTATTGTATATCTGGCTAAACCGCATCGCAAGAAAAATGTGATTCAATGATAAAAAATAATGATGTGAGCATCAATTCCCTAATGAAATGCATCCATAATTTTTGTTCTTTGATCCGCCAATGCATATAGCTAATGTACGACATTTTATTAAAGTTGGTAAATATCTGATATAGCTAATTTCCGTTCAAAAAAAAATCTGATATAGCTAATTTGAATCTTGATTGCTTTTGAAAAAGTAAAATACGTTATTTTAAAAAGATAGCTAGCATTGAACTTGAAGTGGAGTTGACCACTTCCCAAACGACACTTTCTAACTAGGATCCAACCATGGATATTTATTTCGCTAATGCTTCATAGCTTTTGCTTTTTTTTTTTTTTTTTTTTTTTTTTTTTTTTTTTTTTTTTTGTTTTCTTCCAGAAAATAGTATATACTTGACATGCTTCCATGAACATATGTATACTTTCTCCATTTTAAAATAAGTATTTACATCGATTTTCTTTTGATTGCTCTTATTTTGGTGTTTACCAAAGATAAATCATCACTATCCATATATGATTAACTTAATATTTAATATGTCAACTTAAGCCCATTTCGTTTTCTTACATTTTTCTTGTCTTTTCTATTTATTTACATCTTTTATTGATTTTTTTTAATTCACTTTAAAAAATAAAAATAAAATAAAATAATAAAAAAAAACTTTTTCGTCTGTTTTCAGATATTTGTATATGTTTTCCGTCCGTTTTCATATGTTTTTCTCCGCTTTCGTTCGTTTTCATACATTTTCGTTTGTTTTCTTTCGTTTTTGTCCGTTTTTAGACGTGTTTTTACGCTTTCATACGTTCTCGTCCTTTTTCGTATATATGCGTCCGTTTTCATACATTTCTGATTATCACAAGTGATATTCTTAATATCACATGTGTTATTCTGTGATATTCAGAATATTACTTGTGATATTCTGAATATCACTTGTGATTTTCATGTTACAAAACATTAGTTGGAATCACTTGTGATAATCAGAATATCACTTGTTAAATTTAGAAACGTATGAAACGTCCGAAAACATTTAAAAACGGACGAAAACGTAAGAAAACGAACGAATATGTATAAAAATGAACGAAAACGTATGAAAAATGGACGAAAACGTAAGAAAATGGACGAAAACGTATGAAAATAGACGAATACGTATGAAAGCGAAAAAAATGAATTAAAAAAAACGTGAATATAAAAAAAAGGGATTGGTCGTACAATAGCAACGTATCTTTTCAAATGTACCGATCTAGTACGCGTACTATTTTTTGTTCCACTTAATGTAACGAACTTCCAACTTTTGTACTAATATACCCCATGAAACTTGTTTATCCGGAAAACAAGAGTTTTTTCCCCAAAAACGCTACCACGTTGGATTTCCAATATATACCCTGTTGGACCACAAAACCTCTTCTTCCCCAAATTCTTTCCTAATCCTAATCCTAATTCATTAAAACTGATAATGTCTTCATCCTCCTCCAATCGCAATCATCGCCCACCACCACCAACACATTGTCAACATGAAGAACCAGTAATCAGACAGACTTTGCGAACAATTGATTATCCTTTAAGGCGTTTTCTTGGATGCGTTGAGTATTATAATGTAAGTTATTTGTACATTGCTTAATATGAAAGTAATGACTGTTGATATTAGTAATGTGTGTTCTTTGTACTATTTAGGGTTCAAAGTGCGGGACATTTTACTGGCTAGATCCTGAGTTACCTAATGAGTATTACAAGCAAGAGGTTGATTCAAAAGGAAAATCGTTTGAAAGAAGACAAGCACTCAATGAATGCAACAATAAGGGATTTGGAAAGGGAGATTGACTTTCAAAAGTCAACTATGGAGAAGGAATTGTTGATCTCTGCAATTAAAGTTGAAAGAAAGCAAGTCTGTTGTGGTTTATTTGAGGAGAATTGTAGCTGATATGTGTTTGGTTATTGTTGTCATGTTCATTTCCAAAATGTGATGTATTGACTGTAATGACCTTTTATGAAATGAAATGCGTGTTATGGGATATGCTTATAACTGCAAATGCATGTTTGATAGCTTTGGTTTATTTCTTTGCAAATGTATATTGATGCAAATGCATTATTGATGCAAATGCATTATTTGCTGCAACATATAAAGTCACAAAGTAACCCGCAAATGGTGTAAAAGGCACAATACACAGTCGCAAATACATTATTGATCTAAAAGCAGAAAATAAAAAAACACATAGGACCACAATAATCTTGGATTCATTATTGCCATTAAAAGAAAAATTTTGGACATAATGTCATATAATCCAAGATCATGTGTACACCTAACAACATTGTTTACTAATATCAATCCACATTGTTTACTACAATTACCCCTACCAACACATTGTTTAGTACAAATACAGGACCCAATGTTTGACTACTTAAACATAAAAACACCAAACACTTAAACATCAATATTATGCAAGCACTTCTTCCACATCCCATGCTTTCTCAGCACTTGATCCTGAACCATCTGCTGGAAACTTGAATGGTTTGCCATTCTTTGCAATCCTTTCTGACTTGGCCCTTCTTTTCAAACTGGTTGTCTTAAAAGTCCCAGCTGCAAGGCTTTCTTGAACAATTGGACCATGGTTTTCTTTGTATTACTTTGTTGAGTAGGAATGGTATCACAATCCTGGATAGTGTCTTCTGTCATTGATTTCTCCATTTGTACCTGCAAAATAAATACATAGTCATTATGTTTTAACATTCTTGGTCAACAAAGTAAATACAAAGAAAAAAGCAAGCAAGAATTATACCTCTTGGACAAAGCCAGTTTAACCTACTACAGCACCACTTGCACCATCACCAGCCACACCAGATGCACATGCACCATCACTAGCCATACCAGATGCCCCTGCACCACTAGAAAAATCACTTGGACCACCATCACCAGCCACACCAGATGCCCCTGCACCATCACTTGCCATACCAGATGGCCCTGCACCACTATCAACATCACTTGGACCACCATCATTTGGGAAGACATATGCAGAACCAACCTTCTTTCTACCAGGTTTTCTTTTTTCCTTTGTTGGTTTTGGTTGTGGATCTTTTTTACATTTTTTTTGTTATGACCCTTTTCCCAACAAATCTGACATGTCATCATCCTACCAGACCTCCCAACTTCATTAACATTTTCAGTGGCATGTTTGATTTTGAGTTTTCTAGGCCTACCTGGCATCCTTTTAAGCACTGGTGGCATTGGTGGTTCATCACTAGTATTAGGCCCCATTGAAGAACCACCCACTGGCCTAATGAAATAACTATATGTATTTTGCCACATCCTTTTTGAATACCAAGGACTAACACATAAACCTGGTTCCTTTTTAATGAAACCATAAGCAACAACTGTGTGTACACATGGAACTCCACTTAAAGTATATACCAATTTCAAGTACATGTTATAGCCTCTATGTTCACCCCAAAAGACTTATCATCTGCTTTCCAACCTCTTATACAAATTATCACCATGGGGATAAACCTGTCCAAAATCTTTGAATATCCTTCCAAATGCTCAAGTTCTTTTTTATAGATGGTGTAAAGTCTGTTTATAATATATGGCTAAATTATGCATACTATAAAGTATTTGCATCAAAACCCTAATTTCTAACATGGTAATGATAGGCTTACCTCTGGCTATCCCTATTGCATTATGATAAGATCAGAAATACCATTTTCATATAAGTTGCACAACCGCTCATCTTGAAGAAAGCCCTACACCATGAGTTTCGGTTCCTATCAACCAACCATTGCTTTGCTTCTGGATCAATGTTGCCAATCAGATTTATCTTGTTGTTAAACACATGTTGTATGGTTGTTGAAGTAGAACCTCAAAAGAGGCTCTTAAGATGAAGACCATTCCATTTCTTCTTAGGTTGGTATATGTGCCTGCATTACTTTATGTTTGCGCTGTGGCAACATGGTCCTAACTGACTCCATCAATCCCTATTGCATACAAAACAAGTGTTAAATATAACATGCAAATAAGTATGTTTATATTGTAAGATGAAGGTTGAATAAAATTACCTTGTGACCATTTGAAATGATAGTCAAATAAGCACCCTGATACAACCTTAGATCCTCACACAGACAAGCCAAGAACCATTCCCAATTTTCAGTATTTTCGATGTTCACCACAACCCAAGCTATAGGAAACATTTGATTGTTTGCGTCTCTTCCCATTACTGTCAATAGCCACCTCTGCAAGTTCCTTTGAGAAAACATCCATCAAGACCAATGACCTTCCTACACCCTGCAGTCCATCCTTCTTTCATAGCCTTGAAGCAAACATAAAACCTTTTAAAGTAGGTCTTACCATTATCTTTCTCCTCCACATGCAAATCAGGGAAAACTGAAGGGGGTTGAATAGTTTTGCCAATTGAAACTTCTTTTTAATTTATTTAGATCGACTTATGTCAATCTATTTAGATGTGTGTTGGATGTTGATAAACAAACATATAGAAGTATGTAATGAAAAGATAGAGTAAGAAGCACAAAACCACAACACAAGTATTTATAGTGGCTACAAGGACACCTTCCTTGCCCTACTCCACTCCCCAGTCACCTACTGAGTTCAGTAATCACTACACTCCACACCAACTCCTTATGCGGAGAAACCTTCACAACGTTGCCTACTCTTTTTCGGTACTAGGCTAACCAACGGTTCTTTTCACACCAAGGTGAACCACACCTACCACAAACATCACTTACCCTTTATCCGTACTAGGTTATACCGAGTTCCATTATAATGGAGGAACTACTACCCAACACTACACCAACGACTAATCCCAAAGGAGACCAACTCCTTATTACAACATCATCAAGGATATCAATATCCTTAGATCTAATACTAATCTATCTTGTACATCTAAACACACCATATCGAATGTACATCTAAGGCACCTTTCACTAATGCCTTTAAATAGATCTTCAAGACACCCTTCACTAATGTATTGTGACTTGACTTCTAGGAACCCTTCACTAATGCCTATAATAATCGACATCCACCAATTTTCACTAATATCTTCGTCTTGACACTTGAGACATCTTTCACTAATGTCTTCAACACTACACTCTTAGAAGAAAGAAAAGAATCATCAACAAGAAGACTTCAAGAGTCTTGATGATGAGGAAGCATGGCAACTCATGGACTTGAGCTTGCTTGACTTCAAAGGTGGTGATCTCCTTTAAGAGGAACCTAGAGGATCACACAAAACAAAACTACAAACATAGATCACTTGATCTAGGGTTAGAGAGTTTTAACTCAAGGGAAAAGTATGTGGAAAGGGTGAGAAACAATGAAGAAATGGCTCACTATTTATAGAGGAAAATGTCTACCGCTCGGATCCCACGGATCCCTTCCCACAAGGGATCCGGGTCTAGCGTAGCTAGGATCCGTGGACGCCTCCTCTTTACCCATTGGTATTTTGGTTATGGGTCATGGGTCATGGGTTATGGGTTGATCCATGGGTCTTTAACTAGATACAATGTATATTTTGAGTGCAATGCACCTAGTCGCATGGGTATGGGTCAATACCATGGGTTATGGATATTATCCATATATGATATAAGCATGATGTCATGCAATGGGTTATGGGTCAAGCTCCATGGGTCATGAACTTTGGGTTGTACCCAACTACATTCAATGTATTTGGTCAATGGGTTATGATACTTAAGTTTCTACCCATTTATATTACCCAATATACTACATACTAGTTATGTGTATATTTTACCCAAATATGTAAACACTAGTTGTTGTACATATGTAATATTAAATCATAAAATCACTTATACTTGTTTTAATGTTTTATGTGAAAACGTAAGTATGTTAGAAACTATTAGTTCAAACCATTTACGTATTTTATTTGTTTCGTTAAATGATTTTACGTTTGTTATCGACAAAACATTAGAAGATCGTAAAATATAAATAAACGCTTTTACGGCTTATTTGTATTAACAATCTCCCCTTTTTGTTGATGACAAAATATAAAATTATTTTAAGGAAAAGCTAAATTGTGAAAAGTTTGAATTTGTAGTTTTACTTTTCTCCCCTTTTGTCTAAAACAAAAGAGTCAAAAGAAAAATAACACATTGTTTTAAGAAAAACATGTAAAAGAAAAGAAATGTAAAGTGAGTAAGACGGAAAGGATCTCGTCTTTACTCCCCTTGACAGTCCATCCCTATGTGGGCGCCAAGAAAATAATACTAAGCTAGTTCATTTGTAAAAAAAGATTTCGCCTATATGACTAATGTGCTCCCCTGATGATTGCAATTTTGCAAAGGGATGTCATGAAATGTAATCCTAATATTGCAAGTAATTTGTAATGTATTGCTTTGACACAAAGCTCCCCTAGCTTTAGGGTGTCAAAGTCTTCATGTGTAAATTGAATAACTACAAAACAAAGGTTAGAAAACAAGTATAATGCACAATTTCCAAATATGATCCAAGTTAGTAGAAAATAGTTTTTTGTATCACGGATCCCACGTTCTCCCTTAGGATCCGCTCAGTAAATTTAAGGATCCGTCTACCGATGATTAATTTCAATAATGGTGATATAACACATTATGTTAATGTTAAAGTGAGATATGTATTATACAACATAATCATATACTTAGAAATATAGCAAGTAGCATGTATTTTCATTTAATAAAACTAGAGATATGATATACATGACTCTAAAAACTAAGAAAATGATCGATACATGACTTGGAATTACTAGACTTATCTAAGTAACGCTTGAAACTAGGACACCACTAAAATCCTCTAGCTCAAGTTTGTTTAGGTTTAACTCGCCAAACGCTCGGGAGGTGATAGAACATGAAACATTGGTCTTCTCGCACTTCATGTATCAAACATTCAACATGTTGACAACGATAACAATCTTTGTCATGGCTAGGTAGTGGCGGTGGAAGAAATGAAATTGCTTGATGTGAAGGATCAAGTGAAGCGGCTTGTGGAGCCTCAAATGATGGAGGGATTGGTGGAGGCACATTTGAAGATGGCTTGACCAAGAATGATGGTGGTGGTAGAGAAGTGTCAACTTCCATATGGTCGGGTGGTTGACTTTGATGATTTCTCATAATCCAAATGGGATTATATGATGGCAATGGCGAAAAGGAAGTCGGAGCTAATGTTGACTCAACACCTTGATTTTGTATCATTATTCCTCCTAATGAGGAGAATGTTACCGGCAGAGGAGGATGAGACAGCCTAGGAGGCAAATCCTCTAAATTGTAGAGGTGTGGTGATGATAGTGGAGTTGTAAACGAGATAGCTCTAGGAACCAATGGTGATGGTTTAGTGGAGATGATATTGTTTGGCCTAGAAGGTATGGTGGTGTTTGGCATAGGTAGTTTTGTGGGTTCTATCCTTTTAGGAATTGGTTTGATTGGTTGAGAAGAAATCCTTGCATTTGTTGGCTTGACCGAGATGATTCTTGAAGAGATTTTCATGTACACACCATATTTTCTTGGGTGGTTCTTTGGTGGATAAGTTGCTACTTGGAGTTTTCCTCATGATGAGATGATTTCAAGAGGTTTGTAAAGTTTCTAAGTGCTGAAAATGAGGATGAAGATGATGACTTTAGAAGTCCTAACAATGTGGTTTATAAAGCAAGAGATTTGTCAAGTGCATTCAAGACTTAAGCCACTAAAATTCATTGGAATGTGATGATTAACATGCACAAGAGTCAACTCGAGTTTGTACTAATCTAGGAACTCATTTAAGATGAGATGGAGTGTTTAAGTTAGAAAGATGATCTTGAAATGATTGTTTTAGCTAGAGTTGCATAGTCTGTCATACGGATCCACCTGCCTCCATCGAGGGATCCTTAGGCTAATCCTAGGGATCCGCCTCTCAAATGCAAGAAAAGTAGAAATGATGTTTCTAAGGTCTAAGCCTATATCTTCTTGAGTGTTTTAGTTTATCTAAGTGTCTTAAATGAAGGGGTGCTTAAGTACTTGAGGGTAATGAGTGATGTAGCTAATGATTGCCTTTTATGGAAGAATTTGGAACTTTCATGAGTACCAATGAATGAACAAAGATGACACTAAAGATTTTGAGAGTGTCAAGTGGAGCTAAATGATCCTAGAGATCGATAGTGACTTAGTATAATGTTTTGGAGAATATCCTAAGGGCTTAAGATGGAAAAACTAGAATTTGATCAATTTCGACCAATTTTGAGGTAAGGATGATTATGATCAATTTTGACATAATCAAAAGATTTCCAAAGCTATATATGTGGGATCATGTGACACATGATGAGTGAGCTTGAGAGTGGAAGAGTAATGGGTTTAAGTGAAACGATAGATCTACAAGCGTCTTGAGTGTGATCTAGGTGAGTAATGTGTGAGTAGGAAAGATCTACTTAGCTTGATAAGTGCTCAATTTTCCTTAAGGCACTATGTCTAACTTGGTGTGAAGTGTTCTAAATACATGTTTGAAATACAATGATTGTAATTGCATTTTCTGTTTGCCGGATCTCACGGTTCCCTAAGAGTAGGGATCCGTCTAGCACAACCTTTGGGATCCGTCTATCTGCTAAGAAGGACCTTTACTAAAGGTATGCAATGTTTTTGACAATGCATTATATTCCAAGGTTAGTTTAAGAGGTTCTAATACTAAGATATCAAATGTAAGATGTTTTATTTCATGAAGGAAATAAGATTACATTGATAAAGCATGAGTACAAAAGGATTGATCCTATTTGAAAGACTACTAAGTTCCTTGAGTGTTTTCACTAGAAGGATCATCAAATGGTTGATGAGTGTTGGTGGAATCAAGAATGAAGAAAGTCTTCATGAGAGATATGTTTAGCGGTTCCATCATCTTGTTCAAGGTACGCATAACGGACTTTGAAATTAAGGATGAAAATGCATGACGTTATGATAGAGGCGTGTCAAGAACATTCCATAAGAGATGAGTTTATTCTTGAGCCTTGAAGATTTAATTTTGCCTTAAGTAAGAAGTAGGCGATATGGTTGTTGTGTTAGAAAACAATACATTATGTGAGCACAACAAGTGGGAAGGATTTCTCGATTTCTCCTAAGACTCCAAACATTTTCACGTAGGATGAGTGCAAGGGGCTTGTACTTTCCTCATTTTCCCGTAAAGATAATGTTTGAATCAGAGTAATATGGTCGAGGTTTGCATATTATGCGATTTAAATCCTCCGAGGAAGGTATGTGTGAACAATATGGACTATTTTCTTCACGAAAGTTGAAGAGAGAATCAAGAGACCAATCGTCGGTGAAGGCACATTGTCCATGATTTGGAATCCGGAGGATGTGAGCAAATTGCCCAAGAGTTAAACAAACTTTTGGTTTTTGATCCAAAACCAAAGAGATAGAGAGCGATCCTCGCATTTAACGAAGTTCAACTTGACGGAAGAATTCCATTATGAACCTTGGACATATCTTCTCGTTGATTTCAGAAAGACATTCTAGTCCTATGGCTCTAAGGAGGTATTGATACCTTCTTCAATAGAGAGGTGTTCACAATACGCCCTTCGTGGAAGTGACGGCTGAGATTATTGAACCCACGGACATGATTGCCAGGTGTGTTGGGCTCAAAGGAGATGTTTGGAGTGTAGACGCTAGTGAGTGAAAAATCAAACTCATATTCATGCGTCATAGTAGAACCTATAGAAACGATGAGTTAATGGAAAGTGATGTTTTGTGGTCAACCAGTGATTATCTAACGTTTTTACTAGATTTTTATTAACAATGGTTTTTAACAACAATGATACTTAACTCACCTAAGGTTTTGACATTCTAGTGGAATATTACTTTTAGAAAGAAAGTGGTTTTTAATGAAAACCTGTTTCCAAGAGGACGGTTTCCTTTTCATAAGGATCCAAGTCTAACTTTCGATCCGTGGATCTAGAGAAACAGAACAGATTTTGATAAAACATAGTTTTTAGATCTTATAACTTTATACCAAGATATGTGTTTTAGCCTACATTTTCTTTTAGCATGCATACATGGCTTCTAATGTATCACGATAGAATGGAATAAATCAAAAAGAAATGATAAACACATTATGATAATAATAACCTAGATAACTAGACTATTAGTAATATTTCATTTCAATACTAAGAATGATACAAATGATTGAGTATATAACCCCAATGTAGATTAACAACACAAAGTATATGTCTCCGTATGTGAACTTCATCATAGGGAAACACAAGCGTAATGAGTGTTAAGGCGATGGGCACGAGGGCGATGTAAACCATGTTGATGATGAACCTTCTTGGTTTTGGTTTAAGATGAGATGAGATGAGAGGAAGATGAAGTTTTGAATGAGAGGTGGTTTTTTGAAAATGAAAGATTTGAAAAAGTGGGGATTTGATAAAGTGGCAATACGGATGGTTTATTTATGGGGAAGGAGGAATTTTGAAATTTGTGTTTGTTTTATTATTAGAAAGATATGATTTTTGGATTAAATGAAATAAAACACAAGTTTTATATATATCACGACTTTAGATCTAAAAATAACATAATAGAAAAGGCTTCCTAATGAAGCTTCATGTAAAACATGTATAAGCACAAAAGATAATCATATAAATACCTATGTTGGCATACTTAATTATCAAGCTAATGTCATTTTAGGGATAAGTAGAAAATCATACCTCTAACGCACTTAGAATGTCTTACAAATGACACAACAAATGTCATTAGACAATTCTAGCCTCTTTGTGTTTAAGATACCTTCTTAGAGAAGGTATTCTTGTTACCAAGCGATTCCTATGGCTTGGTAGGTATGAGCTTTGACTAATCAACATGACAAAAAAGATTAGTGCATTTAAATAGAAAATAAATAATGAGAAAAATGTTGTCATTTAATCAACATCCAAACAAAGAGTTTTAAAAGACATGGTGTTTATTTTTATAAAAAACCTTCTTTGTAGTTTTCAATTAACTATGGATTGTATAAAGTTTTTAAAGTACAATATACTTCAAGAAACTTGGTAACGAAGCTCTGATGCCAATTGTGGAAAACTAGAGGGGGGTTGAATAGTTTTGCCAATTAAAACTTCCTTTTAATTTATTTAGATCGACTTATGTCAATCTATTTAGATGTGTGTTGGATGTTGATAAACAAACATATAGAAGTATGTAATGAAAAGATAAGAATAAGAAGCACAAACACAACTAAGTATTTATAGTGGTTCGCTACAAGGACACCTTTCCTTGCCCTACCCACTCCCCGAGTCACCTACTCGAGTTCAGAATCACTTTCAGCTAATAACACCAACTCCTTTATGGCGGAGAAACCTTCACAACGCCGCTAACTCTTTTTTCCCAGGTTTTGTATAACCACCGGTTCTTTTTTCACACCAAGGTGAACCACACCTTACCACAACATCGCTTCTACCCTTTATCCGGTATAGTACTAAGTAACCGAGTTCCATTACATTGGAGGAACTACTACCCAACACTACACCAACGACTAATCCCAAAGGAGACCAACTCCTTATTACAAAATCATCAAGGATATCAATATCCTTGGATCTAATACTAATCTATCTTGTACATCGAAACACACCATATCGAATGTACAACTAAGGCACCTTTCACTAATGCCTTTAAATAGATCTTCAAGACACCCTTCACTAATGTCTTGTGACTTGACTTCTAGGCACCCTTCACTAATGCCTCTAATACGGACGATCGACACCTTTCACTAATGTCTTCGTCTTGACACTTGAGATATCTTTCACTAATGTCTTCAACACTACACTTCTTAAAAGAAAGAAAAGAATCATCAACAAGAGGACTTCAGTAGTCTTGATAATGAGGAAGTATGGCAACTCATGGACTTGAGCTTAAAGGTGGTGATCTCGCCTTTAAGAGGAACCTTATGGATCACACAAAAACAAAACTAAAAACATAGATCACTTGGATCTGGGGTTAGAGAGTTTTTAACTCAAGGGGAAAGTGTATGAGAAAGGGGTGAGAAACAATGAAGAAATGGCTTACTATTTATAAAGGAAAATGCCTACTGTTCCTCGGATCCCACGGATCCCTCCCACAAGGGATCCGTCTAGCATAAAGCTAGGGATCCGTGGGACGCTCCTCTTTACCCATGGGTATTTTAGTTATGGGTCATGGGTTATGGGTTAATCCATGGGTCTTTAACTAGATACAATGTATCTTTTGAGTGCAATGCACCTAGTCACATGGGTTTGGGTCAATACCATGGGTTATGGATATTATCCATATATGATATAAGCATGATGTCATGCAATGGGTTATGGGTCAAGCTCCACGGGTCATGACTTTGGGTTGTACCCAACTACATTCAATGTATTTGGTCAATGGGTTATGATACTTAAGTTTCTACCCATTTATATTACCCAATATACTACATACTAGTTATGTGTATATTTTACCCAAATATGTAAATACTAGTTGTTGTACATATGTAATATTAAATCATAAAATCACTTATACTTGTTTTAATGTTTTATGTGAAAACGTAAGTATGTTA
>OU343216.1:173579301-173613912 GCA_910596185.1 Chrysanthemum makinoi
CGTTCAGAAGTCCTTAATATGATGAATCTTTGATGAATGTGGCATTCATGCGATGTAAGTGGCTAAGGATGAAGTTGGATTCGGCAATACAATGGAAGCTAAGGAGGTTTGTCCTTCTCCTATTGTTGAGAAAATTGGGGAGCTTGAAAAGCTTATTATTGATGGGAAAGCTACCCTTGTGGATGATGATGGTCATCCTATTAAAAGATTGATTATCCATTAATACAAAGGAAGCTATGATGGATGGGGCTCCAAGGAGTAATTTTTCCCAAGAACCGCCATGAGTGTTGAAAGAGAAGGTCAGCCGCGGTTAGTAAATCTAGTTCTACTTTTTCTCCGTCTACTTATTCTACTAAGAGGGTTAACCCAGTCCTAAAGCTGAGATATTGTTGATTACAGCGGTGATGAAGAGGAGGTTGTGAACACTTTTGATGAGTCAATGAACCTATTTGGTGGTGGTCATGACCGTGAAGATGATTATGATAACTATGCAGATTGATCTACGATCTTCCAAAGAACTTGGATGCTTATTATGACATGTATGGTACTAAGCTCCAAGGCCTTAGGAAGTAATTTTGTTTTCATAGATGTCTAATGTTATCTATTAAGAAGTGGTTTATTTTCTTGATTAGAGAATATGAAGTATCTTGTTATGCTTTTCCGCCTATGTAACGGGCTGAGATATGAGATTCACTCATATCCTTTGTACTTAAACGTTTTTTGAAGTAATATATTTACCGGGTCTTTTGACCTTTTACCCAAAAAATTATGATAGATTAAGTATGTGTCCTGTAGAAAATATGTGTATCAAATTATTAGCCTCAAGTAATAAAATTTTGCTAAATGTACAGTGATAGTTTAACATCTTTTATATCAGAGGTGCAACCTGGTTCATAACAATAGTAGGAATATTCTTCAAATCAATGAATGTGATAAATGGAAAATATAAGGTTAATAACTTCTTTTTTTGGGTAAAAGGGTTAATTCACCCCGGTAACGTATATTACGCCAAAAAACATTGAAGTACAAAGGATGAGGGTGAATCCCTCATCTCTGTCCCTTGGGACACTTATGAACTCTTCTATAGGAATGCACATCATTCCTATAATCCGACAATATAAGTGTGACATACCACACTTATAACTAAAACAGAACTACAATGATAAAAGAATAAAACTACATGCACTTCAAGTAAAAATACTTGAATCTTCAAATCAGCATAGTAGTCCAAACTTCCAAATAGCCCCAAATATACAATATCATGGTCCTCAATCCGAAGTCATGCCACAGGTTTCACACAACGATTGGTGGGGACTCTAAAACCACGGATAGAGCGGAAGCTCGTAACTCGCTCAAAGGTGTATGTTGAGATGCAAAACGTAAAACCAAAAGAAAACTCAACAAATACGTATAAAACCAACGACATCAACTCCATGATCATGTAATCCAAAAAGTGAGTTCACAAATTTCGCTGCTTGATTGATGGAAGACTCTAAAACGGATAAGAAGCGACAAGCATAAAACTTCGCTCCAAGCGTGTGCGTTGAAATGCTAAACCAACAACCCCAATGTGATACAGAGCATAGTAAAAGAACCGAGTTCAAAGAACCACTTCCATAGTGAGCACCACGTCTTCATGTCATCATTGCTTGACGCGAGTGACACCAACTTTCAGGTACTGCAGTAGCAAAACACGCCAAGAGTTGTATCTCCAAACAACCGGACACCCCTAGAGCATTTATCCGGGGATTCGGTCCCGTCAACCACGAAGGATTAGGTCCTCGTCATACACAACAACAGAATCCTAACTCCCATCAAATCGATCACAAAGACCAAGATAAACCATTATTCAGATGTCTTTGATAATCAGATTACGCATAGGTTTTCAAAACCCTAACTTCCAATGCAACATCCTCTCTCCCATAACCCACTTTCAAACCGCGGCATCCATATGGAATCTAACCAATAACCAAACCCTAAAGAGGGTTACATGCAAAGATGATATCGAAGCCAAAAACTGCTCCGAATATACAATACAATTCAATATATGAAACCCTAAATAGGATATCTGAGAAAAACATGTTAGGGTTTCAAGAACTGAGATCGACCCTAAATAAGTTAGGGAATCGATCCAACCATGTACAAACCACGGTCGTATAAAAATAAGATTGTTTAAATAACAATCATTAAACCGACATAAGGAAGATATGATTGCAATAACCATACAACTAAACCCTTGAGAATAATAACGATACCCTCAAACAGATCGCATTGAATAAATAATAGTTAGGGTTTTTGAGAGAGGATTTCAAATAGATTAGGTGAGAAAAAGCATAACCAACCACCTAAGAAGAAACCCACCCTGATAACCCGTATTGCATACCAAAGAGGTAGAGAGGACGGATCAGGATAGAGTGTTGGCGGAAAAGAATGAGGGTGGCGGCCGGAAATCCCCTCTAGGGAGAGAATCGACTTAGGGTTTTTCTTCAGGTTAATAACTTCTACCATATACATTATCATGTATTAAGAAGTGTAATAACGTACCGTCTCAATTATCATATACTAGCCGGTGCACCTTACAGCGGCGGCGATAAGTATAGTTATATGTGTTTGCTTACCCGTTTAGTGAATTCGTTTCACAACACTTCTAATGTATATGTGTTAGTTGTAAGTGTTTGTTTGGGTTACCCGTAACTTTCCTCGTAGCTTTCGCGACATCATTATTCCGCATATAGAAATACCCTCTACAATCTCTTACAGCGTCAAACACTACCCCAAAAGTATATGATTTTGACTAATCAAGATTATATTGATTGAAATAAATGAAATAAATGTTAAAGTTGTAAATTTTTGAATTAAAATAAAATAAACCCATTAAAAATATAAAAACTAAAAACTCATAAAAATATATCAAAATGGATGTTGAATTAAAGAGCATAAAATTTTAGAAAATATGGTGAAATTAGATTATAAAAAAAATAAGTAGATAAAAAGATATTTTAATTTAAAAATAAAGATGAATTTTTAGTTGAGAAATGACACATGTCATTTTATAATTGGAGATTTTTATCTTAATTTTGAGTGGTTAGGAGTTAGGTTTGGAGTTTGTTAAGAAGTGACACATGTCATCTCATGATTGGAGCTCTTTATCTTAATTTTTGGTTAGAAAAACTCTTTCTATAATAAGCAAGTAAAAATGTCTGAATTTTTAAGCCTTCTAATTTTAGAAGGCCTAAATGCATTATAGAGTAGTATAGATCAATAACTAAATTACGTACATATCAACTATTGCCAAGAAAAGAAAAGAAGTTAGCAAATATGTATACAAACTGAATTTTAGAGAAATGAGTCTACACGGGTTTGGGTTGAAATGTGTAATTTTACTAAAGGACCTGTTCAAATTGGGCAACCAACAAACACTAGTAACCATATTTTTTACTAACAAGCCGAAATGCTCGCGCGTTGCGGCGGGATGAATTGAGATCAGCTGTTGTGTTTTTTGCAAATTACGAAGTACGATATTTAAAAACATGAATAAAGCTACTTAGATCACTGCTTGAGAAGTGCTCGATTATTTTTACTTTGTAGTTCGTTGTGAAAGAGCATTACGGGGCAAGAGATTAGGAACTGGGATGTTCCTCAAGACTGGGAAACGGCTATTGGTCAGACCAACAGGGAGTAACTTCACCATCGAGGTTCTTTCTACTATATGCAGAGTAGAAATATGCTTGTAAGAGCTTCTAAGTTACTTAAGTACGTGAATGCGTCACTTTTACTATTACTTTAGCTATCACTAGGGGTGAGCAAATGGACCGAGAACCGACTCGAACAGGCCCACCCGACGCATTTTAGAACGGTCCGGTTCTCGGTTCTTATTAGATATTGCAAGTTTCGGTTCTCGGTTCGGTTCGTCCGAACCAGCGTATCGGTTCCTAACCAAGAAGAACCGCACAATTTCAAAACATACATATAACACACTTAATGTTTCTTAGTTTCACTCAACAATTATGTTTTCTAGTGCCACTTACATGAGGTTTGATGTAAAATGGCACCAACATATAATCATATGCTTTTCATATGAACATTTGATGCTCTATATAATGTATATGAATATTTACATTGTTCTTTTGAAAATTAATCTCGGACAAAAATGAAATGAGCTTCTAAAAGAATGTTAGACTGTGCCAAACAACCAAGACACCTCTATTGGTTTATGTTCAAGCAAACAAAACACACACTAATTACATAATTTGTGACATGCCGATTTTGAAAAGGCAGGACTTTGAATTTGACATTTCAACCGATGATGCTTTACCTTTAGAGTTTGGGATTATTTAATAATGCTCTATCAAATATTACTAATTAATCGTACTTTTCCTAAATCATGGTTAAAGAAAAGATGAGAAATATTTTAAAAGCTAAAAATGAATATTATATAGGGTAATATAGAAGTTCTAAATTCATGGGACGATTGCTGTCCAAGCGATACTTAAAAAGATGGATCTGATTGACTAGCTTTATTGCTAGCTAGTAAACTAAAATAAAGTATAACTTAACCAAAAAAAGGAAAACCAGTTAAAAAATCACAGCTAAAGGTAAAACGTTGGTAAGTTAGGATAGCTGGTTTTTGCTTTGCATGGTAAGTTTGTTACATCTGAGTATCTTGCATGCATGATAGATATATATATATACGGGTCTTTTACAACACGGTTTCTAAAAATTTAGGTTCCAATGGGTAGAACGAAATACCCGAACCGAAGAAGCGAACGGGACCAAACTATTTTGTGGTGGGTTCTCGGTTCCTAAATTATGAGAATTTCGGTTCTCGGTTCTTGCGGTTCCGGGTCGGTTCCGTGCGGTTCCGGAACCGTGCTCACCCCTAGCTATCACCACACTATTTTTCTTATTTTGTAAATTTATATAGTTATGTACTTATATATGATGTACATTTTCTTGAAGAAAACAAATGATGCGTCAAGGATAAGCACAATGGCAATCTAGTTCACCCATGTCACATCAGTTTTTTCTCTCCGACGACGACCTGGTTGCCACAGTAGTGACCTGAGATTTATTTATTTATTTATTTATTTATTTATTTAATTCAAAAAATTTTAAAAACAAAATTAAACTTCATTAATAAAAATACTTAAACATTACAACAATAATTAAAAACTTAAACTAATAAAACGTAAACGATACAGTACTTATTAAGCCGAAAACATCACAAAAATCTTCATCGCCGCTTCACGTCTTACGTCACTTTCGTCTTCGCCTTCAATCTCTTGATTGCCTGCATTTCCACGGTTTCTTCAAACGTGTTGACCAAATCGTTTTAAGTTTAGATGAGTTGATCGATCCATTATCTCTTGAGTAACTACTAAGGATTCTGCATGGGATCTCACCGGATCATAATCACGGTGGCCCTCTTGTGGAAACCATGTAGGACATATCGCCCGCTGCTTGTGTTTGATAATCATATTATGTAATATGATGCATGTATACAATATTTTGAGATCCTGTTTATGCAACCCTCGAGCAGATTGTAAGCATTTTCCACTTCTTCTTCAACACACCGAAAGCTCGTTCCACATCTTTCCTTGTTGCTTCGTGCTTCCTCTTGTACAATATTCTTTTCATCACCGTAGGAGGATTTGAAATGGATTTAATAAGAACATACCATTCGGATATATCCGTCGAGTAAGATAATATCCCTTTGGTAAGCAACATCGTTAGCCTCGAATTCAAGTTCGGTGCTCTCGATTTGATATCATTGAAAACAGGGAACAATGTAAAACGTTTATATCGTTATTCATCCCGAACACTAAGAGCGCATGCCAAATCCATAAATCTTGGGAGCGCTTCCAATAAAATGAATGGATGTGGCGGTGATCACAGCATATTGACCTCTCAAACTATTTGGGCAATTCTTCCACTCCCAACACAATATAAGCAATGCTTTCCATCATCCCAGAAACCCATGCTTATGCTGCGTGACGAAGCATATAATCTTTCAAGGTCGAGAATCGTGGGCTCTGAAAATACTCAACACCATATAACTCCATGATAACCTTGCAAAGTTACGGAGGCGATCGCGTCTTTGTTGTTGCCCAATTGAGATACTATTCAAGAGAATCGGGAATGGCGCGTATCCCAATTGACGGTGCCCCACACTTGACCAATGGGGAAATACCAAGTACGCCTCTGTCGGGGAGTTTGTTGAAAATAAGGGAATAATTGGTTACCTCTTGAACAATTTGAGTGAATAGGTCTCCGGCGCATGCGGAATCGCCGACGGAATGTTTCGTCATACAATGGTTCTTCGGAAGTAGCGGAAACTAAACGATTATGAGCACCTTTACGATCCCTAAGTATAGTTTACGTTGAGCTTTGCGTGGCACGCAGTAAGCGTCCCAAGCATACTGCGTAAATTTCATAAACTCCGTAAACTCACTCATAACTTCTTCCTCGCTCGGGACGAAGAATTAAAATATCTCATAAGACATAATTATCAAAATGTGTTTGAAAGTGTTTATGAGAAGTTGTTTGAATTGTGTGTTTAAAAATGTGTTTGAGGTTGGTATTTATAATGTTGTAAATGTGGTAAAGTTTATTTTTTTTATTTATTTTTTTTTTTTTTACAAACGGTAAGATTTTTTGGCATTTTGTGGCTTTGATACTCGGTTAAGAAACCAACCTAGTTCACGCATGCCTTGCCCTCAACCTTGCTCAACCGATCACCCCACAATGGGGCAACCGATCTCAACCGATCACTCAACCGAGTGGGTTGATCCTCCATTGTGTTTAGCCTAACATATCGTCTGAAGTCCTAAACAATCGTTGGCAAAAAAAAGTCATCAGTTTAGTTTAAAGTAGGTTTCGATATTATTCAAGTCTTTACATAAGTACCATGTCCAATATTGTTTGCCCGTTCATGCCCAATGACTCGATCTTCAAGCTTGTAACTTGGGGTGAGCATACGACGACGGGCCGGGCCAGATCGAGGCGGGCTGGACCGGCATTCCACGGCCGGTCGGTCCGGTCTCGGCTAACTAGTCGGTCCCTGTCGGTCGGTCGGTCCAAACCAAAACCGGTTACGCTAATTTGGTCTTGTTGGACCGAACCGACCGAAGGACCAATCGGGACGAGCCGGCCGACCACGGTCCGTCGATCTCGGTCTAAGATTTTTGCCGAAATCGGGTTTCGGTCCGGTCCGGTCTTGGCTAGTCCGGTCCGGTTTTTGGACCGTGCACACCCCTACTTGTAACAGACATCATAAATGTTAATTATATTTCAAGTATTTTAGTTATCGATAATATTGTGTGATGCTACTGTTTAGTGCAGCATTTATTTAGAAGTATCTTAAACATATCTGTACTACTTATAATGGAGGGAAACTCTTTCTTCTATTTCTCTTCTATTTATGAGTTTAAGATTTTCTAAATTAGAATTTAAGCAAATACTACTTATAAAACATAATGTACAACTATGTAAAGCACAATTGATTTTAAGCAAATACCATTTTTTAAATACATACAATTAATACACCCCATCACAAATATATACAACTACCTAAGCACAATGTACAAATACAAATAAAACTATAAACACACTATTCAATACATACAATTAATACACAATTTAATTCACCCTTTTACCAAAATATACAACTCTTTAACCACAATGTACAATCTAATTAAGCTTTCAAAACATAAATCTGAAATCAAGAAGCTCAAAATAAAATAACATTTGGTCATTTGAAATTTAGTCACAAGATACCCGCCGCCGCATCGCGCGGATACCCTGCTAGTATACATTTATATTAGTTACTAATTTACAACATTGAATAAGAATTGTATGAATGTTATAGAATAGCAGCTCCATTACCTCAATAACAACTCTGAATATGGTACAAACTTTTTTAGTTTTTCGAGATCTGAGACCGATATCAGCACTGAAAGTTTCGTATTCAAGCATTTTCTGTTCCTCTTTCTGGATCTCAGCAACTCTGTGCTTTCTCTTGTAATGTTGATAAAAGTTCCATGGGTATTGAGCATCCCAATTTTTATCTACTGCATACATCATTAAACTTTTAAACTTGCCTTGTAAGATTGGACTTTTAAACTTGTCTTGGAAGAAATATGTATCACCAATTTCGCACACACAAAAGAATAGGAATCAACATACTGAAAACTCTAATATAGCGAAATGCTTTGGATAAATCACATAACCTGATTGACTAATGTACTTTTTGATGTTTTGCTACTTGATTATCTATCAGATCTTGTTTGAACAACTTTTTTCGTAGTCCTTTTGCTTTTTTACTTGTATCATAATTGTGACATGAGTGCTTCCATGTCATCACAAAACGTGATCCATTATTCCATTTCTTGTTCCGGTAAATTATCGTGTTAATGATGTCTGGCACTAGTTGCGTAATGATCCTTCTTGAGCACAAATTTAGAAATCTAGGAAAAAAATACACATAATTGGTGAGATCATTAATCAGAAGCATCTTCGAACTAAACAATTAGACTGAATCAAAACATTATAATCACAATAAGTGAAATAATCATAAGCATCTTTGAAATAAATAACTACAATGAATCTGAACATTATAATTACAATAAGTGAAACCCAAGACTCATAAGTTTGTGATTTTGTAAACATATATCATAGGTGTACTATCTTCCCAAAAGCTAAAGTTAGGCAAACGCGCTCGCAATGAAAATTACTGTAAATCTGAGCAAAATTTTATAACCTTGATGCATTTATTGACACTGTACCATTCTTTTATTTTAATACAACTCTCCTTTAAGGCTACCTGCTATCTTCATCAGTTCATCCATCCCCTGTGTTTATGCTCTGTCACACCAAAACTTCCAGCCGCAAATTTATATCCCCAATTCCCAAACCATGAACTTTTGAAAGCAGATATTGCAGAGTCTTAAGAAAGCGGTGCAAGCTTGAGTACCAAAGTATATAGTCCTTAATCCCGGTTCGTTAGTTACAACTGAAAATTAGCCTGTGGTATAATTCAGACATTATTGCGTAACACAACTTTGAAATACATCAATAATCAACCAAGACGCAAACCTAAAAGTACGATATGTAATATTTTCAGAAGTATGATAATGTAATATAATGTGTTTTAGCCTAAACTATGTTTGACCCTTTGCCCACCAACTTCTCTTACATTTATTGATAATTATAAAAAGACAAACAGACTATCTGTTGAGTCTAAATTTGACCAAATTTTCCCTCACCAATTATTTGATACATAAATACAGAGTAAGTCATTAGCTGATAAAATCAGAGAGCTAGTCCACTCTCCGATTTAGTTAAAATATAGACAAGGATCAAAGATAGCTAATCACAATCAGCTATCAAAGACTCGCAAAGGTATGCACCTTAGTGAGCAACCTCAGAAGAGTTAAAGTCCAAACTGAACAAAACACTTTGAGACCTGATGCGGTGTCAGCCAGCAAATACAAGGAGTTACAAACATCCAGAGTCTAAAAGGACTAACAAATGTCTCTAAGACTCTAAAAGACTTATCAACTTAAACCATCTTGAAGATCTATGCAGCCTGACTAGTTAAACACTAATCAGATGATCATATATACTTTGAAAATACTTGAAAGATATTTGATAAACATGAAGAAAGATCTCACTGATTTTCTCAGACAATCTTAGGCGGGATTAATTCAAAATAAGCAAAGCTGGAAAATCCTTGGGAAGATAAGATCCTATCGATAGCAAGGAAAGAAACTTGCATATACTGCATGCATAAAGTTGTCAGCACAATAATGCAACCCTAGCCACACAAGAGCAAGTGCACCTGGCTTCAAGTTTTCTTATGGTTCTGAAATTACTATAATCTCGTAACTACAAATAGTGTATCTCCCTAGTATATAAAGGGAGGATATTAGAAATAGTAAGCACGAGACTCTACCACTAGAATCTTCCTCCTCTTCTAAGTGGAGTCTTCCTCTTCATAATTTGAAGAGCATCATTTGTCATTACGAGGAATAGTATTCCGCAACTATCCCTCGTAAAAGCCTTCACATTAACTTCTAAGGTAAGCGTCTGATAGTAATGTAGTATGTAGGTCAAGATTGTGTAAACATGCTTCCATTTATAATGTTCATCAGTTACATTTATTTGCTCAAACTGTTCTTCATACGTTTCATGGATTTACACAAAAATATCAGACCAACAAGTGGTATCAGAGTTGGTGGATCACTCTCATGATCTAGATCCATTCTTGAGTGACTACTAATATTACCAAGCCGTTCTCGAATGACGGCTAATAACATTCGAACCTTATCCTAAACAACTCCCCACCAAGAACACCCTCCTAATAATCGCCTTCACCTTTACGTCTACAAGATCGAGCATTTTTATGCTCTTTGTTGCCGCAAAAAACTACTAGATTGAGTACTTCCATACTATTTTGGGTAGCAAATGGTCCAAAATACTTCTGCTTCAGCTCTGCTAACCACACTTATGAAATGTAAATTTTCGCACAAGTATCTTCATTCAGAAAGATCTTGCACAATTATATGTATCAGAAACACAAATTATAAGTGTGGAAATAATTGTCAATGGCGGCTCTCAAGTAGCAACCAACAGTGGAAGAATGATGCAAGAGACCATATGTGAAGGATACAAGGATACTGATGATGGAGAATCTGGGGAAGGATAGGGATCAATATTAAGTAAAAGTAAATCTGGTGCATCGGGGAGTGTTCAGTGAACAAATAGTCCCTGATCTTCAAGAAACTTCACCAAGAAGATATCAAAGAACAAAGCTACAGCTTACAAGAACTTATCTTGTAGTTTGTTGTTGTAACTGTAGATGTGAGAAGAATCATGTATATTCACTCATATTTGATGAATATTAGGCTACTCCTACATTCATGTAAAAGGAGACAATTAACAAGGGACAGTTGACCTAAAAATAGCTGACCAGACTGTCTCTGATCAAAGAAATAGGATAGCCTAAAATTAAGTAGTTGAACACAAAGACTTAGCAACCCTTGAATGTGAAAGGTTTTCTTAAACCTAGAAAGTCAAGGCTTCTAAGTCTATTTTGTTTTAGCGACATCAAAGAAAGAGCATTGAAATTCTTAATGCTCTACTCTTTGATGCAATGAAAAGGTATGAGTTATAAACTCAGGGATATCAATGTGGAATTGACCAGGGATAAGAAGGAACTATCAGCACAACTGATACCTCAACCTTTGATCGATAGTTGTCGGATAGAATGTCGAAACCATATGAAATCAGAGAAAGATGATGAAATGAGACCTTCATCGCTTGTGTCTGAAAATAAAGTTGTTTAAATTAGTATACTAGTCACTACTAAAAAAGTTTACACTAAAACACAAACCCTACCTCTGAACCAAATTCCTCAAACTGATTCCAAAAGTCATACCTGACACCTGAGAACCTGGACCTTAGTAAAATTTACTATCGGACTCATACCTCATAAACTAAAAACCTTCCATTGGCCTTTGAAATCAAAGAATCAGAGGCTAAAAAAGACATAGTCCTCAATATAATGGGAAATTGTTTATAAAATCGAAGTGTCAGGGATCTTTTGAAGAAAAGTTCCAAAACTTGGAAAAATACGCACTTAAAGGACACAACCCTAGATCAAGGAGTTACTAAAAACTGCAAAGTGAAATCCAACGAAGAACTCAAAGGCTGAGCCAAGCATCAGAAAACCTTAGATGAAACAGACGTTTGTTTGTATATATTTATTTGGTTGTAAATCAGAGTGTAAGAAGAAGCCATTATGTTCACTTACCTCTGATAAAATTAGACCACCTAGATTAAAATATATGCATATACCTGGTTGTAAATCAGAGTGTAAGAAGAAGCCGTTATGCTCACTTACCTATGATAAAACTTAGACTAACTTAAAATCATATGTTTTTCTTGTTTTCATTCTTGGTTGTAAATCAGAATACCAGAAGAAGCCGTTATGCTCACTTACTTCTGATAAACTTAGGCTAAATTTATGATCAAATAGGGGGAGATTGTTGAGTCTAAATTTGACCAAATTTTCCCTAACCAATTATTTGATACATAAATACAGCCTAAGTCATTAGCTGATAAAATTAGAGAGCTAATACACTCTATGATTTAGCCAAAATGTAAACAAAGAGAAATGTTTACTCCCTGACAAGGATCAGCACAGCTGATCACAATCAGCTATCAAAGACTCGCAAATATATGCACCTCAGCGAGTGACCTCAAAAGAGTTAAACTCAAGACCACTTGATATAATCAACCACTGTTATAAAGAACAGCGGGTCTGACCAAAGAAATCACTGAGTGTCTTCACATATCTGAGCATAATAACTCAGATATGTTGTAAACTTCTTGGTGAAAACAGTCAAGCTTTAAAGAAGATGAAGTCCAAACTGAACAAAACACTTTATGACCTGATGTGGAGTCAACTAACAAATACAAGGAGTTACAAACAGCAAGAGTTAAAGAGGACGGACAATAAGACTCTGAAAGACTTATAAATTTAAACCATCTTGAAGATCTATGCAGCCTGACTAGTTAAAAACTAATTAGATGATCAAATACACTTTGCAAATACTTGAAAGATATTTGATAAACATGAAGAAAGATTTGGTACGAATTTCTCAGTCACTCTTAGGCGGCTTAATTCAGGATAAGCAAAGAGGAAAAATCTTTGAGAAGATAAAATCTCATTGATAGCAGGGAAAGCAACTTGCATTTATTGCATGCATAAAGTTGTCAGCATAATAATGCAACCCTAGCCACAGAAAGGCACGTGCATCTGACTTTCAGTTTGCTTCTAGTTATGAAATTATTATCATCTCGTAACTACAAACAGTGCATCTCCCTAGTACATAAAGGGAGGATGTTAGAAGTAGTAAGCACGGGACTCCACCACTAGAATCTTCCTCCTCTTCTAAGTGGATTCTTCCTTTTCATTATTTGAAAAGCATCATTTGTCATTACAAGGGATAGTATTCCACAACTATCCCTCGTAATTATGTGTATATTTCAATGCAAAAATGATGAATCTTTTGTAGTTGTATACAAATACTTATGACCATTTTACGACAACATATTCAATTTTCAAACTTAGATATTAATTTTATATCACATGTGATATATCAAGCGAGTTTTTAATGTTTAAAATAAAAAAAATTCTTCAATTTTCTCCAAATTCTATAAGTAAACTGTATTGATTTAGGGGTTCGGGTATTATGTGTGATATACGGTTGGAAAGCTAATGATGTTCATTTTTTAGTGCAAAAAACGTTTAATCTTTTAAAGTTTGATACAAATACTTATGCTCATTATACCACAACATATTAGTGTTCGAACTTACAATTTAACGTTATATCACATGTGATATATCATGCAGATTCCTATACCGTAAAAAAAATATAATAAAAAATAAAAAATAAATAAAAAAAAAAATTGTCAAAACCATGAAAATACCCATGTTTTTAATGTAAGTTAAATGATCGTCGTGATGGTGTGGTTTCTTTCTCGATTAACGCTTTTTAAGATATCTAATTTTTTTCCTAAAAGCAAAGGAAGGAGTTTTTAGTTGACCATAGTACTTTTAAAATGTATTTAACAAAACATAGTATTTTGAAATTTATTTAACAAAACATAGTACTTTTATATAAATTATGGTTTTTTTTATGTCCATTCACTATAACCACTCCTTCTTCTCCTCCATGAAGCTTTCTACCATTTTCCGATGGAACATCAATATTTTTAAAGCAATATTTTTTTAATAAAAAAAGAGTAGTATAAATATCAAATCTATTTCAACTTTAACAAGGTCTTTGTCTGTCATACATGTCCCATATTGGGGCGAGTATATTTTTTTAGGAGTACAAAGAAAAATATTTAGGGTGTTTTAAATGTAGGCGAGTAATGTAGTCTAGGCGAGCAATCTAGGCGAATGAAAATAGAAAAGTGTGATTGTGACGTATTTCGTTCATTTATGTAAAACATTGGAATAAAGTTCAGTTTTGTAAAGTCACTCTCTAAAAAGATTATTTAGGTAATTAGCTTTTTCTTAATGAATTTCCACCACATTATAAAGTGACGTTAACTACTTCATTTCTTCAATTAAAAATGATAATCTGAAGTCTTTAGAAATTGAAGTTAACATTATAAATAGATCTGTTCAAATACTTTTCTACTTGTGTATGTTAGCAGATTACTAAGATGAAAACTAGTTTTATACATATACACAGAAAGAAAAGAAAAACATGATCAGTGGCCCATTAATATCAAATTGTGGTACATTAATTAAATCGGGAAAACAAGGAAATTAGAGGACTAGTAGAGTGAATTTGCCCAATATTTTGTGTATAACTTTCATAAACAATATGTAGAAGGGTAAAACTTATTAAAACACGATATGTTCAAAAAAAATTACGTTATCTTAAAGTTACTTTTCAATTTCATAAGAGAGCAAACAAAAGAAACTTAGCATTTATTAGCAACATATGTTTTGTAAAAATACTAAGTTTTGTTAACTAAATTTTAAAGCGCTATATATTAAATAAATTTTAAAAGTAAAACACTATGTTTTGTTAATAAATTTTACAAGCATTATGGTCAACTAAAAAACTCGGGAAGAAGTGGCTTACAATTAAATAAATCAGTCATTCCCTTTTTTCCTTTTAATAACAAAAATAAATAATTGAGATTCGTCTACGTTATGCAAAGAATAATGTAGCATTTAATTGATCTTTTCTCTATAAGCTAATGATTAATCATACTTTTTATTGATTGTGTATATGTTATAAAAATTAACAAAGAGTTGTATGTCATAAAGTAAATTTTTTTACCTCGCGTGGAGTTTTTAACCTGACAAAGACCAAGCTTCCATCTCGCGTATTATAGAGGTTCGTCGATTTCATCCTGCCTTTGAGTAATCACAGGAGCGGCCCCAACTCCCTATCAGTGTGGTGCCATGTCGATTTCTCTACTTGTGGCACGTATTACACTTTACGATTAGGGTACTTCAACAAGACCAACATGATAAACTAGGAACTCTCGCATTCAACACACTTTCAAGCAAAACCCGACTTTTCTTAATTTAGCTTGTAGAATTCTCACCCCACCAATTCATGCACGACCGCGTGCATTGTCATTTGCCTCAATGAGATACAATTCTCAAATGATTTGGCTTTACTCCAGGTTCTTGGCTTAGTGTGACATTCGATTTTTGACTCTACGCCCTGTGTGCAACAACTACCTTCCTTCTTGGATTAGTCAATTACACTTTGTGGCGACTTAAGATCCAGCGTGCAGCGACTGTAATCCCACTTGGATTAGTCCATTACTCTTTGGCTACCATCAAATGCGACATTGTGTCTCGACACGACATAATGTTACCCTCTACAACATCCTGGGAGTCCTCTCCAGCCAAATTTGCGCAGCCAACACTTTTAGAACTTTGAAAGAGTGACATGAGTGGTTCTGTTTCGGTCTGCCTCGGTCCAACTTGGATCTAGTAACACTTGTCACAGAGTCCTTCCTTCGACCCCATGTGACGTCTTTAACCCGTAAGGACCAGCTTTTCAAATCGTGTATAATAGAGGTTCACTGGTTTTTTCCTACCTTGGATTCATCAAGAAAGCGCCCTAACTTGCTACCAATGTGGTGTCATGTCAAGTCCTCTAGTTGTGGCACGTATTGCACCTTACAGTTGTGGTACTCCAACAATATCAACAACATAAATCAGAGATCCTCACATTTAACATGTTTCAGAGCAGAACCTTACTTTTTAGAATTTGACTCGCGACACATAACTCTTTGTGAACAATACATAGAGGTATATGACACTAAAAATTACTCCCTCCGTCCCTAAATAAGTGTTCATTTTGACTTTTCAGAGTCAAACTAGTTCAACTTTGACTGTAAATAATTTTTTTGTGTTATATAATACTTGATGAAAAACTATACCAATGAAAAATACACTTAAAACTCAATCAATTCATATATTTTGTATAAAGTATTATATATATTTCGTAGCGAAATGAAGACAAGGTCGAAAGTTGATCAGGTTATTTCACGAAAATCAAAGCTTATTTTATTTAAGAGACAGTAATAATACAAATATCGTGTAACATATCCTTTAATTCTAATTTTACTGCTAAATTTCAGACGTATAGCTTTGAAACTAATAAGTAATTGATGAATGTATTTTCTTTACAAAGTCAGATAAATCACATACAAAATTGCTCATTATGTCTCAACTACAACTTAAAACCTAGAACTAAGTGGTTAATGGCAATATTGTTGGGCTAAAATATTCAAATGTATTTTATTTTATTGACGTTATTTTAATTTAAAAATAATTGTGTTCTGACAAATATTCAGTAATAGTTTAATTAAAATGTCGTATTTACCTAATATAAAATAAGAAATATTATATTTACTTAACTTGCAAATTAATAATGCATAATGTATAATGATTTTTATGCATATTTAAAAAAATATAAAATTTTAATATTTTTATTAAGAAATATGAAATTGCCTCTTTGTAAAATATAGTAAAAGTTAATTTTCTCTTTAATCAATTATCTAAGTTTATGTTTGATATTTATAGTTTTATTTTTAGTGGTGACATTTCTGCAACCTTGATTTATTGTTATCCTTTTATTCGGTGTTGAACAATTAATTTGACACGCAAAATAAAAACTTGGATAATTAGATAGTATAAAAGAAGTTGCACATTAAATGCCAAAAATATTCCACGTAGGATGTTTTGTCTGGGCAAGTAAACATGTTCAACCCACCACTGTCGGGCAACCACTCCGATCCCTTCGTTAACCAACGTTGGACCAATGTGGGGCGGCACCCAAAAATACATACTATATAAATTCAAGGAATTTGTAAAGGGACAATCTAATCTTTTACTCATGATTTCGCCCATACATCTCCAAGTAGACCGTCGTGGCTAAATAATGGTTTGTCAATTTTTGTATAGTTTTGTTTTGTTTTGTTTGTGTTTGTGTATAGTTTTATTTGTGTAATGTATATATATAGTGTTTTTATTTGTAGAGTATATATAATGTGTATTTATTTGTGTAGTGTTTTTATATGTAGAGTATATTTATTTGTGTAGTGTTTTTACGTTAAAACGTTAGACATTAAAATATAAAATCAAGCAATGACATTGATATTACAACGAAATCTACTTTCGCGTGAAGATTATTAATGTCATCTATATAGTCAGTAGAGTATTACTGGCCGACATGCGTGATCAAGCTGGATTTTGCCAATTCCGTGATGCCTCCAACGTCTTTATTCTTGCCTTCAACAAGTTGTTTTGAGCCAATAGCATGTTGATCGTTTATCTTGAGTTTGGTTGAGCCTTTACTTTTGCGTTGAAGAAAGAGCTTGCGAAATCGTTGTGAAATATTTCTTTCCACATGAAGTATCGACACCCATAGTCTTTAGTCCACAGGCATTTACATGGCCAAACAATTATAAGAAGTGTATTCTAAACAAACAAGTTATTGATATATTCTGAAAATAAGCAAGCGTTTAATTATTTACCTTTGACAAAGGACATGCATAATACTTCGACCACAAGTTTTGGGGTCATTTGGGGATGTTCTTTCTGTTATAAATCCGTGACAACGACCAAGAAAGGATTTTCTTGTTGCATCTGGTAAAAAATTTGTATAATTATTCACAACATAAATCAGTAATCGTCTATACATGTTTTGTCATTTACAATATAAATCTGTAATCGTCTATACAAGTTTTGTCATTTACAACAATTTCCATCACCTGCCACGTTAAAGATCCCTAGGATCCAGTAGTCGATGAAAAATTTGGAATTTGAGGCATAAAATATTAAGCTAATGTCATCTCGAAGCATTACAAGTGGTGTCTTAAGTCGCCTCGCTAATGTCATCGCTAGCTTCTTCATTTAAGTTAAAGGACATTAGAAGGCCCTCCCACATAAAATTGTGTCTCGCGGCTTCTTCATTTAAGTGCAGGACTTTTTAGGTTTTGTGTAGCTTCTGCGGTGCCTTGTGGGGGTTCTTCGTTCAAATCCGGGATCTTTTGTTTAGACTTGGATTTGTTGTCCTTTTTCGGACGTCCGACTATCGTCTTTAACAACGGGTTGTTGGTGGCTTGATTCAGGATCGTATATACCTCGAGCACATTTATCATATTTTTTAGACAAGCGGCGATGCTTTGGTAAAACACTTTTTAATTTTATGCGTCATCTTGACAAGAAAATATCAGGGACTCTTGGGCCGCGAGGCTCTTGGGATATTGGGCTCATCAGCTCTTGAGTATTTCGGACAACAGGGCGAGGGCGGCTTAGTGTTACGCAAAATTATCAACAAATCAAGCGGGAATAGGCAATCAGCCATTCGAAAAAAGGAACTAGTTAAAATTCTCGGTATTGACCAGGACGAAATAATTTGATAGGCATAAATTTTAAAATACATACCGTTTGCTTCACCAAAATTGTTAGTGATAGCATGGTAAACCATACACTTAACGCCAGTGATGACGCATGCATGTGGGTCAACACCGTTACTTTCTGCGAGTATGAGCCGTAAAGCGTCCATTGAAATACCATGTGCGCCCCATGTTTTGAACAAAATTACATGACAAAGACTTTTTTTAAAAGGGCAATTATGGCGATGCACATTTTGCTCAAGGTGGCAACACTTTCTAGGAAAAAAGTTGGCGTATTACTTAACTAAACCTTGAGACTTGCGACTTTTCTACTTTTAATCTCAGATTGCCAAGTTAATGCGTCGACATTTGTGAACCCAATAATTGTTTTCTGACTTTTACCAGCTATACTTGTAAAGTGATAACCTCAGCGACTTTTTTAAGATTCTTGCGAAATTCTTTTTGTCCTTTAGTAAAAAAAGTCAAACTTACTAAAATATTTTTTATAGTTTTAGCGCCTTCCCAATGCTAAGCGACTTAAGCGAAATAATATTAGCGATTTTTTTTACTTTATATTTTTGCACCTTTTTGTACTTTTTTTACATAACTTTTCAAAATTATATTTTTACACTTTTTTTAAATTTTCACACACACACACAAACATACACACCAACACTCTACTACCCCAAAACACAAATCAAAAAGTGAAATCAAAATCATAAACCTTTAATATACTCGTTCCTGCTTGAACCCAACTTCCAAACCTAATTAGTCAGGTCAATTAAAAGTCCCAAATGGCAAACATTGCCCGATATTTTGATGCTAAGGTAGCGGTTGCTTCGGGTTAAGTTGCTTTCAAATATTAAGTCTAAGTTGTTCACACTCGGATCGAATGAGTTTGTTTAGTGCAATACATTTTTGGAGCCATGGTTAGATATTCCTAAACAAGGCAATGACAATCATTTGGTGAATTTTGTTTTAAAACACAGTATATATCCCAAAGCTGCTTGATTCTTGTCCCCATTTTATACAAAATTGGGAATAATTTATTACAATTCGATTAGAAGAGAGTTTTATTAATGACGGATTTTGTTTTGGTCCTTTGCACCCACTGTAGAAATTGGCCTTGATCCTTTTGGTTTTGCGTGTCTTTCCTGAAAAACAATTTCTAGAAAGGTTACTATAAAAGGGGCGAGCTTTCCGCTTGTTTGAGCACGATACACAATTTTTCGAGAAGTTATCAAATGAGGATCTTTGTAAGAGTATACATTTGATAGTCGCCTGAGGTGTTTCATAGGTGCGTGGACCTTGGTACATTGTTGACAATCATTTGTTGGAATTAGTTGAGGATTTTGGGGCATGGAATGCATATCCATGGGGAGAGTTCTTGTGTTTTTACAAAAATTTAGCCAATGTGGTACCCCGAGCATTAAAGCGCTTACTACAGAGAAATGCATAGAAAACCCTTCTAAAGGCGCAACATATAATATTTGTGGCTTTCTCTTGGCTTTTAAGGTTAGATTTGTAGACATTTATGAACATATCAGTTTTTTTTTACTATTTTTTGGATACAAATTTGTTATCTTGCTTTTCATTGTACATTACTTTGATTGTTTTCGTTCATTTTAGATATAGATTCTTGAGAGTTATCCCAATAGCAGTTCATGGTGGACCAAAGACCCGACAAAGATACCATGTTGTCTTTCTTGGTCAAAGGGTAAAACATTTATAGCGATTATAGCAAACATTTTGGTCTGTAAGCATTTCCATTTGTTTGTATTTGTCAAATAAGTACTGACTTCTTTATATTTGTTTTGACTTTATAATTGTTTGTTTACTAGGGTTGAATCCATTTGGATCTTGTTCCAACAAATGCAAAAAGGTTACAACCGTGGTTTACACCTAGTAATGCTTATTTTAGCGAGTTGGATCGCCAAAGACCCGACAAAGATACCACGTTGTCTTTCTTGGTCAAAGGGTAAAATATTTGCCAAAGCAGATTATAGCAAACTCTTTGGTCCTGTAAGCATTTCCATGTGTTTGTGTTTGTATTTGTCAAATAAGTAACGACTTCTTTATATTTGTTTTTGACTTTATAATTGTTTGTTTACTAGGGTTTGAATCCAGTATTGGATCTTGTTCCAACAAATGCAGAAAGGTTACAACCATGGTTTACACCTAGTAATGCTTATTTTAGCGAGTTGGATAGATCGCAGAAAAGCAATTATGCCGATGATCCACTAATGAGGTAAGTTGCACATTTTGTATCATTTCTTTTCATCATTATCAACTACATCGTTTATGCGCCTATTCCGCGTTGACAATTGACCAATGCGCGTTACGTTTCGATCTTGCTTTGTAGGTACATGAAGTTGCAGCTTCATAAAAGTGTGATAACGGTAAAGAGGTTGCGTAATGATAAAGAGGTGGCGTTAGTGATAAAGATGTGTCGATGCGCTAAATATCAAAGTTCAATCATCTAGACATACATGCCGGAGTTGCGGCATTGAAGGCACTTGTATTTATGATCGATAAACCCGAAGCCAATGTGGAGGTCCTTAATGATATTAAAAATAGAATTGCCGTTGTTGAGGAAGATCTAAAGATACAACGTCCAAAGGTGAAGATGCTCTTTACATTCATTTTTAATCAACATCATTTAGATAGCAATATTTTTTTCACCAACTAATGGATTATATATATATTTATGTATGACGTCCTTTGGTTATTCACGAACAATTACAAATAAGACAATGTGTTGATGAATATTTAGCTTCGAAAGATGGCATGGTAATCTCCTTTAATATTTGTTAATCATTTAGGTCTCCTTTCTTTATCGTTATTTTGTTACATACCTAAATCAGCTTTGTTAACTACAGACCTTAAGCCCAGCACCTGATCAATCATGCGAGAAATCGACATGTGTTATTGCTGATAACGAACAAGTTAGTATTAATTATATAGACCCTACCGTTATCCATCGGCTATGTCGCAGCAAGGATTTATGTCTTCGGTCGAACCCTTCCCGTGGCTGATCACATTCCGGATGATGATCGGTCATATGAATTTACTATTTGAATCAAAATTTCTCAATCTACTGTTGAAATGCATTATATAATAATTTCACTGGCTATCTCACGGATGTTTTGCTACATTTGGCCATCTATTATAGTTGTGTTTTTCTTGTATAATTACAGGGCAAAAACTTTGATGATGATTTCTGTAAAACCCTAAAATCTCAAACGCGTGAAATGACAATTTTGCCCTCAAACTTAAAATTTTACAAACTCGGGAAACACGTCAACATCGTTTAATAAGTTATATCATTAATAATATACACAGATTATGAAAGTAATTAACTTATGATATAAATTAAAAGAACATAAATGATTAAACTCTAAGTAACAAATAAACATATCAAAATGTACACAATTAACCTAGACTACAAAAGAGACTACATACATTTAAGGCTCCCCCATAATCACACAATCAATTATCATTATCTCATTTACACATTCCTTTTCATTTCAAAAACACCAAGTAAACCCTAGATCTAATTCTTTCATCCAAAGTGGCGACACTCTTTTTATTTCATCATTTTTCTCCATTTTAATCCGAAAATCAAAGAAGCAAGGTGTTCCTAGGAGGCTTGTGATCGTGTGTGATTGATTGGTGGGCTTGTGATAGTGTTTGGAAGCTTGGGCCGGGGTTTTATTTTAGGTCGTGGGGTTTAGAAAGCCAAGGAGGCTTGGTTTTGATCGTGGTGGTTTAATTCTTGTTTCCTTGTCCGCATTACCGCTACTAGGGTAACGTATCATCATCTCCGCGTCTTCTCTCTTTTGTTTTCTTTTTTCAATTGCGTGGCTATGGAGTCTTTATTAGGGCTTGTTTTACGAAAATGGAACACATAAAATAATGAATATGTTTGTCACATGAAATGATAAAATGGATTACATGAAATCATGATTCTAAACCTATGTGATTCGAATGATATGTAGCATGTGAATCTTAATACAAATCTGATTTTGGTCTCTCATTATGTCGACATATATGGATTACATTAAAGGGTTAAATGAACTTGTGAAACTATACTGATCATTATGTGATAAATGGAATCGATACGAATGATTTCTGAGGTTGTTTTGATTTGTATATGGGGCGTACAATATATGTCTTGGTGAACGATGTCACGTACCAAATGGGGTGTTGGTTAATATGTTGTGTAATCTATGATAATCGAGTCTACATGTGTTAAAACCTATACGTTAATTATAATCAAAAACTAGGGTTTTGTAATTGATGATTTAATAAAGATAAGGGGTTAAATTGTAAATTATGAAACTTGATGGATTAACTTGTTAATATGTTAACTAAATGGATTAAATGAGTAAAATGAGTAAACTTGCTATAATTACACTTTTAACCCTAAACTTTGCAATATTGACATTTTAAACCCTAAACTTTTGTAACTTGTCATAAATGATCCTTAAATCATAATAACACTCGTTTTCATTATTTAACTTTAGATAAGTAACTAAACCTGCTAATTATGGAAAGTTACTAAATATGGAAAGTTACCTAAAATAGAAAGTACTTAAAATGGAAAGATTACTAAAAATGGAAAGCCGTCTTAAACGAGTGTCGATTCTTATAGAACGTTATTTAATTCATATAGGTTGGGCGTAGGGTTTGATCTGCTTTCTTGATTTTACTTTTGTTGTGATTTTCCGGAATAAGGTACAGATATTGACCTTACCTCTTAAGGTTTCTCGTGATTTTTATACATCTTCGATATTAGCTTGAACTGTTACGCTTTACTCTAAGCCTCATGATTAGGGCTTCCCTATGACTCTGCTATGCTCCCTTTGATATGAAACTTTGATATGAAACTATGATATGAACTTTGATATGAACCCTTATGATATGAATATGCTTTGACCCTTCATGCGATACGAGCCAAATATGTGTTCCTAGTTAGGAAGGTAGCCTGACCGTGTCATTGATGCACCAATGGCATGACTCGGTGATACGTGTATGATATGATTATGGATTAGAGCTCACTATATGTATATGATTTGGCCCTTTGGTATGGATGCATCCTAGATATGATATGTTTGAGGATTTGATCTGATTGGAGATTTATATGGTGAATGATGTCGGGTGCAATCCGTGTCTTCACATTTCTAGGAGTTGATCACTCCACTGTTACTTGAGGTCTCCCCTCCATTATATTTGGTATTAGGGTCACCCTAGAATACGGTATGATATGATATGATATGATATGATATGATATGATATGATATGTGTTTGATATGATATGGGCTCGTGGTATATGGCTGACCTTCCATTTCCTTTCTCTTATTATCCTTTGATATGCCTTATGATATTTGCACCTTATGATTATGATATCCTCATACTTACCCTTGATTATTCGTTTTGTTATATATATATCATTCCTGGCTTTTTAAGCTCGCCGCGTTTTCTTTCCATGCGGCTGGTAATTAAGCTAGAAGCTGGGATCTTAGCTATGGGTTTGAGTGATGAGCGGTTATGTGGATCTATGGCTCTAGTCATCTTAGTTTTGCTTGATTATGTTGTTACTTTTAGACTGGATTATGCTCATTTATGTCTTGGATTTATTCCTTCTTCTTTTGATGAACTTATGTAACGTTTAAGCCGTGTTGGCTGGATTTCCTTTGGTTATTTATTTAAGACTTCCGTTGCTTTATTATGTTCATTATGTATGCTTTGATATGACACCATTTTATAATACCTCTACCCTTGTCGGGTTGGGGTGTTACAATTATGGCATCGAGCCTTACGACTTGTAGTCGGGACCGACATATATGGACCCTAAGTTAATCCGTAGAGCTTAAGATTTGATTGTGAGGTTTAGGTAGATTCTAGGTTCATTATCATCATTTCCGTTCATGATCTCCATCTTACTTCCTAACCTTTGCTAATCGTTTAATGAACTCTTGGATGGTGACTACTCGAGGAATGGCGGACGATAACGGGGATGGTAATCCTAACTCGAGCTTTGATTGCGGCGGCGCTCGGCCTCTGCTATGCCCGAGATCATTGCTACCATCACTAATAACGTTCGGAATGGCGCTAGCTCCTCGGTGAGGAAATGATGGTGGGGGTGCCAACCCACCTACTCCCATTCATGTTTGGATCGAACGCTTCAACAAACTCAAGCCAATCCTTTTTTAAGCAAAGCTTCACCTAATGATGCAGGAACGGATTACGCACATGGAAAAGTTATTCAATGTCGGGTTGTGGTGACGAGGTGAAAACCGGACTAGCCATTCAAATTCGAGGGTGATGCCCTAACTGGTGGAAGGCCTATCTCTTGTCGGGGAAGAGAACTTCTGGGATACTTGTGTTTGGAATACTTTTAGGGACATCTTCTACAAACATATTTTCTGAATCGAACAGGCGATGAAGAGAGTACAACGCCTACACAGCTGGATAGGGAAACTTCACCAGTACATGCAACATTTTATGAGGTTGGTTGGGTTTGTAGGTGAGATTCTTTGGAGATGCGTCGTCGGCTTCGGAAGTACAAATGGGGTTGAAGAAATGGGTGTTGGACAGGGGTGATTAATAACGAGTACACCGAGGTAGCGCGATTAGGATCGCGCGGCATTGAGTTACATGAGGATCGAGCTTCAACGAGGCAGGGGCGGTGATGCTGATATTTATCTCGGGGTCGGCGGGACCATACTCAGGAGTTTAGGGGGCGATACGACCGTGGGCGTCGGGACACTCGGGCCTGAGGGTTCAGAGTATGACAGATCGAGGAAACGACCGTCGAGGTCGTGATGGTGGGGTGTCGGGTTGGGATCAACCTCGTGGTGGTGTGGACCGTTCTTCGTTCTTCATATCATAAGAAGCCATCTGAGATTTTGCCTCCTCCTCCACTTTGCAACACTTGTGGTAAGCCTCATCCGGGCGTATGTTTCAAGGCCACAGGTGGTTGCTATGCATGTGGGTCTACTGCTCATAGGGTGAAGGATTGCACTCGAGGGAAAGTGACTACTCCGGGGAACACGGCCAAACCACTCCGACCAAGGGCCGTGTGTGATTCATTACTTGGGACCAAGCGGCGAACTCTTCAGGTACCATTACCGGTATTATTTATATTGGTGATATTTCTGCCTTTACTTTATTCGATACAGGTGCTCGCATTCTATGATATCTACTTCATTAGTAAGGAAATTAAATATGACACCCACACCCTTGTTAAATCGAGTCTCTATTTCCACCCCTATGAAAAAACAAGTGCTTATTGATCGTAAATATGTGGATTGTCCCCTACGTTTCGATGATGGTATTCGTTCAGCTAATCTTCTTCCTCTGGATATGTTTGATTTCGATATTATTCTGGGTATGGATTGGTTGGCCTTGCATAGGGCTACCATTGACTGCTATGCTCGAATTGTTATCCTTGGTAATATTCACCAACGATTTCGTTTATCCGGTGCTCAACCTAAGTCAGTTAAGATCATCTCTATGGCTTCGCACTCTCATTTCGCATGGTTGCCTTGGTTTGGCATCCATTAAGGATACTTCCTTGAAGTTCCGACCATCGAAAGTCTTTACGTTGTACGCGAATTTTCCGCGTTTTTGATGAACTTCACTGGTTGCTCTGCGAGGAAGTTGAATTTGGCATCGATTTGATTCGGTGCGAACCTATATCTAAAGCTCCTACCGTATGGCACCGTCGAATTGAAGGATTGAAGGAACAGTTGCAAGAACTGTTGGAGAACGGCTTTATTAGGCCCAGTGTTTCACCTTGGGGCGCACTGGTGTTATTTGTTAAGAAGAAGGATGGGAGTATGAGGTTGTGTATTGACTACCGTGAGCTGAACCGTATCACTATCCGTAATTTATCCTCTTCCGCGCATCGACGACTTGTTTGATCGGTTTCAAGGTGCAAAATTTTCTCTAAGATTGACTGCGGTCCTGTTATCATCAATTACGTGTGAAGGAGCAAGATGTTTCTAAGACCGCGTTCCGTACTCGGTATGGCCATTATGAGTTCTGGTTATGCCTTTGGTTTGACTAATGCGCTGCATTTTCATGGATCTTATGAATTGTGTTTTCCACGAGTACCTCGATAAAATTGTAATCGTTTTCATCGATGACATCCTCGTGTATTCTAAGATTGAGGCTGAGCACGAGCAGCACCTTCGTATTGTATTGGAGACTCTTCGACAGCAGAAGTTGTATGCAAAATTCTCTAAGTGTGAATTCTGGTTGAGCCAAGTTGCTTTCCTTGGTCACGTTGTGTCTGCTGATGGTATCAAGATGGACACCTCTAAAGTCGAAGCTATCACAAAATGGCCGAGACCTACTCTGCGTGACGGAGATTAGAAGTTTTCTGGGGCTTCTTTGGTTATTACCGTCGTTTTGTTGAGGTTTTCTCGATTGGCGTTACCTTTGGCGCAATTGATGAGGAAAGGAGAATTTGAGTGGACGGATGGCGTGAAAAGAGTTTGAGGAGTTGAAACGGAGATTGGTTACTGCGCTATTTTGACACTTCCATCGGGTTCGGAGGTTTAGTTCTGGCGACGCATCGAAGAAGGGTTTGGGTTGTGTATTGATGCAGCAATGTAAGGTGATTGCCTATGCTTGAGGCAATGAAATCGTATGAGGAGAATTATCCCACGCATGATTTGGAGTTGGTTGCGGTGGTTTTTGCCTTAAAGATTTGGAGGCATTACTTGTATGGTGAATCGTGTGATATCTTCTACGACCACAAAAGTTTAAAGTATATATTCACACAAAAGGAGCTCAATATGAGGCAACGAAGGTGGTTAGAACTTCTTAAGGATTATGACACGAACATCCGTATCATCGGGTAAGGCTAATGTGGTTGCAGATGCACTAAGCCGAAAGTAGGGTATGATTGCTAGTTTGGAGATTGAACCGGGGTTCTTCACGATCTTGAGCTTATGGATGTGGAATTTTGTTTCTGGGGTTATGATGGTTATTGGCGAGCTTGAGGTAGAGTCCAACCTTATATTGGATTAAGGCTCGGAAGGATGATGGTGAGCTTTGGTATATAGTTCAAAATATCGAGCGGTGTGAGTTCATGTTGATGGTTTTGGCGTTATGCTATGAGGGTCGACTTTGTGTTCCTAATGATCCTGCTTTGCGTGAAAATGTTTTGTCGGAGGCTCATAGTTCCCCTTTCACTATTCATCCTGGTTCTACCAAGATGTATCGGGATCTTAAGCAACATTTTTGGTGGAATGGTATGAAGCAGGATGTGGCTTCGTTTGTAGCTAGGTGTATGACTGTCGTGAGGTTAAGATTGAGCATCAGAGGGCTAGTGGTTTGTTGCAGCCGTTAGATATTCCTACATGGAAGTGGGAAGAAATCTCCATGGATTTTGTCACGGGTTTGCCTCCTACTCGGAAAAGACATGACGCGATTTGGGTGGTTGTTGATCGACTAACCAAATCTGCTCATTTCTTACCTATCCGGAAAGATTATCGCGTTAGTAGATTGGCGAAGATTTTTCAGCAAGAGATTATTAGATTGCATGGTACTCACTGCTATGTTTCGATAGAGATCCGGCTTCCGCGTCACAGTTTTGGAAGAGTCTCTGAGAAAGCTTGGGGTGCCGTCTTAAGTTCATCTGCTTTTCATCCTCAAACTGATGGTCAGACGGAGAGGACTATTCAGACTCTTGAGGACATGTTGAGGGCTTGTGCATTGGAATGGATAGGGAACTGGGATGAGTATCTGTGCTTGGTGGAGTTTGCCTACAACAATAGTTGGCACGCTAGCATCAAAGGAGCACCATATGAGTTGTTATATGGGAGGAAATACAGAGCACCTATTTGTTGGGATGAGGTAGGTGGCGTTGATTGAGGGTCGGAACTCATTGAGATTACTAATGAGAAGGTAGCGGTTGCTAGGGAGAGATTGAAGGAGGCTCGTTCACGGCAAAAGAGTTATGCTGATAAGCATGGCGCGACTTGGAGTTCGTGTTGGTGATGTCGTGTTTTCAGAAAGTTTCGCGTCCGTGGTATTAAGCGTTTTGGAATCAAGGGCAAGCTCATCCTCGATTCATCGGACCTTCGAGATTCTGGATGTGTTGGGAGGTTTCCTACCGTCTAGCTCTACCTCCTCAGTTATCTCATGTTCATGATGTGTTTCATGTATCTCTTCACGGGGATACAACTATCATCCGTTACACGTGGTTTCCTATCCTTTGGATCAGATTCAGCCAGATATGTCCTTACAGGAAGAACCGAACTATTTTAGATCGACGAGATCGAATCACGAGAAACAAAGTAATTCCGTTTGTTAAGATTCTTTGGAAGAATCACCCAGGCGTGAAGCTACGGGAGACCGAGGAATCTATGCGAGCTAGTTATCCACATTTCTTTTCATCATCGGGTATGTCTTCGTTTCCTTTTCAATTTTTAGAGGCGAAAATTTTCTTTTAGAGGAAGAGTTGTAAAACCCTAAAATCTCAAAGCTGAAATGACAATTTTGCCCTCAAACTTAAAATTTTACAAACTCAGGAAACACGTCAACATCGTTTAATAAGTTATATCATTAATAATATACACAGATTATGAAAGTAATTAACTTATGATATAAATTAAAAGAACATAAATGATTAAACTCTAAGTAACAAATAAACATATCAAAATGTACACAATTAACCTAGACTACAAAAGAGACTACATACATTGGGAAAGATAAGTTTGGAAAGTCTATGAAATGGTCTCCCCCCCCCCTTGATGGCCGGCTATGATAAGGCTCCCCCATAATCACACAATCAATTATCATTATCTCATTTACACATTCCTTTTCATTTCAAAAACACCAAGTAAACCCTAGATCTAATTCTTTCATCCAAAGTGGCGACACTCTTTTTATTTCATCATTTTTCTCCATTTTAATCCAGAAAGCAGCAGTGTTCCTAGGAGGCTTGTGATCGTGTGTGCTCGATTGGTGGGCTTGTGATAGTGTTTGGAAGCTTGGGCGGGTTTTATTTTAGGTCGTGGGGTTTAGAAAGCCAAGGAGGCTTGGTTTTGATCGTGGTGGTTTAATTCTTGTTTCCTTGTCACGTACACGCTACTAGGGTAACGTATCATCATCTCACGTCTTCTCTCTTTTGTTTTCTTTTTCAATTCGTGGCTATGGAGTCTTTATTAGGGCTTGTTTTACGAAAATGGAACACATAAAATAATGAATATGTTTGTCACATGAAATGATAAAATGGATTACATGAAATCATGATTCTAAACCTATGTGATTCGAATGATATGTAGCATGTGAATCTTGATACAAATCTGATTTTTGGTCTCTCATTATGTCGACATATACGGATTACATTAAAGGGTTAAATGAGCTTGTGAAACTATAGTATCGTTATGTGATAAATGGAATCGATAACGAATGATTTACGAGGTTGTTTTGATTTGTATATGGGGCGTACAATATATGTCTTGGTGAACGATGTCACGTACCAAATGGGGTGTTGGTTAATATGTTGTGTAATCTATGATAATCGAGTCTACATGTGTTAAAACCTATACGTTAATTATAATCAAAAACTAGGGTTTTGTAATTGATGATTTAATAAAGATAAGGGGTTAAATTGTAAATTATGAAACTTGATGGATTAACTTGTTAATATGTTAACTAAATGGATTAAATGAGTAAAATGAGTAAACTTGCTATAATTACACTTTTAACCCTAAACTTTGCAATATTGACATTTTAAACCCTAAACTTTTGTAACTTGTCATAAATGATCCTTAAATCATAATAACACTCGTTTTCATTATTTAACTTTAGATAAGTAACTAAACCTGCTAATTATGGAAAGTTACTAAATATGGAAAGTTACCTAAAATAGAAAGTACTTAAAATGGAAAGATTACTAAAAATGGTAAGCCGTCTTAAACGAGTAATCTGATTCTTATAGAACGTTATTTAATTCATATAGGTTCCGGGCGACGGGTTTGATCTGCTTTCTTGATTTTACTTTTGTTGTGATTTGCTCAGAATAAGGTACAGATATTCTGACCTTACCTCTTAAGGTTTCTTGTGATTCTTATACATCTTTCGATATTAGCTTGAATTGTTACGCTTTACTCTAAGCCTCATGATTAGGGCTTCCCTATGACTCTGCTATGCTCCCTTTGATATGAAACTTTGATATGAAACTATGATATGAACTTTGATACGAACCCTTATGATATGAATATGCTTTGACCCTTCATGCGATGCAAGGCCAAATATGTGTTCCTAGTCAGGAAGGTAACCTGACCGTGTCATTGATGCACCAATGGCATGACTCCGGTGTGTACGAGTGATGATACACACCGTCCCCTATTATGATATGATTATGAGCTCACTATATGTATATGATTTGGCTTGGGGGTATGGATGCATCCTAGATATGATATGTTTCGAGGGATTTGATCCGATTGGAGATTTATATGGTGAATGATGTCGGGTGCAATCCGTGTCTTCACATTTCCGGGAGTTGATCACTCCACTTGTACTTGAGGTCTCCCCTCCATTATATTTGGTATTCAGGGTCACCCTCCGAATACACGATATGATATGATATGATATGATATGATATGATATGATATGATATGTGTTTGATATGATATGGGCTCGTGGTATATGGCTGACCTTCCATTTCCTTTCTCTTATTATCCTTTGATATGCCTTATGATATTTCCCATTGCACCTTATGATTATGATATCCTCATTACTTACCCTTCGATTATTCATTTTGTTATATATATCTGCTTCACTGGGCTTTTAAGCTTCGTTTTCTTTCCATGCGGCAGGTAATTAAGCTAGAAGCTGGGATCTTAGCTATGGGTTTGAGTGATGAGCGGTTATGTGGATCTATGGCTCTAGTCATCTTAGTTCTGCTTGATTATGTTGACATTACTTTAGACTCGGATTATGCTCATTTATGTCTTGGATTTATTCCTTCTTCTTTTGATGAACTTATGTAACGTTTAAGCCGTGTTGGCTGGATTTCCTTTGGTTATTTTATTTAAGACTTCATTGCTTTATTATGTTCATTATGTATGCTTTGATATGACACCATTTTATAATACCTCTACCCTTATCGGGTTGGGGTGTTACAATTTCTCTGTTTATGGATCTTTGAAATTCAATGAGCATGGGTTACATATTCAAGAGCCGAAGCAAGATGATCAAAAGGTTGCTGAAAACAAGGAAGATGGCGAAACACCAAGTGAGGTAGTGGTAAATGTTGATGATAAACCTGGAGAGGCGGTTCAAGCTACTGAGATACATGCTCATGATTGCAATGTTATTGAGAAAGTAAGTGAAGGTGTGTTTAATGTTGACGATAAATGCGGAGGTTCAAGGTAATGAAAATAACATTTTTTATTGCAATGCTACTGTTATAGATTCTCATGATCGTGAGAAAGTAAGTTAAGCAGTGTTAAATGTGGATGAGAAATATGTAGAGGGGGTTCAAGGTAATGAAAATAACATTGTTGATTGCAATGCTACTAATCAACATTCTCATGATCGTGAGAAAGTAAGTGAGACAGTGTTAAATGTGGATGAGAAATCTGTAGAGGGGGTTCAAGGTAATGAAAATAACATTGTTGATTCCATGCTCTGATATAGATTCTCATGATCGTGAGAAAGTAAGTGAAGGAGTGTTGAATGTTCTTTGAAATGTAGAGGGGTTCAAGGTAATCAAAATAACATTGTTGATTGCAATGCTCTGTTATAGATTCTCATGATGGTGGAAAGTAAGTGAAGCGGTGTCACAAATGGCAGAGATGGAGGATGATCATATGAATCATGTTGAAGAGAATAAGGATGGCGATGGTAATGTTAATGAGAAATTACGTGAGTTGGTTATTCATAATGAAGCATACAATGTTGATGGCCACGTTAATGAGAAAGTAAGCGGGGGTGTGTTAGTGGTTGTAAATGAGACCGCAACCAAAATTTGACAAAATTGATAGTGATCTTGTGAGAAAGCAAGAAAGGCCATGTTTCATAATTCTGAGAAAAACACACAAGCTGTTTCACAAACTGAAGGACAAGCCAATAAGCCTTTTACTACAACTTCTGAGGTACAACTACATTATTTATTAAAGTTACTATTAAAGTTCAAAAGTCGATGTTATTTCAATGTTGAACTTTGCATACAGATGTTTTCATCGTGCTAAAAGGAAGAGAAATGCAAGTAAGGCTCTCTTGTCACCTTATAATGGCCCAAAGAAAAAGTAAAAGTAGAAAGGCCAAAGTTACCCAAGAGAGTACTCTGTTTTGAAAGAAGATGTTGACTCAAAAGGTCAAAGCGGTAGGCAAGTGTTTGCGGGACCCATACGTGAACCTCCTCCCACGACTCCACAATTGCTTAAAAGGCGTTCCAAAAGATTGAGAAAAGGGATTAATTCCCCATGTGGTGAAGATAATCAGTTGGAAACATGGGTAGAGGTATAGCAGAACTATTTTTACAAACAGACAACGTAAAGACATATCCATTAATCTGGTTTTTAAAATTTTTCAGGATCTGTCACGTCCTGAAGGTTGCGATATCAACAAGATTACTAAACCAGCGTGTATGGATATGTTTATAAAAAAAAATTTAAGTCATCGTATAACTTTCCTTGGGGTCACCGCGACATCGTTGTTAATCGAAAATTTTGGTTGGCTTTGTTGGGGTATGGAAAGGGTAATAAAAAAGGATGGCTTGGAAATGAGGTACTTAACAGCTAGTTAATTTCCATAAAAAAATATTTTTGATTTGAATAAGTTTAACAATATGTATTTTATAAAAACATTTGCGGCATCTGGATCTTTGGGTTGATCTAATGTGGCAGTTCAGGCCGACCAATGCCGATTGGGCTATGGCTGGACCATTTTTCTCGTCTTCTCTCCTTGATGGGCTATGCGTGCCTACTTCAGCCCTTCAGTGGTCCGCTATCCATTGCCATGGTCTAGTTTCGAGAAGGTTTGTATATAAAGACCATACTTTCTTCTAGATACTTGGGTGATATACATGCTCAAAATGTTTTGAATTACGACAACATTTATTTGTTCACATTTAGGTATACTTTCCTGTGAATGTACCCGGCTTACGGTTTCTCGCCGAGTTACAAATTCGATGCAGGAGTTGTAACTATTTAAACTCACTAGGTACGCTTGAACTGAGGCGAGAGAAGAATATAAAAATGAGGGCCACTTTTGAGAGAATGCTACCACAGTATCTAAAGTTCTGTAGAGTTCTTCAAGCCAAATCAATATCTGTGTCTGATTATAAGATCACATTTCGAGTTGTGGATTATGTCCCTAAACAAGCTGATGTATACGGCGATTGTGGAGTTTGGAAATGTATTTTTTTTGCACATGTTGGGTAACAACTTAAGCATGAAGGTTGATGATCCTCTTCAAGTTGCTATGGCGTATCGAGAGCATATGGTGGAGTACTTTTGGAAGTATAAGGTGGCTGTTCATACAAATGATGAAGAAAGAAGCATTTCAACTCTTTGGGTGTGGCTTGTATTTGGGTTTAGACTTTTTTTGTTCAAACAAATGTAACCACAAACTGTTTGTCTGTGTAGGACATCAAAAGACAACTTCTTATGCATGTCTGTGTAGTGCAACTTGGTATATTCCTAACAGCCATTTCATTAGGCACTTAGGGGGTGTTTGATAGATGCTTAATAGGATGGGTCGCCGTGATTGATTGGCGTGAAGATACGACATCTGAGTGTTTGACTAGAAAAAATAACCACCTCTGAAAAAGCAAAAAGCCTCTGACCGATTCTTTCAAATAGTGTCCCTCAGTCATTCAGTGATTAAAAGTGACAATTTTTTTATGTATCTCCTTTCGTTTTATCATTTTATTCTCATGTCCCTATCGTATTTTTTTATTATTTGTTGTCGTGTCTTATCAAACATTGGCTGACACACATATTTTTCTAAACTAGTCATGATCTAATGATTTAGATGTGTATACTTTTTTTTTTTTTTTTTCTTTTTAGCTAATATAACCTTTTACTTGAATATGTTAAGTTCTTGCATTTTTTAAGATATTTTTGTTCTTGCGTTGTGTAAGTGAAAAAAAAAATGCTATTATCCCTTTATAATAATTATAATATGATC
>OU343216.1:173614012-173641863 GCA_910596185.1 Chrysanthemum makinoi
CTAATCAGATCTTAAGGATTTCCTTAAAATCGTCGATTCCATCGACCTTGATGCTACTACTGGGAGACCACGCTGTCTGGCGTCTCTTCTATTCTCTCTACGGGACCAAGCTAGTAATTGGCTTGGCGACTTTCCGCCGCTCCATCTCAAGTTGGGATGTTCTCACCTCTTGCTTCCTTGCTCAATTTTCCCACCGGGAGAACCACTAAGCTTAGGAATGATATCTTGATGTTCCAACAACGTCAAGGTGAATCTCTCTACGAAGCATGGACTCAATTCAAGGACTTACTTCATAAAGTCCCTCATCACGGCATTGATCTTTGGCTCCAAGTCCAACTCTTCTATGATCATGTCAACTTCCCCACCAAGCGATCCATTGACCAAGCGGCCGGTGGAAAATTTAGTGATCTCACCGCGGAAGAATCATGGGGTATAATAGAGGACCTTGCTCTCTATGACAACGAAAGTTGGAATGACCCCCGTGATTTGCCCAAAACCGTTAAGGCAATCTCTTTGCCTCTCATTGACTTACAACCTTCCGACCGTAGGATGCTCAAACTTGAAGATCAAGTTGAATTCCTAATGAGCTCCTACGAAAATCCTAAGTCTTCACATCTAGTGAATAAAATCACTCTACCTTGTGAGTTATGTAGTGGTCCCCATGACACTCGTGATTGCACAAAACTCCCTGAACAAGCTTTTTGACTACCTCCACGCGTACCGACGGAGCGGGAGAGAAGTGGTACACTTTCAAGCCCGAACAAAACAACTTAGGAAACTATTACAACCCATCATGGAGAAATCACCCTAACCTTAAGTGGAACCAAAACTCAAGCACACCCCAAAGCTCATCTAGTCCACCTAATAGGTTCAATCCTCCAAGCACCGGGAACCCCACTAATCTTGAGGCAATTGCATCTATATTCATGTCATCTCAAGAAACTTGATTGACTAAGCTTGAAGCCGATTTTAAGCGAAGACAAGGCGAGATGACAAACAAGCTTGATGCCCTCTTAAAAGCCTTTAATGACCGGGAAATTGGAGCACTCCCAAGTGATACTATAAAGAACCCAAAAGTGAGTTCGATTTCATCGACTTCATGTTCTTGTTCACCATGGGAGAGTGCACATCCATGCCCCTCACACCCAACGGTTCACTCGGTAAATGCTATCAATAAAGGTTCCAAGCAATCCAAAATGAGGTATCAAGGCCCCGCACCATTGGTAGAACCTACTCTTGAGAAACCTGTCAACCAAGAACCCAAACCTAATCTAGAGGAGGAGTACAAGGAACTCTATCAAGAAAAACCGGTTCTTGAAGTCTTAGCTCATGCACCTTATTATAATGCTTTAAAAGAAAAATATGAGTTAGAACTTAAACTTGGAAAACATGAGTCCAATTTTGTGCGAAATAATCTACCTAAGAAGTTAGACGATCCTGGGCTATTTACTCTTCCGCGTAGGCTTGGAACTTCCAAACCTCTCGATGCTCTAGCCGACTTAGGATCATGCATCAATCTTGTTTCGTTGTCCCTCCATAGAAGCCTTAACTTAGGTAAGATAGAACCAACGGAAACCATCTTAGGTTTAGCGGACGGTAGTATTGCACATCCGGTAGGGATAATAAAATACATGGTGGTGCACATAGGAGAATTGACTCTTTTAGCCGATTTCCATGTGCTAGACATGAATAAGGACCTGACATGCCCATTGCTAGTAGGAAAAGGATTCTTAGATACCGCTAGTGCCATCATTGATTGTAAGATGTCCAAAATAGTGGTAGGAGAGGGGAGTGCTAGGTCAATTTACGATGTCAAAAAGCATGCTTACTACAAAGAAGAGGAAATCCCACATGAGATTAGGTTGGATAGAACGCCATCTAGATATGGGCCTTGGTTAGATAAGAACTTCATAGGTCCCCAACGACCTTTCTACCTAGATGAAGCCTTTGCTAATAAAGCAACTTTCCATGAAAAAGAAATGGCTAGGGACATGGAAGTGAACCCGTTCGAGGACGCCTTAGTATTTAGGAAGATGACCGAGTTCCTAGGAAGCTTGCCCATCAACCTTGTCATGAATAAGTGGAAAGTTGAGAGCGATAAGCCTAAACATAAATGGGATTGGGATAGACCACCTAGTGATGGTAATGGAGAGTGGCACATTAGGATAACAATCTATGATCCCGATGGAGAGAAGTTTGAAAAGGCATATCGAACCAAGCGTACTACTAGGAACTTAAATGATAAGTTTGATCCTTACGACATTGTTAAGGATATGCTTACTTATATCGGTGTGCACGTAGGGCGCGACTACGAGTCTAGCTACAAGACTCATTAATAAAGAAAAGCTTTGGGAGGCAACCCATGCTTAATTTTTTGCTTGTTTGTGTCATATATCTTTTATTGATTGTTTATTCTCATGTTTAAATTTGTAAAAATGCTTTATTTTGTTTTAACCTGTCTTAATTACATATAAAGGTATTTTACATAAAGGATAAGTGTAGGGAGGATTACACATGTTTTCAAAAGAAACGTGAACATGAGAATTTCAATTAATTAAAAGATATACATGTGTGTTTGTTCGAGTCAAATGCTTGTATCGAGTAAAAATGGATGTTTTGCGTGAAATTTTTCAGATTCTAAAGATGTAAATTTTCCGTAATTTTTTCGAAAATCGCACCGTTTTGTCGGATAACTTTTGTCGATAACTGACGGCGTCAGATAACCTCGGCGATGCTGATAACTCGACGCGTGAAGGAGAAAAACAACGATTACTTTTTCTCGTTTTCTCGAGCTACTTATAATTTTTTGGAATTTTCAGTCTTAATTTTCCGAAATTCGTAAACATCCATTCCACAAGCATTATATCCTAGTTTAATAGAGTCATATATATATTATTACCGATTTTACGAAGGTTTAGTTTGTTTTCTTCAAGTGTGCAGGTTTAATTTATCAAGAAGAAGATACATAAGATGAGTAGGAGCTTTTCACGCAAACTTTCTTCTTGAAAAGATGTAACCACCACTTTACAAGGATCCTACCGAGCTAATCAGGGGAGTACTAGTTTCTTTCATCTTTTATTACCTTCCATTATCATAACTTTGATACTTTCGGGGAACATTGGGGACAATGTTCAGTTTAAGTGTAGGGAGGGAAAATAAAACGGGAACTTTGAAACTATGCTTACCCTTGATTATTTGCTTTGTCCAATTGCATTTGTGTAATAAACCATGAGAAAATGTCGGTTAGGGTAATTTTGGCACCAAATTTTTAATTTTTCATGACATATAGGAGTCTTAATAAAGCGTCTCATTGATAGGAAGTTGCATGACTAGCACAAAAACCCTTTACCACTTCAATTCCACCCAAAATGTGAGGATCGCCCTTAGATTAGTAGGAATTAAAGCATTCATCTTTAATGCTTAGTGTGTGAACCGGTAGTATAATAGATTCTAGAACTTGTTTTATGATGCATTCCGAGATCGCTAGTAAGACTACACTTGTGTAGTTAGGAATAACTAAATGATAAGAGGCATTAGGATAACTCTTGTTTGATACCCGTAATACAATTACTTCTTCCACATCGGTTGAGTAATTCCCCCACACCTTTGCATTGTACTCATCCTTAGTATACGATACCCCTAGTTAACCCCTTAGAGCCTATCCTTTTCGCGGTTCTCGTGATGTTTCGGTTTTTCGAAATATCAATGAAGAGCATTGTTTACACCCCACCCCCAAATGTACACCCAAATCGCCTTAGCCTACCTTGTATGCACTCACTTTTAGTGCATTATTGTTATCACCTTAAACCCTTAGTTCAATTATCTAGTTGCTTTCATAAGTTGCTAAGTCGAGTCATATCCTTTGTATACAGTTTTGGGACGATTGGGACTCATGGGAAAAGTTAAAGTTTATGAAATGAAGGGAAGGGAACGTTAAATTCAAATTCCCTTTATTTGCGTAATAATGTACTCCAATTGTTTTGATCTTTCCAATTCGGGTCAAATTAGTGTTAGAGTAATAAAAACTCAAGTGTAGGGATGTGCCTATAAATCCCCATCATTTTGATGTTACCGTAGAGGATGGTAGAGTAAAAGTGTATGAAAAAAAATCAAAAAAAAAAAAAAAGAAAAAAGAGAAAAAGAAAAAAATATAGAGTGTTGAAAAAAAAGAAAAAAAACATACGGGCTACCATCCTACATCTATCTTTAATTTATGTTTGTTTGTTTCAGTTATCTAGAGTCTAGAGTGTCGAGTCTTGGCTTAGCAACGCCATTCTTCGTATGCTTGTAACATAAAGATTTTTGACTTGCCACCACTAAATAGCCTATCCCACCAAACCCTTTGTTTCCCTAACGTAAGCCTAACATTACAACACTTTAAAAGACATCTTTGATAGTCTTTCCTAGGTGCTTACGCCAAAGAGATGGAGGTTTGATCTAGTCTTAAGCCTATGGTAATCTATGTACTAGGACCGGTTAATGAGTGTTTATCTTCCATTTCCAACTTGTTATATTTCATATACACCCGAGAGATGTGAGTATCCAAACACCCCATGTGAGGTGCTAGTATATAATTTCTGTGCTTGTTATGACTTTTGCGGGGCTTATATGTGTTATGGATTGTTTTAAACCAATGCTTCATGACCCCTAACTTATAAATTAATTGGCTAAAAGCACATTTGCTTGAGGACAAGCAAATACCAAGTGTAGGGATATTTGATAAGGTTTTAAAATGTACCTTTTGAGGGTCATTTAAGCCCTTATTTGATCACTTTTGTATCCGTTATTACTTAATATCGTTCCTTTTCACTTTTAGGTATCTTGAAGGCAAAATGCTGGAATGACACTTATTCGACAAAAGCGCGAATATACGAAGAAAATGGCCAAAGTCAAGAATCGAGACACTAGCCGCTGGAAGGGGACGACGTCAGTGTTATCTGCGACGCCGCCGCATCACTTTTGTGACGGATCAAGAGCCAAATTTCTTATTTACAAGTGACGGTGTCATGTTTTAAAAGAGTAGGTCGTCGCAACTCAGACGGCCTAGATTTGATCCACGACGCCGAGATGAAGGGACATCGTCGCACAAGCATAAGGTGACGCCGCCGCCAAGTTAACTAACGTGGCCAAGATGAAACCCTAATGACGGTGCGGCGACGCAAGGCCACAAATCAAAGGGTGACGCCGTCGCATATGTAATCTTATATATAGAATCCGAATTTTTTAGTTTTCGGTGTGTAGTCTTTCGGAGTAAAAACCTAAACCAAACCAAGGCTGTCTTGTACAATATTTTAGGGTTCCAAACCCTATCTTTGTAGGATATTGGATTTCACAAACACTCTAAACCATGATCAAAGTAGGCGTATAAGAATGTTAGAGAGAGAGAGTTCTAGTGAGAGAAAGAAAATATTATTATGAGCTCCAACTCTCTACCTTGGGAGGTAGAGAGTATTTATAGTCTTACAAAAAAATGCCACACAAGCCGTGGATCAGCATACAAGTGTGTAAAGACCCGTCTCAGTCCTCCACGGTGTTACTTAACAAAATACTACTTAACATAAAATAACTATGACTACGAGCTTTCTAACGATTACATATACTTGAGGTGACCGACTCTTTAATAACTGGAATTTCTAATTCCTAACAATCTCCCCCCAAGGGAGGTCACCTCAAACATATACTAAAATTACATTGAATACAAACAGATATGACATTGACAATTGTTCTTGTATTCTTGATGCTAGATACTTTGCTCCGGCTCGTGAGTCATTGATTCTTCTCATTGCATGTTTGGTTACTCTAGAAGGAGGTCTTTACAGATCCACGGATAATAAATTTGAGCCAGCTTTTGAGATCATCATCTACTAAAAATCTCTGAGACATTCATTGTGGTGTTGGTTTATGTGTCATGTTGTGACATTCGACCGACATGCTCACATTCGGATCATGATATCTTCTCATCAGAGTGGAAGCTTTAGTTGATTCATGATATTGGCGTGCACAGAAAGCGAAGCATGGAGTGAAAATATCCGAGTCATTGATGCACTAATCATGATTTCTTTTGAGATGAATGTGTTAGGTGAGCATGCGGCTATGGATTGAACGCTTCATTCGGATCACCGCGAACGTGGGGTGTACTCGCATAAGACAGCTTAGCATAAAGCGCACGAAAGTGTCTTTGATCACTTTCGATGAATTGAGGTACACGGCCCAGGGTTCCCGTTGATCAAGACAAGTACGCTCTTGCGTGATCGGTATAATTCGAAGAATTTCCTTGACAGGTTTCAAATGCTTCTAGTCGTTCTCAAACCGAACGTCTCAAAGAAGACAACACGGAGTGAGTGAACCAAATAATTTACGTCCATCGATTGATGAAAAGAGATTTGAAAAACAATCGCGTATTGCTCAATAGAAATTGTTTTTGCAATATAACGAAGGTTTTAATGAAAATCAATTATCAATCATAAAACACCTTTGAATTTGAAAAATTAGTACACGTTGGTTGACGTCTAATGAAAAGAGTTTTAAAGCACAAAGACCGGTTTTTCAAAGGTATCCGTCAATCCATAACTTTGAACCGTGATTGATTCAAAAGATTGAATCTCCCCATTGTTTTTGTTCAGTTGTCACATGGTTGATCAGTATAATAGATCTCACATGCCACCTACCTGGAGCTTGTTAGATGTTGGCTCTAGAAGGCTTTCCATCTTCACAGTGAATATGTAAAAACATCACTCAGATGTTCTGGCAATACCACAAGGATAATGCGTAGGACTCAAGATATAATCTCTCTTTCCACATTGTGTGAAACATAGAGTCTTCATTGAAAGTGTCCTAATGAGATTTATTGATGATCTCGTGGCACTAGACTCAATTTGTGCATATTTGGATCCTATATCGGAGACTAGGGAGGGGGTCTCCTCCTTCAATATCAACAATCTCTAAGAGAAAGTCGATAGATAATGTCGGTTCCCGTGAGAATGAAACAAGTCCTTTTAAGAGGAACTTGAGTGGTTTGGAAAGTTGAAGTGCAGTGCGCCACTGGGTCCATGACGTCTTGTCTTCAATACCGATGTTACCATCAGTAGCATATGAATTGAACCCGGTTTCTGCCCCTAAGGTTGAATAAATGGAGGGCTATTTGTTTTCACCCTTTTCTCATTCAATTCTATTTAATTCTTCAACCCTTTCTTGCTTACCGAGACTTCATAGCTAGAACCTTGTTGGGTTTATTCCAGATACTAGCTCGCAGTCTCGGTCCGCACTCTTCCCATATCTCATTTTTCTCCTTTTATCATCATACCTAAGAACTCTACACTAACTAGTGGATAGTCCATGGGTAGATCCCTCCGGTTCTGGCGGATCATGGGAACACATACCTAACCTTATCGTCCTTATATCACCATACATAATGTAAAGTTGATCGGTCTTTTTGGTATTATTCATCTGCCATAGGAACCAATTGAAAATCATTTGAAAATCAATCCAGATACTTATGATATTTTATCAAAGCATTTTGTACCTGAATTGTTTTTGATATTTTTAGAATAAGTGCTCCCCCTCAACATGTGCATCAAATGTTTGAAATCGTTTTGCACACGGAGGCAAGAGGAAGAAATTACTTCTTTGATTACCATTTTTCTAAAAGATATCAACATCACTTCCCTAACCAAGACAAGTAGATAAAGCATTTTTGGGAAGGATGATGTTTTCATAAGTTTTGCTTCCCCTCAATATGTGCCTCAAGATTTGAAAAGAGTTTTGCACATACTAGAGGAACGCACATTGAGATAAGTGATCACGTTTCAAATCATAGGTTTAAGATAGATGCTCCCCTCAACATGTGCATGGAAAATTTGAAATCGTTTGTCACATGTGGGAAGAAGAGCATGTACATCCTTATAAAACCATTTACCGAATTATCAATTTAAATCCAATTTAAATCACACATTCTTCCCCGATCACAATTATTAAATCATTTGAGATTTGTGATCTCTTATAGATTTAAATTGATTTTGAAAGCTTTTAAGGAGAATTGTGACTTGATTATGAAAGCGTTTTAACCGATAAGGATCGGATGTTAAGACTTTAAACTCCATTGATAAAACTTGCATGTATATCTTTTGAAAACAATTGAATGCCAAATAACTTTTTAATTTAATTGAAATCATTCTCCCCCTCAATCAATGACATAAGTTGTTGATTGAGAGATTGATATTTTGACAAATAAGTCCAGATGATTATCAAAAATAGAGACTAAGTTATTTTTCAAAGCAGTTAGTTTTCAGCAGATAAATGTTTAAAGAATCCGAGCATGGAATTTTGAAAACATGATAAAGTATGGCTCTGTTCTTTCTTTGAAAGAGCCGGATTACCAAATGACAATAAACCATTGTTTCTCTTTCTCCCAAAAATATTTTTTTTAATAAGAGTTCGAACAACATCTAAAGTCCCGTGTCATTCTTTGAATGACAGCACAAAGACCGTAGATATTGACGAATCGAGAAAAAGCATGACAAATTGACAATATTTTTGAAGATTTTTGAATTTTTGATTTTTATGGTTTTGAAGGTTTTATAATTTTGTATTTTTGTTTTCGAATAGATATATACAAGAGATAAATTAGTTTAAGAGAATGATGAAATGAGTAACTAGATAAAGATATCGTTCAAAGACGTGTGTAGAAGAAAGGAATCAACATCTCTTAAACTTTCGCCACCAAAGCATTCGAGGCTTCTAAGAAAATCGTCTAGACATGAGCCTTCTCAATTTGAATCTTGGTAGCTTCCCTCAAACCGACAAACATTGAATAAGGACCATTTCCATAAGAAGTAGAGTTGAATACAAAGCGGTCTCATTGATTGAAGCTCAAGACTCTGAAGAACACGAGAACACCGGTAACAAGTTGAAACATTGATCGTCCCTGGTTATCAAATCCGGATTAACCGATTACGACCGATCACATGAACCCGCTTGTGCATCCCCGATGTACACCTTACACTTCGAGATTGACCAGTTGTCTATTTAGGGGAACAATATATCAACATCTTCATTTTACCAAGTGCATTCCAGTTATATAACATATAACCAATCAGCACATAATGTACACATGTACCCAACAAGAGTAAAGACGATGACATCCATGTAACATGTTGAGTTACTAATCATCTCTGTGGATGTCAACTCGAAATAGTGAATTAGCTCGATCAAGTGAACATGTTGTGCATATAACCGAAGGCACTTTATCATAAACCGTATATAAGATGTCGATAAGCAGATTATCTCACGTTCCAAATATTCTTCTCACATTTCTTCCAACCTGAACAAAGTAACATAAACCAAAGGTCTCCAGAGACCACTTCCCCCAAATAGTTGGAATAATATATCCTTCCCCTAAATGGTTTTGATACCTCGAATCGCCGACAAAACATAATATATCCATAAACTTGAAATCTTGTGAGAAGAACTCAAATAGCCCAAATGAATCCTGTGAGAATCAACTGCTACATAAACTCTCTCTGACTATCTTTATCAACCCATATGTAGACAATTTGAAGTGACCACTGTTGAAGAAAAACCCGATATACCAAACTTGAAACTAAAGTCGAATTCCCCGCATTTGTGTCTTAAGCTTGTGCTTAAAGATGGAAGAACGGTGTCGAGAATCTATGCTTCAAGCAAATCTCTAAGTACTCACACTCAAATAAAGTATGAGACATTAACACCTCTTGATATTATCCACATCGTCATCTGCATGTGACACCGAGTAAAACAACGTAACTCCTAATAGTGATAGTTAACCAGGTCTTCAACCAACCACCTCGACTGTGCGGTAACTAGATAAACCAAGTCTTCAACTCAAATTCTTAACCCCAGAGCAAGTTATCAAATAAGAACACGCCTTTGTGAAAGTCAACTTCAATCTCAAATAAGTGATAAATGATTAACTCTTAAGTCATCAACTTGTGTCAAATGCCCAACTGCGTGAAAACAAAACATACAATCAATGTACATTGACCCATGAATGAACCGAACAAATGATTCCTCAACATCAATGCATTCTTCCTTAAGAGTATACATGTAGAGATTGATTTGGAAGATTCACCAATAATGTCTCGACATGAGGTAGTCATTTTCTTTTAAGTTCATGTGGTTGATTTATAGCGTGCACATTGAGAGGAACAATAATCCGTAAAGATTTGGCAAAGGAATACCAAAGAGCGGATCATTATTCATGAACAATAATCCGTGAAGATTTGGCAAAGATATACCAAAGAGCGGATCATTATTCAATAGTGCAACTACAACATCATGATAGTCGTTATCAACGCTTGTGAAGTAATTGTAGATAAGGTTTCTTGAGAATTCTGAGAAGTACTTCTTAGATGGTGAACCTGTTGAGTCAGTAGAAATTAGAGCATGAGCTTCGAAACTAGATGATCAACATTCGTTGGAGATTGAAAGTACTCATCAAACATATCTTTCAAAAACAATGAATCCCAGTTATCCTTAGTAGGTGAAGCATTAGCTGAAGGAGATTCATACGACCATAAATCAAGCATCCATCAACATGTAGTATATCCGCAGTTGCCATTTTTGATTTGAACGAGTGAATAAGAATAAACACCAATGAACGTAGATCCACTTGAGGGTTGTGATGCAGTGGGAAAACATGAAGCTTGTTGATGAAGAATGTCGATGATAATGGTCATAAACATGAAGATTTATCTTCTTTTGAAGATAAAGCGCCTGGCGTACACCTTTCTTTTCTTTGAAGAACGGGGCCTGAAGTATTATCTGTAGACGCCATAATGATGAAGTAAGAGGCTCGAATCGATGTGAACAGACGTCATTGTTAAGAGCCCAATCATATATGTTTAGAGCCCAATCCAAATACCAAGGGACGATTTGTAACGACCTGCTTTGGACAAAGCACGAAGATGTAGGAATTGGAAACATTGGATCCCCACGTCTTCGATGGGTTCCTTTTGGTTAGCACAAACAATCTTTGAATCAGCAGAAACCCTAGATGCAATGGCATTATCACTAGGAGCTGCACTAGTAGAAGCATCAGACTTAGTCAAATGACCTTTTGTGCTTAATGGGATTATTCTACCTGTTGGCTTCCAAACCTTAACGTGCACTATTCTAGGCATAGTGGATCTAGCTAAGGGTAAGGTTTTCCATTCGTTAATATTCACATGGGCTTCCAATCGAAATCCTACATTTGTAAACACATTCCCCGTAGGTTTCGTGATTGCTTAATCTGCTTTTGCTCTCCAAACTTTCTTAAGCCGGGTTATGAATCTTAGACCTCGAAATAACACATCACATTTATCATGATTACCAGAAATTAAACATTTTTTTACATGTTTTTGTCATAAGGGCTCAATTAATTTCTGTAAGCTTGAGCTAATACTAGAACTAACACGATTCTTTTGTTCAAATCAAACTTCTTGTCCCTATGGTGTTCTTTCACTTCCTTATCATGATCACTTTTAGTTTGCGTAATCCTATCCTTCTTTGCATTGCTTCTAGGTTTTGAACCGCTAACGTTAGTGTCAATCTTAACATCTGTAGAAGTAACGATGGGAACATTACTTGGCTTCACTACTTTCTGCATTCCTGGTCTAGAAGTTTTGGGATCTCGAAATTCTAGGAGGCACATCACAGGTTGCTTGCTTGAATTTCGACATGGAACAAGGTATATCAAAGGTCACATGCTTGGCTTTAGGCATAGAACAAGGCACAACTATTCTATCTCGCTTATTGCTAGATTTCGGAATTGTGACAATTACATACTCTAAGAGTTCTCGAGATCGTTTGGCATCCATGCAAGCATAGGCTATAGTACTATCAAAAGGTTTTTCAAATCTTTCATCTTCAACATCCACCTGAGACCCTTCAAACTTTCCTTAAGGTATGAGAGATAAGCTTTATGTGCAAGTTCATTATTCCTAATGGGCGGGGAATATATAACATATCGATAGCATACTTATCACAAGTGTAAACCTTAGAACAGTAGTATTTGCAATTTGGGATTGGCAACTTTCCTTTCACCTCACGCTTCTGATTCTCAATATCGTAAGTAAAGAAGTTATCTTTTCAATTTGTTTATCATGATTAACTTTAAATGAATCACATAACTCTTTGTTTTGATCATTAACCTTTGAAATTTACGCTTTAAAACAATCATTTTCCTTTTGCAAGTTATCAATTATGTTTTGAAGTTAGAAATTCTGAGAATCTAAAGGTGGAGGCATATGGAACTGATCACATCCTTCTTTTCACCTTCGGTTGTGAAATTTGGGCTTTCAATCTTTTGATCGTGTGGCAATGAGCTCGAATTTGTTCATCACGTTTGTTGATTTCAAAAACGCATCAAACTTCGGGAGCATCCAAGATGTCTTGAAATTTGAAGTTTTAACATTTTCTTTTAGATGTTGATATTTTAATTGCAAAGCAAGATGCTCAAATTCCAATTTAGAATAATGTTTGACCAAGTTATCATGATCATCCTGTTCTATTTTCTCATGCAATTTTGAATTTGTTGTTTCAAGCTCAATGACACGATCATGGGAGACTCTCTGAGCAACAGATAATTCATGAAATTGAGATGCATTAATTGAACAATTCGTATAAAGTGTAAAACACATCTTGAGCAATACATTCGAAATAAGATTCTCATTCAAGTGTATGCAAGTTCTTCCTCTCAATCTCACTATATTTTAACTCTCTCTCATAGTCACTAACCTCAACTATCATTGCATCAAATTCCTTTTCCATTTCTTTTATAGAGTTTATTCCTTTTTGAAGACTCTCAAATTGACCTTTTAATTGTTTAAAGAAAGGCATGACCTCAGTTAAATAACATTCTTTTTAGTCTCGCTCAAAACCCCTTTTCCCCTCAGAGGTGTGATTCTCTTTTACAACGTTTTCTCAAAATCAACAAAACAAGTTGAAATATAACTTATTGACTGATTAAGGTCTTGCTAGTGGCAATAGTTCTAGGGACTAAATGCATTGGTGTATTAGGAGGATACACTGAAATTGCTCTAGAGCAATTTCCTATAAGGGGATTCTTTTCAACAAGATTTTCAGCCTTTTGCGTTCCATATCCTTTTCCGAACACTTGTTCAGTGGGTTAATAGAGTGAGGCTTAAACTTGTTCAAGGAGATCCAATTTTCTTTAGTGTAATTATGGGGTTTGATTGTTATGTTATTCTTTTACACTCGTGATCTTCTAACTTCTTATTCATTTTCTCCCTAGTGACTTCATCGATTTCTTATCTTCCCAATGCAATCAACGAACTAGGTTTCCGCTCTAGGTTTAAGGATTTCATTACCATCATAAAGCACCTTATGAGCATTTCTAGCCTTTTTAATTACCTCTAGATTTGGTTCCTCAACAAGGGGAATGCTATGCTTATCCGACTGTATAAACCGCCTAGTCAGTCAAACGGACTTAAAATTTTAAACACAAATACAATGAAGATTGAGAATATAGTGAATTCCCTGGGTCGTTAAGTCCCACGGAGACTCAATGGTGTGCCAACACTAGACTTTTCGATAGAATGATCACTAAGGATAGTGATCGGAAAAGATTAGGATTGGATAATTACACGCATCAAAAAAGGTAATAAATAACAATGGTCAGCCTACTTAAATACAAATTAAGAAAATTAAAAAAGATAAAATATATTAAATAAACGCTATCACTATATTTAAAATGATGAACGCTTAAACCTAAACCACGCTTAAATTAAAACTATGTTAACGCACAAAAATAAAACGCAAATAAAGAAGGAAAATACCTACGGATATGAAAAATACATTTTTACAATCCTAAATATATAAGAAAATTATTAGAAAAAGAAAATTATTTCTACAACTATTTAATTAATTATTATTAATTAAAACTACTCCTAACTATTTAATATTAGCTTATAATACAAAGAAAATATGAAATAAAGCTAGAAAAATAAAATTAAGACTTAGAAAAATCTAAAATATGATAAAACTAATTTTAAAACAGAAAATATATTTTTTAGACTTTTTATGTATTTATTATTAATTTAAAACTATTTAAAACTAATTAAAATGCTAAAAAATACTTTTTAAACTAAGAAAATTATAGAAAAATACTTTTTAGGCTTTTTACATTTATCTAAACTTAAGAAAAATGAAAAATTATTTTTTTGAAACTTTTCTTAATTATTTGTATTAAATGCTATTTAAAAGTACTTAAAAACTAGCTTAAATTAAGAAAAGTAGCAAATCAACTTGGAAAAATCTGAAAATTTCAGGAAAAGTCTAAAATAATATTAGGAATATAATAAAAATGGAAAAATAGGTGCTTATGTGGAAGAATTTGAAAAGCTATGGAAGTGCTTATTGAAATAAGCACTTGATAAGCCAAAAGCTCACCAAAAGCTACCAAACTGATAATGAGGCTACAATATGCTAAAGGAACTAAAATGGATCAAGTTTCAACAAGCCACAACCTCTGAAACAACAAGCTCAACAAATTGATGACATGAGAATTAAGCTAAAAACAAAATGGCTGGGACAAGCAACTCATGGACCTATGAATAAGCTACCAAATAAGCTAGATACTAAAAAAAAATTAAGGGGACCTAAAGATGACCTGGGTGACTTGCTAAATCCCAAAACTCAAACTTGGACAAGCTCAAATGAGCCCCCGTGCACATGCACCGTACCAAAATGAACCGAGAAAACTCAATGTCAACCTAATAACATCGGGAGCAGGCACTTAAGAGCTTATTGAGAAGCATTTTGTAGCTTATACAAAAATCACAAAATTATAATAAAATAGATATAAGGAAATAGACCAGTAGGGCTTTTAAAAACAACAAGTATCACTTGAATTGACCAAGAAATGAGTCCATTAAAAATCTTTCCATTTGACCCCAAAACGTGTTTCAACATTTGACTTTTTATCAAAAGCTAGAAGTTGACTAAACTGAGTTTTGATTCCAATTGTTGCAATTGAGATTGATGTAATATGCTAAGGCAAAACTAATTCAAGCTAGCTTAACTACCCCTTTACCCATAAAAGAGATACGGATGTTGATTCTTGCCGATATGAGCAAGGGAACAGTTAGAGACTAAAGTTGACTTCAAATGTTCTAAGGTGCAAAAATGTGAGTTTAATGACTCTAATATGTCCTAAGGTTATTCTACGAACTGAGTTTATCAACTGAGAAGCCTAAAACCCAAGTATAGACTTATACCAAACAACTAGTTAAGCCTAAAATACAAAGTAAAACCAAGTCTAGACTTAATCTGAATTCAAAACTACTACACCACTACGATCAATAGAGAACTCAACTAATAAATGCAATAATAAAGAAAGAGCAAACAGATTCAAGTGAGTTGGATTTGAAACTTACAAATGCCCTGTCACATTGGCATGCTATAAAGATCAAAATGCCACTCCTTAAACCGGTATCACAAACCCAAATCACGCTTATCTCAACCCAATTCCATCACTACTCCAAACAACACCACATAATCCACCATGGTTCTACGCAACTTTTGACTTTTGTTGACCAAGTGAGCATATTGAGTAACCTCAATCTTGAACTATCTAAGCAATTACTGAGCTATTGAGAAGCTTATAAAAGCTTATGAGAGCAATTTGAAGGATTAAAGCAAAACTTAACACTGCCTAACACTATTATTTTTTTATTTTTATTTTTTTGTTTTTCTTGTATTTTTTGTTTACAAGATACTTAAACTGAAAACATGGATTGAACAAACTGAAGTAATAAACTTGGGTACTCAATAAGCCAAACGGAACCTTAAATAAATGTAATTGAAATTTATATTAGAAATTTACCAAAAACTCGATTTTTATTAAAATTAAAAAGCGAGTACAACTTGAGAATTACAAAGATGAAAATACAAATTAACTGAATTCACTACTGAAAATGAAAGATACAATAAATTAAAAGTGTTTGAAACTAAAAAACTAACTACTAAAACTAACTAATGACTAACTACTTCATGCCTCCTCTCTTTTCTTCTTTCTTTTTATACCCAAAATGTAGCTTCCCCTTGACTTTTGAGCTAATCCCACATCAATTTAGGGCCATTGGATCTCTTGGAGCATTTTTGACCATGGATTGAATTTTGGCCAAAACGTGTTAGCTAGCTGAGGGGTTGAGTAAGGTGATAAGGGGTGCAATAAATGGTTTTTGTAGTTTAGGTGAGGTGGAGGGACATGGAAAGTGATATGTGAGGAGGGAAAGGGTTGTGTGGAGAGATTTCAGAGAAGCAGTGTGAAGGGAAGAAAACGCGCCAAAGGGATGCTTTTGTTTGACTAGGGATTTGACCGGATATATTAATAATAAGGGGTCAAAATTCATATGACATGGGTCCAAATTGATGAAAGGGTCAAAATGGGTTTAAATAACTTAGGGACCATTGTTGTCATTTCTGAAATTGCAAGGGCCTTGGCTGCCAATTCATCAAAGAGGTTTCAAGGGACCAAAATTGACAATCTCACAAAGTATAAGGACCAAACTTGCCAATCTCCAATTTTCCAGGGGCCATTTTTGACATTTTTCAAACTTGAGGGACCAAAGTTGTAGTTTTGCAAATTTTATATTTCAAGGGTTTGTTTTGACAACTTTTGAATCCCATGGACCTTAAATGACATTTTTCTTTATTTTGATATACCAGGGACTGATTTTGACAATTTTTGAAACTTGGGGACTAAAACCCATTTTTGCAAATTTGATATCGCTTTTTCATCTCGATTTTGATATTTTGCATTTAAAACACATAAAACACTGATTTGTGATATTTTTATCATTTTGAAGCCTTTTTGAGTGTTTTCAGATGTTTTTGCAGTTTATATTGTACAAAAATGATGAGTATTTAGACACTCATCATTATCGCTTAAGACTCTATGCTTAGTGATCATGTGAGCAGTCTGAATGGTATTCCCTTGTACGTACAACTTATTTTCAAGCTTGTTTTTCAAAGTTTTTAGATTGGAAAAATCATTCAAAAGTTTTGATTCCTTAGCCTTGAATTCTTGCTTAAGCATTTTAACATTTTATTGAAGTTCGTGTTTGCTTAGCGCTTTTGGAAAGCTTTTCTTGTAAGGAGTTTAACTCTTGTTTTAATACTTCTTCTCTAAAATTACTTTTTCTAATAATTGTGCGCGATTTGGATATCCATCTCCTCACTGCCATGAGTGGTAAGTTCAAACTTACTTACACGTTAAATATATGGCAACTTGATCCTTATAGGTATTGAGTTCAGTGGTCAAGGAGTCATCGACAAATGCAGGTACTCATGCAATTCATAATCATCATTTTGAGTAGAAGATGCATACCTAGGTGCAGCAGAAACTTCCATGCAACTTTCCTCTGCATTAACGCAAGTAATGTGTGGCGCGGTGCATCTCTATCTTGGGTACATCCGGCTTCCATGGAGCGTTCCTTTGCATTAGCTTGCATTAGTTGTGATTGGTGCACTCTCTCTTGTGAACATGAGCATGAAGATTCTATTTTAGCATTTTTCTAACTCATCATTATTTGTTTTCTAACATTCTCGCATTCAAGAATACCCGATTCTTCAATGGATACATTACCCAACTTATCACAACAATCTCAACTCATTTTGACACTCATTCACTTTTTCATCCTATTGTGCAGTATCCTCAATGTACTTTTTCACATTATCCATGAGTAGGATAAATGTCTCAATGAATTCTCAATTTCCATTCCAAAGTATGTTTTTGAAGGAAATTCCAAGTCAAGTGTTGATCGTGTCTGAATATTCCCACCGATGAATGGTGAAATTGTTTGTAGATTACTTGAAGAGCTTTGACTGAACCATCCTTTTGAACCTCTTCATTGGTAAGTTGCAGCTTTAAATTTTCTAAGTTCAACAAAGAAGCTTCTTGTCAATGTAGGTAAGTCCTGGCGCGAAAAGAGCACTACATGTTCGATCCCCGCTATGGATAAACTGTTGTATGAGGTGCGCATGAAGTAGGCGATAGGGCTCAATGCTGTTGCATTCCATTTGCATGGCATTCTCAGTAGCTTGACGGTGCATGACTTCTCATTAGATTCGAACACGGAGATCTCACATCCTCATTGCTTAATTCAATCATCTTTAATCGTTCGGTGTAGCATACATTATCATTGTTGTCCACAACATCATACGGTTTAAGCACTTCAAATCATTGGGTCGTAAGAGAGTAAGACATGATGTGGAAGGATGCACGGGATTTTACACGTCTATGATTTAAACCGAGAAATAGAATCTTTCGCTGGATTTTACTAAAATCAAGACGAAACCGTTAAGCAATGACCAGTAGAAGGTGTTAAGATGCACCGATGGATCGATACAATGAAGGCGATTGTGTGATAGGACTTTAGAATGTTTGTAGGAAAAGCTGAAATGTTGATTGGTTGAGATTTGGATTGGTTGATGCACGTTTTACGAGAGAATTTTAGGTCTAAAAACTTAAAACCTCAATAACTTCCTTTCGAGGGATTTGGGCATCAAAAATTCGTTTCACAACTTTGTTGTGAAACTTCACAATATTCTACGATTGTCCGTCGTTTTGACAGGTATTATTTGAAACGGAGTTACGGATCAAAAGTTATGGCCGTTTGAAGTTTTGGCGTAGGAATCAACTCGCTAAATAGCCAAGTCGCATTAGTATCAACTTCGCAACACAATCAACTCGCAATAAATAGCCAAGTCGCATTAGTATCAACTTGCAACACAATCAACTCGCTTAATAGCCAAATCGCATAGAACACAAGTCGCATAAAGAGACAACTCACTTAATAGCCAAGTCGCATAAAAACCCAACACGCTTCTATAACAACTCGCTTAGGGCAACTCGCTTCCAAGAACAAGTCGCTTCAATAAGTAACTCGCATAGACAACTCGCTTCCAAGAACAAGTCGCTTCAATAAGCAACTCGCATAGACAACTCGCTTCCAAGAACAAGTCAACTCGCAACCAAGAAAAGTACAACGTGACTCAACTCGCTTCCAAGTATTATTCAAAACCACCACTTTTCAATCCAAAACAACCAAACCACAATGATTTAAGCCTTCCAATTCAAAACATAAACACATATGATGATCCTAAACACAAAAGTACAAGCAAAATTCAAACTTTAACACTAGAATTTGTCCAAATGAATCAAACTCTCCTAAACCCTTAATACCCTAAAAACCTTATGAAATCCACCAAAACAAGGAGCATGAAAGATGAGTGATCAAACCATGGCTCTTGATACCAATTGTAGGATATTGGATTTCACAAACACTCTAAACCATGATCAAAGTAGGCGTATAAGAATGTTAGAGAGAGAGAGTTCTAGTGAGAAAAAGAAAATATTATTATGAGCTCCAACTCTACCTTGGGAGTGTAGAGTATTTATAGTCTTACATAAAACGCCACACAACGGCCGTGGATCAGGCATACAGATGGGTAAAGACCCGTCCGTCCTCCACGGTGTTACTTAACAAAATACTACTTAACATAAAATAACTATGACTACGAGCTTTCTAACGATTACATATACTTGAGGTGACCGACTCTTTAATACCTGGAATTTCTAATTCCTAACAATCTTACATCAAGATAAGTGTTTTACTTCATTAATTTAATTATGTCTTCAATTACTTGTGTGTATGCTTGCATGTTCCCCATGTCCGACTAATTTACTTGTGTGTTTGCTTAGGGAATATGAAACTTAATTATTGAATATTGATTGGTTGTCTCTTATCTTAATTGTTAATGATCTAGTAATGTGATAGGTCATCCGTTGTGTAGTTAATTCTTGATTAATCTTTGTGAACCTTAGTTTATAATACCTAGAGTTGTTGTAGGCTAAACCATCCAAAGAGTACCTTAGAGTTAAAGTTTATAAATCCTAGAGATTTTGTAGGCGACACCCTTTGGTAGTTTCAAAGAGTTAGGGATAAACGCATACCCTACGACCTTAGACATACAACGCGATTAAGAATAAGGACGTGACAATTCAACCATCAATAGGAGATAATTAAGGAGTAATACAACCTAAGTAAACACATCTTTAAATCAACATACGAGCACACAATAATTAGACATAGACTACCCTCACCTTAGTTAATTAGATAATTAGATAGTAGAAGTAATCGGTAGAAATACCAACCCCAAATCCAAAACCCGAGATTCGTACCTTTCCATTTCCTAAAAAACATAAAAAGATAAAAAAAATAATCTTCCTCAACCCCAACCTTATCGTAGTAACTTCTCACTAGCATTCCTATTCCCTTAGAGAACGATATCAATTCCCGTGGCTTACCCTAATATGTCACACCCCCAATTACCTGTTTTGCAGCGGAATGGAATTCCTGGGGATTGACTGTCATAGCATCACAATCACAGTTATATTGAACGACCTAAAGTGTCGTTTGAAAAGAACATCGTTTGATTTAATAAAACAATCAGAGTTTACAAATTAGGTCCCAAATGTAAATCAACTTGTGCGGAAATAAGTTTGTTACAATTCAAACGATGTTTTAAAGTAAGTAAAGCCCAAGTGAGACGCGTCGTCATCACGACTCCATGATGTGTCCAAATGCATGCCATGAAGTGAATGCCTTAGATACACGAGATAAAGACATGCTAAAAGTGTCAACACAAAGGTTGAGTGAGTTCATAGAGTTTGTTTTGAAATGAAAAGCCCTTTCAAAATCGTTTATGCAGCAAAGGCATTGTAAATCCACTCGCCTCAAGTTCACCATACAAAACTTGCAACCTGTGTGTTCACAACCCATTGCCAGAATGTGTATAGTTTATGTTCCAAACATATGATGTCAAATGAATTCACAAATAGTGCATAACTTAATGTATCCACTTTACTTAATATAACACATAATTTGTACGGTTTCACATTGTTCCATGACCATTAGTGCAATGATTATACCAAGACCATCAGTTCAATGAATATACCAAGACCATCAGCCCAATGAATGTACCAAGACCATCAGTCCAATGAATATACCAAGACCATCAGTCCAATGAATATACCAAGACCATCAGTACAATGAATATAATATGAAAGTTCTAAGTATGGCAAAACTGTTACTACGCATGACTAAGCATTCAGTTCAGTTAAACATGTAGTTTCAAATAATCATGATAGTTATGAAAATAATTGAGCATGTATCTCCCCCAAAACATTTATGAAAACAATTAAAAGTGGGGCTATGGAACTCACTTGGTAAACTGGAATAATGGCAAAAGTGAGTACACCGAGGTTTAAAGTGATGCGTTAACCGGGACAAGTGAAGATGATGAGGTGAAAGTAACAAGGATTACACTTAAATATCCTTGGTTTTTATTTCAAAACCATATAAAGGATATAAACTAGGTTGTTATTACACTTGAACTAGAAAATTTTTGATCCCTTTGCTATCTCTTTGTGTGACCGGTTATGGAGACCCAAGAAGAGAGGAGAGAAACTTTTTATTTTACACTTTGATGAATTTGAGGTAAATGAGAAAAAGAATGAGTTAAGTAGGACTTTAAGAGAAAGTGTAGGAACATGTATATTCACAAACCATTCCATATTAATTGTCACCCCTCCCCAAGGCCGGTTTTGGGGGGGCTTTGTCTCTCAATTATATATATATTTTTTTTTTAAAACATTTACTTGCATGTATATATATGTAAGACTTGTAATATATTGTGTATTATTTAAGAAAGTGTAAGTTAAATAAATGTAAAAGTAAATGGTAGAATTTTTGGTACAAGTAAGTTTTTATTAGGCCAAAATAGAATGTAATGAGATGATAAAAATTATAAAAATACATTCCTTGTGAAATTTAGGTGATAAAAATAATTATCGTACAATTTTTAAGAAAAACGACGTAATAATTAAACTTTAACGATTAATATATCAAATAAATTTGAAACACTAGGAAAACTAAAAATATAGTTTTTATGAACTAAATGTAAGTTTAAAAATACATCGGGATCATTTTGAAAGTAATGGATTAAATATTCAAAATAATAACTCACGCGATAGAGATTATTAAACATAAAAATTACGCGTAAAATATGAAATGAAATGTCATGAATGAATTTATGAGATGCACATGATGTCCATGGAATGTAGACTAATCATAGTCCATATGATATGTACGTGATGTCATGATCATGAATTCGCCGCTAAACCTCCAAGGTTACGCGAATTTGAAACAAGTAAACCAAGTTTACTAAAATGTTGAAATAATGAGACATGCATCGTGTCGAGAAATAACCTGAAAGTACGGATTGTCACATTCGCCCATCCAAAAAGGAATTCAGCCCCTGAATTCAATCGTTGTTAGGTCTAACGGGTTTAGGGTTTGATGTGGCAAACTTTCCCATTCCCGAGCAAAACCCTCAAAAGACCTTTTGGTAACCGATTTTTACTTAATCCCACAACTCATCAAACAAGAACTGTCATACGATTAGGCTAAATCGGTTTAGGTAACAACTTGTTTCTAGCTCGATCTTTGCAACTCATCAAACAAGAACTATCACGCGGATCAAACTGGAAACAAGTGGTTTGAAGAAAATCTTTTGAAAATTTGGCTCGATTACGGGATTGCTTACACATATAAGCCTACTACTCCCTTCATTGCATGATTCTTCCTGAATTAGACATAGGTGATCAGGCCATGTATAATTTAGGAGTAACTATGCAATGCTTGGACTAATCGACTCATATGTTTGTTTGGTGTTGAGTCAACTGATGTTAAAATTGTGATGAACACCGAGGAGAGAAGACATGGAGAAGTGTCGTTAAAATAATAGTTAAAATAAAAGGAATTAAAATCCTCGTAAATGATATCGAATCAAAAGGAAATAAAGTACGATAGATGAGAATATTTTACAACGAGTAGTTTAGCAAAAGTAGTACATCGTTAAGTTATAAAGTTTCGGATACGATGGAAGACATAAAATTAGTACAACATAGCACATAAGGAGAAATAAGACTGTTAGTTTCGAACTTCTTCGTCTTCGCGTCGTTGATACCTTGACGAGCTCCTTCTAACATATACACATTCCTATGAGCACCTTCGACTTGTTGACCTTGGTTTTGAGGACATTGATTCCGATAGTGTCCTTGCTCCCATATCTGTAACATGTAACCATGGCCTTGCCTCTACAATTCCTGGCAAGGTGTCCCGGTTGTTGACACTTGTAGCACTTAGCCGGACAAAGACCCGTGTGATGATACTTACATCGATTACATAGTGGGTAGGTTCCGGCATAACCTCTGCGCTTCTATTGGTGTGGCAGAACATATACCATCGCAGTTTCTTGCCCTCTTTTCTACGTTGATGATGGTTAGTGTTGTGGTTGTGGTTGTTGTTGTTATAATCTCCTTGGTCGTCTTCCCATTTCCTTTTGTTGTTGTTGAGTTGGTTATCGCCGTTGTTGTTGTTTTGGTTATTGTAGTAGTTGAGTGCGGTTGTTGGGGTTGTTGTTGTTTTGGTTGGTGTTTGTGTACTTGCCTCTTTTCACTACCTGGGCCATGAGCTTTTGAGTCAATCGAATAGCTTCCTCAATCGCCATTTGGGTCGAAGAAGTCACGTCACCTTGAATAATGTCAGGAAGTCCATCAATGAAAGCCTCCAGTAGCTTCTCATTATTCGAAACCATAGATGGACATAACACGGCCAATTCTTGGAATCTCCGAATGTAAGTGTCAATATCATACCCAATAGTTTCTAGTTCATAGAACTCCGTCTCTAACTTTTTCACTTCCGTTCGGACAAAACTTCGAGTCACCAAACTCTTGAATTGCTCCCAAGTAAGCTTGAAAGCATTCTCCACTCCAATCGGTTGAGCATATGAATTCCACCAAGACAATGCTCCATCAAGTAAAGTACTCGTAGCAAATTTGACCTTACTATCATCCGGACAATTACAAAGCAAAAACAGTTCCAACTTTTCAAACCATCATTACCATTGCGTAGCTCTTCCGTCCCTCTAAACTTGGTGGGTTCGCCATTTTGAAATCTTTGTCACGAACATTTCTTAACCCTGATCCTCCCGCATTACCAGTAGCGTGACTAGTCTAGCGGCCAGGCGGCGTGGCCTCGGCACCGGCGGCGGCCACCGTTTCCCTTTCGACTCTTAGAGCATTAGCAATGCTATCATTCACTAACCGAATAGCCGCTTGGGTCATTTCAATGTAGCTTTCTTGATGCCATATCTTCTTCAAAACAAGAGAAAATGTGAGGCGTAGCAAAATCGATGTTAATAATAAGCGTTCTAAAGAGATGTGATAAGAGACGATAAGTTTGAAGTTATTTTTTTTTTTGAAATGATCGCGGGTTCGCAAGGGTGGGTTATGAGGTGTTGTAAGTGCTTCAAGGTATGATGGTTTAGAGACTTAATGTGTGAATAAAGTGTAACTCGACATGTTAGTGGTGAAACGAAGGAGTGAGAGCGACTTCGTCCTATTTACGTTTATCTCGGCATTCGTCGTTATTGATGATGAATCGTGATATAAAATTGTGATAGGGAATGACAAGGAATTCTCCACGTTAGAGTATGGGGAAAAGATAATGGGATGGGCATTTAAGGGCATCCATGTGACAATCGATGTGAAATGAAAGGGAATAACTCGAAAAATGTACATAATGACCGCATGTGAAGTGAACATGTACTTGTGATGAAATGATGAGATGATATGATAATGTAGTTATAGTCTAGGGTCAATGATGCAACCTAGTTCTCTATAACTAAGCTCGATGCCAATCTGTCACACCCCAAATTACTGTTTTCGCGGAATGGAATTCACAGGGGATTGACTGTCATAGCATCACAATCACAGTTATATTGAGCGACCTAAAGTGTCGTTTGAAAAGAACATCGTTTGATTTAATAAAACAATCAGAGTTTACAAATTAGGTCCCAAATGTAAATCAACTTGTGCGGAAATAAGTTTGTTACAATTCAAACGATGTTTTAAAGTACGTAAAGCCCAAGTGAGACGCGTCGTCATCACGACTCCATGATGTGTCCAAATGCATGCCATGAAGTGAATGCCTTAGATACCTGAGATAAAGACATGCTAAAAGTGTCAACACAAAGGTTGAGTGAGTTCATAGAGTTTGTTTTGAAATGAAAAGCCCTTTCAAAATCGTTTATGCAGCAAAGGCATTGTAAATCCACTCAGTTCAAGTTCAGCCATACAAAACTTGCAACTTTGTGTGTTCACAACCCATTGCCAGAATGTGTATAGTTTATGTTCCAAACATATGATGTCAAATGAATTCACAAATAGTGCATAACTTAATGTATCCACAGTTACTTAATATAACACATAATTTGTACGGTTTCACATTGTTCCATGACCATTAGTGCAATGATTATACCAAGACCATCAGTTCAATGAATGTACCAAGACCATCAGTCCAATGAATGTACCAAGACCATCAGTCCAATGAATATACCAAGACCATCAGTCCAATGAATATACCAAGACCATCAGTACAATGAATATAATATGAAAGTTCTAAGTATGGCAAAACTGTTACTACATGACTAAGCATTGATTCGTTAAACATGTAGTTTCAAATAATCATGATAGTTATGAAAATAATTGAGCATGTATCTCCCCCAAAACATTTATGAAAACAATTAAAAGTGGGGCTATGGAACTCACTTGGTAAACTGGAATAATGGCAAAAGTGAGTACACTGAGGTTTAAAGTGATCGTTAACCGGGACAAGTGGATGATGAGGTGAAAGTAACAAGGATTAACTTAAATATCCTTGGTTTTTATTTCAAAACCATATAAAGGATATAAACTAGGTTGTTATTACACTTGAACTAGAAAATTTTTGATCCCTTTGCTATCTCTTTGTGTGACCGGTTATGGAGACCCAAGAAGAGAGGAGAGAAACTTTCTACTAACACTTTGAAGAATTTGAGGTAAATGAGAAAAAGAATGAGTTAAGTAGGACTTTAAGAGAAAGTGTAGAAACATGTATATTCACAAACCATTCCATATTAATTGTCACCCCTCCCCAAGGCCGGTTTTGGGGGGGCTTTGTCTCTCAATTATTTTTTTTTTTTAAAACATTTACTTGCATGTATATATATGTAAGACTTGTAATATATTGTGTATTATTTAAGAAAGTGTAAGTTAAATAAATGTAAAAGTAAATGGTAGAATTTTTGGTACAAGTAAGTTTTTATTAGGCCAAAATAGAATGTAATGAGATGATAAAAATTATAAAAATACATTCCTTGTGAAATTTAGGTGATAAAAATAATTATCGTACAATTTTTAAGAAAAACGACGTAATAATTAAACTTTAACGATTAATATATCAAATAAATTTGAAACACTAGGAAAACTAAAAATATAGTTTTTTATAAACTAAATGTAAGTTTAAAATACATCGGGATCATTTTTGAAAGTAATGGATTAAATATTCAAAATAATAACTCACGCGATAACGTTTATTAAACATAAAAATACAGCGTAAAATATGAAATGAAATGTCATGAATGAATTTATGAGATGCACATGATGTCCATGGAATGTAGACTAATCATAGTCCATATGATATGTACGTGATGTCATGATCATGAATTCGCCGCTAAACCTCCAAGGTTACGCGAATTTGAAACAAGTAAACCAAGTTTACTAAAATGTTGAAATAATGAGACATGCATCGTGTCGAGAAATAACCTGAAAGTACGGATTGTCACATAATACTACACTACAACGATTAGGTTCACTGCCTAGGGTGTTGAAAAACTTGCTCGACGAAAAGGAAGTTCCTTTGACCCCGAACGACGCGTGTAGCGTTATCACTTATGGTTCAAGCTTTTAACAAAGGTAGGTCCAAATAAGTCCATATGAAGCATAAACAGTGGTTGTGTGATGGTGTTTACATTTTTGGTTTTACAAGAAGCTCTATGTTGTTTTCCTTTTTGACAAGACACACAAAGTTCCTTACACTCAAAAACCTTAGAAGGTAACCCTCTCACTAAGTTGTCCTTTACAAGTTTATTGATTGTTTTGAAATTAAGGTGACCCAGCCTTCTATGCCACAATTTAGACTCATCAACTGATGCTTTAGCAAACAAACAAGTTAAGGACCTATTAGGAAGTACATCTTTAAGTTCAAAACAATATATGTTCTATTTCCTAGGTATCCTTAACTGCACAAATTTCTCATTAGGCATATTAAAATCAGGTGACAACACCACACACTTAGTTTCCCCAAAAAGTACCTAATTTTTCTTATCACACATTTGAGAAACACTGAATAAGTTGTACTTTAATCCCTGTACCAGATAGACCTTTTCAAAGTCTAATTTCCATTTTCTGATTGTGCCTCTGCCAAGTATCTTTCCTCCCTTTGGATAATTGCCAAATGCCACATATCCTCCATCAAAAGCTTCAAAATCCTCCAGGTTGCTCCCATCCCAAGTCATGTGCCCAGAGCAACCATTATAAAAAATTCCTTTGTCTTTTAGCTCATCTTGTAGATTGCCATGCACATGAATTTAAACAAATCAGTTCCTTTTGTGACCCAAGCCAAGACTGACTTGGGTCTGCCCTGTGCATCAACATAATCAAATTTCTTTAAGTCCATTGATGCACAACTGACATGATGTAAAACCTTGGTCTTAGGTTTCCATTGCCAGCTAGCTGAGGCCTTAACAGAATAAAAATGGTTTCCAACCACTGTATCAGTTATCACCTTTGGAATTTTTAAAACTTATTTTGTATCAGTGGTGATATTTTGCATCAGTGGTGATATTTTGCTTAGTAGTGGATC
>OU343216.1:173641963-173671375 GCA_910596185.1 Chrysanthemum makinoi
GATTTTGCTTAGCCGTGTTTCCATTTTGCTTAGCAGTGGTTGGAACCCATTTGGGTGTAGCAGTGATTATAGATTTCGTTTTACCATTCCTCATTAACACTGCCCTAGGAATCATATTTTTGTTAGGATGAGGGATTGTTTTCTTTGAAAAGTTTTGATGATTTACCCTCCTCCAATGATTCCAAACTTGTGGTTGGTTTTTATAACAGTTTCTCTGTAAGTGCTCAAAACTACCACATGCAAAACAAGCCTTCTTAACACATTGAAACTCATCTCCTAATCTGTTTGAAATTAGTCCATTGAAGTTTCTTTGATTTACCCTAGGTATATATCTTTTCATCTGTTCCCTAGGTACTTCCTTGTAGTCTACCACTTTCCTAGAAATTTGTGCTCCAAATCTAGGTACAAGGTTGGCTTGTTCAGAATCAACTTTCTTAACATTTTCTATCTTTGGTGAGTTGATTCGGATCTAACTTCATTGGAATCTGATTCCCGTCTTCAATAGTGGGAGCATCAGATATCTTATCAGAACCTATCTTAGTTGTTTCAGTCTTACTAATCTCTTCTATGGGTTTGTTAAAGCTACCGAAATTCACTACTAAATGACAGTTCTTTGTAGGTGGTGCATGTTTCATAAGAGGGTGGTGGCATATTGTTGTAACCTAGCTTCCGAACCCTTTTTCATTAATTGACACTCTATTGATTTATGAACCAAATCAAGCAAATTGGTTTTAGCAACCCTAACAACATGTTTTCTTTTTCTATTAGGGCTTCTTGTTTTACACTCTCTCCTTTTCTAGTTTCTTTTAAGCATCTTAATTTCTCTGTCCTTAAGATCAATTTCACCACCTAGTATATTAATCTTATCGACATACTCAAACTCACATTTAATATAGAAATTAAGTTTTTCTTCAACACTCTCAAGACCAACTTTATAACCTAAGTTATCAAGTGAAAGTCTATCTACTTCTTTTCTCAAACTCTCAATAATAGCTTTTTGAAATTCTAAGTTATCTTGAAATGATTTAAGAACAGATAGAATTTTTAGAATCATTAGATACCCTCGAATCTGAACGAAGATGAAGCATAGGCCATAAGAGCAAATTTATGCTCTTTAGAAGCTTCACTAGCAAGAAAAGCTGCATTAGGACCTTCTTCAACTCGACACCGGTCATAATCACCAATACCATCTTGAGCAACCAATGTGAAGAAGGAGCGGCTCTTCAGTGGTCTTCTTGATACCTTCAATCCTCTTAGGAGCTCGACATTCCCTTGCAAAGTGACCCTTCTTCTTGCAGTTAAAGCACTCCATCTTACTTTTGTCAAATCCAGCTCTCCTTTGACCATCATACTTAACTTGCCTTCCAGTTCTTCTCAAAAAATTCCTTGCTTGGAGAGTCAACATTGCCATATGCCATTGAAGATTTATCTCTTCAAGATCATCAGGATCAATTTGATCTAAATCTTGATTCAAAATAGTAACACTGGTAGTTAAATCAGCTAGAAAAGCACAAATAGCTCCATCACTAACATTATCACTAATAGTGGTATGATTAGCAATAGCAGTGGTGATTCCATAGGCAGCAGTGGATGTATTTTGAGAGCCCTTGTGACTTGTAGAAACAAAAGCAATGTTTGATGAGGATGAAGACGAACCAGCAATGTTCTTCTCAGACTCATAGACCTTCAAATTGTTGTAGAGATTATCTAGAGTCATCTTCTCAAAATCATCTTTGTTCCTCCACACAACAGTATGCATGGCCCATTCAGGTGACAAACTTCTGATGAACTTCAAATTGATGTCTTCTTGAGCAACTTTGTAGTCCACCAACTTCAAGTGACCGACTTTTGAAGTCTGTTGTAGGTGCCATCAAGACTTTCTCCACTTAATGCAGTGAAGTTTTCAAGCTGATGCTTGAGCATATTCTTCCTAGATTTTCTGGTAGCTTCATTACCAGCAAACCTTGTTTCAATAGCATCCATCAACTCCTTAGCAGATTCATATTGTTCAAAGTCCAAAGCATATTCATTAGGTATTCCCATAGAGAGAATACTGTGAGCTTTAATCTCCAACTTTCTTCTAGCCTTGTCAACTTCACTAACAATAGATATCTCTTTACCATCATCACCCTTCTTGGGAAGAGTATCACCCTTTTCAACAACATCCCAGATAGTGTAATCAATCATACGAATGTATTGCCTCATTCGCATTCTCCAAACTTGGTACTCACCGCTGAGCATGGGCACCTTTGATGCAGAACCATGTGAGTTTCACGTTAATCTTAACTTACTTGAATAGAACTTAACTAAACTTCTTCTTGGTTTCAGTTTCTAGATCACAAGCTCTGATACCACTTGTTGATCCCAGTTGAGCAAATGATCATTTATAGAAACTGACTTAATAAAGACTTATTAAATATTACGCGGAATTTAATACTTAATCTTAAGAAGAAGAACAATAAACATTCAACACCTCAATATTATTATTAATATGAATACTCTAACCAGTATTAGGGTTTTACAACCTTGAAGTGTATCGACCTTAGATATATCAAAACATTCGTATATCTAATCTAACCTAGGACCTCTTTTATAGGCTAAGGAGTCCTTTACATAATACAATACGTAACCTACAAGATAAATATCTTTTCCATATTTATTTAATACAAAATATTAAACCGACTATAGAAAACTAGCAGTGCTTACAATACATTAGCAGTGGTTCTATATTACTACTAGCCGCGGTTTCACATCAGCAGTGGATTCATTCTTCTGTCCGTGGTTTCATCAACTCTGTCCGTGGTTCCAACACTTAGAATAATTCATGATCTGAGGAACCTAAAACCCAACAACACCCTGCTCTGCTATAAATACCCTGGATCATCACATGAAGAAAGAGGTCCAATTTCTCATGCTTTAGAGGAATTTCGACTATTTACTTTCTTGTCAATTTTAATATTTTTTAGTAGTTAATTAAAGTTGTAATTTCAGTTTTAAGGTGTAATCTCAAATTAATTAATGCAATTTTCATTTTCAGTTAATTACTTGTCCCTTAATATTAAAATTTACCGTTTCATAATCTATAGTTTCTGTTCATTGAAGCTCACATAAGCTCCAAAAAGCTTATGTGAGTTTGTTTCTATCTAAACTTGTTCTTAATATGAGTTTTTGAGAAAAGTCAATAAAAGTCAAACTTGGTCAAATTTCAAAAGTCAAAGTTGTTCCAGCTTAGTTTCTGGTTAAACTTGTTAAATAATTTTAGTTTATGGTTTAGTTATTCATTTTAGTTCAAGATATATCTAGATTTAAGATTTTAATGCATTTTGTTCAAATAAAGGAGTGTTTGGTTCATGTAGTTTTTTGAAGTTTTAATCCTTTTGTCAAGTTTAATTTGATGTAGGTGAATTGGTTAAACTGTGTTAATGCTTTCTTAATCAAAATTGCAAGTGTTCAGCCTCTCATTAGTGCTTATTAGCTTATCCCTAGGTTTAATGATAGACTCAATTCCTAATTTAGTAAGAGATAAGGAATTGACAATCAATTAACTAGAAATCCTAATGAGAAGAATATGATTTGAAGTTATTGATTAGTGTATGTTTTATGGTGTTTTTAGTGTGTGTATGTTGAGAGAGAATTCAGAGGGAAGTTGTGATTTTTATTCCTGAAATGAAATGAAGTACAATGGTGGTATTTATACAAGTTGAGAGGCAGGGAAAGGTTTGTAACAAACTTTCCCTCCAATTTCTTGGAAACTTCTAGAAACTTCTTCCTAACAAACTACTACTACTGCAAATGGTTCTTATCAATCCATCCACCTTACATTTTGCTTGTCCTCAAGTAGAAGTAGTAGCTTGATCCAAATCAAATGTAGGAAATCTTTGAACAAAGCTGTCATTGTTGGCCTTTATAACGGGATCTATGGTCTAAACGTTTCAATCACTTGTATACCGAATGAATATTGTGCAAAGATTAAGTAAACTGTAAATATGTCTTTGTAATAATCAAATATGTCATCTTATTTTTACAAACGAATGTATTGTCTATATATAGTAATGAAAGGGTGCGTTGAACCGTTGTGTTGGTTCGCATAAGAGCAGCTTATTGATAACTGCTTTGTAACCGTTGAGTAAACTGCTTTGTTGACTTTTCTTATGGTTGACTTTTGTTGACCGGGTCATATGGGTTGTGATGGGTTGACTGTTGGGTCGATGTGATTAACCCAATATTCTCCCCCTTAATCACAATCGGCTTGCTTTAGATCTTTGACTCCAATTAGTTGTCTCATGGTGAGGAATCTGATCTTTGGTAATGCCTTTGTCAAGATGTCACCCTCAAATTCTCCACTTATGAATTCGACTTGTAGGTCTCTTCGACGCATTCTCTTATAAAGTGGTATTTTATATCAATGTGCTTACTTCTTCCGTGGAATACGGGGTTCTTCATCATTCGATGGCGACTTGTTGTCGACAGTATTGTAACTTTTCTTCTTCCGTGTGTGTAAGCTTGCTAAGCAGTCTCTTTAACCATAATGCTTGTGTTGCTGTCTGCTGCTGCTGCAATGAATTCGACTCACATGATGATAGAGCTACCGTAGCTTGCTTTTGTGTACTCCAGCTGATTGGTGATTCACCGTAGTAGAAGATAATTCTAGTAGTGCCTTTGCCTTCTTGAGTGTTGACTCGTAGTCTGTCACTATAACCTTGTATCTGTTTTCTTCCATTGTACTTGTAGGTGATACCATAGTCTTTTGTTCCTTTAACGTAGCGTAGTACTTGCCTTATAGCTTTCATGTGTTGTTCCTTCGGTTCTTGCATAATACGACTAAGTAATCCAACGGAGTAACTTAAGTCGGGTCTTGTATGTAACAAGTATCGTAAGCATCCAATCAAGCTTCTATATTCATTGAGTTGACTGTTTCTTCGTTGTTCTTTGTTAGTCATGTTCCTGGATCCATAGGTATTAAAGTTTCGTTGCATTCTAGCATTCCAACTTATTTTAGGATCTTGCTTGCGTAGGCGGATTGCTTTATTGATATGTCACCTCCAGTTTGTGTGACTTCAATTCCTAAGTAGTAAGATAGTAATCCTAGGTCACTCATCTCGAATTTCTCTTCCATTTGAGCTTTGAACTTGTCTATTTCTTTCTTTGGTGTGCCAGTGATGATTAAATCATCCACATAGACTCCTACTAGAAGTATTGAGTCTTTTGATTTCTTTGTGTAGACAAATTTCTAAAGCGCACTTCTTGAAATCTAAGGACTTCAAGGTATTATCTAACTTCATGTTCCATGCACGTGGTGCTTGTCTTAAACCGTATAGAGCTTTTATCAATCTGTAGACTTTTCCATTATCTTTTATAAATCCTTCCGGTTGTGTAACATACACTTCTTCTTTTAAGTCTCCATGCAGAAATGCAGATTTGACGTCTAGGTGATGTACTTCCCATTTGTTATTAGCAGCTATGGCTAATAGTAGTCGGATGTTTCCATTCTGCTTACAGGTGCAAAGACTTCTTCAAAGTCTATGCCATGCTCTTGTATGTAGCCTTTTGCTACTAGTCTAGCTTTATGCTTGACTATATTTTCATTAGCATCTCTCTTGGTCTTGAATACCCACTTTAATCCAATGGCTTTTTGTCCTTTTGGTAGTGTGGTTAATTCCCATGTATTGTTTCTATTGATGGAATCTAATTCGACCTTCATTGCTTCGATCCATTTTTGATCGTTCGATGCTTCCTTGTAATTCTTTGGTTCATCTTCAGCTAGTAATAAATGCTCTGTAAAACCTCCTGTTTTCATATAAATCATTCAACGTTCTAAAACCTTGTAATGGTGTGTGATCAAAGTCTGGATGTAAATTTCGGGTTGTAGTTGAGTTACTTTGATTGGTTGAATGTCTTGAGGTAGTTGGTGTGATTTGAGTATTTATTCGCGATGAAATTGTAGATGGTGTGCAAATGTTTGAGTAGGTGAGTGCTTGTGATGTTTCATATTCATGATCATCGCTTGCGGGATATCATCGTCTTCTTCATCTGGTTGGTTTTCGTTTTCCCGATGTTCATGTGGCTTCAAGGTTTTCGATTTTGAAGTCAAACCATTCGGGTTCATCATTGGTGTGTTCATCTAGGTAATCCTTCCAGTCCCATGCTTCATCCTCCTTAAACTTCACATCTCTACTAACACATATTCTTTGTGTTGTTGGATCAAACAATCTATAAGCTTTTGATCCTTGTTCGCTTCCTAAGTATACCATTTTGTTGCTTCTATCATCTAACTTTGTCAGATGTTGTGATGGTACCTTTGCATATGCTATGCAGCCAAAAACTCTTAAACTTTCTAAGTTTGGCTTTTTCTCCTTAATTGCTTCATATGGAGTGATGTCTTCTAAGGCTCTTGTAGGAACGCTGTTTAGAATATATATAGCGGTTCAATGTACTTCAGCCCAAAAGTTTTGTGGCATGTTAGTTGCTTTCATCATGCATCTCGTAGTAGACATGATTGTCCTATTTCTTCGTTCAACAACTCCATTTTGTTGTGGTGACTAAGGTGCGGTTAGTTGTCGTGCTATGCCGTTTTCTTTCTAGTATTGAGTGAATTCATTAGATGTGAATTCTCCTCCACGATCAGTTCTTAACATTTTCAATGTTATCCTTAGCTCCTTCTCTATTGTTTCTTTGTATTCCTTGAAAGTACCGAAATCTTGATCTTTCGTACTTAGAAATACCCCACATATATCTTGAGTAGTCATCTACTAACAAGAATATATACTTATTTCCAGATGGTGTTGGTGGTGTTATTGGTCCACATAAATCTCCGTAAACTAAATCTAATGGTGATGTTGATCTAGTTTTTGCTTTCTTGGGAAATGGTGCTATGCTATGTTTAACAACTAAACAAACATCACAAATTTGTGTTGTATGTTTAATGGCAGGTATTCCTTGAACTAACTCTCTTTGAGTCATGGATTTTAATGATTCAAAGTTGAGGTGTCCTAATCTTGCGTGCCATAACCAAGTGTTGTCACTTAGGTTTGCTAATAAGCAAACATGTGTGCCTATCTTCAGACTTGCTTTGTATAGACGGTTTCTTTGTCTTGTGACTTTCAAGAAGATTTTTTTGTCCATGTCATAAAGTCGTAGTTCATCGTCGTCCATTACAACTTTACAACCTATTTTGGTAAATTGTCCAAGGCTCAATAAATTGTTTTTCAAGCTAGGAATGTAATAGACTTGAGATATGATTCTTTGTTTCTCGTCTTCACATTCTAATAGGATTGAACCTTTTCCTTTAATCTCTACATGAGATCCATCTCCGAATCTTACTTTTCCACTAACGTTCTCATCTAGTTCTTTAAAGTGTTCTCTTGTTCCAAATTATATGGTTACTAGCTCCATTGTCTAAATACCATTGACTGTCAACACTTGTCTCTTTATATCCTACATCTTCTTCGTGTAGCAAGACCTTTTGATCTTTTTAGCTACATGTGGGTCTTCTAATATTGCCATTAATAAGGTAGGTTCTAAGTCATCCTCGACAAGATTAGATTGCATACTAGTGTTTGGTTTTGAATAACACTTAGATGCATAATGACCCGTCTTATTGCACTTGTAACATCTAACTTTGCTAAAGTCAATATTCTGTTTGTTGAAGTGATTGTGAGTGTTTTCTCCATCCTTCTTTTCGTGGTTATTTTTATCGTGGTTCTTCCATCCTTTATATTTTCCACGCCCACGTCCTCTAAATTTTTCCCCTATTGTCATGTCGTGTGAACATCGTTTGTCTTAACTTCCACTTGTTTTCCTTTCTTGAACTTAATCCTCTTCGTAGGTCTTAAGTCTTCCTATCGCTTCTAATGTCATTTCACTTAGATCGAATATTGTTCTATAGATGCGACTATTTGCGAGATACCTTCGCACAAAGATTTAGTAGTTTCCGCACTAAGGTTTCATCTTCTATTGTGTGTCCTAGACTAGCGGCTTTGTTTACGAGAGTTGTGAGTTTGGTGGTGAAGGTGTCGATTGTTTCATCTTCCTTCATATATAACATCTCAAATTCGGATTTGAGTGTTTGTAGTCTTGCTTGTTTAACTCTGTCTTCTCCAACGTGTCTAGTTTTCAAAGCATTCCAAATGTCTTTTGCGGTTTTATGCTTTGTTATTTGAAGTAATTGTTCTTCGGGTATGGCTTGATAAAGGAAAGCAATAGCGGTTTTTCCTTTTTTATCGGGTTGAGTCGTTTCAGTCGGCTCAATTGTTTCCCATAAACCATTCGCTTCGAGAATGATTTGCATTCGAATTGCCCATAATGAGTAATTCGCGGGCTTTAGGATTGGGCATTGAAATTGGGGTGTACTATTCGAAATGTTAGTACTGGGTTCCTTTTACCACCTGTCGTCGTCATATCTTAAAATGACAATAAATCTCCAATAAAGAATTTTAACACAAAGTGTATATATAAAAATTCTTTCTTTAAACTGAGCTCTTAATGTTTTATCTTCCTCAAATGGGTGTAAAACTTTTCTAGGTATAGTTTTAACAATTTTAAACTATCCTCGGAGATTATAAAATTTAAACTGAATAACCTAAGGTTAATTACTCCTTACAAATTATTCCTAGTGTTATTCTAAGTAGTATAAAAACTAGGTTAGATATACTAAACAAAATATGATAAGATTTTAATAATGTTTTAAAATAACTTATCAATCTAAAAAACTGTATATATCAAAATATATAATGTAAAATAAAGTGGTTTTGAAAACTTTGAAACCTGGAGGGGTTGATGGTTTAACCCGATGCCTTAACTTAAAATAAAATCCTTTGTTGGCCCTTTAACTCGTACAGCGTCCCTTTATTAACCCTTTATGTTTCTTATCTCGTTTGAGATAAAAATACACACGCGTATAATTTTGAGATATCGCTTTCAAAGATCTCTTCTCTCGAAGATATCTTTTATCTTCTTCTTCCTTCTTCTCCAATATACACCGACGCATTCTCCGCCTCCCTTTTTATGATGGTCGTGGTTTTGACCGTCTCTTTACTTCCTGTGGTGTTCTGTGAAGCACTTGTTATCCTCCAATTTGAAATCTAGGTTTTCGGATTAATTGGGGTTTTCTCGATCCGTGAGAATTTTACGATTGAGTTTGCTAATGAATCAATTGGGTTTTCAATTGATCCTTCGGCTTGATTCCGTTAAGAACGTGTGTTTGTTCTAATTCGAATCTTTGATTTTGTGCCCTAATGATGACACTCGTATTTGTTTTATTTCGAATCAAAATATTTAAACGATTAAGTTCGTTTTCGATCCTGTTGGATTGGGTATGAAACTGGTTTCGAAAAATATTTGCGAGTTTGATTTGTTGGTTGTGAGTAATCACAAGTGATTATACCCCGTTGCAACAAACGTTGAGATACAAAAATGACGCTCGGGATTTGTATTCTTAGCGAATAAAAAAAAATTTATTTCAAACTTGTTCTGTTTTTTTGATTCTGGAACTTTTACGAGTCTGGGTAAATGATGATTGTTGGTTAATAGACCAAACCGCTCTGATACCAATTGTTGGCCTTTATAACGGGATCTATGGTCTAAACGTTTCAATCACTTGTATACCGAATGAATATTGTGCAAAGATTAAGTAAATCAAATATGTCTTTGTAATAATCAAATATGTCATCTTATTTTTACAAACGAATGTATTGTCTATATATAGTAATGAAAGGGTGCGTTGAACCGTTGTGTTGGTTCGTTGCATAAGAGCAGTTATTGATAACTGCTTTGTAACCGTTGAGTAAACTGCTTTGTTGACTTTTCTTATGGTTGACTTTTGTTGACCGGGTCATATGGGTTGTGATGGGTTGACTGTTGGGTCGATGTGATTAACCCAATAGTCATAAGGTTCCCATGTAGCATCATCCTTATCACTATTGTTCCACTGGACCAACAAGTAGACCACTCCCCTCAAGGCCTTCTTTTACTAGATTCCTATCCAAAACTTGGACTGGTTCAGGCTTGATCAATCCTTCTGCATCACAAGCAGGTAGCTTTCCAGGTTCTGCAAGCTCACTTTTGCAAATCTTGAGTTGAGACACATGAAACACATTGTGTATCTGTGAAGTACTTGGCAGTTCCAACTTATAAGCCACATTTCCCACCCTTGCACAGATCTTGAATGGTCCATAGTACTTAGGTGAGAGATTGTGTTGTTAGCCTTTCCTCATGCTCACTTGCCTATGTGGTTGCAGTTTCAGATACACCCACATACCAACTTCAAAGCTCCTATAAGTCCTTCCTTTATCTGCAAAAGATTTCATTCTGTTTTGAGCCCTTTCTAAATGAAACTGTAGGACCTCAATAGTCTTTTCTATTACAGTCAAAGTCCTGTCCACAGCTTCATTTGCACTATCACCAGCCAAATAGGGAACAAGATAGGTAGGTGGCTGCCCATACAAGACCTCAAATGGGGTGTTTTTGGTAGAAGTATGGTAATTAGTGTTGTACCAATACTCTGCCAATGGTAACCATGCCACCTAATCCTTTGGTTAATCCCCTGTCATGCACCTTAGATACACTTCCAAACACCTATTTACTACCTCAGTCTGCCTATCTTACTAAGGGTGATAGGCTGTAGAATAATGCAGACTGACTTTAAGCTTTTTGAAAAACTCCTTCCAAAACAAGCTAAGGAAGACCCTGTCTCTATCACTGTCAATTTTTGCAGGTAGTCCATGTAGCTTGTACACATTATCCATGAAAGCTATAGCCACACTAGAAGCTGTATATGGATGTGTGAGAACAATGAAGTGACTGTACTTGCTAAGCATGTCAACAACCACTATAATCACTGATTTCCCTTGTGAATTTGGCGTACTGCTCAATGAAGTCCATGGAGATATCATTCCAAGCTTTGTCAAGAATGGGCAAAGGTTGCATCAGTCCAGGATAAGCTGCCAAGTCTGACTTATTCCTTTGACAGATGTCACATTTAGCCACCAATTTCTTGACATCACCCTTGAGTCCCTTCCAATAGAACACTGCCCTAATCCTTTTGTAAGTTGCCAATACCCCTGAATGTCCTCCAACTGAGTCACCATGAAAGGAGAGTAGCAATTCCTTCCCGAGCTCAGTGTCTTTCCCAATAACCAATCTCCCTTTTCTTCTTAACTGGCCATGCACCCATGTGTACTTTGGACAAGAAGCAGGATCAACCTTCAACTTTTTAATGATCTTTTGCACCTTGTCATCTCCTTCCCAACTTTGGAGCACTCTAGGTAGCAACATAGCCGGTCCTGACTTTTCCGCTACCCTGGGCGAGCCGGCTAAAAGATGCCCCTTATAAGTAAATAATACAATAACTATCTTTTGCACTTTTGAAACCTAGTCTAGCTAAATGGCTTATTTTCACACCTATTTTTATTTAATTAATAAAATGTTACGATACGAGAACATCAACTTCAAATTACAAGTTTGGCTAAATACTGTGTAATTAGTGCAATTTTGTTTTTATTGATACAACTTTATTTTTACCCTCACTTTTAAAATAGAAATTTAAAATGAGCAATTATTGTGCATATATAATAACCAGACGTTTTCTTTTAGAAAAAAGATATAGTATTCTATAACTGACAAAACAAAAATATTAAGTAGAAAAAATATTAGTCATGGAACAAATGTATATATAATAAATAAATTAATTAAAGAAGATGAAAAAATAAACTATTTGCATTAAACAATGATTAACCCAAATCTCAGTTAAGACTCGAGGTAAAAAAATTCAAAACAAAATATCATGATAATAGGATTTTTTTTAATCTATTTAATTTCCATCTCTTGCTCAAGAAAATAATTCTCATCTCAATCTCGTGGCTAACTTTACCCATTTAATATAAAAAAAAAATTAGTTTTACAATGTCATTTTCTCTCCAATAGCTTCATCTTCTTCCCGACTCCATGTCTCCTTCTTTCATTTTTAGATCTACTAACTTCTTCAACAAATTTCAGTCTAACGTAATATAGCAAGAATCTAAAATTTGATGCCCCCAAAATTTTGATGCCCTGGGCCGTCGCCCACCTCGCCCAATGCTAAATCCGGCCCTGGGTAGCAAGTTAGGTTGCACATTAGTAAGAATCAAATCTGCAAGCTCACCGTTGTTTTGGACTCTTGACAAAGGCATCAGCTGCAACATTGTCCTTTCCCTTCTTGTATGATATCTCATAATCAAATCCCAACAACTTTGGCAACCATTTGATTTGTGCTTGGGTACTAATTCTTTGCTCCAACAAGTATTTAAGACTGAAATGGTCTGTCTTAATATTGAAGTGTCTGTCTAACAAGTATCCCCTCCATTTCTCCAAGGCATGGATCACAGCTAATAGCTCCTTTTCATAAGTGGACAAGCTAAAATGTTTAGGAGCTAAGGCGTTTCTCAAATAGGCAATTGGATGTCCTTGTTGTTGCAAGACTGCTCTAATGCCAGTATCTGATTCATCAGTTTCTATGACAAATTCCTCATTGAAATTTGGCAATTTAAGGACTGGTGCAGTTGTCATAGCAAGTTTAAGAGTCTCAAATGCCTTTTGTGCTCCATCATTCCACTGAAATCCCCCTTTTTTCAACAATTCAGTGAGAGGTTTACTAATCATTGCATATCCTTTTATAAATCTTCTATAGTACCCAGTTAAACCAAGGAATCCCCTTAATTGCTTGATATTAGCTGGTATAGGCCACTGTTCCATTGTCGATTTTAGGAGGATCTGTTGCCACTCCAATTCCTGATATGAAATAACCCAAGTATTCTACTTGTGAAGTAGCAAACATACACTTGCTTAGTTTAGCATACAACTGATGCTTCCTCATAGTACTTAGCACCATCTATAAGTGGACTTCATGAGTGGCTAAATCAGGACTGTAGACAAGTATGTCATTAAAGAATACCAGAGTAAACTTCCTCAGATAAGGCTCAAACACCTCATTCATCAAGGCTTAGAATGTGGAAGGTGCATTTGTAAGGCCAAATGGCATTACCAAAAACTCATAGTGACCATGATGAGTTTTGAAAGCTGTCTTATGCACATCACTGTCCACCATTCTAATTTGGTGGTGCCCACTCCTTAGATCAAGCTTTGTAAAGACTGTAGCCCCAGGTAACTCATCAATTAAATCCTCTATGATAAGTATAGGGAACTTGTCCTTAATGGTATTCTTATTAAGTTCCCTATAGTCTATGCACATCCTCCATGTGCCATCCTTCTTCTTAACCATAACTACAGGGGAAGCAAATGAGCTATTACTAGTCCTTATGACCCATGTGTCAAGCAACTCCTTTACCATTGTTTCAATTGCATCCTTTTGGCTAGGAGGATGCCTATAGGGTCTTATATTCACTGACTGACTACCTTCCTTAAGAGGAATCTTATGATCATGGGCTCTATGAGGTGGCAGTACAGTAGGCACACTGAAAACATCCTCATATTGCTTAAGCACTTCATCACTTTGTTCAGGTATCTTATCAGTACCTCTATTCTCAGGGTGCATACTCATTACAGTGGCTGGGTAAACACATAAAGCCATAGAGGACAACTAAGAGGAAGTACCTGTGAGGATTTTGTTTGATTGTTTGTTAGTTACCCATTGTGTAGGCATCTTTTGGGTACCTCTCAGTGCTACCTTTCTGACCTTGTACTCAAACTCCATTCTCAGATACTTAAAGTTCCATTGTATGTTACCCAAAGTAGACAACCATTGCACTCCCAATACCATTTCACTCCCACCTAATGGTAACAACATCACATTTGAAGTGAAAATTTCACCCCCAATCTCCATTGGAACCTTCTTCATACATGAGTACTCAACATCTGTGTTCCACCAGGCACATCAATTAAGAGAGGGTTATTTGGCTGATATGACACCCCAACTTCTTAGCCATTCTTACATCCAAGAAGTTATGTGTACTACCAGAGTCTACAAGGATATGCACAGATTGTTTGCCCACATGTCCTTGTACCCTCATTGTTTTGTATGCAGTCACCCTTGTCAAAGCATTCAATGAGATAAGTGGTTGCATTTCTTTAGACTCATTGGACCCCTGACAGTCATAGAATTCTCCATTATCCTCCTCTGGTCTTCCATCATCTCCCTCTGCTTCCATTTCAGCTACTATCTCCAGTGATGAAAACTGTCCACTACACTTGTGTCCAGGTGTGTAAGTCTGATCACAGTAGAAGCACTGGTTCTTTGCTCTCTTCTCTTGCATTTTCTTTTGACTTAACACCCTTCTTTGAGGCAAATTGGTGTTTCTGGTGTAGGGAACCAAAGTAGTAGTGTTAGTCTTTGGAGTAGGAGCAATGGAGTTGTTTTTATAAACTGAAGGTTGTGAAGTGGATTTGTAAGGAGTGTTTGGGTTAAAACTGTATTTAGGTGTTGACAGTATAGGTTTTAGTTTTCTTCTAGCTGCTGCAACTGTGGCCTCTTGCAGTTTAGCTAGGCAATAGGCATTAGATAGAGTAACAGGTTTGAACATCCTAACTGCCATTTGTATGTCATCCTGGAACCCTGCCAAGAACCTGGAACCCTGCCAAGAACAAACTAATGGCATGTGGTTCAGGTATATCCAGTTTGTTGTACAACACATCAAAGGCATCCTGATAGACTTGGACTAATCCATCTTGTCTCAAATTCTTTATCTCAGCCATGGGATCCTCAAACACTGGTGCAAACCTCTCCAACACAGCAGTTTCATATTGATCCCAAGTCACATTGGCTCCCATCACATTCATGAACTTCTGATGCCACACCAAAGCTCTATCATACAGATGCACTCTAACTATGCCTAACTTGTCTTGTTCAGCCACATTGTCAATAAAAAAGAACTGTTTGCACCTGTACATCCAACCTCTAACATCTTCCCCACTGAACTTTGGGAACTCAACCTTTGAGAGCCTTGTGTAGGGAGCTTGTGGTGCTCTGTTATTGTTACCATTCATTCCCCCTTCTTGAGCTCTTAAAGTTGTTGTTTGTTGCAAGCTAAGTCCCTCAATCCTTTCCAATATTTCAGCATTAGCTTCTCTAACAAGTCTTGTAACTAATTCCACCAAATTAGCATCCACAGTTGTGTTAGTACTGCTACTCCCATTCACAGTCCTTGTATTCACCATCATTTACAATCTACATAGTCCAGTCACAATTCTTCACCAGAATGCTAACAAACTTCGACGGAATCTCAACAAACTCACCGGAAAGCTAACAAAATTGCCGGAAAATGATAACGGAGTGCCAGAACCGGCAGTTCTGATACCAAATGATAGACTCAATTCCTAATTCAGTAAGAGATAAGGAATTGACAATCAATTAACCAGAAATCCTAATGAGAAGAATAGGATTTGAAGTTATTGATTAGTGTGTGTTTTATGGTGTTTTTAGTGTGTGTGTTGAGAGAGAATTCAGAGAGAAGTTGTGATTTTTATTCCTGAAATGTAATGAAGTATAATGGTGGTATTTATACAAGTTGAGAGGCAGGGAAAGGTTTGTAACAAACTTTCCCGCCAGTTTCTTGGAAACTTCTAGGAACTTCTTCCTAACAAACTACTACTACTGCAAATTGTTCTTATCATTTAATTTAGTCATTCTCTGCTGTTATAAGCTTATTAGAGTAGGTTTAAGCTGATTTGAGGATTTGGTAGCCTATTGTGCTCTTTTGCTTAATTTTAAGTGCTTATTTGCTACAGTAGCACTCTAAAGTGCTTATTCAAACTTATTAAGATGTTTTTCTTATTTTTCCTAGATTTAGAATATTATTTTACGTGTAATTTTTCACATTTTTCCTAATTCATTTACTATTTTTCTAGATTTTTAAGCATTTTTAAATAGTTTTTAATCCAAGAAAATCAGAAAAAGGTCACAAAAATATAAATTCAATTTTCCTAGGTTTATAAAAATCAAAAATTCATAAAAATTATTTTTTCCCTAATTTTCAAAGTTATTTTAGTATTTTCTAAGCATTTTATTAGTGTAAATCCGTTTTTAATTCATAATAAATAGAAAAATAATCAGAAAAATATAATTCTTTTTCCTAAAATTTTCTTTTATCAAATAGTATCTAGGAAAAATATAATTTCAGTTGTAGGGTTTAAATTGCATCTTTTAGTTTTAAATCGCGTTTTTAATTCTCGGTACATTTACGTTTTTAGGCTTAGATTGCGTTTTAGGTTAATTGTGCTTTACGTAATTGTTTTATATGCTTAATTAGTTCATTTTAGTTTATGTTAACTTATTGTAATTTAGAATCCCATTATTCCCCCTATTTTCATTATTCAAAACACGTGAACGCGACTAGAGTTATAATCTCCATTCATCCTTCGTTGGGAGAATGACCCGGGAAATACATACCTTTGTATTTCTTCGGAAAATATCTGTACTACGAAATTCGAACAAATCACTTTAACACGATAACAAGTACTTGTGTTTTGCCGTACATATCATAACTAATACTATTGACTAGCTACCTTCCAGCAACTCGCTCGTGGCAAGTTGTGGGTATTTGTGTACCTTGGAGTAGGCTTGCGTGATGAAGTCGTATCCAAGGCGTCGTCGGGTGTACTCCCCACTTTTTGACCCGTATTCACCTTTTGTTCATGAGCATGTTCATAAAGGCTAATTTACATTTGAGTAAATGTTTGCTTGTATGAATAGTTAGTTAAATGTAACACTTTGTAAAGAAAGTGTTGGATTGGTCATTGCATATTTGTAGAAATAGTACAGATGAGCTATCCTGTCTATTAGAAGCCTTGATGTAAAGATAAAAAGAAATTCACCTAAGTTTAGCATGTCAATCAGGCTGTATGGTTTCTATTAGAAGGGAGTATGATCTCCCTTAGGTGGTGCATAGCAAGTAGGGCTTGTTTTTTTTGAGCGATCCACCCTTAGATGTAGCATCGTTTGAGGTTATATGTGTGCCATGTTAGGGGAATGTCATCCCCTTCAGGTGTTGTTAACAGGTAGGAACCATTGTCGTTTACCTGACGAATGATGTATTGCCCTTCCCAAATGGGAGCGAGCTTGCTCTGACCTGCGGCCTTGCTGACCTCGTTTCTACGCATTACATGTGTTAATCCCAGTTAACCTTGTAAATATAGATCTTTGATAGCTTCTGTATAAGAAACTGTTTGATCCTATAAGTATCATGCAGAATATAACACTTATAGAATAAGAGGAACACAAATGAATAACAATCAAAAGCTTCAATATTATTAGAATAATAATACTAGTGATCTTGATATCACTAGGGTTTACAACCTTGAAGCCGCCTTAAACTTATATCTAAACAAATGACCTAGGATCTCCTTTTATATGCTAAGGAGTCCTACTAGGTTACATCACTTCCTATACAATCATATCTTTTCTATACTCACTACTACAAAAAATCTCATAGAAACCGGTCAAAATAGCCCATGAAGAGTGGTTTTGAGACCACTCTCTGAAGGGGGGTATCTCCATGATCGAAACATATAGAAACCGGTTACGCAACTTATCTCTATTAGAAGCATCGACACCGGTTTTCTCCTTTCGAAATGGTCTCCATTTTAAAATAAACACACATGTTTTACTGAAAATTGAGTCTGGTTCTCTCACAACCTGTCTTTATAGAAACATCGAACCTGTCTTTATATAGAGTAAAAATATATGTTTTTATCTCAAAACCAATCTTTTTTGTTAATCTCTCTTATTAAAAAAAATGTTTTTGGAATTTTTCAATAAATTTTATAATCTACAATATGACTCCCTAAAATAAAGAAATATAAATGCATCAAATACATAAAAAGTGATTTAGATAGATAGAAATGTCGAAATCAACAAAGTAAATTAAAAACAATACTTCAATTCAACTAAACATAAATCCTAGACAAAATTCAATTTAAAACACTAGAATTCAATAAATAACCATAAAGAAAACCACTAGAATTCAACATAAATATCTAGGATTAATCGCGCCACAATGTAAACCATGCACCAATGATTGCATTCAACTATTTGTTCTCTAACAGACGCTCGTCTCTCCAAGGTACCTATAAGAAAATTAATGAAATAAAAACGTAAGCAATCTAAAAACATGAGCCTTAAGTCTGCTACTAAAAGATAATTTGTCTAACTCATGAACAAAGAAAAGATGAACAACTTATTTAATTTCTAGTAGCCCACTAAAAAGTCTACCAGAAAGAAAATACTTGTATACTTATCATATGAACAAATAAATATACAATAGCCTACTAAAAAGTCTACAAGCGAGCACAAAAAAACCATGCATTTACAATTAATAAATACCAACAGGAACTGAACTATACAACAAATTCAGTAGGCAACTAGCATATGTAAACCAATTTTTGTTAGGAATTAGAAATTCCCGATATTAAAGAGTCGGTCACCTCAAGTATATGTAATCGTTAGAATACTCGTAGTCATAGTTATATTTAGTTAAGTAGTATTTTGTTAAGTAACACCGTGGAGGACGGACGGGTCTTTACCCACTGTATGCCTGATCCACAGCCCGTTGTGTGGCGTTTTATGTAAGACTATAAATACTCTCTACCTCCCAAGGTAGAGAGTTGGAGCTCATAATAATATCTTTCACTTTCTCTCACTAAGTTCCCTAAACCTCTAACTTTCTATCTCTAGAATTCCACTTATAAGCCCACTTGTATTAATGGTTTGATGTGTTTGTGAAATCCAATATCCAACAATTGGTATCAAGAGCCATGATTAGATCATATCTTGCACATCTTTGGATTTCTAGTGGTTTTAGGTGGTTTTTGAGTTTGAAAAAGTTTAGTGGTTTTTACATCATTTGGGTGATTTCTAGTGTTAAAGTTTGGATTTTGATAGTACTTTTATGTTTAGAATCATCACAAGTATTTAGGTTCTGATTTGGTAAGCTTGAATCATCGTGGTTGGGTAGTTTTTGGATTGAAAAGTGATGTTTTTGTGGTTTTCTTGCTAGCGACTTGACATGCGGACTTCATTCTTCGTGCGACTTACTTTTGCAATTTTGTAGCGAGTTACAGTTTGGAGCTAGCGACTTAGACCTAGCGATTAACAGTACAAGTAGTGGACTCTCCACTACGGGAAGCGACTTGGTGGTAGCGACTTGGTCTGTAGCGAGTTGCTCTTTAGCGACTTGAAGTTTAAGCGACTTGAGTAGCTTAATTGCCGCCAAAATTTTGCTAGCGACTTTGACCTTAGCGAGTTGTAAGTTTAGCGACTGTAGCGACGGTGCTTAGCGATTTGGTGATTTAGCGAGTTGCCGCTTAGCGACTTGACTGCGGTAGCGACTTGGTGCTTAGCGATTTGGTGATTTAGCGAGTTGCTACTTAGCGATTTGGTGCTTAGCGACTTGGTTCAAGGATTATAGCGACTTGGTTGATTTTACGAAGAAGAGGTTTGACCAAAGTTGACTTTTTACGTCAAAACTTCAAACGTCCATAACTTTTGATCCAGAACTCCGTTTTCGCGAAATAATACGTGGCAAAAGCGACCGAACAGACCTGAATATTTTGAGGTTTCACCACGATGTCGTGAAACGAATTTTTCGAGGCCCAAATCCTCTCCGAAATGAAGTTATTGAGCTTTTAAGTTTTTAGACCTAAATTTCTCCATAAAATCGTGCAACAACCAACCCAAAACACAACCAAACAACATCTCGCTTATCCCACAAACAATCATAAGTCCTAACACACAATTGTCTATCATTGTGTCGATCCATCAGCCATCTTAACACATTCCATTGGTCATTGCTTAACGGTTTGGTCTTGATTTTAGTAAAATCCCGCGAAAGATTCTATTTCTCGGTTTAAATCATAGACTTGTAAAATCCCTTGCATTCCACCACATCATGTCTTACTCTCTGACCAGTGATTTTGAAGTGCTTAAATTGTATGATGTTGTGGACAACAATGATAAAGTATGCTACCACGAACGATTAAAGATGTTTGAATTGAACAATGAGGATGTGAGATCTTCATGTTCTGAGTACAATGAGAATGCCACGCAAATGGAATGCAGCATTGAGCCAGATCAGCTACTTCATCGCACCTCATACAAGCATTATCCATAGTGGGGATCGAACATGTAGTGCTCTTTTCCGCCAGGACTTACCTACATTGACAAGAAGCTTGTTGTTGAACTTAGAACACTTAAAGCTGCAACTTACCAATAAAGAGGTTCAAAAGGATGGTTCCAATGCAGCTCTTCAAGTAATCTACAAACAATTTCAACCATTCATCGGGGAATATTCGAAGCAGATTATGATCAACACTTGACCGAATTTCCTTCAAAAACATACCTGGAATGGAAATTGGGAATTCATTGAGACATTTATCCAACTCATGGATAATGTGAAAAAGTACATTGAAGAATCTGCTCAAAAGAATGAAGACGTGAATGAGTGTCAAGTGCAGTTGAAAGATTGTTGTGATAAGTTGGGTAATGTATCTGTTGAAGAATCGGGTGTTGTGAATGCGAATGTCGGTGACAACAAAAATGATGAGTCGGATAATGAAAAAATGGAATCTTCGTGCTCAAATTCTCAAGAGAGAGAGGTGCACTGCACACAACCTGTGCAAGTTAATGCAAAGGAACGCTCCATGGAAGCTTCGGATGTACCCAAGATAGAGATGCACCCGCCACGGCAAATGTGCATGTCAATGCTGAGGTAAGTTGCATGGAAGTTTCTGCTGTACCTAGTTGTGCATCTTCTACTCAAAATGATGATTATGAATTGCATGAGTACGCTGCATTTGTGCCTGATGATTCCCTTACCACTGAGCTTAACATATATAAGGATCAAGTTGCTATTTATGAACAGCATGCTAAGTTTGAGTTGACCACCCGTGAGCAGGAACTGGATGTCCAAATACGCATACAACTATTAGAAAAAGTAGGTTTAGAGAAGAAGTATTAAAACAAGAGTTAAATTCCTTACAAGAAAAGCTTTCTAAAACCGCTAAGCAAAAACAAGAACTTCCAGAAAATGTTAAAATGCTTAAGCAAGAATTTAGTGCTAAGGAATCAAAACTTTTGAATGATTTTTCTAATCTAAAGACTTTGAAAAACAAGCTTGAAAATAAGTTGTGCGTACAAGGAAACACCATTCAGACTGCTCACATGATCACTAAGCATAGAGTTCTAAGTGACAAACATAGTGGTGCCTTAGTTGATGAACCAAACCCTGAGGCTTGTAAAAAGGCTAGAGAAGCTCATAAGGTATTGTATGATGGTAATGAGATCCTTAAACCTAGACAAACCTAGTTGCGTGAAAGTCGAGGAAGATAAGAAATCGATGAAGTCACTAGGGAGAAAATGAATAAGAAGCTAGAAGACCAAGAGTGTAAAAAGAACAAGATAACGATAAAACCCCATGATTACACTAAGGAAAATTGGATATCCTTAAACATGTTTAAGCCTCAGACTCTATTGATCCCTGAACAAGTGTTCTGGAAAAAGGATATGGACTTGCAAAAGTGAAAATCTTGTTGAAAAGAATCCCCTTGTAGGAAATTCCCTAAAGCGACTGTGTATCCTCCAAATACACCAATGCATTTAGTTCCTAGAACTATTGCCACTAAGAGCAAGACCTTAATCAATCAATATGTTATTCTTCAACTATTTGTCGATTTTGAGAAAACTTGTAAGAAAAGGATCACACCCACTCGGATAACTGAAGGGGAAAGGGGTTTTGAGCAAATGAAAGAATGTTATTTAACTGAGGTCATGCCTTTCTTTAAACAACTAAAAGATCATTTTGAGAGTCTTAAAAAGGGGATAAAATCAGATATTAAAGAAATGGAAAAGGAATTTGATGCAATGATAGTTGAGGTTAGTGACTATGAGCGAGAATTAAAATATAATGAGATTGAGAGGAAGAACTTGCATACCTTGAATGAGAATCTTATTTCTTAATGTATTTCTCAAGATGTGTTTTCAATCGCTACAAATTGTTCCATTAATGCTTCTCAATTTCATGAATTATCTGTTGCTCTGAAAGTCTCCCATGATCGTGTCATTGAGCTTGAAAAATCTAATTCTAAACTATCTGAGAAAATTGAACTGGATGATCACGACAATTTGTTAAACATTTTTCTAAACTAGAAGTTGAGCATTTTAATTTACAACTAAAATATCAACATCTTAAAGAAAATGTCAAAACTTCAAATATCAATACATCCTCAAATGCTCCGAGTTTGATGCGCTTTTCAAATTAACAACGTGATGAACGATTCAAGCTCATTGCAACACGATCAGAAAGTTGAAAGCCCAAATCTCTCAATTAAAGGGTCAAAAGAACAATATGACAAGCTCCCAAATGCCTCCTCCTTTAGATTCTCAGAATTCTCAAACTTTTCATCTTCAAAACTTAGTTAATGCCTTACAAAAGGAAAACGAGAGTTTTCTAGAAGAAAATGAAAAGTTAAACGACATTTTAAAGAGTTATATGATTCAATCAAAGTCACCCGTGACCAAAACAACGAAAAAATAACGTCTTTACAAAAGGAAATTGAGAATCTGAGAAGTTCGGGAAATGGGAAACTACCACTTGTTTTCAATAAGAATGTTGTCTCAAAGTCACCTTTAGATTGCAAATACATCATGACAGTTAAATATATTCCTCCTCATCTTAGGAATAATGAACATGCTTTTCATGACTACTGTGCTCACCTTAAGGATAGTCTAGAATGTCTCCGTGAGATTGTCGAAGAGGATTTCATTAACAAACCTCTTGATAGTGAAGTTAGGTTTGCTTGCCTGTGCCAAACGATCTCAAGAGCCGCTTGAATGTGTAATTGCAACATGTCCAAAACCCTTAGGTGAAAAAGGCAAAGCTGTGAAGCCTTGTTCTATGCCTAGTGCCAAACAGGAAATCCGCTCTATGCCTAAAGCCAAGCATGTGACCCTTGATATGCCTTGTTCCATATCTAAATTCAAGCAAGCAACCACTGATGTGCCTCCTAGAATTTCAAATCCCAAAGACTTCTAGACCAGAATGCAGAAAGTAGTGAAGCCATGTAATGTTCCCATCGTTACTTCTACAGATGTTAAGATTGACACTAAAGTTAGCGGTCAAAACCTAGAAGCTATGCAAAGAAGGATAGGATTACGCAAACTAAAAGTGATCATGATAAGGAAGTGAAAGAACACCATAGGGACAAGAAGTTTGATTTGAACAAAAGAATCGTGTTAGTTCTAGTATTAGCTCCAAGCTTACTAAAATTAATTCGAGGCCTTATCGTTGCGCAAAACATGCAAAAATGTTTAATTTCTGTAATCATGATAAATGTGATGTGTTATTTCTGAGGTCTAAGATTCATAACCCAGTTATGAAAGTTTGGAGAGCTAAAGCAGATTAAGCAATCCCGAAACCTACAGGGAAGGTTTTACCAATGTAGGATTTCAGTGGAAGCCAACAGGTCGAATATTCACGAATGGCAAACCTTGCCCTTAACTAGATCCACTATGCCTAGAGTAGTGCCTGTTAAGGTTTGGAAGCCAACTGGTAGAATAATCCCATTAAGCACAAAATGTCCCTCGACTAAGTCTAATGCTTCTACTAGTTTAGCTCCTAGTGACAATGACATTGCACCTAGGGTTTCTCACGATTCAAAGATTGTTTGTGCTAACTAAAAGGACCCCATGAGCACGTGGGGATCCAATGTTTCCAATTCTATGTCTTCGTCATGTCCAAGCAGGTCGTACAAAGTCGTCCCTTGGTATTTGGATTGGTGTGCTCTAAACATATAACTGGGCTCTAAACAATGACGCCTCTGTTCACACATTCGGGGCCTCGTTCTTCATCATTATGGCGTCTGCAGATAACACTTCGTGCCCCGCTCCTCAAAGAAAAGAAAAGTGTACGCCAGGCGCTTTATCTTCGAGAAGAAGAGAAATCTTCATGTTTATGACCATTCTCATCGACATTCTTCATCAACAAGCTTCATGTTTCTCCCATGCTCATTCAATCATCAAGTGGATCTACATTCATTAATGTATATTCTTATTCACTTGCTAAATCAAAATGGCAACTTCGGATGCAATTTTTGAGGGGGAAAAGAGTGAATATACTAAATGATGATGGATGTTTGAATAATGGTTATATGAATTTAAAGTTTGATGACTCTCCTCCAAAGCCTAATGTTTCACTCACTAAGGATAAATGGGATTTATTGTTTGGGATTCATTGGTTCAAGATATGTTTGATGAGTATTTACAAACGCTAGCGAATATTTGATGATCATCAAAGAATATGTGATTCATGAGTTCAAGATATGTTTGATGATCATCAAAGAAGTACAACTCAGACTACTCAAAAAATCCCTATCTCCAGTTATTCCTCAAGGCGTTGATAATGATTATCATAATATTGCAATTGCACTCATGAATAATGATCCGCTCTTTGGTATTCCTTTGCCAAATCTTCACGGATTATTGTTCATGAATAATGATCCACTCTTTGGTATTCCTTTGCCAAATCTTCATGGATTATTGTTCCTCACATCGTGCATGCTATAAATCAACCACATGAACTTCAAGGAAAATGTCTACCTCATCCGCCCGAAGTTATTGGTGTATCCTCCAGATCAGGCTCTACATGAATACTTTTAGGAAGAATACATTGATGTTGAGGCATCATTTGTTCATTCATTCGGGGTGAATGTACATCCGGTTGTATGTTTATTCACATGTTGGGCATTTGACACAAGTTGATTACTTTAGAGTTAATCATTTATCACTTATTTGAGATTGAAGTTGACCTTCACAAAGGCGTGTTCTTATTTGATAACTTGCTCGGGCTTAAGAATTTGAGTTGAAGGCTTTTGTTTATCTAGTTACCAAGAAATCTAAATGGAGTGGATGGTTGAAGACCTGGTTAACTATCACTATTAGGAGTTACGTTGTTTTACTCGGTGTCACATGCAGATGACGATGTGGATAATATCAAGAGGTGTTAATGTCTCATACCTTGTTTGAGTGTAAGTACTTAGAGATTTGCTTGAAGCATAGATTCTCGACTAACCGCTTCTTCCATCTTTAAGTGCAAGCTTAAGACACAAATGCTGAGAATTCACTTCAGCTTTCAAGTTTGGTATATTGGGTTTTTCTTCAACAGTGGTCACTTCAAATTGTCTACATATGGGTTGATAAAGATAGTCAGAGAGTTTATGTAGATTGATTCTCACGAGATTCATTTGGGCTATTTGAGTTCTTCTCACAAGATTTCAAGTTTATGGATATATTATGTTTTTCTTTGATTCTCGATTCCGGTATCAAAACCATTTGGGAAGGATATATTATTCCAACTATTTGGGGAAGTAGTCTCTCGAGACCTTTGGTTTTGTTACTTCAGTTGTTCAGGTTGGAAGAAATGTGAGAAGAATATTTGAACGTGAGATGATAATGCCTATCAACATCTTATATACGGTTTATGATAAAGTGCTTCCGGTTATATGCACAACATGTTCACTTGATCGAGCTAATTTAGTTATTTCAGAGTTGACATCCACATAGATGATTAGTGACTCAACATGTTACATGGATGTCATCGTCTCTACTCTTGTTGGGTACATGTGTACATTATGTGCTGATTGGTTATATGTTATATAACTCGAATGCACTTGGTAAAATGAAGATGTTGATATATTGTTCCCCTAAATAGACAACTGGTCAATCTCGAAGAGAAAGGTGTACATCGGGATGCACAAAAATAGTTCATGTGATCGATCGTAATCGCTAATCCGATTTGATAACCTTGAGACGCATCAATGTTTCAACTTGTTACTTCTTTGTTCTCGTGTTCTTCGAGTCTTTCTTCAATCAATGAGACCGCTTTGTATTCAACTCTACTTCTTAGGGAAATGGTCTTTATTCGATGTTTGTCGGTTTGGGGGTAAGCTACCAAAGATTCAAATTGAGAAGGCTCATGTCCGCACGATTTTCTTAGAAGCCTCTAATGCTTTGGTGGCGAAAGTTTAAGAGATGTTGATTCCTTTCTTCTACAACGTCTTGAATCCATATCTTTATCTCGGTACTCATTTCATCATTCTCTTAAACTAATTTATCTCTTGTATATATCTATTCGAAAATCAAAATACAAAATTATAAAACCTTCAAAATCCATAAAAATCTAAAAAATTTGAAAAATCTTCAAAAATATTGTCATTTTGTCATGTTTTCTCGTTCGATAATATCTACGGTCTTTGTGTTGTCATTCAAAGAATGACACGGGACTTTAGATGTTGTTCGAATTCCAAAAAAAAAAATCAAAAATCAAAAAATATTTTTGGGAGAAAGAGAAACTATGGTTTATTGTCATTTCACAAGAACCCGCTTTTTCAAAAAAAGAACAGAGCCATACTTTATCATGTTTTCAAAATTCCATGCTCTGATTCTTTAAACATTTATCTGCTGAAAACTAAATGCTTTGAAAAATAACTCAGCCTCTATTTTTGATAATCATCTGACTTATTTGTCAAAATATCAATCTCTCAATCAACAACCTATGTCATTGATTGAGGGGAGAATGATTTCAATTAAATTAAAAAGTTATTTGGCATTAAATTGTTTTCAAAAGATATTCATGCATGTTTTATCAATGGAGTTTAAAGTCTTAAAATCCGATCATTATCAGCTAAAACGCTTTCATAATCAAGTCACAATTCTCCTTAAAAGCTTTCAAAATCAATTTAAATCTATAAGAGATCACAAATCTCAAATGATTTGATAATTGTGATCGGGGAGAATGTGTGATTTAAATTGGATTTAACCTGATAATTCGGTAAATGGTTTTATAAGGATGTACAAGCTCTCCTTCCCACATGTGACAAACGATTTCAAATTTTCCATGCACATGTTGAGGGGAGCATCTATCTTAAACCTATGATTTGAAACGTGATAACTTATCTCAAGGTGCAGGTTCCCTCTAGTATGTGCAAAACTCTTTTCAAATCTCGAGGCACATATTGAGGGGAGCAAAATCATGAAAACCTCATCCTTCCCCAAAATGCTTTATCTACTTGATTCGATTAGGGAAGTGATGTTGATATTTTTTGAAAATGGTAATCAAAGAAGTTAATTCTTTCTCTTGCCTCCGTGTGGAAAACTATTTCAAATACTTGATTTACATGTTGAGGGGGAGTTCTTCTTCTAAAAATATCAAAAACAATTCGGTACAAAATGCTTTGATAAAATATCATAAGTATCTGATTGATTTTCAAATGGTTTTCAATTGGTTCCTATGGCAGATGAACAATACCAAAAAGACCGACCAACTTTACATTATGTATGGTGATATAAGGACGATAAGGTTAGGTTTTTGTTCCCATGATCCGCTTGTAACGGAGGGATCTACCCAGGGACTATCCACTAGTTAGTGTAGAGTTCTTAGGTATGATGATAAAAGGAGAAAAATGAGATATGGGAAGAGTGCGGACTGAGATCGAGCTAGTACTGGAATAAACCCAACAAGGTTCTAGCTATGAAGTCTCGGTAAGCACTTAAGGGGTTGAAGAATTAAAAAGAATTGAATGAGAAAAGGGTGAAAACAAATAGCCCTCCATTTATTCAACCTTAGGGCGAAAACCGGGTTCAATTCATATGCTACTGATGGTAACATCGGTATTGAAGACAAAACGTCATGGACCCAGGACGACCGCACTTCAACTTTCCAAACCACTCAAGTTCCTCTTAAAAGGACTTGTTTTCATTCTCACGGGAAGACATTATCTATCAACTTTCTCTTAGAGATTGTTGATATTGAAGGAGGAGACCCTCTCCCTAGTCTCCGATATAGGATCCAAATATGCACAAATTGAGTCTAGTGCCACGAGATCATCAATAAATCTCATTAGGACACTTTCAATGAAGACTCTCTGTTTCACACAATGTGGAAAAAAGATTATATCTTGAGTCCTACGCATTATCCTTGTGGTATTGCAACATCCGAAAGTGATATGCAACATACTCACAATGAAGATGGAAAGCCTTCTCGAGCCAACATCTAACAAGCTCCTGGTAGGTGGCATGTGAGATCTATTATACGATCAACCATGTGACAACTGAACAGAAACAATGGGGCGATTCAAAATTTTGAATCAATCCTGGTTCATGTTATGGATTGACGGATACCTTTGTAAAACCGGTCTTTGTGCTTTAAAACTCTTTTCATTAGCACGTAATCGTGTACTAATTTTTCAAATCAAAAGGTGTTTTATGATTGATAATTGATTTTCATTAAAACCTTCGTTATATTGCAAAAACAATTTCTATTGAGCAATACACGATTGTTTTTCAAATCTCTTTTCATCAATCATTGGACGTAAATTCGCTGGTTCACTCACTCCGTGTTGTCTTCTTTGAGACGTTCTGGTTTGAGAACAAATAGAGCAGTACGAAACCCTGTCAAGGAAATTCTTGAATTATACGATCACAAAGAGCGATGCTTGTATCTTGATCAACGGAACCGTGGGCCGTGTACCTCAATTCATCGAAAGTGATCAAAGACACTTTATTGCGCTTTATTGCTAAGCTGTCTTATGCGGTACACCCGGCGTTCGCGGTACCTCGATCAGAATGAAGCGGTCAATCCATAGCCGCATGCTCACAACACATTCATATCTAAAGAAATCATGATTGGTGCATCAATGACTCGATATTCTACTCCATGCTTCGCTATTTAGCTTCTGTGCGCCAATATCATGAATCAACGAATGCTTCCGCTACTCTGATGAGAAGATATCATGATCCCGAATGTGAGCATGTCGGTCCGAAAGTCACAACATCACATAATACCAACACCACAATGGATGTATCTGAGATTTTCTACTAGCTGATGATCTCAAAAGTGGCTCAACATTATTATCACGTGGATAAGTAAAAGACCTCCACTTGGATTAACCAAACATGCAATGTGTGGAATCAATGACTGACCGAGCAAAGTACTACATCAAGAATGCAAGATCAATTGTTAATGTAATATCTGATTGTATTCAATGTCATTTTAGTATATGTTGAGGTGACCTCCCTTAGGGGGAGATTGTTAGGAATTAGAAATTCCGGTATTAAAGAGTCGGTCACCTCAAGTATATGTAATCGTTAGAATGCTCGTAGTCATAGTTATATTTAGTTAAGTAGTATTTTGTTAAGTAACACCGTGGAGGACGGACGGGTCTTTACCCACTGTATGCCTGATCCACAGCCGTTGTGTGGCGTTTTATGTAAGACTATAAATACTCTCTACCTCCCAAGGTAGAGAGTTGGAGCTCATAATAATATCTTTCACTTTCTCTCACTAAGTTCCCTAAACCTCTAACTTTCTCTCTAGAATTCCACTTATAAGCCCACTTGTGTTAATGGTTTGATGTGTTTGTGAAATCCAATATCCAACC
>OU343216.1:173671475-173770829 GCA_910596185.1 Chrysanthemum makinoi
GCTCCTTTTATAAGGATTGTGGCACTAAAGCGTACCACAGGGTCCTTTATTTACAAGAGCGGGTTGTGCACTGTAATGTGTGCACAAGCCATTGTCATATATAATCACACATCCAAATTATATGAAATAGAAGTAGTTCAAGGGGTACCAGGAAGTCCATCAATGTTTCTAGGAATGCGAACTGGGCGTTGATAGCCGGCGAGGGCACCCTGGACCACCTACAAAGCTCCCAAGTTCTGAACGGTCCCGTCGATACAACCTTTCATCAATCCTTGTGATGATCTCTTCACATCCCGTTTTTCCTTAGAATTCCATCGCTTTTGTGACCCAATTCCTTCATGTATGTCCTTCAGCCTATGCCATCCGCCCCAACCCTTCTTCATGTGTTGTGATCCCCAAACTTGTGAAGATCTCTACACGCCATCAAGCAATTGCGTTGTAGTTCACTAAGGTAAACTACTCCGAATGGTTGTCGATGAGAGTGTATTGTAGAAGTTGGTTGATGTCGGGAAGATCTTGCTGAGGTGGAGTGAAGTTGACACAATCTGATATGATTCAATCAGCAGTGGAGATCTTCTGCTCTTTGATTACTATTCTTCTGATGAAGATGCAAGGACTTGATGTATTCACGTTGCACCAGTCGAGAATTGTCTCATGCGACCTGTGTTTTGTCAAGGTACATGTCTTCAATGTCGTTGATAGACCTCAAAGTCCGCTTCAGAGAATGCTAATCCCTTTCGTCTTGCCTTTTGACTACGATATTTTTGAGGAAAGTGTAGTTCCATTTAGATGAAAGATCAACATGTTTAATAGCCACGATTGCTTTAGTACTGAACACTTCATGTTGAGATTTCGAACCTGGCACTGTAGATTCGCCGTTGCCGGCCAATGGTGAATCCCATACATTGCATCACGGTCATACTCTTCCCACATTGTGGAGCATGTGGTTAGCTCTTTCCTCGATGGCTATGCGTGAGAGTATATGGCTGCCGAACGGAAGTGTCGTGATGTAGCTTATTTCCTTGAACCATCGCCACCGTGTAGAAGAGATTCCAAGTCTTTGTTGAAGAAATATCGGAATGGAATCCTAGGCTGATCTGGTTAGCCAATTGTTGGTAGAGGTTTAGACCAGTCGGTGTAATATGGAGGATTTTCCCGTTTGGTGAAGTCGATGTTTGCTTCGGGGTTGAGCCAATCCATGTTGTTAGACATAGCTCGTGCTATATTATCAAGGTGACTCAACTCAAAGCACTCGTTCGAGCTGTCTTTGAGCAATTGAAATGCTTCATTCTTGATTCGCTTCAACTCGGATTTCGTCATCTTTTCACACGGAATTTTTCTTGCAAGAACTTAGCATGCTCCAATGTACGACCTTCTACCGCATCTTGACCTTCAAGTGGGTAGTGTGAGAATCAACAAGTTTATAGAACCACGATTCAGTGTTATCCTCGTCCGCCATGATAAGACGTCAGTAGACTTTCTTCTTCTTTTTCTTTGGCCTAGAGGAGGATTCTGGTTTTTACCGCGGTCGAGAGGGTTGTTGTTGGGCTCAGACTTCCTCATCGTTACCACCCGTATACTCAAAGTGATCACCGGTTTTCTGAGTCTGGGGTGGTAACTCAGAATCCAGTTTTTCGGTAGAAGAGAGCCAGGAGGAGATCTTTGTTGAGCTGGAGTCCGGGGGTGGAGGCTGCATTGAGGATGATTCACCGCATTCTTCGGGCGTTTGGGCTCGTTATCCTTATCCTTCTTTATCTTGTTCGTCGCTTGGACGTGCTTTAGGCCTTCAGCTGACTTGATTTGGTATTCCAGCAATGCTTCAAACAATTTACCATCTTCGGTGAGGCAAACGTGCGCAGAAATGTTTCGACATTTGAAGCTACCAGCCTTCACCAATTCAAAGATCTGAGAAGATTATGGGATCAACTGATTGATGTTTACATGCATGGAGTTGATCATAGTTTGCTTGGCCAAATGCAATAGATTCGGATAAAGTTGTCTGGTGTACATCTCTTTTGTCAGTTTAGGAACGACGTCAAGAAGGAACTTGTGAGTGTATCTGAAGGATATTGGATTTCACATACACATCAAACCATAACACAAAGTAGGCGTATAAGTGGAATTCTAGAGAGAGAAAGTTAGAGGTTTAGGGAACTTTAGTGAGAGAAAATATTATTATGAGCTCCAAATCTCTACCTTGGAAGGTAGAGAGTATTTATAGTCTTACAATAAAACGCCACACAACGGGTGTGGATCGGGGATCGTGGGTAAAGGTCCGTCCGTCCTCCACGGTGTTACTAAACTAAATACTACTTAACAAAGAAGTACTATGACTACGAGCTTTCTAACGATTACATATACTTGAGGTGACCGACTCTTTAATACCGGAATTTCTAATTCCTAACAATCTCCCCTAAGGGAGGTCACCTCAAACATATACTAAAATGACATTGAATACAATCGATTATTAACAATTGATCTTGCATTCTTGATGTAGTACTTTGTTCAAGCTCGAGTCATTGATTCCACTCATTGCATGTTTGGTTAATCCAAGTGGAGGTCTTTACTGATCCACGGATAATAATGTTGAGAGCTTTTGAGATCATCAGCAAATAGAAAATCTCCGATACATCCATTGTGGTGTTGGTATTATGTGATGTTGTGACTTTCGGACCGACATGCTCACATTCTGATCATGATATCTTCTCATCGAAGTAGCGAAGCTTTCGTTGATTCATGATATTGGCGCAGCCAGAAAGGCATGGAGTTGAATATCGAGTCATTGATGCACCATTCATGATTTCTTTCGATATGAATGTGTTGTGTGAGCATGCGGCTATGGATTGACCGCTCCATTCCGACAACTGCAAACGCCGGGTGTACCGCATAAGACAGTTAGCAATAGAGCATATGAAAGTGTCTTTGATCACTTTCGATGAATTGAGGTACACGGCCCACGGTTCCCTGTTGATCAAGACAAGTACGCTCGTGATCGTATAATTCAAGAATTTTTGAGGGTTTCAAGCCGCTCTAGCCGTTCTCAAACCGAACGTCTCAAAGAAGACAACACGAGTGAGTGAACCAAATGAATTTAAGTCCACTATTTGATGAAAAGAGATTTGAAAAACAATCGTGTATTGCTCAATAGAAATTGTTTTGCAATATAACGAAGGTTTTAATGAAAATCAATTATCAATCATAAAACACCTTTTGATTTGAAAATTAGTACACGGTCGACGTGCTAATGAAAAGAGTTTTAAAGCACAAAGACCGGTTTTTCAAAGGTATCCGTCAATCCATAACTGAACTGTGATTGATTCAAAAGATTGAATCGCCCATTGTTTCTCGCTCTCGCTTGTCACATGGTTGATCTCAGATAATAGATCTCACATGCCACCTACCAGAGCTTGTTAGATGTTGGCTCGAAAGGCTTTCCATCTTCATAGTGAATATGTAAACACATCACTCGGATGTTCTGGCAATACCACAAGGATAATGCGTAGGACTCAAGATATAATTTCTCTTTCCACATTGTGTGAAACAGAGAGTCTTCATTGAAAGTGTCCTAATGAGATTTATTGATGATCTCGTGGCTCTAGACTCAATTTGTGCATATTTGGATCCTATATCGGAGAGATAGGGAGAGGGTCTACTTCTTCAATATCAACCATCTCTAAGAGAAAGTCGATAGATAATGTAGGTTCCCGTGAGAATGAAACAAGTCCTTTTAAGAGGAACTTGAGTGGTTTGGAAAGTTGAAGTGCAAGGCACACCTGGGTCCATGACGCCTTGTCTTCAATACCGATGTTACCTCAAGTAACTGTAGCATATGAATTGAACCCGTCATTCCTCTAAGGTTGAATTATTAGAGGGCTATTTGTTTTCACCCTTTTCTCATTCAATTCTTTTTCATTCTTCAACCCCTTCAGCGCTTACCGAGACTTCATAACTAGAACCTTGTTGGGTTTATTCCAAACTAGCTCGGCTATCTCAGTCCGACTCTTCCCATATCTTTTTTTTCTCCTTTTATCATCATACCTAAGAACTCTACACTAACTAGTGGATAGTCCCCGGTAGATCCCTCCGTTCTCGGCGGATCATGGGAAAAAAAATACCTAACCTTATCATCCTTATATCACCATACATAAAGTAAAGTTGGTCGGTCTATTTGGTATTGTTCATCCGCCATAGGAACCAATTGAAAACCATTTGAAAATCAATCCGGATACTTGTGATATATTATCAAAGCATTTTGTACTTGAATTGTTTTTGATATTTTTAGAAGAAGAACTCCCTCTCAACATGTGAATCAAGTATTTGAAATAGTTTTCCACACGGAGGCAAGAGAAAGAATTAACTTCTTTGATTACCATTTTCTAAAAAATATCAACATCACTTCCCTAATCGAATCAAGTAGATAAAGCATTTTGGGAAGGATGAGGTTTTCATGATTTTGCTCCCCTCAATATGTGCCTCGAGATTTGAAAAGAGTTTTGCACATACTAGAGGGAACCCGCACATTGAGATAAGTTATCACGTTTCAAATCATAGGTTTAAGATAGATGCTACCCCTCAACATGTGCATGGAAAATTTGAAATCGTTTGTCACATGTGGGAAGGAGAGCTTGTACATCCTTATAAAACCATTTACCAATTATCGTTTAAATCCAATTTAAATCACACATTCTCCCCGATCACAATTATCAAATCATTTGAGATTTGTGATCTCTTATAGATTTAAATTGATTTTGAAAGCTTTTAAGGAGAATTGTGACTTGATTATGAAAGCGTTTTAACCGATAAGGATCGGATTTTGAGATTTTAAACTCCATTGGTTAAACATGCATGATTATCTTTTGAAAACAATTGAATGCCAAATAACTTTTTAATTTAATTGAAATCATTCTCCCCTCAATCAATGACATAGGTTGTTGATTGAGAGATAGATATTTTGACAAATAAGTCCAGATGATTATCAAAAATAGAGTCTGAGTTATTTTTTCAAAGCAGTTAGTTTTCAGCAGATAAATGTTTTAGAATCGAGCATGGAATTTTGAAAACATGATAAAGTATATTGGCTCTGTTCTTTCTTTGAAAAGCCGGTTATTGCACGAAATGACAATAAACCATTTTTTCTCTTTCTCTCCAAAAATTTTTTGATTTTGATTTTTGAAGAATTAACAACATCTAAAGAACCGTGTCATTCTTTGAATGACAGCACAAAGACCGTAGATATTATCGAACCGAGAAAACATGACAAATTGACAATATTTTTTTGAAGATTTTTCGAATTTTTCAGATTTTTATGGTTTTTGAAGGTTTTATAATTTTGTATTTTGAGTTTTCGAATAGATATATACAAGAGATAGATGAAGATAGACCTTTACTCCTCGCCTTCTCCTCTGAAGACGTTTGAGTGTTTCTGGTTGAAGACTTTTCAAGCCAAGACGTGAAAGAATAAACTCAAAACGTTCTCTTGGAAGAGCTTTGGTGAAGATGTCTGCTAACCGATATTCAGACCTCACAAAATAGAGTTCCACCACACCTTTTCCACTTGTTCCCGAATGAAATGATGTCGAATGTCGATATGCTTTGCTCTTGAGTGTTGAACGTTGTTGCAGAGAGAGCAATAGCACTTTTATTATCACAAAGAGAGGATTTTGTTGAATATAAAGCCATAGTCAGATAATTGAGATCTCATCCATAAGACTTGAGCACAACAAGATGACATGGCTATGTATTCAGCCTCTGTAGAGGAAATAGAAGTACTCATTTGCTTCTTTGAAGACCAGCTCACAAGCTTATCACCCAAAAAGAGCACCTCCATGTACTTCGACGAGTATCTTGACACCCTGCATGATCGCATCTGCATAGGGTTAGTGACATACCGGTGTCTTCGGTACCAAAGACCCATGTTGATGGTTCCTTGGAGATACCGAAAGACCCGTTTAACCGCTCAAGGTGCTTTTTAGTAGGCTTAGCTGCGGTATCTAGCACACATGCAAACAGCGAACAAGATGTGGGTCTACTAGCGTGAGGTACATCGATATTTTGTTTGGTCAATCATGATCCTGAGTGGTCCTCATCTAGTTTGGTTCGATCAATCATGGGAGTGTCAACATGGTCACTTGAATCAAATCCAAATTTCTTTAAGATCTCAGTTGTATATTTAGATTGATTTATGAAAATGCCTCCGGGACTTTGCGAAATTTGTAATCCCAAGAAAAATGACATTTGTCCCATCATTGACATTTGAAATTTTGAACTCATTTCATTAGAAAACGATCACATTCCATTGGGTCTGTCGAGGCAAAAATAATATCATCAACATAAATTTGAACATGAATTAAATGTTTGCATGACTTCTTGGTGAACAATGTTGGATCAACTGCTCCTTTGCTAAATCCGGTTGATAGAAGAAACTTTGACAGCGTATCATACCATGCCCTTGGAGCTTGCTTTAAACCGTAAAGGGCCTTCTTCAAACGATAAACGTGAGTAGGATGCTCTTGATTTACAAATCCTTCAGGTTGGCCGACGTAGACGACTTCTTTAAGATCTCCGTTCAGGAATGCCGTCTTTACGTCCATTTGATAGACTACCATGTTCTTACTTGCAGATTAGCCAAAAGATTCTAATTGCCTCGATTCGAGCCACAGGAGCAAAAGATTCTTCAAAGTCTATACCTCCTCTTGACGGTATCCTTTAGCAACTAATCGAGCCTTGTTCTTCAACACATCACCATGCTCATCAAGTTTCACTTTGAAGATCCATTTTAGAGCAATAATCATAGCACAATCTGGAGCAAGTACTAACTCCCATACATCAAGTCGATCAAACTCATGAATTTCTTCTTGCATGGCATTGAACCAGCTATCTTCATTCATGGCAGTTTTAACATCTTTTGGTTCGATCTTAGAGAGTACGGAGTTGAAGAAGCACCATAAGGCATCGGTTGCAAGTTGTTTCCATGTGGATACTAGACGAGAGGGATTTCCAATGATGTTGTCTAATGGATGATCGTGAGTCCATTTTTTGAGGTGTTCATGTGGTAGTTGTTGAGGGACTGAAGTAGCAGAGTTGATGTCTCCTGACGAAGATGGTTCTGATGAAGATTCAGGAGCAAATATGTTTTCAAACGGAGCATCTTCAGGAGTAGCAAAGGGATTAACTTCATCATTGATGCCAGAAACAGTTCCATGATGTACATTTGAAGAATGATGATTTGTTGATGAGACTGAAGGATCAGCAGCAGGTGCTTCTTGACTTAAAGATATTGAGGCTGAGGGATTGACTTCATTCACTGAATATGAGCAGCTCCGTTGTAGGATCAACACCTCATTAGAACTCGGATCATAAAGTTCATCAAACATAGGATCAAACAATTTCTTTAAATCATCTTCGGATGGAGGTACATATGGAGTTTCTTGAGAAGAGTTTGGAACAAGGGATGAACCAATTGGATTGATTTGAAGTGCGGGTCCGAACTGAATTGTCAGGAGCCGTTTGACCGGCCAACTCATCAAACGTAACGTGAATTGTTTCCATGATATTTCGGGTTCTTTTGTTGTAGATTCGTTATCCCTTTTTGTTTGGTGCATACCCTACAAATACTCCAATGTCTGCTTAGCTCTAAGTTTGCCTAAGTCTTGACCCTCATTAGTTGGATAACACAATGCTCCAAACACACGAAGGAAAGAGAGATTAGGTTTTCTGTTGTGGACAAGTTCATATGGTGTCTTTCCATGAACAGTGTGAATCGGGGAACGATTTTGTGTGTAGCATGCAGTGGCAATAGCTTCAGCCCAGAGAAACATTGGAACTTTGAGTAAATCAGCATTGTTCTAGCGGCTTCTACAAGAGTTCGATTTCGCCTTTCAACTACACCGCTTCGTTGAGGAGTTCGTGGAACACTTCTTTGATGGCAGATTCCAATGCTTTCATAGAATTCACTAAGTTGTTTGTTAACAAACTCAGTGCCATTGTCTGTCCGGATAATTCTGACGGTTTTGTTAAGTCGAACCTGCAACTGTTTGATGAGTTTGATGATGATATCAGGAGTTTCATCCTTTGTCCTTAAGAACTTGACCTGGGTGAATCTAGAGTAATCATCAACTATAACTAACACATATTTCTTCCCAAAGATATTCTGCAGACTCTCATTGGTCCATATAAATCCATATGAATTGTATGAAGAACTTCTGTGACAGAGTTAGTAGGTTTGGGTTTATGGGCATACTTCTTGCTTTTTCCCAATTGACATGCTGAACAAAGATGATCCTTTTCATACTTTAGTCGAGGTAAACCTACAACTAAGTCCTTTCTGGAGAGATCATTGATGGTGCCGAAGTTCAAGTGATTGAGACGACGATGCCATAACCATGACTTTGTTTTCGAAGCCTTTGACAGCAAGCAAATTGGAGAAGACTTCATCATATCTTCTATAGAGATGATGTAAAGATTTGAACCACGAGTTCCTCTTAAAGTTCCTTACCATCAAGTTCTCTAACAAAACAAGTATGTTTTCTGAAGGCTACTTCTAGATCGTAATCACGTGAATTGACCGACCAGAGAACAGATTATTACCAAGACCTTCCACATAGTATACTCTAGAGATAACACTATCACCAACAACATAATCACCATAACCCATAATTGCACCGAAATGATCATTACCGAAAATGTCCCGATGAATTTGCTCACGAAGTTCATGAGCCGCGACCGGTATCCTGTCATATGCTTGGAACAACGAGTCCAGTACTACAAAACGATTTGAACGATCTGCAGTTGAACACAGACAAGAATGGATAAATTGATAATTGGGATCCCCATGCAAGAATGGGTTCCACTTGGTTAGTAACAGAAATTGGAACACCCACATCAGAAATAGAAACATCCATATCAGAAGTAGAAGCAATGGAATCATTGGGAATAGATGCAATGTTGGTGTCAGTATTTGACCTATTCAAAGTATGTTCACTTCTTAAAGGAATAGTTCTACCAATAGGCATCCATTTTCTAGTGGGCATAATCTTAGCAGTTTGAGAGGAAAACAGATTATTCTTATGGCCAAAAGGTATCCAATAATAACCTATCTTTATAAAAATTTTTCCTGTGGGTTTCCAATGCTTTCTAACAATCTTTCGTTTTGCCTTTTTGCCTTATTAGCATTAACAACAATTTTAATCGGGCATTTGACATCATTAGACAAAGCATTCACACCACATTCATGATTAGCAATGTAATTCAAGCACATCATTACAAGGTTTGCAAATAGTATCGAATTCGAATTAATTACAAGATTTAAGGCTAATACTAGTATCAACACGATTCGTTTTATTCAACTCAAGCTTAAAGTTCCTAGGTTGGTCTTCTACTCTTTTCCAATGCACAATTTTAGCTTGCGAGGTCCTATCATTCCTTGTATTGTCTTGAGACTTTGACCTGCTGCTTTAATGTCATGATTACTCCTGTAGAAGGAATGGGAACATTAGTTGGTTGATCTAATTTTTGCATTCCTGAGCTTGATGTGCAAGGATCTGAAGTACTAGAAGGCACATTAGTATACTTTCTTAAGCCTGTGATTTGAGCTTTTTGCAGGCACACTAAAGTTCATTTTCTTAGCACTAACATATCTGAAATCTGAACTACTTGAAGGCACATTAGTGTTTCCTTTTTTAAGACTGGGCATAGAAGGGGTTTCCTGCTTGGCACTAGGCATAGAACAAGGCATCACAGCTTTGCCTTTTTCACCTAAGGGTTTTGGACATGTTGCAATTACACATTCAAGCAGCTCTTGAGATCGTTTGGCCTGGAGGCAAGCAAACCTAATTTTTCTATCAAGAGGTTTATTAATGAAGTCCTCTTCAACAATCTCACGGAGACATTCCAGACTGTCCTTAAGGTGATCACAATAGTCATGAAAGGCATGTTCATTATTCCTAAGATGAGGAGGAATATATTTAAATGTACATTGTATTGCAGTCTAAGGGTAACTTTGAGACAACATTCTCATTGAAAACAAATGGCAGTTTCCCATTTCCCTGACTTCTCAGATTCTCAATTTCCTTTTGTAAAGACGTTATTTTCCGTTGTTTTGGTCACGGGTGACTTTCATTGAATCATATAACTCTTTAAAATGTCGTTTAACTTTTTCATTTTCTTCTAGAAAACTCTCGTTTTCCTTTTGTAAGGCATCAACTAAGTTTTGAAGATGAAAAGTTTGAGAATCTGAGAATCTAAAGGGAGGCATTTGGGAGCCTGTCATATTGTGTGTTTGACCCTTTAATTGAGAGATTTGGGCTTTCAACTTTCTGATCGTGTTGCACTGAGCTTGAATCTGTCCATCACGTTTGTTAATTTGAAAAACAGCATCAAACTCTGGAGCATCTGAGGATGTCTTGATATTTGAAGTTTTGACATTTTCTTTAAGATGTTGATATTTTAGTTGTAAATTAAAATGCTCAACTTCTAGTTTAGAAAAATGTTTAACCAAATTGTCGTGATCATCCAGTTCAATTTTCTCGTTTAGTCCAGAATTTGTTTTTTCAAGCTCAATGACACGATCATGGGAGACTTTAGGCAACCGATAATTCATAAAATTTGGAAGCATTAATGGAACAATTTGTAGCAGTGAAAAACACATCCTGAGCAATACATTCAGAAAAGGATTCTCATTTAGTGTAAGCAAGTTCTTCCTCTCAATCTCATTATATTTTAGTGCTCGCTCATAGTCACTAACTTCAACTATCATTGCATCAAATTCCTTTCCCATTCCCTTAATATCAGTTTCTATCCCCTTTTTAAGACTCTCAAAGTGATCTTTTAGAAGTTTAAAGAAAGGCATGACCTCAGTTAAATAACATTCTTTCATTTGCTCAAAACCCTTTCACCTTCGTAATACAGTGGGTGTGATCCTATTCTTGCAAGTTTTCTCAAAATCAACAAATAGTTGAAGTATAACATATTGGCTAATTAAGGACTTGCTTTTAGTGGCAATTGTTCTAGGAACAAGATGCATTGGTGTATTAGGAGGATACACAACGCTTAGGCATTTTCCAAAACAGGAGGGTTTGTTTCAACAATATTTTCAGCTTTCTGCTTATCTAAATCCATTTTCTAGAAAACTTGTTCGGGAGTCAACAATGTCTGAGGTTTAAACATGTTCAAGGAAATCCAGTTTTCCTTCTTGTAATCATGGGGAGTGATCTTTATTTTCTTCTCTCTACATTTAGGATCATCTAATTTCTTGTTCATCTTTTCCCTAGTGACTTCATCTGATTTCTTATCTTCCTCAGTGCACTCAACGCAGCTAGGTTTCTGTCTAGGTTTAAGGATTTCATTGCCATCATAAAGAACCTTATGAGCATTTCTAGCCCTTTTAATGACCTCTGGATTTGGTTCCTTACCAAGGGGAATGCTATGCTTATCGCTTAGGACCCTATGCTTAGTGATCATGTGAGCAGTCTGAATGGTGTTCCCTTGTATGTACAACTTGTTTTCAAGTTTGTTTTTCAAAGTTTTCAGATTAGAAAAATCTTTCAAGAGTTTTGATTCCTTTGCATTAAATTCTTGCTTAAGCATTTTCACATTTTCTTGAAGATCTTGTTTTGCTTAGCAGTTTTAGAAAGCTTTTCTTGCAAGGAATTTAACTCTTGTTTTAATACTTCTTCTCGAAAATTACTTTTCTAATGATTTAGCACACTTGGTCATCCATTTCCTGCTCCCGAGTGGTCAACTCAAATTTAGCACGTTGTTCATAAATAGCAACACGTTCTTTATAGGCATTTAGTTCAGACATTACAGACTCATCAGGGGCACAGGCAGTGTATTCATAAAAAATATAGTCATTGTTGACTGCAGAAGATGCATCACTTGGTACAACTTCACTTTCACTTTGTTTCACATATTGATCATAGGACAATTGATATTACCATATTTTCAATATTTGATACAGAAGTTTCAGTTGATAGTACTTTGTCATGCATCTTCTGCACATCAGCCTCATCGTATAGTTTTAGTACCTCTGAGATGAGTTTGTCTTTGGATGGGCCAGCTTGTGGTGAAGAGGAGACCTGGGGAGAAACCATTGGAGAAATGCTAGCCATAAAGATTGTGTGTGCAGTAGGTCCATCATCAACATCAGAGTCGTATGCATCACAATCAGCGACTTGAAAGGCATTCAGATGATTGTGACCTATCTCCTGAATAGGCTGCTCATCCACATCTGCATCATAGGTCTTGGCATTGCCCTCAGCTAGAAACAACAATTCCTCTTCATCCAAAGCAGCACCATTATCCTAAGCTTGCACAAGCAGCATCTTATCTCTGAAGTAATCAAGCATTCGTGGACGCTTTGGAGAAGTGCAGTTCCTTGCAATGTGTCCCTCACCACCACAATTATAACATTTGATCAGCTTAACTTGACCTTGATTACCATTCCTTCCTCGATTCTGATTACCAACATATTCTCTACCGACTCCACCTCTTCCTTGTTCGTACTGTCTTTCTTGAACTGGCTGCACCATGACTTTCCCATCTCTGACTAGAGCATGATTGTGGAGATTGGAAGCAGTTCTGATTTCATTGTTGGTGTGAAGACGGTTGGTATGTGGACTGAGTGTCAAGTTTTGTTTAACCATGAGGGCCAGTTGAGAAATGAAGTATCCCACGGCTGCATCAGCATCAGCTTGTTTGAATCTTGGATCAGGAATGAGTTTGTTTGTGATTGCCACCCATGGGAATAACTTGAGATGCTTTGGTGGTGATTCCAATGTTTGAGTAAAAGGCAGTTGAATCATTTGATGAGCTTGTCTCTCCTGGATTTGTTTTGAATTGTTCAAGAATCCTCTTTTCAAACATGGCATGTCTCTCATTTTGAAGAAGGAAGGCATAGAGTTGCTCATAGTTTGTATTCTTCAATCCTTTAGTGAGCTTCACAGGTGACAAACTTGTGTCATTCGGATTCATGTTGTTCACAAATTTTGAGTTCAGATGAATGTTAGGCATAGTCATTCTGATGTTCCTCATATCATTAACAAGCTTGTGGAAATCTCATAGTACTCATAAAACACTCTCATCTGGTTTCATCTTGAAGTGTTCAAATTCATCATAGAGTTGTGATTCTCTGTCTTCCATAGTTAATTCTGAACTAGAAAGAAGCATCTTGACATTATCCCATACCGCCTTTGCTTCGGTGTTGTGATTGATCAGCTTGTAGATGTCTTTAGGAAGACCTTGAAGAACAATGTTAGAAGCCCGGATATCAGCATCGAATCTCTTTTTCTCCTTATCATCAAGCTCATCATACATCTTTGGTCTGTCCATTCCGAATCAGAGTTCCATCTTCAGCAGTATCAAGTACATCTCTAGTCGTATCAACTCGATACGGTCCTTCATCAATGGATTTGAGAATGTTGACACCATTTTCCTTTCAAGGCAGTACAATCTGATTCGTTGAGCCCAAGAATCGTAGTCAGTTCTGTCAAGCATGGGTGGACGAGTATCTGAACCAACTGCTTGAACATCCTCGGCAATAGTGGAGATGATAGTAGGAACGTTGGTAGACATGTTAACAGATTATACGGGATTTTATAACTCTATGATTAAACCGAGAAATAGATTCTTTCACGGATTTACTAATCAAGAGAGAAAACGTAAACAATCACCCATGTCGCTAGAAGATAATGCACCAAGTCGCTAACACCTAATTCGCTACACCCCCAAGTCGCTAGACAATAATGCACCAAGTCGCTAACACCTAATTCGCTACACCCCCAAGTCGCTAAAGTCCCAAGTCGCTAGACAAATGCAAGTCACTAAGTAGTAACCGCTACGCCTCAAGTCGCTAGCAAAATTTTGGCAGCAATTCGCTACTCAAGTCGCTAAAACTTCAAGTCGCTAAAGAGCAACTCGCGACAGACCAAGTCGCTACCACCAAGTCGCTACCCGTAGTGGAGAGTCCACTACTTGTACTGTTAATCGCTAGGTCTAAGTCGCTAGCTCCAAAACTGTAACTCGCTACAAAATTGTGAAGCAAGTCGCTACGAAGAAAGAGATCCGAATATCAAGTCGCTAGCAAGAAAAACCACATAAACATCACTTTTCAATCCAAAACAACCCAACCAAGATGATTCAAGCTTACCAAATGAAAACCTAAACACTTTGATGATGCTAAACATAAAAGTACTAACAAAATACAAGCTTTAACACAAGAAATCAACCAAATGATGCACAAACCACTAAACTTTTTCAAACTCAAAAACCACCTAAAAACCACTAGAAATCCAAAGATGTGCAAGATATGATCTAACCATGGCTCTTGATACCAATTGTAGGATATTGGATTTCACTTACACATCAAACCATAACACAAAGTGGGCGTATAAGTGGAATTCTAGAGAGAGAAAGTTAGAGGTTTAGGGAACTTAGTGAGAGAAAGTGAAAGATATTATTATGAGCTCCAACTCTCTACCTTGGGAGGTAGAGAGTATTTATAGTCTTACATAAAACGCCACACGACGGGCTGTGGATCAGGCATACAGTGGGTAAAGACCCGTCCGTCCTCCACGGTGTTACTTAACAAAATACTACTTAACTAAATATATCTATGACTACGAGCATTCTAAAGATTACATATACTTGAGGTGACCGACTCTTTAATACCGGGAATTACTAATTCCTAACACATGCGATTTCTGTTTTTCTTGTTTTGTGCAAAACATGGGTACTTCCCTCTAACTAAACGCATCCAACCCTTTTTCATCTATAACATCATTCCAAAGACAAAGGGAGAGTTCAATGTAATGCAATAAAGTTAGGAACCCAGCACGAATTAAATATATATGACATACTCATAATGACAGACAAGTCGGTGCCCTATGACAGAATTTGCAATCGAATTACGAAGTATTACGATTTCATTATCCTTGTTAATAGTTACGAAGGATTAAGATTTAGATACATCTCTTTTACACACATCATATTCCGATCAAATCTTTCTTTTTAAAGTTCTTTGTATTGGTTTCTGGTTATGAAGAGTCTCTACCTAGAGTTTGTAATCTATACTTATACTATATATAAAGCATGGATAAATTTTATTTAAACTTAAAACTTAAAAATGAGTAATGTGTTATACACAATGTACATGTTTATGTATGGTATGTAAATCGCTTTAGAGATGGGATGAGAATGGTTTTGTTGTTTGGTTTCCCGTCTTGAGTAAACGGTTTTATTTCTCGATTTGGACTCATCAAGATTTGCTTGCCTAACACGCTTCATAAGATCATTTTCGTTTACCCAACTTCGACCCACATGTTTCAAACGTTTGTAGATAGCGTTAAACCTTTGACAATTACGGTTCAAAGTTGCCCACTTTCCCGTCAACATATCCTTGGTACGTTTGTGATGAGAAGCTTTGTTCTCGAAATGAACCTTGTTCCAAAATGAATCGTCCTTTTGGTCATTTTCGACTCGGTTATCCTCGGAAACGCCAATATAACACGAGGGTAATAAAGTTTCCTCCGCCGTCGTCCAACGAGAATGAGCTCGTACAGGTTCAGTTCATCTTCCTCGTCGGGTATCTCGATTGTGTTACGTTTTGTAGTTCGTTTTCCTTTTCTTCAAAAATTTTGTTCGTTGTGGGATGACGTGGGCTCGGTTGGTGGTGGCATCGATTGTGTTTATTGTGATGGACTTTTTTGAAGATTTTGAGATTGTTGATTAAGCAATTGTCTTTGGTATTCTTGATATAGTTGTTCAGGGGTTAATGTAGGCATAGAGAATTAGGTACCAAACGGAGGATATTGAGAAGATGTCGATTGTCTGAGCGAAGGAGTCGGAGGGTTAGATGAGGATGATTGTTGCGACTTATTGAGAAGATTTTGGAAAATTGGTCAGGATGTTGAGACATTTTTTTTTGTAAGTGAAAATGAAAGTAAATATGTTTAGTGTGTAAAGAAATGAAGGTGGAAAGTAAGTAATTGTGTGTAAAAATGGTTGTATATTTGGGTTTATATAGAGTGGTAAAATGTAATAATTTTAGTAAAAAAATATAATAATAAAAAATAAAAGAAAATTGAATTGATTATGCTTTTGGTGAATGTAAATGTAGTCACTTGGGAAATGGCGTTGGGCACTTGCGGTTGGTAACGAGCAAGCGGCGGGTGTGCCACGTGGAAAATGGCAAGACCCAATAGCCAACACACCCATCCTTCTAAGATTTTGTGGAAAACTAGAAGGGGGGTTGAATAGTTTTACCAATTTAAAACTTCCTTTTAAATATTTAGATCGACTTATGTCAATCTATTTGATTGTTTATGTTGGACGTTGATAGATGGATATATAAACGTGTAATGAAATATAAAGAGTAAGAAGCACATCACCACAACACAAGTTATTTATAGTGGTTCGGCTACAAGGACACATTCCTTGCCCTACTCCACTCCCTGAGTCACCTACTCGAGAGTTCGTAGCACTACACCAACTCCTTATGGCGGAGAAGCCTTCACAACGTCGCTTAACCTATTTCCGGTACAAAGCTAAATACCGAGTTCTTTCACACCAAGGCGAACCACACCTAACACAACGTGGCCTACCCTTTATACGGTGCTAGGCTAACCACCGAGTTCTTTCACACCTTAGGAGAACTAATCCTATCATAACGTCGCCTACCCTTTATTAGGTACTAGGCTAAGCACCTAGTTCCATTACTATGGATGAACTACTACCCTTCACGACACAACACCTAATCTCAAGGAGATCTACTCCTTGTTACAACACCATCAAGGATATCACCATCCTTGTAAATAAACAATACTATATGTATACGATGCACCTCATCGATTATACGACTAGGCTTCTTCCCAAATGCTGCTTGATTTGATTCTTTGGCATCCTTCACTAATGCCTTTGACACAACGCTTGACACCCTTCACTAATGCCTTCGTCTTGACACCTTTAGCATCCTTCACTAATGCTTTGACACGGATGATGAGCACCTTTCACTAATGCTTTCATCTTGACTCTTTCGGCATTCTTCACTAATGCCTTCAACCATCATCTATGGAGAAAGGAAGAATTATCAACAAGAGAACCTTAGTTGTCTTGATGATGATGAAGCATGGCAACTCATGGACTTGAGCTTGCTCGACTTCAAAGGTGGTGATCTTGCTTTAAGAGGAACCTAAAAGATCACACAAAAACAAAAGAAAACTACATAGATCACTTAGATCTGAGGTTAGAGGGTTAGAATACTTTTGGGAAGTATGTGTGTAAAGTCATGTGTAGAGAGGAAGAAATGGCTCTCTATTTATAGAGGAATTCTCTTCTGTTCCCGGATCCCAGGATCCTACAAACACGGGATCCGGCTAGCACAACGCTAGGGATCCGTGGTCCGTCTCTTTGCCCAGGTATTTTTGGTTATGGGTCATGGGTCATGGGTTATGGGTTGATCCATGGTTTTCTTTTCTTTCTGATACAATGAACTGGTTTAAGTGGTATATATATATAAAACCATGGGTTATGGGTCAAAACCATTTGCTAGTATTTACCCATTTAGTATATACTTGTATTTACCCATTTTAGCATATACTTAGTTTTACCCATTTAGTATACTTAGTTTAATATTGTTTAACCCAATATGTAACACTAGTTGTTGTATATGTATCTAAATCATAAAAAACACTATACTTGTTTTATGTTTTTATGTGAGAGCGTAAGTGTGTTAGAAAACTATTAACCCAAACTATTTACGTACTTTATTTGTTTCGTTAAAATGATTTTACATTTGTTATCGACAAAATATTAGAAGATCGTAAAATATAAATAAACGTTTTTACGGCTTATTTGTATTAACAGATTTGTTACTTTAGGGGTTCTTGAGATTTGTTTGCTTATCTTATATACTAAAAGATCCGGTACAAAAATTGAATGTTAAGGCGTGATGATAAATGTGGGAAGCATTGAAAGTAATATGTCCACGCCTCATCAAATGCCGACTTGAATGCAAGAATCAATGGCAGCCAAAGGGAATTCACACAGTTCTCCGGTTTATAGGATTGAGTATATCAACCATCATCTCCATTAATTTGCACATAATTGTGCAGTTACAACACAAACCTGGGAATTTAAATCAACCTCAAAGAATACAAACCCAAAGAGAATTTAATCATCCTCCAATTCCACTTCCGATTGATGGGCTTAATCTTCATCAGGTAATCTTTTGTTTTAAGAATCTTGGTTCATTAATTTTGGTTTTGACTTTGATCGGTCTTCAAAGTACATATATCAAGGTGAAATGTTAGGGTTTGATTTTTAGGGGTTTCTTTGTGCTTTGAGATTCAGTAGTAGTTAATCAAGGGGAAAAAGTTAGGGTTTTGAATTTTCGATGTATTTAATGCAGAAAGATTACTGGGAGATATGAAATTACGGACAACAATGGTTCTTCGATAACAGAGACGTTTTTATTAGCAGGTATTTCATTACAAGTTGATTAGGATTTGTGTTTTAAATTAAAGGTGCATTATTTTATGTTGTTTTGGTTCCTTTTTTTATAATTGGAAAAAAGCTATAAATTCATAACGTACTTTACCAAAAAACTCATTATGCTCTATCTACTTCACTTATTGTCATAATACATAACCGTTTTCATTTTATTCGGTTATTTTCTGTCTGTTTTTCCGTTTTGAAGTGGATAATAAAAACGGTTTTTATCCGTATTTTCTGTCTCTTTTTATCCGTTTTGAAGTGGATAATAAAAACGGTTTTTATCCGTTTTTATTCGTAATATTTTCTGTCCGTTTTTATCCGTTTTTTATCCATTTTGACGTGGATAATACAAACGGTTTTTATCCGTTTTTATCTGTTTTTATCCGGACAGATTAGAATGAAAACGGATAAAAATGGACGATTTACGAAAACAGATAAAAACGGACAGAAAATAACCGAATAAAATGAAAACGGTTATGCATTATGACAAATAAGTGAAGTAGATAGAGCATAATGAGTTTTTTTGTAAAGTACGTTATGAATTTATAGTTTTTTTTCTTTATAATTTTTTGGGGTTATTGATGTTTATAGGTTTGTTTTTATTTTTTTTTTTATAAATCTTCAATAACAAATTTCTATCTGTTTTTGTTTTTTTTGTTTTTGTTTTTCTGATTCTTCAAGTTTGTAGAAAGAAGAGTATAGTTTCTGATTTTTCTGCAACACTAAACAAACCAGAGCATAAAACAGGTTTCATACAAAAGTTAGAATAAGTATAAGTTCAGTAGTTAGTTTTATGTTTTGGGATTTTGTTCATGTAATGTAAATAATGTGTTAATATGTAGCTTTGAAAATGAATTTAATTTATAGTTTTTAATAAGTATGTGATTTGAAGTGAGTTTGAGCTGAGTTAGGTTCCTATGACAACATTTTTAAAAATGCAAAATTCGAGTGTCGGGTTGATGTCAGGTACATATACAACCACACGAGACGCCACTTTCCTGCTACTCTATGTCTTGTCCACCGTCAGATACTCAGGTACATGAATATGTGTTAATATTTTTGGGGCTCGTATTGTGTTTACTTAAAATTATAAGTTTATGATCGTATTAGGTTGTGTTTGTTGTTTGCAGCTCTTCGTGATGGTTCGTATAGTTTTATAAGACAAATCAAATAGAAGAAGCAAGGGATTTGGCTTTGTAACAATGTCATCCGTCGAAGAAGCCGAAACAACTCCAAAGAAGTTTGATGGCATGTAAGTTGTACCCAATATGAAATCCCAATGGTATTTTTTTTAATGCCTCCTTTTGAATGTAAAGCAAGGCTCCAAGAACTTAATTATCATTTTTTTTTGCTAGCCGATGTATTAATATAGCTGGCATCACAAGCAACGAGGGTGTCTATAATTGTATTCATAAACAAATACTACTTTTTATTCAATGATGCCAAAACTTTCTTTTTTAAGTGATGCATGTAATTTGATGTTGGTTTTGTTTTTAGCACGCTGTGTTATACATTCTACCAGTTGTTATCGGGTTCATGGCTCGTCATTGTAAATGGAACGTGGAGGTGAAACCGGTAAGACTTGATGTCTACATGAAAATTACCCTCTTAGCATTTCTTTTTGGATGATAAAGATGTACTAATTCTAATAAAGCAAAATGATTTCATTAATGGTTGATTAGCCGTGGAAGTAATATTCAGCTTCGCCAATGTTTTATTGATGAGATAGATGGAATACCAGAAATATTATCTTTCGGAAACTACAGAAATGAAGCAAAAAAAGCAAAAGGAGAAGCATAACAACATGGTGTTGTTTAATCAGACAACTAGCAGAGGTTCAATGTTCCAAGTGCAAGTTTAACCAAGGAACCTATAAACGCTCCAAGAGCAAGATCAAATTCGGTACGGAAACCTGTAAGTATGCATCTTGATAAGTATGATGCATCAAGCATTCTAAGATTAAATTGATTTACAGAGGTTTACAGTGACGAAAAATTCTTCAAGGAGACGTTTACAGTGAATGAAAATGCTTCGGATTCTTAAGGTAATTTCTTAATCCTTATATTTCAAGTTCAATATTCTCTAGGCATCTATTCTATATGTTATTCTAATTTAGGTGTTGTTTAGATGCATTAATTGATAACGACTACGCGCTAAGTGAATAAGCGGAATCTTATATTCAGGTATGATCCTTATCAGCAAATGGTCGGAAACGATGGTTTTCAAAAAGAAAAACAAAAGCATTTAACTAGTAAACATTTTTAAAATTGTACATTCCTAATTCCTATAACTCTATGTCTAGGGACATTTGAGATACGTTTGTCTAGCTTTTGAATTTTGTTTAACGACTCTTGTACGAATCACTAATAATAAAAACCTTTAGCATTAGCTTTTAACTTTTACTTCATTTTACGCCTACAGATACTTTACGAAATACTTTCGATAATACAAAAAGCTACTACTAGTTTTACGAAACACAGCCTTAAAATCAAAATAAAACAACTATCAAAAACATTAATTCTTAAACTAAATCAAAACCACATTCCTTCAACCTACAACTAGAACAAACAGATAACAACGAAGCACTTACAAATGCATAGGACTAAACTGAAGAAGAGTAGACCCACAAAACTGAAGTGCCGAAAGATGATCAGGCGATATAAAAGCCGGCAACCCTTTCCTTGTAGTCAGCACAAGCGCCGGTGTTTCAACCTCTATCTCTTTCTTCTTATTCTCCGAGGGTTGTAGGAAAATGGTTAATTGAAGTAGGCCTACTCTTGCTCGGCTGTTTTTGCTCCGTGACTTTATACAAAACTTCATGTTGTTATTATTGTTAGATTGTTGTTGGTTTGCCAGTGGCGTTGGTTTGAGGGATATGGCCGCCGTTTCTGTTTGGAGTTTTGGCAGAAGGGTTTTTGTTTTTTGGGTTTTGAAATAAAGGTAACAAGAGAATGTTCGATTTTGATAAAAGGGAATTAGTAAGGTTAAGGTTAAGTTTAGTCGATTTTGCAAACAAAGCGATTTGCACGCGATTTCTGTTTTCCTTGTTTTGTACAAAAATATTTTGTGGAAAACATGAGTATTTTCCTTTAACTAAACGCAGCCAACCCATTTTCATCCAGAACATCATTCCAAAGACAAAGGAAGAGTTCAATGTAATGCGATAAAGTTAGGAACCCAACGCGAATTCAATATATATGACGTACTCATAATGACAGATAAGTCGGTGTGTTATGACAGATCGAATTACGAAGTATTACAATTTCATTATCCTTGTTAATAGTTACGAAGTATTAAGATTTAGATACATCTCTTTTAGACACGTAAGATTTCGATCATATATCTTTTTAAAAGTGCTTTGTATTGGTTTCTTAGAGTTTGTAATCTATATTTATACTATATATAAAGCATGGATAAGTTTTCTTTAAACTTAAAACTTAAAAATGAGTATTGTGTTATACTTAATGTACTTGTTTATGTATGGTATGTAAATCGGTTTAGAGATAGGATGTGAATGGTTTTGTTATTTGGTTTCCCATCTTGAGTAAACAGTTTATTTCTCGATTTGGACTCATCATGATATGCTTGCCTAACACGCTTCATAAGATCATTTTCATTTTCCCACTTCGACCCACATGTTTCAAACGTTTATAGATAGCGTTTAACCTTTGACAATTATGGTTCAAATTTGCCCACTTTCCCGTCACCATATCCTAAGTACGTTGATGAGAAGCTTTGTTGAACTTGAAATGAACCTTGTTCCAAAACGAATCGTCCTTTTGGTTATTTCCGACTCGGTTATCCTCGGAAAAGCTAAACATAACACGAGGCTAATAAATTTTCCTCCGTCGTCGTCCAACGAGAATGAGCTCGTACAGGTTCGGGTTCATCTTTCTCGTCGGGTAACTCGATTGTCTTAAGATTTGTAGATTGTTTTCCTTTTCTTCGAAACTTTTTTCGTTGTAGGATGACGTGTGCCGATTTCCAGTGGCATCGATTGTGTTTCTTGTGGTGGATTTTGTTGAAGATTTTGAAATTGTTGGTTAAGCAATTGTCTTTGGTATTCTTGATATAATTTTTCAGGGGTTAATGTAGGCATAGAGAATTGGATACCAAAAGGAGGATATTGAGATGATGTCGATTGTCTGAACGAAGGTGTCGGAGGTTTAGACGAGGATGATTGTTGCGATATATTGAGAAAATTTTAGAAAATTTGGTCGGGATGTTGAGACATTTTTTTTAAGTGAAAATAAAGTAAATATGCTTAGTGTGTAAAGAAATGATGGTGGAAAGTAAGTAATTGTGTGTAAAAATAGTTGTATATTTGGGTTTATATATAGTGGTAAAATGTAATAGTTTTAGTAAAAAAAAAATAAATAATGATAAATGATTGTGCTTTTGGCGAATGTGAATGTAGTCATTTGGGAAATGACGTTGAGGCACTTGCGGTTGGTAACGAGCAAACGACGACGTCATTTGCTGTGCCACATGGAAATGGCAAGACCCAATAGCCACCACACCCTTCCTTTTAAGATTTGTTACTTTAGGGGTTTTTGAGATTTGTTTGTTTTACTTATGGTTAAAATTCTATTTATAATATTTGATATATAGGATATGTTTGGCAAAAATAGATTGTGCTGGTGCTGTTGCTATTGTTGATGCTGGTACTGTTGCTGATGCTGAAAAAGATTATAAAATGAGATTATTTTTATAAGCTACATAACATTTTATTTTCAGAGATTATGAAAGATTATTTTTTTAATAATCGCTTATAAGTTCTATCCGCCAAACAAAGATTATTTTTTAGGTTGCTTACTTTTTGAAAAAATAAGCACAATCTCTTCATAATCTTATGTGCCAAACATATCCATAAGGTGTTCGAAATTTAAAATCAAGAAATAATTAGCGATTTAAGATGAGGATGGATAAAAGGACAAAATTACCCATCACGTGACTTAACGGACTAAGTGTTAAAGAACCGGTTTGTTAAAAATGGACAACCACAAGGATGGACAGTGTAATTATCAAAGTTGAAGGACAAAAGAAGAAAAAATTGAAAATGACATGACTCGTTTATTCAGACCACTAACAGAGCATTCATTGCTTGGAAATTTCCTTCATTTCAACCCGAAGAAAAAGTTAACAAATTCTATATAACCAGAGTTATTTTTCACTCAGTATCCACATCAGTCTTTTCCTAAGTTGACCATACAAATTTCAAACACATAATCAATGGCATCCTCATCTTCAGCTTCTTCTTTCCGGTCGTGGAAGTATGATGTATTTCTTAGCTTTCGGGGAGAAGATACCCGGAAGACCTTTGTAGATCATCTCTACAAGGCTCTTGAAGACCGACTGGTTCGAACTTACAAGGATGATATTACACTTCCCAGGGGTGAATCTGTTGGTCCAGCCCTGTTGGAGGCTATCGAAGAATCGCATATTGCTGTCATAGTATTCTCCAAAAACTATGCAGATTCTTCATGGTGCTTGGATGAACTTGTACATATTATGAAATGTAGGGCTGAGACCGGACAGATTGTTATGCCAATATTCTATGACGTGGATCCGTCGGAAGTGAGATATCAGAAAAGGAAATTTGGAGAAACTTTTTCCAAACAAGAGATTAAGAATGTTACCAAAACTGAATCATGGAGAAAAGCCCTTGCTGATGCAAGTAATATTTCTGGATGGGAACCTAAGAACGTTTCCAACGGGTAATTTTCTTTTCGTGATATTCACTTTGGTGTAGACGTTCATGAATTTTAAGTTTAGACATGAGCATTTATTTTAACTCCTTGACTTTACTTTATTTTTTGGTGGGTTGGTTAATATTATCGGTTTGTGAATGCGAGCATAAATGCTAATTATCCATTTATATATATCAAATCTGCAGACATGAGGCAGCAGTCATCCAAAACATCGTCGATGCAATTTCAGATAAGTTGCTTTCGTCAAACTCAGATATTGACGAAGAGCTTGTTGGAATGACGGACCGTGTAAAAGATATAATATCAATATTAGAAATTGGGACAGGTGGTGTGCGAATGGTTGGGATATGGGGCGTTGGAGGCGGTGGCAAGACTACTCTTGCCACATCTGTTTATATGAAAATAAATGATCATTTTCAAGGTCACTACGTCGTTGACAATATTCGTGAAGAATCAAGCAAATCTGGTTTAAAAAAGTTACAAGAAAATATTTTAAAAGAAGTTTTGAAAAGAGAAGTAAGTGTGCAGAGTGTTGAACAAGGAAAACGCATGATACAAAGTAGGTTATGTCATAGTAATGTCTTAATTCTTCTTGATGATGTCGATGACTGTAAACAGCTAGAGGCATTAGCTGGATCACACAAATTGTTTGGTGATGGGAGCCGCATCATAATCACAACTAGAGATGAACATGTGTTAAGGACTCGAAAGGTAGACCACATCTCTCCTGTCACATTATTATCACAGGACGAGGGTATCCGGCTCTTTAGAAAACACGCATATAATGAAGAGGAGCCTCTAAAAGATTATGGGATACTTTCATTACGTGTGGTTTCTTATGCTGCTGGGCACCCATTAGCACTCAAAGTTTTAGGTTCTTTTCTATATGACAAAGATGAGAAAGAGTGGGTGAGTACCTTGGATAGACTAAAACAAATTCCAGAAAATGAGATTGTGGAGAAGCTCAAAATTAGCTATGATGGGCTTAAAAAGGTGGAGAAAGAGTTATTCTTAGATATTGCATGTTTCTTCAGACGGAAAAGAAAAAATGATGCAATGGAGATACTTGAAGCTTGTGGTTTTTACCCTAATGTAGGAATAAAGGTATTGATACAAAAGGCTCTCATAACTATAAATTCATATAATGGTAGGTTTGATATGCATGATTTGGTACAAGAAATGGGTCACTACATTGTTAGAGGGGAACATCCTAACAATCCTGAAAAACATAGCAGAGTTTGGAAAAGAGAAGATATCAATAACATGTGTCTTGGGGATACAACAATGGTAAAGGTTAAACTATCTTTCCAAAGTATACATTATATCTGCAGTAATAGATGCACACACTGATAGAGGATATACTCTCACTCAACCCTTGCACTGTTTCTCCTTTATTGTAGGAAAATGACAAGACTGAAGTGATATATCCTTATTATCTTGAAGATCCACTACTCTCAAAGATTCTTCCAAATATGAAGAAGCTAAGGTGGTTAGTTGTGAACGTGTGCAGTTCTGAAGCACCTGCATCTCTTTCAAATGAGTTGCGGTATATTGGGTGGAGTGGTTATCCTGGAAGTCGATTCCCGGACAGTTTTCAACCAACGAATCTTGTTGTTCTGAAAATGGTCGGGGGCTTGCAAAAAGAACTGTGGATGGGTTGGAAGGTAATTCAGTTCATCCTTTAATTAGCATATACAACTATATTTTAGGGGTAAATGTGAGAAATACCTCATATATTTTCCTTTTAAGTGTCGATAAAGTCATTAGTATATGATTTCTATTGTTTATAGTCATTATATATATTTATTTTACTTAAAAGCGTACAAAAAGATTGACTTTACTTAGACTATAGACACGTAAAGTGAGGTGCAGTTCTTAGCTGCTGACATGGCACTATTCTCGCAGTGCACACCTGCACCCTCATACTAGACACAACAGTCGCTTATATCATTACTTTCACGTGAGCGTCACATCATCATTCAACACATCACCACTATATAATCAGGCCAGGATTTGAGCATGTGCGGGATAGGCAACCGCACAGGGCCTTCATTTCTTAAGGGGCCCCACTTTTTAAAATCTCAGTATAAGTATAAAATCAACTTTAGAGTATTTGATCTCGTTAATAAATGATTTGAATGAAGAATATAAGATTTTTTTCAATGGAACAAAAAAGAGTTTCAACCTGCGTTTTAATGGAGAAAAGAAACCAGAAAAGTGAAATCTGGGTTTTGTGGGGAAGATAACACAGCAAGTGATGTTTGTGGGGGCCTAGCTTATAATTTTGTCCTTTTGCACCACCACTTTTTATTATAAGTTTCAACCAACCCTTTTGTTTACACAATTTATCCTTTTTAGACCCTTTCTTTATTATAGATTTGTGGCTCAATATCTTTTACAAAAATATTTAAACCAGCTCCAATCTCATAAAATCCATATCTTCAGCTTGAAATACGCATTAGAAAATCCATTTTAGATTTTTAGCTATATGTTTTTGAAAATGTTACTACAAGCATCTTATTTTAAAAAATTTGTACTAATTTACCAAATTGTAAAAGTTTAAAAAGTCTAAGCTTGCAACCGAAAAAAGAAAGAAATATGATGTTTAGATTAGAACGAGATTAGCAAGTTGTTATTTGATCGATATCTAACAGGAAAACATAATGAAATTATATTGTGGGATAATTTTACGGGTGCTTCAGTTTTGAGAGTTAAAGGGCCCTATTTAGTATCACGACATAGGGCCTTCTAATTTCACGGGACGGCCCTGTATATAATCATCAACTTTCCGCTTCAATGATCATCAACATTAAAAATATGTACTTTATACATATTATCCCCACATACTTACAATAAAAAAAAGTGGTGAGACCGTGAGAGTGGTCACAATAAAGTGAAAAAAAAAAAAAAAAAAAAAAAAAAGGTGATGAGAGGACTATGGTGGTGGCGCGTGACAATGGAGATGGCTCACTCTCCATTGTGTCCGGCCTCATGTAAAGCATGTCAAACGTGTTACTTTATGTAACTCAGAATAGCACAAACAAAAACTATTTTTGTATTTCTGTTTCTACCTTGGATTATTAGTTTAATTTTTATATTTTTGGGAGCATCTCACGACCAGTATGATGAGATATTATTTCATTTATCTTTATCATATTATACTTAGCAGTGCCGTCTCTAAGTTTGTGGAGGCCCTGTGCAGAATTTAGTTTAACGGCAAAAACATGGCCAACAAATAGAAATTAAACAGTTTATTAACTTTCTTATAAAGATAAAATGAGAAATAATCATTACTAAAGTGTTTCTCATAACATTTCTAGACACAACTTCGTGAATCAAATATTCGTAGTCACTTTATCAAATATATGTACACACTTTATATAAATTATGAGGCCCTTATAATATGGAGGCCTCGTGCGACTGCACACCTCGCACACCCTCATATAGGGCTTTGATACTTAGTGATAATGATAAACTATGGTATTGCTTATATTCTAACTTGTGTATATTTGTATTCATAAGCATCTACCACACCTGAAAGTGCTTCGACTCGTACGTATGGGAAAACTAGCCAGCACACCAGATTTTGATGGACTCCCATGTCTTCATGAGTTGGTAATTGATTCTTGTGTCAAGTTAAAAGTGATTCACCCATCACTTGGAAATCATAAAGCTCTCAAACACGTACTGTTCGTCTCATGTGGTTACAACATGATAAAGTTTCCAAGGATTGGCCATATGAAAAAACTCGAGAGTCTTCACATCAATTGTATCTATGGGAATTTTGAGATCCCAGAAATCCAATCAGATATGGAAAGCCTAGTAAAGTTGTCTTTGGTTGGCTTTAGGATGCAACTTTTTCTTTCATCAGTTGCAGTACATTGTCCCAACCTTATTTCACTATCAATGACTCACATTGATCATAACTCTCGCCGCGGTTCCAATCATTTTTCGAAAGATCTCAACCTCTCGCCACTTACTGCCCTCGTAAACCTCGACCTGTCATATTCGAAGCTCCTTGAAAAATTGCCCGAGTTCCCATCAAGTTTAGTTATTTTCAGAGCAAACAATTGTGACAGACTTACAAACATAGGAGATGCTAACAGAAATTGTAAATGGTTATGTCAAGTGTCAGTTGTGAGGGGGGGTGTTTTAACTGATGGCAACAAATTACTACAATCCATGCTTCAGGTATGTATAGCTTTCTGTTTTTTAAATATCTATGCTTCACGCATTTCCTAATTTTGTGTAAATTAATTAGGGAAAGGCTATTGAGAATCACTATATGGTTCTTCTACTTGAAGGCCTTCAGATTCCAAGGGAGTTTCGACCTCGTCTTCTTGCTGCTGGGGAGAAATGCACATTGCAACTTCCAAACAACTGGTGCAATGACTTTTGTGGATTTTTAATGTGTGCTGTTATAAATGACGGCACCATACTAGATAGTCCAGAGATAACTATGAAGCAGGTGAAGGGTTGTTCGATGTGTATTGATTCTCAAGATGATGTGGTTTGGAAGGTGAGTGTTGATGATAAAAGGACATGGGTGGGGTATGTTTCATTTGGCTCATTAAGACATACTGCGGCATGGTTGGATGAAACATACAATGCGGTTTCCTTTTCCATTACTATACAACCATTTGAACATGAGGTTTCCATTTCTACGCCAAACCCACGACAACTAGAGCTATGTCGTGGGTTTGGCGTAAGTCTCGTTCCAAGGATAAGTGAAAGTGGTCCAACAGATACATCACCACCAGTATATTATTCTGAATTTCACAAAACGAAATAGTATGATTTTAAACCTGAATTCGAGATTAAAGATGCTTTAACTTGTACTTTCAGGATCCCCTCAGTAACACCTTTAGGGTTTCTTAAGAATGATATAGATACTTGAAGGTTTTAACTACAGTAATTATTAGTAATGCATAATACCTTGGGGGATTTCATTATTCTACATTGTAGCAGAGCATAAGTGGGTTTCTTCAAATTTTCTGGATGATTCTAATTATTGTCGGTAATTAACAATAATTTTCTTTTTTAACATGTTCCTTGTTCGTTATGAATTTCAATTGCTAAAGTCTCTCTTGTTTCCCTACGCAATAACTCGTAAGCTTTAAATTTGTTCCCATCAGGGCTTTTAATAACATTTTAGTGACATTCAAAACAGAAATCTGGTATGTAAATCTTGTCGAATCCCTAAACTTTAGTTACCGGGGTAACAGTTTTTCGAATCATATTTATGTTTTCATGAATTTGATGAAAATTAGTATTGATAGATGTTAAGCAATTGGTTCTCATTACTCTTTCACACGGACCAACTGTTAGTTAAATGCTCATATGATCAATCCTGGTTGTTTTTTAATCAAACAAGCATGGTGGATTTCTTTCTTTGCGAATCGTTTATAGTTTTTATGTGTTGGCATGTACAATACAATGAAGTCACACATTTTTTGAAATTATACCTTAAATATGCATGAAGTCCGTGGTAAAGATCGAGGCCCCCATTGTTTGATCATGACAATTAAGGCACATTTGAAATCCAAAACTCAGTTTTTCCTCTTTCGATTGTAAATATTTGTATATTCTTAAACGTATTATGTCTTGATGCAAGTGCCTAGACCAGTATGAAAATCTGAATTAGACATCCAAAGTTGAATCAGGCTTCATGATAAATTGTAAGATTGAAGGGACCCCCCAAACTTAACCATTTCTCACAATGCTACTTACCTCATTCAGCTGCCATAGCCTATATACATGTGACTTTTTGTTGTGTTTACATAGCACTCATTGACAGAAAGCCTTTGTTTGCGTATAAGGATCATGTCATCAGATGCCAAAATGAGCAGAGATGCATAGTTATCCTACTTGATTCGTTACAATACGTAACAAGTCATTGATCTCCTTGACTGAAATGGTCAAACTGACCTGAACTCTGAAATCTGTTGTAGTTTTGAGTTACTTGTCTTTTACTAGATAATAATGTATAGTTGAGAAACTCGTTCAAGAAAACACATCCAATTAATACCCATGTTTATAACTTTTACCAGGTTTTGTATATACATGAAACTTTGATGTATCTTTCATGCACAAGTATATAGCAATGATGAATGAAAATAACAGATACATGTTAATATGGCAAGAAAAAATGCTTCAAAGATTATCAACTAACAAACAAGTTAATGGACATGAAACCATAAACTGGGAGTGGCAATTTCGACCAATGTTTTCATGTACGGGTCGATTTGAGTTTTCATTCATCTCAAAAGGGTTAACTGGGTCAAGTCAAAATAAGTAATCTAAGGGTTTGAATGTTGTCAAAAGTCTGTTTTGTAAGCATATGTACATCCTATTAATATGATTTGGATTAGTATTGCAAGAATATTCTTTTTACAATCATAATCAACAGTTCAACACATCTTGATGTCATGTTTAAGATTAATGAAGGAAGCAATTGCAGGTAGCATGTACAAATTATTTTATCATTGTAGTTACCTCAGCTAACTACTAACCAAAAAGTATTTGGCCTATTGACAAAAAGTATGTCGGCATTAACTTCCATGTTCACATCCGGTGCATTACTTGTCAAACTAATCCAAACACCAAAAATCAAACCTATTTCAAAAGCACACTCAAAATCCTGAAATAATCAAGAACCCAAACATAAGAATTATGTGTGTGAAGTAAATTTGTGTTACAATCATGTTCATTAGTTCAACATTGCACACATATTTATATACCTAAAATTTTAGTAATAAAAATCCTAGCCTGCCAACAAGTATATCTTTTAATGTTTCTGCCTCATTCTCATTACACTCCCCCTTTTTTCATGTAAAGGTCGTAAAAAAGTATCCATAAATCTCAATTTCTACACTTCGAGAACCCAAACATATATCCAAAATCATTAATACCAAAACTAATATCCACAATCTTTAAACCTAAATCATTTTTATCAACAATCAAAAAAACCAGTTCATATATCAACAACAGAAATAATTGTTGAATGTAATGAAAAAAAGATGAACGCCGGCGGTGGTTCAAAGAGGGCCAGAACTTTGCCATCGGTCAAGTTCAGATTCCACCTTCTGTTGAGCTTAAAAGTTGGAGCTTACCGCACTACAACAATCGGATGGACGGGCGAGGAGACTTTCGCCGGGGACGCTGTGTCCCCGGCGAAAGTCACTAAACGACAAAACAAAACCTGACGTGGCACATGAATACGCTGACCAGTTAAAGAAAATTCAACGAAAACTTTTGGCGGGGACAAGTCCCCGGCGAAAGTCTGTTGAATTCAGCTAGTCAAAATTCAACGACCACTTTCACCGGGGACTTGTCCCCGCCGAAAGTGTCTTTCACTTTTACGAAAATTTGACCAAAGTCAAAAGCATGCTAATTGTTCCCGCCTTAATTCCCGCCAAAACTTTCCCCGGGGACATGTCCCCGACAAAAGTACTATTTACAAAAATACACTTTATTGCAACTATTAATACACAACTAAAACCCCGATGCTTGGATAGTCATTTCATTACGTAAAACCCTAAACTGTTTTATAGAAGATATATTCAACAATTGACTTTCAACATTCAAGTTTCAAGTTTTCACTTTCACTTTTTTATCACATAAAAAGAAAAAGTTAAACTAGTATTACGTTCCGTATTAATTTCAAAATGAATATCCAAAAGATAAAAGCTATTTTGGAGCTATTGATTGATTTATATTCTGTACACTTTTGAAAATTGCACCAATTTTTACTAGAACTCTGAAAGATTCATTGATTCCTTCACACATTAAAGTTAGAGATTTGGTGAAGATATGTGATGTCTCCTTATTTGGTACCGTATTTTTTTACAAATTCTCTATACAATTACAAAATACTCGTAACAAAAAACATTTACAAGACCTTACCTCTCTTTTCATTTAAACTAATAATCCATTTAAATATGTCAATACTACCACGCTTATATTCAAATACACACTCTGTGTATCATGATTCGATATCGAAAAACGTACTCATTTGAATCATATGTTATGTGCCCGCATATTCTTCGAGCATTCTTTGTAAAAGTTTAATAATAAGCACGTATGATTTGACAAATTATAAATTCTCAAGTGTTTAGTATTGGAAAAGGGGTGTTTGGACACCATAATCTGGTTAACTAAGAACATGGTCAGCTTTACAAATCCAGCATGTGCTTTGATTTATAAAAGTACTTGAAAGATACATACAAATTAGTTAAACATACATATTATTTCAACAACAACAACATCAATAACATCATCAACAACAACAAATACAACAATTACAAGAACAACAACAACAACAATAACAACTACAAGAACAACAGCAACAACAACAACTACTACTACATACGAAGATTTTCCATGTCACCTAACAGCTCACGAAGTAATGCATCCAACTGACATGCGTGGTCGTCAGGAATCCTTGCCATTTCAAGTCTTGCCTCCAGTTACTCTTGTCTCTAGCACCTGTTTTTGTGATTCCAGCATGTTTATCCTAAGATCTTTGGCATATGACGAGCAGCACTCTGTTGGTGCAAATCCAGAACCTTGAGATGTTGAACCAGAAGAGATTATTCTTAAGTACTCGTCAAATTCACTCTTCCACATAAAATATCCGCACCCATTATCTTCTTTTCTGGGCTGTTACATAAGAAGATAATTATAAGTGATTACAGCCCAATTATTTGTATATTTACATAAATAAGAAATGTATGATTGTTCACCTTCGACAGAGGACATGCATAACATTGCCGACCAGATGAATTTTCTCTATGTGATGTTCTTAATCTTATATTTCCTGCTCCACAAGAACACATAAAAGGATTAAATGGCTCCATCTCAGGTTTCGAAATTTTGGTGTGAAGATAAGAGGTTGTGAGGTTGAGTAGTTTTGAGGATAAGAGGTTGTGAAATTTGTGTAAAGATAAAAGGACTATATAATGTGTTTGTCATGTTGGTGGAAAGTTTTGTCGCCATTTTTTTGTGGGAATTTTTGGCGCTTTTTTTTGGTGGAAAGTTTTGGCGCCAGTATTTTTGGAGGGAAGTTGAGACCAGTAGCAAACAATATCAATATGTAAAAGAAGTTACTTTGTTTAATGCTAGAACTGGGTCATTAAACACGTTACGTATACCTATAGCACCCATACTTGGTCGTTTAACATGATATGTATACCATAGCACCTATACTTGGTCGTTTAACATGTTACGTATACCATAGCACCTATAATCGGTCGTTTAACATGTTACGTATACCATAGCACCTATACTCGGTCGTTTAACATGTTACGTATACCATAACACCTATACTTGGTCGTTTAACATGTTACGTATACAATAGCACCTCGACTCTGTCGTTTAACATGTTACGTATACAATAGCACCTCGACTCGGTCGTTTAACATGATACGTATACCATAGCACCTATACTTGGTCGTTTAACATATTACGTATACCATAGCACCTCGACTCGGTTGTTTAACATGATACATATACCATAACACCTATACTTGGTCGTTTAACATGTTACGTATACCATAACACCTATACTTGGTCGCTTAACATGTTACGTATACCATAGCACCTCGACTCGGTCGTTTAACATGATACGTATACCATAGCACCTATACTTGGTCGTTTAACATGTTACGTATACCATAGCACCTATACTCGGTCGTTTAACATGATATGTATACCATAGCACCTATACTTGGTCGTTTAACATGTTACGTATACCATAGCACCTATACTCGGTCGTTTAACATGTTGCTTATACCATAGCACCTATACTCGGTCGTTTAACATGTTACGTATACCATAGCACCTATACTTGGTCGTTTAACATGTTACGTATACCATAGCACCTCGAATCGGTCGTTTAACATGATACGTATACCATAGCACCTATACTAGGTCGTTTAACCTGTTACGTATACCATAACACCTATACTTGGTCGTTTAACATGTTACGTATACCATAGCACCTATACTCGGTCATTTTACATGTTACGTATACCATAGCACCTCGACTCGGTCGTTTAACATGATACGTATACCATAGCACCTATACTTGGTCGTTTAACATGATACGTATATCATAGCACCTATACTTGGTCGTTTAACATGGTACGTATACCATAGCACCTCGACTCGGTCGTTTAACATCATACGTATACCATAGCACCTATACTTGGTCGTTTAACATGTTACGTATACCATAGCACCTTGACTCGGTCGTTTAACATGATACGTATAACATATCACCTATACTTGGTTGTTTAACATGTTAAGTATACCATAGCACCTATACTCGGTCGTTTAACATGATACGTATACCATAGCACCTATACTCGGTCGTTTAACATGATACGTATACCAATAATTTTAAATAATTTAAATTAGTTAAAAGTAATTAAAATAATTTTATAATTTCTTACATTATTCAAATAAGATTTATAAAATTTTTAGGTTAAATTTAAATTGATTTATTATTAATGTTAATTATTTAAAATGATAATAAAGAGTTATTTTAAAATGAAAATTGAATAAATACACGTTTTCCCGTGGGCATGTCCCCGGGGAAAGTTTTGGTAATTTTTTAATTTTTCCCTCCTCTCGTTTACTTTATCCCGCCAAACTTTTCCCTAGGGACTTGTCCCCGTCAAAAGTCTCGCTAAAAGACAAAGAATACTTTCGCCGACGACATGTCCCCGCCAAAAGTAGAGAGTAAAAATAGACCTCAATAATTAACCACTGTGCCGTCGTCTTCCTCAGCTCTCTGCCACCACCACTAGTTCACCACAGCACCACCTCCATCTCCATCTCCATCTCCACCACCACTAATTCACTACAGCACCACCATTTCCACCACTGCAACCACACACGCACCACTGTGCTCGATGCATCTCTTCCCTCTAATTGTTTGATTCTTTCCTCAAACCCTCTAATTGTTTGATTCTTTCTCTTCTCTTCCCATTTCTTACTGTCGAGACCCCACAACCCCTCTCATTGGTTAATTTTTAATTTTTGTTAATTTATGTTAATTTTGCTAATTTTTGTTTTAATTGTTGTTATTTGTTATTTGTTAATTGTTTAGTTTTTAATTTTTTTGTTTATTTTTTTGGTACAGTATATGTGGTGAGACCAACCCGAGACCGAGCTGAGACCACAACCGTGAGCCAAGACCAAAAGGTATGTTTATTTTTTTAGCGGGGACATGTCGCCGCCAAAAGTTTATAGCTCCATGTTGAATGTATATGTATTTTTTTAGCTTCCTGTTAATATGAGTAGGGTATGCACAACTTTATTACAGTTAATATGAGTAGAAATTTTTGGTTTTCCGGCTTAATCTGTTTTTAGCTTGTTCACATTTCCGGCTTAAATTGGGTTCTAATGTTCACATTTCGGTTTCGTAGTTGTTCTCAGAAGCTCACATAAGCTCAAAAAGCTTATTGTGAGCTGATTCTCTCTTTACTTATGGTTGTAATGCTCTCTTTTTATTTAATGAAAAAAAAAAGTTTTTCTTAGTTTGCTTAACTGTTTCATTTTTTTCTGCTTATGTGCAAATAAGCACATCCTGATTTTTACTAATCTTCAATTGTCTAAAAGTATTATCTCAGTTGGTATATACCGTTATTTATGTGAATGTGTTTATATATATATATATATATATATATATATATATATATATATATATATATATATATATATACTAGTGTCAAAACTCGTCCGATGGACGGGTATGACTTGTGGTTTTATTTTTAGGTTTTAGTACAACAAATATATAATAAAAGTAATTAAAAGTTAAATTAAACAATTTACAACTATAATTGATGTTACCATAATATATATATATATATATATATATATATATATATATATATATATATATATATATATATATATATATATATATATATATATATATATATATATATATATATATATATATATATATATATATATGTATATATATATATAATGTGTGTGTGTGTGTGTGTGTGTTGTGTGTATATATTCAACACAAGCATCAAGAGAGAGATAGAGAGGAGAAGATCGGATAAACAACTATCAAACACACGTAAAAACTAGACGGGATTATCTTGTGAAGTATGAGTGAAAGGTAGTAATTGAACAACCACCCTCAAGTGAGGGTTATACAAGAGTATTAATAGGAGGGAAGCTAGGGCAACACTCCTAGTTCCCATCCTTTTCCTTATTGGGCTAGGCCTAGGTTTATGGGCCTTCTACATAAGCCTAAGGCTAATTACTAACATAAAGGCCATATTAAGCTAACTATTACATATTAATCACTAACAATTGAAATAGGTTTAGGAGTGATTCCAACAATCTCCCCCTAAGTGTTGGTGATGAATGAATGCAGACGGTGAGGGTGCTGATGTAATAGTAGCTTTGACGTCTTCTGACATTCTTCTTTCTTGTGAGAAGAATTGCCTTGATTTGAACAATCTCCCCAGTGTAGAGAAATTGTTTTCTTTAAACAGTTCTGCTTTGACGTCATCTTTATCTTTGTTCTTTGATCATTGTTCTTTGTGATAGTAGTGATAGTATGTTGTTGTTGTCTGCATCAAGTCTGCTTTACTGCTCCAGTGTCTCCACGTCATTCTTCAACATGCTCACACACTATTTGACGTTGGAATTCAGTACTGATGAAGTTCTTTAAGTCTTTAAACTTTGTAGATTCTTTGATTTGACGTAGAATCATTCTGACTTTTGTGTTGCCTTTGGAGAGAACTTCCATTAGTGATGATGTTGGCATGAGCATGTGAAGAATCTGCACGATCAGTCCGCTCCAGAGCTTCCATAAGAAGTAAACATAAAAAATGTTAGTAATAAGCGGATCCCGGCACTTACAAGTTTGAACTTCGAGAGTGTTAACAGCATAGTGTGAAAACACAACTCTAATTCTCACAAAGGCCGTTCCTGAACCGGAGTCCCACAAGTGGGATAACACGATGTAACGAAGTACATCTACACTTCAGATGAGTCGCTGAGGTACACCGAAGCATCACCTCACGACTGTAGACCGTTTGAGACCACTAAGCGTAATCCACGGGGAGTTACCGAAGCGACCTGCTGTCAGGGTTGTTTGATTTTGACCCTGGCAGGAGTTTCCATTCAATCACTGAGGATCACAATTGTGAACCTCTCATAAATGTTCTCGACAGATTGCTAGGATCTGTGTAGGACTTTATAATGTACCACTGATGTTCTTATTGTTGAACAACAAGTGATAAAATGTCAAGTGTACCTAAGAGATCTTTTGATGAATCTCGTGGCTCTAGACTCAATAGTGCGTTTTGGTTTTCCTGAGCGGAGACTAGGGAGAGGGTCTCCTTCTTCAATACCAGCCATCTCTAAGGGAAAGCCGATAGTTTACATAGGGTTCCCTGTGAGAATGAAACAAGCTTCTGTTGAGAGAAACTTGAGTGGCTTAAGAAGGTTTAGTGCATGCGTCACTGGGTCCATGACGACTTTTAATCTTCAATACCGGTGTCATCTAGTGACAACCAGTAGCATATGAATTGAACCCGGTGTCTGCCCTAAGTTAAATAATCTGGAGGGCTATTTCTTTTCACCCTTTTCTTTGCTTTTCTTTTTAATTCTTCAACTCCTTCTTTCTCCAATTCTCATTTTCTCCTTTTTATAATCATACCTAAGGACTTCTAATTCTAACTACTGGTAGTGTCCTTGGGTAGATCCCTCCGGCTCTGGCGGATCATAGGACGGTTATTCCTAACCTTAATCACCTTATAACTCCATTGCCATAAAACCATTTTCATGAAAATCTCGAAGTGTTTGTGAATGAAAAATATGTTTGAACACTTCAAGAGTTTTAGATTTTCAGAAATACTCCCCCTCCACATGTGCTTTAGAGTTTTGACAGAAATCTGCACAGTGAGGAAAGAGCGCGCACTTTTGAATTGATCGACTCAAGATAGACAATTCCTTGCGAGACACGATTACGTTGCATAGTTAAAGAGATACATTGTCAGCTTTTAGGTGACAACTAGCTCTAATAACTACCTTGAAGATGTGGACAACCCCGAGAGGTTGTCAAACCTGTCAAAGTTCATGTCTATCAAGAGCTTCTCGAATGGGTACAATTTACTTGGATAAGTCTTGGAAGACAAATCTTTTCAATGTATGACTGTTCAGTTCCCGTTAATTCATGGGTTGAATTCTATTCACACGAGAATTCAATAGCAAAACACAACATATTTCTTATCACATGATTTTTCTCCCCCTAAAAAATGGCATATAAATGTTATTTTTGAAGAAATGTTGAGGATAAATATGACCATTTTGAGTTTTGTGGGAAGATTACACAAAGAACAGTTTGTGAACAAAGTTTTTTCATTCAAATACTCCCCCTCAACAAGTGATATAAACGGTTTAGGTTTTGAAAATCTTAAGGGGAGGTACTTGGTTCTTTTGAGAAAAGCCTTTGAAAAATGAAAGGTTTGATAAGTTTTACTCAAAAGTAAGAAGCTTTCGCTCCTTTTATAAGGATTGTGGCACTGAGGCGTACCACAGGGTCCTTTATTTACAAGTGCGGGTTGTACACTGTTATGTGTGCACAAGCCATAGACATATAAATCACACATCCAAATTATATGAAATAGAAGTAGTTCAAGGAGTACCAGGAAGTCCATCAATGTTTCCAGGAATGCGAACAGGGCATTGATTTCCGGCGAGAGCAATCCTGGGACGACCGCCTACCAAGCTCTCCAGTGTTCTGAACTAATCCCTTCGATACAACCTTTCATCAATCCTGGTAATGATCCTCTTCACATCCCGTGTTTCCTTAGAATTCCATCGCTTTTGTGACCCAATTCCTTCATGTATATCCTTTAACCTATAAGCCAATCCGTCCCTAACCTTCTTCAATGTGTGATCCCCAAACTTGTGAAGATCTCTACACGCCATCAAGCAGTTGCGTTGTAGTTCACTAAGATAAACTACTCCGAATGGTTGGCTGATGAGAGTGTATTGTGGAAGCTGGTTGATGTCGGGGATCTAGCTGAGGTGGAGTGAAGTTGACACGGGTCTGATATGATTCAACTGCAAGCTGGAGATCTTCTACACGTTCTTTGATTACTATTCTTCTGATGAAGATTAGCAAGGACTTGATGAATTCACGTTGCACTTCAGTCGAGAATTGTCTCATGCGACCCTGTACTTTGGCAAGGTACATGTCTTCAATGTCGTTGATCGACAAATTCTCAAAGTCTGCTTCAGAGAATGCATAATCCCTTTCGTCTTGCCTTTTGACCACGATATTCTTGAGGAAAGTGTAGTCCCATTTAGACGAAAGATCAACATGTTTAATAGCCACGATTGCTTTAGTACTGAACACTTCATGTTGAGACTTCTGAACCTGGCAGCTTCTGTAGTAGATTCGTCGGCGTTCCGGCCAATGGTGAATCCCATACATTGCATCACGGTCATACTCTTCCACATTGTTGGAGAACATGTGGTTAGCTCTTTCCTCGATGGCTATGCAGTTAGAGTATATGGCTGCCGGGAACAGAAGTGTCAGTGATGTAGCGTATTTCCTTGAACCATCGCCACCTTGAAGAAGAAATTCCAAGTATTTGTTGAAGAAATATCAGAATGGAATCCTAGGCTGGTCTGGTTGGCCAATAGTTGGTAGAGGTTTAGACCAGTCGGTGTAATATGGAGGGTTGTCCCATTGGGTGAAGTCGATGTTTGCTTCGGGGTTGAGCCAATCCATGTTGTTAGACATAGCTCGTGCTATATTATCAAGGTGATACTCAACTTCAATAGCACTTTCCGAGCTGTCTTTGAGCAGTTGAAATGCTTCATTCTTGATTCGTTTCAACTCTGATTTCGTCATCTTTTTCACACGGAATTTTTCTTGCAAGAACTTGGCATGCTCCAATATATTACATTCTGTAACATCTTGACCTTCAGATGGGTAGGGAGTGGAATCAACGAGCTTTGAGAACCAGTCAAATTCAGTATCATCCTCGTCTAGCCATGATAGGACGTCAGTCATAGGCGCCTTTTTCTTTGGCCTAGTTGAGGATTCTGGTTTCTTGGCTGTGTCAGGAGAGATGGGTTATTGTTGGGGCTTAGGGATTTCCTCATCGTTACCACCCGTATACTCAAAGTGATCACCAGTTTTCTGAGTCTGGGGTGGTAACTCAGAATCCTGAGGGTTATCTGTAGAAGATCGAGGAGGAGATCTTTGTTGAGCAGGAGTCCGTTGAGGTAGATGTTGCATTGAGGATGATTCACCAGACGTCTTCGGGCGTTTGGGCTCGTTATCCTTATCCTTGTCTTTATCTTCATCGTCTCTTGGACGTTTAGGCCTTTCAGCTTCTTCTCTGTATGCTGACCTGAGTTGGTATTCTAGTAATGCTTCAAACAGTTTACCTTCGTATGAGGCAAATGTTGCAGAGCATTTCGACATTTGAGCTACCAGCCGGTTAACCAATTCAGCATCTGAGAAGATTATGGGATCAACTTGGTTGATGTTGACATTCATTGGTGTTGATCTCATGGTTTGCTTGGCCAGATGTAAGAGATTCGGATAAAGTTGTCTGGTGTACATCTCCTTTGTCAGTTTAGGAACGACGTCAAGAAGGAACTAGTGAGTGTATCCTTTGATCATCTCGTCCATTCTCCCTTGAAGATCATCTTTCATGAGCTTCTGGACATACTCCCTTTCAACTTGCATCTTGTCTTTCTCATCATGAAGATACTGTATCTGGTCAGCAAGAAAATCTAACTTCTTCTTTGTAATATCTTTCTCTCTGACCTGTTTGACAGCTTTAAAGATTCTAGTCTTAGCTTGAGAGATCCAGGATGCAGTTGGCTTCTTCACTGATTTGGATTGGAATAGCTTCCTTCGAGGGAACTTTCCTTTTGTGACCAGGTGACCTCTTAGGAAACTTTCTCTGACCTTCAGTAACTGTAACACTCCCTGCACTTCCTTGTCGGGTTTTCCTTCTAGGTGTACCAGCGGATTTGTCATCAATGAAACCAACTTTGTTCTCTTCAACTGCTACCAAATACCTTTTATAAGAGTAGAGCTGTTTCAGTTCATTAGAGAGAAGGTGATCCGGCAAAACATCACCTTGTTTCTTAGTTGTTGACTCCTTAAATCTGACAGTTAGAGTGGATTCGGTTAACATGTCATGATTGTTTGGGTCATTGATTCTCTTGGGGATATCAGGGTTATATCCAAGTGCTCTATGGATCAACAGTTTTGTATATCGGATATAAGGAATCTTTGAGCCAAGCTTTTTGAGGAATGTCATCATGTCATCCTATATCAGAGCTTCAACTTCGATGTGCTTCATGTTGATCAGGGCCCAAAAGATTTGCAGTTCTACGAGCTTGGGATGCTCATAGCCACTGTCTCGACCAGAAACAGATTTTGTGATGATGATATAAAGGGTTCTCCAAGGCTGAGGAATATTCTTGAGATCCACATGTGAATGCTTATTGATAACTCCTGAATCTTCGTCATACCCAATATCAATCAAAAATTGCAGAACAGTCTCTTCAGTAGGTGCAGCAGAGTATTCATTTGGTATGATGTCAGGAATGAGGAGAACAGCCCTCAAGTCTGCCGGTGTGATGGTGATTTGTTTGTGGTTGAGAGTCACAGTCATAGCATTCTGTCCTTTGATCAGTTGCATTGTATTCCAGAATTGCTGTATGTAGATCTCCGGAACAGTGGCAGAATTGGTGAGCATATTCTGATAAGGATGGCTCTTCAGAATGTCAACAGCAATGAGACAAGAAGATTCCGAGCAGGTGAGAGTTTCAAAGTCGACATGAAGATTATTCTTTCCAATCTTCATCGGATAGCCATGCGGGAAGATATCAACAATGGTGAGAACATTTGGTGCATCCACATTCATTTGAGCATCCATGTCGTGATCTGAAATACATTTAGCCAACAGAACCAACATATCGAAAGACATATTGTTAGTCAATAGAAGGTTTCATTGTCTACTTATTGAATGAGATATGTCAATGATTGTTACGAGTCCAAAGTCACATGTTTGTTCAATAGTCCAATGACGTCGAGAAAAGTTTCGTGAGTTAGTTAACTTTAAGTTTTAAAGTTTATGTTATCACTTATTTTTCACAACATATTAAACGTTTAAGCTTATTAGTGGAGATTTATTGGTTTCGTGACGTTATGATTTATTTATTTACAAGTTTGCACGCGTAACAATTCACGATGAAGGTTTGATCAAGGCTTTGGCGTAGAAATGGTAGCTTATGCGTAAACAGGAGTTATACGCGTAAACGCAAGCTTATGCGTAGGATCCTTACTTACGCGTAGGAAAAGGGGACCTTATGCGTAGAGCTTACGCGTAAGCGCATATAAAACCTTACGCGTAAGGCTTACTCGTAAGAGTAGACCTTATGCGTGGAGGTCACTGTTTACGCATATCCTTCACAGGATACGCGTAGTCCCTTATGTAGAACCTTACGCATAAAGTGCTACGCGTAAGATTTCTCTTAAAAATAACATACTACGCGTAAGGTGATCCTTATGCGTAGATGTATAACAACCTTGATTCTGAATATTACGTGTAGCAAACCTGAAATAAAATCATCATAGCATCAATATTAACACCTACATTCATTCTATAACAGATCATGGCATGAGTGCTTATCAAACAGTTTACGCGTAAAAGTCTTATGCGTAGAACTTAAACCCTAGTTTCAAGAATCACGCGTAAGAAATCTAGCCATGGAAATTGCACCAAACTTTTTCTGGTAGTTCTAAGTTGTTGTATGAGTGTAATGACCAAGTTTTAACATCAAGCAAGTTATGAATCAAAAATGCCCAAATTGTATGAACAAGAACCCTAAATTTCAATTCTGTCATTTTTGGTGTTTCTGGGCAAGTTCTAGCTATGGGTAGATTCAATTCATCATCAAAACAACCTTATACAACAATCTTTTAAACCAAAAACACTCTCATTTGAAAACACCCAAACTTCACGCATAAACCCTAATTCCCAAAATCAATTAATTCATGTATCTGGGTGTGTTTAAGTGATGAAAATGTGATCATTGATGTTAAGAAAACGTTTTGACACAATCATTTCAACCACAAACACACAAACTTGATTGTGTGTTCATACGCTTATGCGTAGAACACAAAAATCATTATAACTCAAGTTTTAACCGTTGGATTGGTTAGGTGTAGAAGTAAATGAGGTGAATTAAATGAGGTTGGTGGGTATTTTTATTAAAAATAACTTTAAGCTTTTGACATTTTTAGCCCTTCCACCTTTTCCATTTACATTCAATGCCTTAAACTTCCATTTTGGTTATCAAACGAACGATATTTGGAAAGAATTTTGACGACACTCCCCCTCGACTTAAGAAATAATGAAAGTTTATAAATTTTAGTCCGAGGAGTGTCAGAAAACCAGAAATGTAACCACCATTATTAAAGAAACAACCGGGATAAGATAACATGCAAGTACAAGGTTTTATGAAACTGAAAAATATTTGCTTTCTCCCCCTCAACACTTGATCGGAAAAATACTGAATTTTGAAAGATTAGAGTGTTGACGGAAGATTTGTACTTGCAATGTTAAAAGAAATATAGATAGAAGAATATTTTTGAAGTTTTATCAGATTTTATATTTTTGTATTTGGTTTTTGAAAAATATTTACAAAAGAGGTTTTGGTGTTTGACTGGTTTTTAAGAATGTTTTAAGAGTTCATCCAGTTCCTCTTGAGTCAAACACCGCATACCAATCCGGTGGACCAACTCATTAAACCTAGCAGGAGCTAAGGCTTTGGTGAGAAGATCTGCCAATTGGTATTCTGTACCCACAAAATATAATTCAACAGTACCCTGTTCCACGTGGTCCTTGATGAAATGATATCAAAGATCGATGCGCTTTGATTTCGAGTGTTGAACTGAGTTGCACGAGATCGCAATAGCACTCCGATTGTTGCAGTACATCGGGATTCTGTCAAATACATAACCATAGTCTTTGAGTTGTGTTCTCATCCAAATGACTTGAGCACAACACGCCGAAGTGGCTACATATTCTGCTTCGGTTGAGGACAGCGATGTACAATCCTGCTTCTTCGATTGCCATGACACCAGTTTATCACCAAGAAATTGTAAAGCTCCTGAAGTACTTTTACGTGAATCTAAGCATCCTGCGTGATCAGCGTCTGAAAAAGCGATTAGTTCAAAACCAGAATCCTTCGGATACCAGATTCCCAAATTAATGGTTCCCTTGAAGTATCGGAGGATTCTTTTAGCCTCTGAGAGGTGGGTTTCAGTTGGTCTTGACTGATAACGGGAGAAAAGATATACGGCAAAAACAATATCAGGCCTGCTAGCTGTTAGATACATGAGAGACCAAATAACACTATGGTATTTGGTAGGGTCCACCAATTTCCCATGTAAATAAGCGTCTAGCTTCTTGGTATGAGCCATTGGTGTGGCATAGGTGTCACAGTTTTGCATTCCAAATTTGTGTAACAATTCAAGGGCATATTTGGACTGACTCAAGAAAATACCACGGGGTGATTGATGAACTTGCATTCCAAGGAAGAATGTGAGTTCACCCATCATTGACATTTCAAAATGTTTTGTCATCAGTTTTGCAAAAGCATTTGAATATTTTAAATGTGTTGACCCAAAAATGATGTCATCCACATAGATTTGAACGATTAAAATATGAGTCCCGTGATATTGTATAAAGAGTGTAGGGTCGACCGAACCTTTGGTGAACTTATTGGCAATAAGGAAGGATGATAACTTATCGTACCACGCCCGAGGGGCTTGTTTGAGACCGTAGAGAGCTTTCTTCAGTTTGTAGACATGATTAGGGAACTTTGGATCAACGAATCCTTCTGGCTGACTTACATAGACTGTTTCTTTTAGTTGTCCATTGAGAAATGCAGTTTTGACATCCATTTGAAAGACCGTGATGTTCATGTGAGCCGCAAATGCCAGAAAAATCCGAACAGCCTCAAGACGAGCAACTGGAGCAAATGATTCTTCAAAGTCAATACCCTCTTCCTGTCTATAACCCTTAGCCACCAGACGTGACTTGTTTCTGATTACGTTCCCTTCAGCATCCAATTTGTTCTTCCAAATCCATTTGAGACCAATGACGTAGACCCCTGTTGGTCTTTCAACCAGTTCCCATACTTCAAGACGTTTGAATTGGTTGAGTTCTTCTTGCATGGATTCAATCCAGTTGTCTTTTGTCATTGCGTCTTTAATGTTTTTAGGCTCAGATTGGCAGACCGTGAGTGCATAAATGCAATGTTCACCATCTGTGTGAAGACGTTGTCTCGTTACGACTGGTTGATTCGGGTTGCCAATAATATTCTCAAGGGGATGGTCTTTTGTCCAACGATGTGTGGAAGGTTGATGTTGATATACATTATGCAGATTTTGAGGATTCAAATGGCTTGTAGATGATTCCGCAACATCAGGTGCAGCAGTTTCATTGGTGAACAGGTTAAAGAACGCATTTGGATCAAAATCTGCAGGTGGGGTTACAACATTCAGAACATCATCAGCTGGTTCGGCGTCATTGGAAGCAGTTTGTTCAACTGTTGTTGTAGAGTCAACTGGTGGTGCTTCTTCAACAGTAGTTGTTGTAGCAGGTGTATCAGGTATAAGAGTATTATCAGGTTGAGCAGTGGAAACAGCGGATACACCTGGAGCACTTTCATCAATATCGTCACTGAACAGCGGAGCAAATAGTCTTTCCATTTGTTGACGAGTAAGCTGAGGGCTTGTTGCAGCTGATGATGGGGTTTGGGGAAAGTTTAAGCTGTTGTGACTGGGTTCCAAGCTGTTATACTCAGAAGCCATTTCAGTAAGCTCATCAAAATTAGCATGAATCGTTTCCATTACTTGTTTTGTACGACGATTCCAGATCTGGTAACCTTTATAATTCTCACAATATCCAATGAAAACTCCAATGTCAGCTTTGGGTTTGAGCTTTCCAAAGTCATCACGATCATTATTCGGATAGCAAAGGGATCCAAATACATGAAAGTGTTTAATATTCGGTTTACGGTTGTGGAGAAGCTCAAATGGTGTTTTGTTGTGGCGTTTTGTGATCATAGAACGGTTTTGAGTGTAGCATGCAGTTGAGACCGCTTCAGCCCACAAGTAATCTGGAAGGTTAGCATTGATTAACATCGTTCTGGCACCTTCCACTAACGTATGGTTTCGTCTTTCAACAACTCCGTTTTGTTCTGGTGTGCGGGCAATAGATGTTTGATGCTCAATTCCCACGTTCTCATAATATTCCCGAAGAGTTTGATTCACAAATTCAGTTCCTTTGTCTGTTCGAATTTGTCGGACGGTGTTCCGGAGCTGAATTTGAATTTTCGTGAGAAAGGTGATGATCATCTGTGGAGCTTGGTCTTTACTTCGAAGAAAATAAACCCAAGTCCATCTTGAGTAGTCATCAACAATTACCAAGATGTAGCGTTTGCCATTTATCGTCTGCACGTGCATCGGGCCACACAAATCCATGTGAAGAAGATGAAGCACAAGCTGAGAGCTGTGTTCCACCTTTGAAGGAAAATGAGCACGAGTGCTTTTCCCTTGTTCACAAGCTGAGCATAGGTGATCTTTAGAATACCGGAATCGCGGGAGACCTTCAACAAGTTTGTATCAAGCAAGGTTGGTTATGGTTTGAAAGTTTAGATGTGAGAGACGACGGTGCCATAGCCAATTTTGATTTTGTAGATGTAACCTTTGAGAGTAGACATATGGGAGATGAAGCAATCATGTCTTGCATGGAGATAGTGTAGAGAGTGGATGAGCGTTGGCCAGACATAAGATCATTTCCTTGTAGATCACGAATGAAACAAGTTTTCTCCCTGAAAGCAACTTCCAATTCTCCATCACAAAATTGACCGACAGAAAAGAGATTGTGACCGAGGCCTTCCACATAATAAACCCTGCTAATTTCAATATTGCCATTGATGTAATCTCCGTAGCCCATGATAGCTGCGAAGTGATCATTCCCGAATCTGACAGTGCCAATGAACTTTGCAACAAAGTTTGATAACAGTTTAAGGTTGCCTGTCATGTGCGGGAACATCCGCTATCAACAATCCAAAGGATGATCTGTATCACCTGCATTACACACAGACGACACAGATGGAATAGAAGTAGATGTGGAACCCGATGAGTTAGAGGGTTCCTCAGCAGTTATAGTAGAGACACACACATCAATAATTTTAGGCATCCATTTAAATCCTAGTGTGTTATGTAACCATTTCTGCCATCTCCAACTAGTCTTTGCTTTAGTCTTAGTGAATGTACTAGGTGGTACTACATTCCTTGGAGGTGTTACTGGAGCTACAGGGACCTCAATTCATTTCTTAGAATCTAAAGAGGGCGGTTTACCTAGCACAAACTTAGAAGCAGTAGTGGGCCTAGAGGTATTCCGAATCTTAGGATTCCGTAAACGAGACAAGATAGCCTTAGCAACACATTTATCATGACAATCAGAACGCATACTTTTACGACAAATAACACAAGAAGCATCAGACTGAATATCAAAAGTACTTAAAGGTTCAGCATCAGTTACAACACTTTTTCCATTACATTTGCTAGACGCAATATCTAAAGTGGGGGCAACTGGAGTCTTATTCAAAGTCCTACGGTGTTCTTCTACTTCAACATTCTTTAATTGTCTTTTCTTAGGTCGCAACTTCCTATTCTTCCTTGTATTGCTCCTAGGCTGTGAAGTGCGGACGTTTGGAAAAGAGGCAACTAGTCCTGTTTCAGTAGAGGGAAGCACATTAGTAACTTGTGTTTTGACAGTAGGCATTCTGGGTTCATGTTTGCTAAGTGTTACAGGTGCAAGTTTCTTAATGATGCTAGGCTGAACTTGTTCATACTTTCCTAACATTTCCCTTAACTTAGTGATAGTGTGCACCAAATCTTGATTTTCAGAACGAAGATTTCCAGCAAAATTCATGACTTCTTTAGTGTGTGCAAGATAATGATCAAGTTCGTTTGATGCTTCATCACGAGTCTGTTTGAGTAAATCAAATATGACACCATATTCCTTTTTAACTTTTGCAAGTTCTTGTTCATATTTTGAGATTTGACACTTAAAAGACACGTTTTGATCATCTAGTTGCTCAATTTTAGGATCAGAAGATTTTGCACGCAACTGGGCGATTTTGTGTTGAAAAACAAGTTGTTGATCGTGAATATCTTTTTGACACCAATTAAGACGACGTATTGCATTTGAAAGCTCGTTTGACAATCGTTCATTTTCAACTGTTAAAGACTCGATCTGATGCACCATATCAGTATTCACAACATTATCAACAGAATCAACATAATCAGCAGAGATATCATCAGATGCATATGGCAAAGAATGTAATAACACAGCATTATGGATATCAGCACAGATAACATCTTCCAAGAGTCGATCAACATCTTTTCTCAATAGTTTCTTTTTGCGTTTAGTATTAGAAATTGATGTTTCTGTTTTCTCGAAAACTGTTTTCATGAGACCAAGTTCCTTGTGAAAATCCCTTTCCCAATATAGTGCACAGTTTTTCAAATTTTTGACATGGGGTAAAATTCTTTTCTGAAAAATATCTCGTTGTTCTCGTGCCCATGGCGAGGTAAAATGTTCAACTTTTATTTCAGAATGAAATTCAATCGTACGTTCCAAAAGTTTGACGTCAGATAAGAAAGTGTCAAAGTATTTGATAACGCGACAACTTTCGGAATTAGTTTTTACTTCACTAAGTGAAGGTAAAGGACCATTAATTTGTGCACCATTCGGTTGAGGACTGACTTCAGAAACTGGTGTGATAACCAAAGGTTTGTTAGAAGTATCTGTTGTGTGACAAAAGTGACGGCTTTTGAATAGTTAAATGGTTTGTTATAAACGACATTTTCCATTTTTGACCGACTCTCGTCATCAGCATCTAATTCCTCCATCCGATTATATTCAACAACAGTCATAATTGAATCATCAATTCTATGTTCTACACTGTAAACTTCAGGATTTGGTTTGAATGCTCTGTGTGAAAACTTAGGTTTGTAATCAGCAAGACTCGGTCCATATCCATTTGGATTTGGTTTGAAAGAAAACTTTTGAATCGTTGTGATTGATTCACCATGTTTATAAACAACAGTTTTAAACTCTTTGATCTTGTTTTGTAAGTCGACAATTTCCTCCAGATAGTCATCTATTCGTTTCGTTGAATGCTTTTTGTACTCAGAGAACTGTTTTTGACAAGTTAACAACTCAGCCTTGGCTTTTTGAGTTTCCAAAGTAAGAGCGTTAATTTGTTGTTTATGTTCATGTTTCATTTGTTCTATTTGAGACAACAAAGCATTCTTTGAAACGGCTAGATCACGAATCTGTCGTTCCAGAGAATTTTCATTTTGGTGTGATTTGGCAAAAGCGGCTTCAAAACCTTTTTCACGGTTTTCTTGAGTTTTGAAAAAATTGAGTTGTCGAATTAAGCATTCATTATCCCTGGTTAACTGTGCATTTTTTTATTTTAATTTCGTGCAAATTTCCAAACGAGAATGTTGGTCTTTAATTAAGGTCAAGAGCTCAGTTTCTCTGTCAGACAAAAGCTCATCTTGTTCAACGTGATTCTGAACATGATCATTATTTAGATCCTCAAATATAATGACGGAGTCAACTTGATTATCAATATTAACCATAAGGTTATCTTGATCATCAAATATAACTACGGGATCAATTTGATAATCATCGGAATGAGATGTGGAAGACTCATGTTGAACACTTTGATCCTTGTCGGATGGAGAAAACGGCGGAGATATCAGATTATTAATGATAATTGTTTGTTCAGGTACCTGAGACAAGCCATCAGTGTCATACACTGGGCCTGTGTCACTCATGTGTAGAGCTTGCATTTGTGCCATCAACATCACTGCTGCATTAGCCTGCAAGTCCTCCATATCATCATCAGAATCTGCATCTGCCATAAAGCTCTGTTCCTTGTTGGTAAGAGTTCCACCAGCTTCATCCTTAAGAGCCAAGAGCATAGCCTCTTTGAAATAAGCACTGCCTCTTGTTCTCGGCTTAGGACATGCATTAGCCAGATGACCCTTCTCATTACAGTTATAACAGCGAAGACCATTAACCCCAGTCTGAGCATTTCCCTGTTCAACTACTTGAGCCCTCTGTTGTTGTGGAGCACCCTGGTTATTCCTGCCCATAGCATTAAACCCTTGACCACCTCCCATCTGACGACCATAACCACGATTCTGAACTTCAACACGCCCATTGTTCACAACAACCTGATTTCTAGTGTTTGATGAGGAACGAATGCGATTGTTGGATATGTTTGAATACCGGCCGAAGGCTTTAGCAATCATAGCAAATCCTTGTTGCAATTCATCGAAGGCTTCTGAGTCCTCATCAGCTTCACTGTAAAGAGCTTGAGCAGTGTTGTTGTTGTATGGAACCAATTGATTTTGGTGTGGTTGTTGCTGTGACGGATCATAAGGTGTGATGATTGCAGTTTTTTGAGGAGCAGGTTGAGGAGCTTGTTGAGGAGGAATATTAGTTTTAGCCCACAAAGCAAGTTGTTGATTGTCCGGAAGTGACAGTGAAACAGTTTGACCACGGAGAATCCTTTCCTTATCAACTTCTTTTTGGTGAGGCTTCAGATAGTCGTACAACAATCCGTATGTATCTTGATGAAGATTTTTAGCTTGACGGAGAAAAATGACATACCTCTCCCATTCTGGACCAAGACTACTTAGGAACTTAGTGTTGACAGCAATGCGTGGCATGATGATGTTGTGTTTGTCCAAATCATTAATGATGTCTGAAAAGCGATGATGATAAGATTCTAATGTCTCTCCTGGTTCAATCATGAAGTGTTCATAAGCCAAGTAGATTTTGGATTCCATGTCTTCCTGATTGAGTGTTGTGCCTTGTATAAGAAGATGAATCTGTTCCCACATTGCTTTTGCAGTATTTTGAGCATCAACACTTCGAAGGATTGGATTGGGTAATCCTAAAAGGATGTATTGCATTGCAAGTTCGTCGGCTTCAAAGTGTAGAAGTTGATCACCCGTGAGTTCTGCAACAGTTGCAATGTTGGTGACATCATCTCTTGGTGGAACAACATTAGGATCTCCGGGTGTAACAACAGTAGGCATCTGAAATGGACCTTCCATAATGACTTTCTTTAAAAACTTTCCATGTGGCTTCTTTAGATTACAAAATCTAAAGAACCGAATCACCCATTGATCATAATTACCGGGAGTGAGCATTGGAGGTCTATCAAGTGAGCCAGCTTCATGAATTGATTGTTGGCTACTCAAGGCTTCACACATCTTGCCAAACCATGCCGGTTCCTTCATAGTATTCCTGGATGGATGTTGATTGTAGAAGTTTGTGTAAGGTTGTACTTGAAGACTAAGTGATGGTTGAACCATTTGTGTTGGAATTGCACCAAGTTGTGGGGTATGTTGTTGATTAAATTGCTGTTGATAAATTTGTTGTTGATGATTAAATTGTTGATGTTGTGGAATTAGTTGTTGTTGCTGATTATAAGTGTAAGGAAAATAGTTAGAGTATGGTGGTTGTGATATGTTGAAAACTTGTGTTGTTAAATGGATCTTTGTAGTCGAATGAACCTTTGTTGATGAAGAGTCCTTAGGTGGAGAAATCACAGAAAAGCCAAGTACCACTTATGCGTAAAAACACCAAAGTTACGCGTACCAATAAGAGTTACGCGTAGGATTAGCTTACGCGTAAGTAAGGATAAAACGCTAAAGTTATGCGTAAACAAAAGTTAGGCGTAGAAAAACTTAGGCGTAGGATTACCTTATGCGTAAGACAAAGCTTAGGCGTAAGATGAATCTTATGCGTAAAAAGTCTACGCGTAAGCTTTAGCTTATGCGTAATTTTAGGGTTTTTACCAAACGATCTTTTACACTATCACAGTGCAAAAGATATCCAAAGTCGACGTATTGTCAGGCTTATCCAAGCAAGAAAACACGGAGTAAACCACGAAAACTGAAGATCAAACCAAGGACGCGTTATTTTAACACTTTAAAACATTGAAAGTACAAGAATCTTGGATTAAAAAGTGTAAAAAATGAGTTTTTAAGCGAAGCAAAGTATCACCGTATTCTTTACGCGTAGGACCAAAACCCACTTTAAAAGCAATACGTTCACCCAACTATTTGGCGATTGATACCACTGTTAGGTTCCCATATATTCAACACAAGCATCAAGAGAAGAGATAGAGAGGAGAAGAGATCGGATGAACAACTATCAAACACACACACACGTAAAAACTAGACCGGTTATGCGTAGAGTATGAGTGAAAGAGTAAATTGAACAACCAACCCTCAAGTGAGGGTTTACAAGAGGTATTTATAGGAGGGAAGCTAGGGCAACACTCCTAGTTCCCATCCTTTTCCTTATTGGGCTAGGCCTAGGCTTATGGGCCTTCTACATAAGCCTAAGGCTAATTACTAACATAAAGGCCATATTAAGCTAACTATTACATATTAATCAGTAACACTTGAAATAGGTTTAGGAGTGATTCCAACAATATATATATATATATATATATATATATATATATATATATATATATATATAAACAAAGTAATTGGAAACAAAAATATAGTTCTCATGTATAATATGTAAAAAGAACAAACATAAATAAAACAACAAATCAATTACATGAAGGTTATTATACGCGAAATAAAACTTCTTTGATGTGTGCGCTCTCGTCTTCATCAAGTCGCGCCAGATAAAAAGCTGAAATTTTCGCATCAACCTTATCGCAAAATTCTTTCCATGTCGCATTTACCTAGACCTCTTCTCAGAAACCTCACGGTATAAGACATAACAAAAAGAAGTTATTCTTAATAGCCTTTTCAATAAGATATAAAACATGCAGAAATAATGTCGTGAACCCTTTGAACTGTGCAATTTGTTTACTTTCCACAAGAGTTTGCTACATAACCATCACTATTAGCTCGTCTTCTCCATTTCCATGTTCCTGCCGAATAGTTAAACATCACAGTCAACTCAATATTCATGTGATTATGACAGTTATAAAATAATAATGATCCATAATGTTAGAACCAACTTTCTTAAATAGTAAATGATTATAAGATAAAATCATACATATTCTCCTCCAATCACATGTATGGATCAAGTTGCAATCATATGATGAAATAGTCAGCAACTCACACATTTTAAAAGTCAAATTTTTACTAAAATAACAAACCTTGTTATCTAAAAACACTTCTGGCATATAACTGTTCCATAAGAACTGCGGGTCTGCTGTCACCAAAAAGGAAGCACATTGTTTCATCGCCTAAATCACTGAAACATTAGGCACTACAAAACGAAGTCATCAAAGTCAATTTTAGGACTCAGTATAACCAAGAAATCACGTGTACATTCGCATGATTAGGGGACTTGGAATGACCTTGGTGTTAAATTCTCATCATATGAATCATAGAGACCAGGAGTCTTTTCAACAACTTTTAACAAATGAGCAAATTCAGATTCCATTCTTTTGTGTCACAAAGCGAAGACAATCAAATTTACATCAATAACAAAAAAAAACACAATTAAAATAGGTGATGTTCAAAAAGGTATTTTACCTGTTCCACAGGAGTATTTCCACAGGAGTATTTCTCGTAGAACGATCACAAGGGAAGACTCTGAGTGACATAAATTCAACGCATTTAATTGTAAATTATGTTATTAGATACGAAACATAAATAGTGGCTCAATATACTCTTAAGAATTAAATTTTTACCCGCTCTAGTGTGTAATGAATCAAATCAAGAAATGCGCTAAACTGGCTAGCTACAATTCCTTTAGCTGAACCATCTCTTTCACCCATATCTCGTATTTCCTCCTTCTGTCAATATCATTGAAAAAAATTAGTTAACGAAAAATAAGATATAAACATAGAATGATATTTATTGAATACATTGACAATGGGAAAAAATAAATGTTTATCAAATATGAGAGAAACAAAATTACGAAGTAGTACGTAAGAAAAAAATATACAATCAAATAAACTCAAATGCGAAACAAAGCTTCTTGTATACAACGTTTGTTGTTGATTTTGCGTAATTACCATCCTTATCACAGCAAAAAAATCTTCAAGTCCTTTATGCTATTCACTCTTGAGACATCCACATATACTTCTCCGTGTGAGAAAACTGGCCTCTAAAAAAACAACCCAACTTTTGACAAAATTTGGCCTTGAGTTTTATTAAATGGCATTGCAAAACAGATTGAAACAAAGAATTGCCTACAGTTGAGTTTAAACGGTATCTATCTTCCAACAGGCTAATGACCATAGTTACATGGCCCGCTCGAATTGGCAGGCTTGCTTTATGAATATCGTTGAAAAAAATAAGTTAAGGAAAATAAGTTATAAACATACCAACATATTTATCGAATGCATTAAGAACGAAAAGAAATAAGTTTTCATCTAATAAGAGAAAATAAAAGTTAATAAGTTGTCCACATAACAAAGTAAAAACTTACATGGGCTTGTAAAGACTTGATCTCGGCACTCTGCTCGGAGAGGTAAAATTAGAACTGTTTACTACTCATGTTTCTAATAGGCCTAAATAGATGGAAGGAGGTACTTAGATTTTAGAGTAAGAAAATAGAAGGAAAATTAGTTCTATTGCAATACCGAAAACTGGTTCTCTATGAGATTACATATTCTATCTGTATAATAGAGCAATTAAATAATAAATCAAGCGTTTCTGTTTAGGGGAGATACTTTCTTATTGACCAATTGTTTCTTATTTAAATGTTTATAAACATGTAACATCTAAGAACATAGGAGGCCGAATTTTAAATTGGTTGTTCATATTTTATAGTACGATTAGAGATAATAAGCACCATGATGTGACTTTTAAAAGTAGCTGACGGTCTTCCACCACGTAGATCCTATTGTTGGTTTGTGGGAGTTATAAACACACGTAAACGACTAGAAGTGTGTGAGCCGATGGGGGCACACACGATAAACACGAGTGTACGTGTCGAACGTAATTTAATACTTGAATTAACATACCCGAATATGCGTGCTACTTGACCCGGTTATATTGGACGATCCATGGGCTGTTTCTTGGACTTGGGTCGTTTAATTGGAGCTGCCATGGGCCTTGAAAAACTCCAGCTGATTGGGCAAAGAAGGGTGGGTTTTGCTTGGGTTTCAAACTTGTCGACCAAGCAATAAACCCATGTTGGAGGTCGGTTTGTTTTGTATAAAAGCAAACATATCTTCTGTCAAAACATGCGCATGATCATACACTTCCAGTAACCTAAACCAATCCATATTTTCCCATATCAGATTCCTAGTCGACTTGTTCCTTAAGTCGACTTAGGGTTTTGTTTTTGATTAATTCTGAATTGATTGTTATGATTCAAGTGTTTAGATATAATTGGAGGTCTCGTTGTTTCTGTGTCCTGGTAGACTTAGCAGCAGAAACAAAGAAGGGTTTTGGTTTTCTGTCCCTGTTGGTTCTCGGACAAAGAAGAGGTGATATCGGATGTTCTATCCGATATCGGGGTAGGCTTGATTTCTGTTTCTTGGACAGAATCTTCACGGGCAGAAAATAAAAGGAAGCTTGGTCTTTTAAAGTTTTCTAGTTCGTGTATTATTCATGTGTAGGTGTCAAGTGTTGATTGACTTTTATTAATTCGTTCTCGACTAGCTTCAATATCGAACGTATATGTTAATCGGGTTTGTGTGTGATACTCTTCGAGGTATCTAATTTAGATACTTAAAGGTTTCGTAGGGTTTCTTGTTCCGTTACTAGAGATCAATTGCCAAGCAAGGTTAGCTTTTATTTATCCCTTTTAATTAATTAATATTGTATTAATTATGTGTTTATTAATTACGTGTTAACATAATTGCATTAACTAGATCCAATATCCGCTGCGTACTCGTAGAGGTTACTGGTTAACTAGATCTAAAATCCCAACAGTGGTTTCAGAGCCAGGTTGTTTTTGCGATTATGGGTTACACGTTTCTGATATTAATAAACATGTTTTAAAAGGGCTACATGAAACCTAGTTTAGTTATTATGTTTTATTTTAATTTTGACAATTACATGCAATACTTGTCAATTTTTAATAAATAATAACTAGTCACACACAAATTAAAATTATATTGATAATTAGAATTAATTTGTTAATTAGAATTTAATTTACATGTGAATTATAATTACCTTGATAATTAAAATTAAATTGTTAATTAAGAATTACATGTTAAATTATAATTACTTGCTAATTAGAATTAAAAGGTAATTTGTATTTATTAATTGTTAATTAGAATTATTGTGATAATTAGAATTACATATTGATTAAATACATATATTGCGTAATTACTTGTTAATTGAGATTGCCATGCTTTTATGTGTTTTTTCGGCCACAAGACCCACTCAATTGCTTTTCTAAGTGATGTATGGGGCGATCTAGGTACTGCATCCTAGTGACGGTCTTATGGTTCTCCGTTTGGGGGAGACTCGCAAGAGGACTCGGAACAATATGTGGCTATTTATATTAATGTTTATGCTTGTATGTTTGTGATTCCTATATGTGCATTATTACTTGCTTTGACACCTAATTGTATGCAATATGGAATAATACATATCGTAACCATAACATTAATATTGGTCTTTATTACACGCCAAAATACCATGCTCACTGTGACCTGCTATTTGATTCGTGGAAAATTGTTTTTGTAAAATAAAGTGACCTAATATATGAAACACGTTTTCAAGAATTTAAAAACTAGACGCTATGGACACTTGGGATGTACGGCTCACCCACTAGAACAAACTAGAAAGGGGGTTTAAAGAAGTGAGCACAGTCTCACTGAAAGGATGTCTAAGGTTATGCTTCATCGCTTACCTGGTCCTCTGCCTCCCTGTGCGTTCGATTGGAGCTACCGTGAACCATGATGATCACTACAGTGTCATTACCAAAAGTTTTTAATATTAGTGTTACAAAGTTGTTTTGCATGCTTCTTTGTACACGACTTTTACCACATTTATGTGTGCATACCTATTTGTAAATATTAAGTCTATGCCACCCAACTATGGACACGTGCACTTGGATTGACTTCTCTGGTCAGACCTAATGGCCTTTCCAACCCATGGTAATTATTTCTCACTGGTCAGACCTCTGGTTATTTTTACACGTTCATACTTGGTCGACTTATATCGAGTTAACCTGGTCAGACCTCGGACCCGAGGCATAAGATGAGAACTAAACATGCTTTTGACATTATTACTTGATACTAATGCCTTAAACAGTCTCATAAATCTAAGAGTTGCATTTTGCAATTAACGCTCGTCGCTTACCTCTTGTCCTATTTTTTTACACACTGGTCAGACCTATGGTAATTAAGTGGGGTTGCAAGATGGATCTTAGTCTTAATTAGTAATTAATTGGGTAGTTAATTCTTTTAAGAATGTAATTATCGAAAATACTAGAATTGAACTTTTTATGTTCTGATTAATTGTGTTATTGCAACATAATTCGTAAACAAAGTTGTTTTTCTTCGAAAGACAAATTTAGTCTCTTTTCCTAGTAAGAAGAGTGAGACTTATTCCTATCTTTTCTCCTTAGTTGACTAACTAAGATAGGATTCTAAAATTGATAAACTCGTTTATGATCTTTCATTACCCTTTCGTGGTCTAGAGTTAATTGAAAGATAAAATATTTTGTGTAACTAGAAACATTGTGTTTAGAGCTACCAAAATAAATAACATCCTGCACTTGTCACGATGCATGAGTTTAAACGGCAAAGAGTAAAGGAATTACTAGCATATTTGCTAGGTAATCTTCTTGGACTCTTATTATTCCTAAAGCGCTAATTACCCTTGGGGCTATGTAGATGATAAAGGAGGAATTGCATGCTAAAGATTCAAGTTAATTGAATAAAAGAATGGCTAGTCTATTGTCTGCATGAGTAGAACTTCATATACTCTGTTAAATACCTAAGTACATGCTACTCGTAGGCATTTGAAGAGAATAGGAAAGTATATAAAACTGCTATATGCTTTCTACTGGAAATGTAACACTTACAATGTTGACAAATCCAGTAGGAGCAATTGCATTTTATTACTGAAATATCATTCATGTAATGTTGTCAATTTTAGTGGGAGCTACGGGATTTATTTCCTGTTAGTCACCCGTATCATTTTAAACTTGCTTTGAAATAATCCATTACTTTCCGAATATGAACAACCATTGCTTAAAGGAAAATTGCATTTTATTTTATCAGATAACTCGTTGCCTTCCTGCTGTCGCTTCCTGAAGTGTTATCTATAGAATAATAATCCACAATTCCTTATTAAAGGTTATGGTTCTAAAACTACTTATGATATCTATGAAATTATCATATCGTTTGAACAATCAATCACGTGTTGTTTGTTTTCATAATATGATGTTGTACCTTACACAAGTGGGAGAAATCTGATAATGTGTGCAAGGAACAACAAGATTATTGGTATCTCTTGACCGCAAGGTAAGAAAAATAATAAATCTACTAGGACTTAAACATGTTAGATGTTTAATGCCATACTACATGTAAATAAGAATTCTACTAGGACTTAAACACATGAGATGTTTATTGCCCTACTACATTCTAATAATGATTCTACTATGATGTGAACACGCTAGATGTTTGTTGCCCTACTACATTCAAATGTCATAATATAGTGTAAAGATACTTCAACATTTGACTACATGTTTTAGTCAACATAATTATGGTTATATGATAATGATCATAATTCTGAAGTATAAAATTAACTTGAAATTACTATAGAACTCAATAGTTTGCGTTCATGATTACTTTTGTTAGTATAATTATGCTTACATGTTAAGACATAATTATGAAGTCCTTGAATTAGTCAATGACTTATAACATAAAGTATATATAGTAAATGTGTTATGTCTTATAGTTAACACATAAACATGAGGCTTTGAATTATTCAAAGACTTATAATGTATTTTTGAAATGTTCTGTTTTCTTGTTAACACATGAACATATAATCCTTGAACAGTTCTGTCTTCTTGTGAACACGTGAACATAAGGTTCTTGTATTGTTCAATGAATATACATTATTGCATGCACTTGGTTCATAAATACTTTATATGCAATTTGGCTTGACCCAATTGAGAAGTATTTGGTCCAAAGAGAATTAAGTTATCTATAGAATTCTGATATAGTTTCACAATTCTAATAACTCATAGGATACCACTTCATTAAGGTATGTCTAATGTGTTAGATCAAACCTTATTCTTATTGTCTGGTTTCTGATAGCTTTAATTGCTCTACCTCCAAAAACGTATCAAGGTTATAAATTGCGTGTGTCATGGATACACTGAATATAGTTCAAACCTAGAAGGTATTCAAGACAACCCGTAACTGAAAACCCTAATTCATTAGGGATTTGAGGTTTTACTATTCAAACCAATTGAATCATAAACCCTTTTGGATTTTTGATTTTTCTACACTTCCTAGCTTGAAGATTGTAGTTTTGGTGTTCTTCATAGCTTGACGAAACACAAAACCATTGCTAGAACTTTTGGTTAAAGAGTGATACTAAATTAGAGTTTTTCTATAAACCCTAATTTGAGTTGTTGGAAGGAATTCCATTATGTCTTGATTTAAGTTCTGAATTTGTTAAAATCTTATGATGCATTTTATTAACAAATCTTGAGATGAGAACTTAAAATGTATTTTGTGGTCCTCCATAAAGAACAATTTATTGTTGCTTAAATACTTAATATTTAGAGAATTGTCTCTACTTACAAAAGTAAGTGGGAGCATATACAAATCTCAAAGTTTTTGAGAACAAAATACTTAACCTTCTAAAATGCACTTATTAATGTCATACTAAGGTTAAACATGAAAATGTCGACCGAAGTATAATGATTACTCTCATTCATAAATCCGCAAGGATGCCTCATCACTTGAAGTGATATTTTTTAATATCAATGCTGAGGGATATAAGTTAGGAGATTATTGTAAATCAGCTAACTACTAAAATGCATTATCACATCTTGAATCTGATAAATGTTTTAGAACTATGAATGACAAGATGCAGTACTTAATAGGCAAATTAAGTTTTGAGCTTTATTGTTATTTCGCCTAAGAGTTAACCTATGAGGTTGGAATGAGTTTCTTTTGAAGAAAGACTCACAAGGACAAAATTGTATACATATTAATGTATGGCATTTTATAAGAAGTTTTTAATCATACTTAAGCAATTGACTGTGATTAAATTTTCTTATATAATACACGCATTAATTATATAAAGATGTTTAATTGTCATACATGTGATTTGTATGTTGAATATGACAATTAGATTTTATAACTCTTTCTTTATGATTACCTTTTGCGAGGACGGTGTGTAATCAAAATGGTTATGAATCTATATTATCTTTATGTAGTATACAAAATTTGAGCAATCAATATTTTGGATTGTATCATGCATCTAAGAGCTGAGATCTTGAATTTAATTACAATACGATTCTGGTTGAATTAAGATAACTCTTGAGTACATCTGACATTGAGTGGGAGCATTGTGTTTTTCTTAAAATTTACATGTTGAAGATATCATTCTATTTAAGCTAGATATTGATCCTTAAGCTTGGAATGAAACTTCACTTGAAATTTAGGGAATAAAACAAAAAAACCTTGGAATAGATGTTTATATGGAATAAACAAATGCGGAAAATAAAGTATAACACAAATGCAATATATTATTCAAGCAAGTCTTCAATGATATATTTCACTTGGAATAATTTACATGGATGGAAACCTTGTGTTTTTAAACTAAGGATTCATCATGTATATATTATATTGTGTATAAGACTAGTTGTTGCTTTTGTATAAGAACAAAATGAGCTGACACCAACAATATCTAATTGAGAGAGTTTAGATTATTGTTAATAAAAATGTTTACGAATTATAAAGCATAGTGTTCTATAAGTACAAATGATGCTAGAGGATTATTTATACTAGTTATAGTAGGATTTTATCATTTATGATAAATCTGCTAACTAGTTGTGCTCAACATAGAGCATTGTTGCATTACACATTAATGAATGAGAATACTTTACACTTTTAGAAACTGTAAAGATGACTGTCAGTATGTCGTTGTTTTCTAATACCTCATGCAAGGTAAGACGACATCTCCATACTATAATTCTTGCAATAGTATGAGCATATGAGATAAGACACTCATCTTATATTTCAAATCACTCACTACATGTGAAATTTGAAACAAGTATTCAGAAAGTTTACTCAGATGACTATTTAGTTTTTCTTTTAAAGAAAGGTTGAGAATGTTGGAAACATTAAGGTTCAACTTACTAAATGAGTTTCATGCATATCTGTTTTAGTATTTGGATAATTGGGATTGAAAGACAATTGTTGCTTTATGATGAATAAAGATACTTGATATTTGTTATTCATTCATATAATAATTGTTATCCTATATTTGCATGTTTAATCCTTGAATAATTTTATTATTCTAAATATGTCCATTGTCGGTTAACAATATGGGAATATTGTTATGATAAGGCAAATGTGAGTGTTGGTTATAATTCTAACGAGAATTCGGATTGTTCCCACCAAACTCATATGTATTCACTAGAGATGCATATTGGATTCCCCAACTTTCAAACATTTACTTTTGGATCCCTGTCATAAGTAAAATATTGAAAATGGTTTGTTATCTTCATCCTTAGACTTGAGATACAAGCAAGTTCTGTTATGTGTGGATATCATTTTTTGTAAGTATACGCAAAACGCTATCTGAACAAGGTAGTTATAAAAGCTATATTTCGGAGTGATGTGAAGCAGCATCCACAACACTTGTAGTCAATAAAGGATTTGTTACTCCACTTGATATGTGCAGAAAGATACCATGGCGCCTCTCCAGATTTAATTAGATAACTGTACCCAAAGGGTAATGCAAGATGATTCTTGATTACATTTGGTATATCTGAATTAAAACCTATAACGAGATTCTAAATGGTTAAACTATATGGAATGATTTGAGATCCATAATCCATGGTTTAACGGTATCTATAACAAAGGATGATTAGAGCAAGACATTGAATAACCATGCTACTGAGAAACTTTTACGAAACTATTCTCTCAACACTTTTTTAGTTAAAAGCGAGTGAGAGCGTTTGCTAGCGTTTCCGTCGTTAGTTTTGTGTGCCATTCGACACACCAACTCCCAAGTGGGTGCTGTTGGTTTGTGGGAGTTATAAACACACGTAAACGACTAGAAGTGTGTGAGCCGATGGGGGCACACACGATAAACACGAGTATACGTGTCGAACGTAATTTAATACTTGAATTAACATACCCGAATATGCGTGCTACTTGACCCGGTTATATTGGACGATCCATGGGCTGTTTCTTGGACTTGGGTCGTTTAATTGGAGCTGCCATGGGCCTTAAAACTCCAGGTGATTGGGCAAAGAATGGTGGGTTTTGCTTGGGTTTCAAACTTGTCGACCAAGCAATAAACCCATGTTGGAGGTCGGTTTGTTTTGTATAAAAGCAAACATATCTTCTGTCAAAACATGCGCATGATCATACACTTCCAGTAACCTAAACCAATCCATATTTTCCCATATCAGATTCCTAGTCGACTTGTTCCTTAAGTCGACTTAGGGTTTTGTTTTTGATTAATTCTGAACTTGTTATGATTCAAGTGTTTAGATATAATTGGAGGTCGTTGTTTTTCTCTGTTCCTGGTCGACTTAGCAGCATAAACAAAGAAGGGTTTTGGTTTTTCTGTCCCTGTTGGTTCTCGGACAAAGAAGAGGTGATATCGGATGTTCTATCCGATATCGGGGTAGGCTTGATTTCTGTTTCTTGGACAGAATCTTCACGGGCAGAAAATAAAAGGAAGCTTGGTCTTTTAAAGTTTTCTAGTTCGTGTATTATTCATGTGTAGGTGTCAAGTGTTGATTGACTTTTATTAATATGTTCTCGACTAGCTTCAATATCGAACGTATATGTTAATCGGGTTTGTGTGTGATACTCTTCGAGGTATCTAATTTAGATACTTAAAGGTTTCGTAGGGTTTCTTGTTCCGTTACTAGAGATCAATTGCCAAGCAAGGTTAGCTTTTATTTATCCCTTTTAATTAATTAATATTGTATTAATTATGTGTTTATTAATTACGTGTTAACATAATTGCATTAACTAGATCCAATATCCGCTGCGTACTCGTAGAGGTTACTGGTTAACTAGATCTAAAATCCCAACACCTATATATATATGTATAAATCCAAGTACTTTATACATGAATCAACCTAAAATATAAGCTAACACCAATGCACATTTAGATTCATAGCGCCCTATTAGTTTGCCTCTATCACTAATTTATGACTTTAGACTACAATTCCAATGCACATTTAGATTCATAGCGCCCTATTAGTTTGCCTCTATCACTAATTTATGACTTTAGACTACAATTCCTTCACATCATGTAATAACTGATATATATTAAGCATTCGTTAATATGTCTTACGGTTCGAATGAAGGGAGCAAATTAACCTTAATGAGAAGATTAACCTTCTTTTGCAAACTCCGAATCTAACAAAGAGCAGCTCTCAGCCTTATCACGATGCAATCTCTTACTTTCCCCCTCTCCCGAACCTTTATGTCAATTAAAGAAATACTTCAAAGTTCTAACTTCCGAGCATCAACGTGTATAAATAAATAAAACCATTTAATGGATTCTTTCTAGAACTTTTTTTGGTGGTTGACGCAACTAATCTTTTGTTACATTCATATATACTGATATTTTTTATTGTTATCTTTTTTCTCAGATTTTATTTTTATTTAGTAGCAGTAATATCCATTTATTTATTTGGAAAAACTACTACAAAGATTCTAAATCAAGAATTCGCATCAACTAATGGTATAATGGTACTGAGAATAAATGGTTACTAAATTTGTCCTGATTAACCTCATTAACAAATGAAATGCTACACTAATTATTGTATCAAGTAACTTATACTTAAAATAATTGGTTTTGAAAAGAAAACCAAGAAAAGCAAATGACTGATATTCTACAAAGAAATAAAATGAAAAGCCATACATTTACTAATGCCAAGTGATTCTACAAAGAAATAAAATGAAAAGCCACACATTTACTAATGCCAAGTGAGTGTATTGACCAATCAACTCAGATTCATTTAGTTTCATCCATATAAGTTTGCATGTACATATAATATTCACACTCTAAAGATTATGCTTTTAAGATATTTTATCAAGGAAAAAACTCATTTACCTTTACATTTTTCCACCGCTACCAATTGAAATGATCAAATCTACCTGATTTTTCTCGTACAAAAGTAAGGAGATGATGGGGTTTGGAAGGAAACTGGTCTTGAAAAGGATGGTGTGCTTGAGTAAGATTGTGAGCCAGTATTATGTCGGTCTTTAGGTCTGTTCATATTAAAAGCGGTATCCATGAAAACAACGGTTACCGAGTTTCATAAACTATAGAGTATAGATAGAGGAGTCAAGAGTGGTGAGTGTACCTTGGAAAATAAAATGAAACTTTCAATCTTTACTTGCTCCTTGACTCTTGAAACAGCCTATATACTTGTGAAATAGCATAAATTTATGAATTTAAAACTGCAGTTGCCTTCAGTTTGTGGTCGATACACTTGACGTGTGTTCAGATGAACGTGAATTGTTCAGTGATTTCTTCAAACTTTACTGATCCATCTACAAATATAATGACAAAATGAGCTAAAACTATAATCTATTTTTATAAAATAAACACATATAAATACATTATTTTCCTTGTTTTCTGTATCAATACTATTAGCTGGTCTACAATTTGTTTCATGTTATGTGTTTGCTCATTTATCATGTTGAAGAGCTAAAAATATATTAAGATGGAGATGGTTCTTATTAATTACATTGCATGATTTTGTTGTTACTCTTCTTTGTTGAGTATCCCAAGCTCATGCACTTTCGAAGATATATAGGCAGGTAGGGTGACACGTACGGACGTACCTCTATTTGTTGCCTTTGTCCAGGTGTCACGGGCAATAGAAGCCTAACCATGTAACTCGGCCTGGTGACCTGTACCAAGGAAAAGGCATTCATTTAGCATTTACTGGTCACAAATATCATACGAAGAACGAAAAGCAAGTTACCGTGAGATCGATAAAATACCACTTGCTCTTGGACGTGTACGCTTGTTATCTATAGTTGGTCGAAGTTTCGAGTGTCCAAATTTTGTTTTATAAAGGTCATTGGTTGTAACAAAATTTGAACAAAAAACATAAACGTTTGAAGACGGATATACGTGTACGTATTGTAAACGTGCAGAATATGATCCAAAGGCTCTTGCAAAATGCAATCTTGTCAAAAGGTAGAACCTAAAGTTAGCGGGCACTTTGTATTCCTTAACCAGCTGTTGCATAAGTTCATGGTCAGACTGTTGGCAAGTGTTAATCTCGGGCAAATGAATAATCTGCAATCCCTGATTGTCATTTTCTACATAGAAATCAAAATGTAGGGTGTTACCCAATTCATGAGCAATTGGGTCTGATCCATTCTCTATAGCACATGAAACCAATCCAAGCCCTTCTTCCTTTCCTCCCCAGTCTTGTGCAAAAGAAAAATAGTTTAGACCTCACTAAGGCATCTTTTATAACATGTTTTCCAACTGACTTTAAGAATGCGGTTAAAGTTTGTAAACGTGTTTCAACCACATCCACGTCAGTAGAAGCAAGCAGAGAAGAAAGATGATGCAATAAATATATAAATGAGATGCAGATCAAGAAGGGTATAGTTGCAATTCAATATGCGATTCTAAAACTAAGCACCCAAATAATCAGAGTGAAAAAGATGATCTACTTTCTACACATCTCATATCCTTACATCAAGGCATTTTTCCAGGAAATTCCTTAACACCTGACTGTTCATATGAATTTCTTAATTTGAGCTTGTGTTTCAAACTCAGTTCCTATGCCATAGAAAAGTTTAATTTCATTTATATTAACACTCGACTTAGTGAATAATTCATCTTACACCAAGAAACTGTTTCTTCAGCTTAAGAGTAATTAAGTCATTGACATAGACTCACTTTATTCTTACTGCCCACTTGTTTTTTAATCTATTTCATTAGCATTTAGGTCCCTGTCGATATCTATGCAGCATACTCTATACATAGAGTCACTTAATTATTAGTGTTCACTTCTATTTTCTACTTCATTACACTTTCTTAGAGATTTCACTTCAACTCAAGGCATATAGGTCATTCGTTCATACTGGTTATTATTCAATATATTGTGTAAATCAATGAACATCAGTTCACAAGACTTTACATCATAAGAACTATAGCTGTGTTTATTTGTGCAGATTTCTAGAATTATCCAGACAACACGTAAAATCTTGGCAGCTTTGAAGAAATTCAATTTGCAAACAATGACATGCAAGACTCACCTGTGATTGTAGCTCTAATTCCAAACTTCCATGAACCGGGGTGCACTGTTGGTTTGGGTTATGTTGATCTTGCTAAACAGGTGTTCGGAATTGCTGAGTTTCTTGATGACAGCCAGCTTTAGTTGCTCTTGGTTGCAAAGAATGCATTTTGCCTATTAAAATTACTTAGTTAACTAAGTGTAAGCCGTTGCATGATGTAATGTCTAAATGTGGTGTGATGGTAACTAAAAGAAAGAAAGCCGAGTTTAAAGGAAGAGATGTATCTCGGGATCTTGGTAGGCTTGTCAACTATTCAATCTCATGATTTGATTAGAACGGCAAAAGCTCTCATCAACTATAGGGAATTATACCCTTTACTGACAAAAGACTCGCCTTATATTCCTACCAACCAACCACCTATGGGTATTCAGTTGAATGGTGTGATGTTATGTAAAAAAAAAAAAAAAAAAAAACCTCTTCTATGAACAAAACAAAATTAATTCAATTAAACTCGTTCAACCGTAATAAAGCATTTCATTTCAAATGATAACTATAAGTTTATAACAATGTCAACATAACATTCAAACATACCACACTTATATTATTCGAGGTAAAAAGGAAAATAAACCAAGCGATATACCTGGGAAGGAAATACAACCCATTCACATATAAATGGGTCAATTCAGGTTGTATCTTATCAATGAGTCAACCTAGTAAAATATAAAGGAAAAAAACACTTGGAACATAGCATTTAAAACTTAAATTATTTGAATTATAATATGCTGGTATCATATCTAATACAGTAGTAATAATTCGTATAATTAAATCAAAATGAACACAAAATGTTGAGAGGGGTCAACATAACCTGATGTGAATGTTAAACCCATTACATAAAGACTACCCTGGCCACATTTCTGTATCAGGAAAAGATGTTCCAAGATTAAATATAATGAGCTGCAAAAAGCATGACTAAAATCTTACTAAAGTTTTTGCCTTGGACTTGGACTCGGCGAATCAACTGCCCATCTAGGAGGGATTATTTTGTAATCTTCCACTGGTTTCTCAGGCACCACTTTAGCTTCATCGTTTTCCAATACATCCTTCGGGAATGCATTAGGATTGGTCTGAATACACTTCTGCAATGCCACAAACGGGTGCACACAATCTGAACCTTTCTCTTCTGTAGTACTCATTAGAAAAAACATTTAAAGGCATGTTGTTCTGCCAATTTCCATCGTGTGATTTCCTAAAAATATACATTTGTGGATACATGTCAAATGGGTTGAAAACTTATCATAATTGTATTTAAATTCATATAATATCTTAAATATTATTGTAAAACTATATGGTACAAATAATTTACTCTCATCAACAATCAGAACTTGATGTTTGTGTTCTTACAAAGAAATCCAAACTGTGGAAAACTAGAAGGGGGGTTGAATAGTTTTACCAATTTAAAACTTCCTTTTAAATATTTAGATCGACTTATGTCAATCTATTTGGTTGTTTATGTTGGACGTTGATAGATAGATATATAAACGTGTAATGAAAGATAAAGAGTAAGAAGCACATCACCACGACACAAGTATTTATAGTCGTTCGGCTACAAGGACACCTTCCTTGCCCTACTCTACTCCCCGATTCACCTACTCGAGAGTTCGTAAACACTACACCAATCTCCTTATGGCGGAGAAGCCTTCACAACGTCGCTTACACCTTTTTCCAGTACAAAGCTAAATACCGAGTTCTTTCACACCAAGGTGAACCACACCTACCACAACATCGCCTACGCTTTATACGGTGCTAGGCTAACCACCGAGTTCTTTCACACCAAGGAGAAGTAATCCTATCACAACGTCGCCTACCCTTTATTAGGTACTAGGCTAAGCACCTAGTTCCATTACTATGGAGGAACTACTACCCATCACAACACAACACCTAATCTCAAGGAGATCCACTCCTTGTTACAACACCTATCAAGGATATCACCATCCTTGAAAATAAACAAATACTTATATGTATAACGATGCACCTCATCGATTATACGACCTAGGCATTCTTCCCTAATGCCACTTGATTTGATTCCTAGGCATCCTTCACTAATGCCTTTGACACAACGCTTGGCACCTTTCACTAATGCCTTCGTCTTGACACCTTTAGCATTCCCCACTAATGCTTTGACACGGATGGTTAGCATCTTTCACTAATGCTTTCGTCTTGATTCTTTCGGCATCCTTCACTAATCCCTTCAACATCTATGGAGGAAGAAAGAACTATCAACAAGAGAACTTCAGTTGTCTTGATGATGACGAAGCATGGCAACTCATGGACTTGAGCTTGCTTGACTTCAAGAAGTGGTGATCTCGCCTTTAAGAGGAACCTAGAAGACCACACAAAAACAAAAGACAAACTACATAGATCTCTTTGGATCTGAGGTTAGAGAGGTACAATACTTGGAGAAAGTATGTGTGAAGTGGTGAGTAGAAAGGAAGAAATGGCTCTCTATTTATAGAGGAAATTTTCTACTGTTCCCCGGATCCTGCGGATCCCTCCCACAAGGGATCCGTCTAGCACAAAGCTAGGGATCCGTGGGACGCTCCTCTTTGCCCATGGGTATTTTTGGTTATGGGTCATGGGTCATGGGTTATGGGTTGATCCATGGGTTTCTTTCTAGATACAATGTATCTCAAGAATACAACGAACTTGGTTAAGTGGTTTGTACAAAACCATGGGTTATGGGTCAATACCATTTGCTAGTTTTTACCCATTTAGTATATACTTGTTTTTACTCATTTTAGTATAAACTTGTTTTTACCCATTTTAGTATATACTTAGTTAAGTATATGTTAGCCCAATATGTAAACACTAGTTGTTGTACATATGTATCTAAATCATAAAATCACTTATACTTGTTTTAGTGTTTTATGTGAAAATGTTAGTGTGTTAGAAAACTATTGAATCAAACTATTTACGTATTTTATTTGTTTCGTTTAAAATGATTTTACGTTTGTTATCGACAAAACATTAGAAGATCGTAAAATATAAATAAACGTTTTTATGGCTTATTTGTATTAACAATCTCCCCCTTTTTGTTGATGACAAAACATAAAATTATTTTAAGGAAAAACTAAAATTCGTAGCAAATTTGAATTAGTAGTTTTTACTTTCTTCTCCCCCTTTTTGTCGAAACAAAAAGTGTTAAAAGAAACTAACACAATTTTTGTAAGAAAAATATGTAAAAGAAAATGTAAAGAGAGCAAGTGATGGGAATGGTACTCCTCTTAACTCCCCCTTGACGAGTCCATCCCTTTGATAGGGCGTCAAGTACATAATGTAAATGAACTAGTGTGTTTGCAAATATGTTTGCAAATGGTTCGTCTTAGTGACGAAAACGTGCTCCCCCTTGAAGATTGCAAAGTTGCAATGGGGTGTCATGAAGTATAATCCAAACGCGGATTAAGTTGCAAGTGATTTTGCAATATCGTTTGACACAAAGCTCCCCCTAGCTTTATGGTGTCAAAATCTTCATGTGTACTTTGAAAATCTACAAAGTAAAGGTTAGAAAACAAGAGTATAGTGCATAATTTCCTGCAAATAAAACTCAAGTTAGTAGAAATTTGTGCTTCTGTACCACGGATCCCACGGTTCCCTTCTTGTAGGGATCCGTCTAAGCATTTTGGAGGGATCCGACTGTCTGTTGACAGTTTCTTCAGCAATGAAAATGTGCCAATCAATGCTAATGAGGAGATGAGATATGTGTACAATGTAACAAGCACAACACATAAAATAATCATGGCATATAAATATTCATTCAATAAAACAAGAGATAATCAAACAAATCTCTAAAACTAAGAGAATGAACTAGGCCATACAAATACCACTTAATACTAACTAGTCACTAGACTTAGAACGCGACAATGTGTTTGAGTCTAGGGATGAGTGGACTTGTTGATTTGATCCAACTTTTCAAGAAGATTATTAAACATGAAATGTATCTCATTTCGTGCTTCTTGAACAAGTCCTTGAGTGATTAGACAATTTGGACAATTATTGTCTTGGTTTGGAACCGGAGGGAAATATATATTTTGAGGAAGCTCTATGTCTTCATTTTGAGAAGTGGGATGAGGTTCTAAAAATAAGGGTGGTAATGGAAATTCTTCCATATATCAAGATTGTTCCTTGTCTCCCATGATGGACTAGTTGGTGTTGTTGGTGGTTTCCTATTCAATGTAAAGGTTGGTGAATGAGAGGTTCTTGGTGGTGAATGATCCAATGAGTAGATGTTTGGGTGAGGAAGAGGCTCATTCAAGGAGTGTAGTCCATGCTTAAGGAATGAAGGTTTTGACGGCTTGCTAGAACTAGCCATGTTTAGTTTTTAACTAGATGATCCTTTTTCTAGTCCGAAAGGTTTGATGCTAATCCTTGCGGTTCTCTTAGCACTTGTTGGATAAGTTTGATGAGGTGGGATTCTAGTATTATTATCTCTAATGGGAGATGTTTCGGTGGATGAGATTTCATGGATCATTTGACCCTTTCTTTTGGATGATCATATGGTTGAAGAGTTGTTGCTAAGAGCCTTAGTCATAGTGATGATGCTAATATAAACTTCTAGTTACTGATTTCTGAAAGGTAAGTGAAAATGGTGCCTTAATTCTAAGGTTGTTTGGTTTATAAAGGAAAATTTGAATTAGGAAATTAAATTCTTTGCCACTTAGAGGATTAAGCATGCACTTAGGATTTTGATCAGCTCTAGGAGGATAATAAATGAATGCTAAAAGTGGTTAGATAACCAAAGGTGACTTAAAATTGAATATGGATGCTGATTTAGGCTTTCTGCAGGTACGGATCCTGCGGATCCCTCTCAGCAGGGATCGGTCTGGTTAAAGACCAGGGATCCGGCTGTCAGGCAGGTTCTAGGTGAAATGATTATACTTTTGTAAGGTTTATTATCAATGGATTTCGAGGTTTTGACTTAATTTTGAAGTCTTTAGCTGTTGGATATCTCAAATCCTTAACCATAATGAGTGATGGTGCTTAATGATGGTCTTGGGGTAAGAAAATTGACTTTAGGTAGTCTAACTATGTGTTTGACAAGGATACCATTTAATTTGATATGGAGAAATGGTGGTAATAAATCCTAGAAGTCAGATGATGATCTAAGAAAAAATTACTAAAATCTTTAAAAATAAAGAAAAAATGAAAAACTAGTTTTGAGCCTAATTTTGAGTCAAAAGGTGATCAAGATCAATTTGCTAAAATTGATGGATATACCTAACTAACTGCTATCAGATGTGATAAATAAGGTGTGAGTGTTGGAGCGGAATTATGGTGAGTTTTGACGAGTTGATAAATCAAAAACGATTTGAAATACATCCTAGGTAAGCCATGGATGAGTGTGAGGCTTTCAACTATTTGAGGAAGACTTAGTTGGCTCTAGTATCTTATGTTTGACTTGTGTGAGGTGATCTAGTAAGCTATTTTGATGTAAGCAAGTCTGTATTGTTTATCAGAGGTCACGGATCCCGCGGTTCCCTTCTGGGAGGGATCCGGCTAGTTCAAATGTTGGGATCCGCCTACTGCAGATCAGAAGACTTTTAGCAAATGTGCAACTTTGCACTTTTTAGTAAATGCTTCTCCTAGTTGTTTCTATGGGGACTAAATGCAAGAACACAACAAATATAATGTATAGCACAGTAGGAAGAGCTAAAGTTCCTAGAATGAGTGACGACGACCACTCAAGGGGTCGTAAAATATCATTCTTCAAATTCCTAAGTTAGAATTATTTAGTGCCAAGATATGGCGGTAGCTACATACTACAAGCATAGTTTAAAGTGTTAAAAACCATTGTGTGAAATTGTTCATCACAAATTTAGGTCCTATGACCTTACCTCTCTTCTCCATCACGTCCTCACCCGTCCTCCACTCTTTATCATACCATCTTCACTTCTTCTTCCTCAAGAAATTGGCGAAGCATTTGAAGATTCCCTTGGTTTGTTGCCATTCGGGTGATTCATTAGGAATGTTTGGCAATTGATTAATGTAGTCCAAGGGGTCAAGGTCGGTATTTCCGAGTGGGTTGTTACTACTACCTTCACCTCCTCCTTGCCTCTCCATTTCGTCCGAGGAATCCGTGGGTGGGTGTGGCCTCTTGCCTTCCACCATAAACCTTTTTGTTCTACCCTCGGTTAATGGAACCATAACTTTATTGCAAAAGCTATGATCAAAGGATTGTGGAGATGGATCTAATGCAAAGATGAATTTGGAAAGACGGGTTAGGAGCATTGCGTATGGGAGCACCATTTTGTCCATACTTCTTATACTTTCCATTCTTTTGATCATGTAGTAAACAACATTGAAACGAGTCTCGGTCACTAGGCAATAAATCATGAAGCTTAGACAAGCGTTGGGGTGATCCTTGTTTCCAACTAGACACACCACATTCTCCCTCACCACATCCTCCCATTTCCTATACAATGGATACATTTCCGAAAGCTCCATTTGGAAAGGATCCCTATAGATAACCTTCGACTTCCTAGTGACTCTTGATGGTGATGCTCTTGGTTGGAACATGGTGTCCCTCACCGTGGTTGCTTCCGGGATCAAGGAGTGGTAGATAGCATGACGATCAACCATTGTGTGTAGTTGTTCGAAAGACCATTCATTGGAGTACATGCAAACACCTTGGTATGGAACCCCTATAATTCTTCCAAACTCTACAATTGAAAGACTAAACTCTTTCTCATTGATGATGAAGGCGATCGAGATGGACCCATCTTCATTTCTAACTATTCTCATGGTCTTGTAGAACTCAAGTACAAAGACCGGGCAAATTTGTTCGTCTATGTCCAATAGACAATCAAACCCAATAGTTCCAAACACTTCCCTTACATTGGTATTTGCAAGAAATGAAGGTTCAACAACTCTACCTTCATGAAAGAGTCTTCTTTCAAGCATCTTAAAGGCTTTCCTATCGTCCGGACTTAGTCCATCTTTCCTATGGTACATGGGTATGTAGTGAACGGTGTCTTGGTAATCTTGTTGCTTGTTGCTTGGCATGATTGTTCCTAAACAATACAACCACAATGTGGTGTTAATTGTGAATAGTAACCTAGAGGGTTTGATCACAATTTTTCTCTCATCATCTTTGTTGAATTCAAGAAATGTGTTTAATTTGCATTAACAATGTTAATTCTTTGATTTAGATTATCTTAGAAAACAATGTGGTAACAAATTATGATAAACCCATTTGAACCCAACTCTTAAAGATGAAGAAATTGTAATCTTAGAAATCAAGGAATTAAATTAACAATGTAGTGAAGATTATACTTACACAAGTGATTGTTAGGTTTGAAAGGAATGATCAAATTGCTCCTTTGAACAGTAGCTGAGTTCTTGTTCGTGAGTCTTTGGGGTGAGTATAATTGTGGAACATCCACAATGATCATTCTTTAATTTAAGTTGTCTTCTGTTGCACGGATCCCGCGGATCCCTCTCATTTGGGATCCGGCTAGTGTAGACGTAGGGATCCGGCATGACAACAAAAATCAGCTCAAACATTCCTTGATAACTTTGGTTTGGGAGTTCTAAAACGCCTAGTGTTTTGATGTTAAGGCTCTAAAACTTGTGATTTGAGATTTCGAAGATTTTAATACTATTCCTATTAGACGTGGTTCCCTTTTTAAGAATTATTCATAATTCTTGAGAAGCTTTTCAAATATTATAATAAAATCCCATTTTATCATAATATGAGAAGTTTCACATGGGTATTTATTGACATAGATGAAGTGTCAATAAACCCTTTGTGATGAATAATGATTGAGGCTATCCAATAACCAAGATATCATTATTACGAGTTGGTAGCGTAGTCTATACAACTTAGTCGAAGAAAACTATTCTTGATGATGACTATAATATAGAAAACTACTTAAGTAATTACTAATAGATATAAATCATGCGACTAAGATTTTAACTATAATAAAATCAAAAGTGAATTATTATCGATCATACCTTTGCTAAATATTCTTTTTAAGAAAAGAAGTATTTAGATGAAATGCTTTGTGATCTTCTTGGAATCTCCAGATTCATATTGTGAAAAGGACCATACCAAAACATTCTTTTTGCGAAAGGAAATATTTAGATAGATTCTTCATGATCTTCTTGGTAACCCTTAATCCAAGTATGGAGAATCTTTAACAAGGAAAATGTTAGAACATTCTATCATTGTCCAACAATAAACATTATAATGATTTTTAAAACATGACTTAAAAGAAATCCTTCTTTGTAGTTTTCAAACATACACGGATCGTATCAAGTTTTTAAAGTACAACATACTTTAAGAAACTTGGTAACGAAGCTCTAATGCCAATTGTGGAAAACTAGAAGGGGGGGGGTTGAATAGTTTTACCAATTTAAAACTTCCTTTTAAATATTTAGATCGACTTATGTCAATCTATTTGGTTGTTTATGTTGGACGTTGATAGATAGATATATAAACGTGTAATGAAAGATAAATAGTAAGAAGCACATCACCACGACACAAGTATTTATAGTGGTTCGGCTACAAGGACACCTTCCTTGCCCTACTCCACTCCCCGAGTCACCTACTCGAGAGTTCGTAAACACTACACCAATCTCCTTATGGCGGAGAAGCCTTCACAATGCCGCTTACACCTTTTTCCGGTACAAAGCTAAATACCGAGTTCTTTCACACCAAGGCGAAACACACCTAACACAACGTCGCCTACCCTTTATACGGTGCTAGGCTAACCACCGAGTTCTTTCACACCAAGGAGAAGTAATCCTATCACAACGTCGCCTACCCTTTATTAGGTACTAGGCTAAGCACCTAGTTCCATTACTATGGAGGAACTACTACCCATCACAACACAACACCTAATCTCAAGGAGATCCACTCCTTGTTACGACACCTATCAAGGATATCACCATCCTTGGAAATAAACAAATACTTATATGTATAACGATGCACCTCATCGATTATACGACCTAGGCATTCTTCCCTAATGCCACTTGATTTGATTCCTAGGTATCCTTCACTAATGCCTTTGACACAACGCTTGGCACCTTTCACTAATGCCTTCGTCTTGACACCTTTAGCATTCCTCACTAATGCTTTGACACAGACTGTTAGCATCTTTCACTAATGCTTTCGTCTTGACTCTTTTGGCATCCTTCACTAATGCCTTCAACATCTATGGAGGAAGAAAGAACTATCAACAAGAGAACTTCAGTTGTCTTGATGATGACGAAGCATGGCAACTCATGGACTTGAAGTGGTGATCTCACCTTTAAGAGGAACCTAGAAGACCACACAAAAACAAAAGACAAACTACATAGATCTCTTTGGATATGAGGTTAGAGAGGTACAATACTTGGAGAAAGTATGTGTGAAGTGGTGAGTAGAAAGGAAGAAATGGCTCTCTATTTATAGAGGAAATTTTCTACTGTTCCCCCGGATCCCGCGGATCCCTCCCACAAGGGATCCGTCTAGCACAAAGCTAGGGATCCGTGGGACGCTCCTCTTTGCCCATGGGTATTTTTGGTTATGGGTCATGGGTTATGGGTTGATCCATGGGTTTCTTTCTAGATACAATGTATCTCAAGAATACAATGAACTTGGTTAAGTGGTTTGTACAAAACCATGGGTTATGGGTCAATACCATTTGCTAGTTTTTACCCATTTAGTATATACTTGTTTTTACCCATTTAAGTATAAACTTGTTTTTACCCATTTTAGTATATACTTAGTTAAGTATATGTTAGCCCAATATGTAAACACTAGTTGTTGTACATATGTATCTAAATCATAAAATCACTTATACTTGTTTTAGTGTTTTATGTGAAAACGTTAGTGTGTTAGAAAACTATTGAATCAAACTATTTACGTATTTTATTTGTTTCGTTTAAAATGATTTTACGTTTGTTATCGACAAAACATTAGAAGATCGTAAAATATAAATAAACATTTTTACGGCTTATTTGTATTAACACAAACATCTTCTTTTCTTCTTCTTAGCAAAATACTAAATTATAAACCTTACCTATAATATATAAACCTTACGTATGGAGTCAGGGTCCAAGGACATGTGTAGCAAAAATAAAATAAAATTTGCATCATTGTTTAATTAGTTCATGCTTAAATTCCTCAAAAGGAGTGATACAATATAAGAATTACCTTCGTAAGGTGTGGATCGGTATATGCACTGATAAACAGCCAAAAGTAGGTTATATACAAAATTTCCAAAATACTTACCACATCCCAAATCAAGAAAACTTCCAAGGGTGTTTGGCATAGTGTTTAGAAAAGGTTCTGAATTCTGATATCAGTAATCTTTGGCTATAGTGACTTCTAATGTTTGAATATAGTGAAACTAATTTAGTATCTGGCTGATTGGGATTAGTGGAGTGTTTGGGACTGGTTACGTAGTGCTTATCTATTTAACCTATAAGTTCAGAATGTTTGATTGAAACTGATTATTTGCCTACAGGTAAACAATTAGCACTTAAAAAAGCACGTTGGTATTTGCTTATTTTCTAAGCAGATAAGTAAGCAATCCCGAACACCAAGTAGGTAATCACTTTAAAAGTAACTGCAAAAAGTTGGTTTTGTTTACTTTGATTGTCAAAGTTGTTAGGATTTAGAAAATCCAGTTATTAAAGTGTGGGTCACCTCAAGTATATGTAATCGTTAGAAAGCTCGTAGTCGTAGTTATTTAATGTTAGTTAGTATTTAGTTAAGTAACACCGTGGAGGATGGACGGGTCTTTACCCACTGTATGCCTGATTCACAGCCCGTAGGAGGCGTTTTGTGTAAGATACTATAAATACCCTCTACCTCCCAAGGTAGAGGGTTGGAGCTCATAATAAGATTTTTCTTTCTCTCTCTAGGTTACCTAAACCTCTAAACTTTCTCTCTCTAAAACCTTAAGTGTACGCCCCATATAAACATGATTTGATGTGTATGTGAAATCCAATATACTACAAATGGTATCAAGAGCCATGGTTTGATCATCTCTCTTACATGTTCCTGGATTTCTAGTGGTTTTATATGGTTTTTTGGGTTTGAAAAAGTTTAGTGGTATTTGCATCATTTGGACCATTTCTAGTGTTTAAGTTTAGATTTTGATTGTACTTTTGTGTTTAGAATCATCATAAGTGCTTAGTTTTTGATTTGGAAGGTTTGAATCAATGTGGTTGGATTGTTTTTGGATATAAAAGTGGCGTTTTTATTGTTTTAAAGGTTGCGACTTGTGTCTCGTTAAGGTATTCTGACGAGCGATTTGTCCTCTATTGGAAGCGATTTGTGTCAGTTTAGAATCGCTTGTTTAAGCGATTTGTCAGGCTAGTGATTGTCCTTGTGCGCTTTATGCGGAGAAGCGATTTGTCACTTCAAGCGACTTGCTTATTTAAGCGACTTGTATTTTAAGCGACTTGTCTTGGTTAAGCGATTTGTCATTTAAGAGGTTTGGTGGTTTAAGCGACTTGTATGGTTAAGCGACTTGCTTATTGAAGTGAGTTGATTGCATAAGCGATTTGTCTTATCATGCTACTTGTCTGTATAAGCGATTTGTTAGGCGAAGCGATTTGTCTGTTTTGAGCGATTTGTTGGCTGAAGCGACTTGTCACTTTGAGCGATTTGTCTCTTGAGATTTAGTGTTTTCTTCGTGATTACATTTTACGGTTTTCTCTTGATTTAGTAAAATCCCGTGAAAGAATCTATTTCCCGATTTAATCCAAGAGTTTTAAAATCCCGTAGAATCAGTAATTATGTCTACCAACGTACCTACTATCATCTCTTCTGTTGCTGAAGACGTTCAAGCTGCTGGATCCGATACTCGTCCACCTATGCTAGACAGAACTGATTATGACTCATGGGCTCAACGAATTAGGTTGTATTATTTGGGAAAGGAAAATGGGGTTAACATTCTCAAATCAATTGATGAAGGACCTTATCAGATTGAGACTACCAGAGACACACTTGAAACTGCTGCGGATGGTACAGTGATCTTAGGTTTGGACAGACCAAAGACGTATGATGAGCTCAATGATAAGGAGAAAAGAGATACGATGCTGATATCAGGGCTTCAAACATTATACTTCAAGGTCTTCCAAAAGACATCTACAAGTTAATCAATCACAACACTGAAGCCAAGGCAGTTTGGGACAATGTTAAGATGCTTCTATCTGGTTCTGAATTGACCAAAGAAGACAGGGAATCTCAATTGTATGATGATTTTGAGAACTTAGAAATGAACCCTGGTGAAAGTGTCACTGAATACTATGTGAGGTTCCACAAACTTGTGAATGATATGAGGAATATCAAAATGACCATGCCAAATATTCAGCTCAATTCAAAGTTTGTGAACAACATGAATCCCGAATGGCAGAAATTTGTCACCTCAGTCAAGTTAACCAAAGGATTAAGGAACACCAACTATGAGCAATTGTATGCTTTCCTACTTCAGAATGAGAAGCATGCTATGTTTGAACGAAGGATTCTTGAAAAGTTCAAATCTAATCAGGGAGAGGCAAGCTCATCAATTGACTCAACAACATTCTACACAAATGTAGGAATTACCACCAAAGCTTCTCAAGTCATACCAACGGGTAACGATAACCACAAGCTCATTCCAGATCCATTATATAAGCCTAGGACTCAAACACAATCATGGAACATTTCATCAATCAACTGGCTCTTATGGTTAAGCAAAATCTGAACCTTACTCCACACACTAACAATGATATCAGAACTGCATCCAATCTACACAATCATGCTATTGTCAGAGATGGTAAGATCATGGTGCAACCAGTGCAAGGAAGACAATATGTACAAGGAAAATGTGGAGTAGGTGGAGGGTATGTGGCTAATCAGAATCGTGGAAGGAATGCAAATCAAGGACAAGGAAAGCCAATCAAGTGCTACAACTGTGGTGGTGAAGGACATATTGCAAGGAACTGCACATCTCCAAAACGCCCTCAAAATGCAGAGTATTTCAGGGACAAGATGCTGCTGGTGCAAGCTCAGGACAATGGAGCGGTTTTGAATGAAGAATAATTGTTGTTTCTTGCTGAGGGAAATGCCAAAACATATGATGCTGATGTGGATGAGCAGCCAATTCATGAAATAGGTCACAATCATCAAAATGCCTTTCAAGTTGCTGACTATGATGCATTTGACTCTGATGTCGATGATAAACCTACTGCCCAGACAATCTTCATGGCTAGCATTTCACCAATGGTCTCTCCAAAGGTCTCATCACCACAGCAGGCTGGTCCATCCAAAGATTCAATCATTTCAGAGGTATTAAAACTATACGATGAAGTTGATGAGCAAAAGATACATAATGAAGTACAATCACATGAAACTAATGAATCAAATATTGATAATGTGGATAATAGTAATATTGTCCCATATGATCAATATGTGATACAAAGTGAAAGTGAGATTGTACCAAGTGATGCATCTTCTGCAGTCAATGATGACTATATTTTTGATGAATACACTGCATGTGCCCCTGATGATTCTGTTATCTCTGAACTGAATGCCTATAAAGAACAAGTTGCCATTTATGAACAACGTGCTAAGTTTGAGTTAACTACCCGTGAGCAGGAAATGGATGACCAAATGCGTACAATTATTAGAAAAAGTAATTTTAGGGAAGAAATATTAAAACAAGAGCTAGATTCCTTAAAAGACAAACTAAACAAAACTGTTAAGCAAAAACAAGAACTTCAAGAAAATGTTAAAGTGCTTAAACACGAATTTAATGCTAAGGAATTAAAACTTTTAACTGATTTTTCCAACCTAAAGACTTTGAAAAACAATCTTGAAAATAAGTTGTACATACAAGGGAATACCATTCAGACTGCTCACATGATCACTAAGATAAAAGTTCTAAGTGACAAACATAGTGTTGCACTAGTAGAGGAGCCAAATCCTGAGTATTGTAAGAAGGCTAAAGCTTTCCATAAGATTTTATATGATGGTAATGAGATCCTCAAGCCTAGGCAAACAACATCATGTATTGGAAGCACGGAAGAGGATAGAAAATTAGAAGATGCCTCTAGGGAGAAAATGGATAAGAAGCTAAAAGATCCTGAGTGTAAAAAGCAAAACATAACGATCAAACCTCATGATTACACTAAAGAAAATTGGATTTCCCTGAACATGTTTAAGCCTCAAACTCAATTAACCCCGGAACAAGTTTTTTGGAAAAAAGACATGGATATGCAAAAAGCAAATGTACTTGTTGAAACAAACACTCCCCTTAGGAAAGTGCCTCCAGCTACAGTGTATCCTCCGAACACACACCAATGCATTTAGTTCCTAGAACTATTCCCACTAAGAGCAAGACCTTAATCAGCCTGTATGTTGGGTATCAATTATTCGTTGATTTTGAGAAAACATGTAAGAAGAGAATCACACCTACAGGGATAACTGAAGGGGAAAGGGGTTTTGAGCAAACTAAAGAATGCTATCTAATTGAGGTCATGCATTTCTTTAAACAATTAAAAAATCAATTTGAAAGTCTTCAAAAGGGGATAGAATCAGACATTAAAGAAATGGAAAAGGAATTTGATGAAATGATAGTTGAGGTCGATAATTATGAACGGGAATTCAAATATAATGAAATTGAAAGGAAGAATCTGCATATCTTAAATGAGAACTTAATATCGGGTTGTGTGGCTCAAGATGTTTTTTATACTGTTACTAAGCATTCTATTACTGCCTCTCAATTTCATGAATTATCTGTTGCTTTGAAAGTTTCCCATGATCGTGTCATTGAGCTTGAAAACAAAAACTAAAAACTAAGTGAGAAAATTGACCAGGATGATCACTATCACGATAATTTGGTAAAAACTTTCTAAACTGGAAGTTGAACATTTTGATTTACAACTAAAATATCAACATCTCAAAGAAAATGTTAAAACCTCAAACATCAAGATATCCTCGGATGTTCCAGAGTTTGATGCAGTTTTTGAAATAAACAAATGTGATGAACAAATTCGAGCTCACTGTAACACGATCAGAAAGTTAAAAAAACAAAATTTCACAATTAAAGGGTGATAAGAACAATGTGACTGGTTCCCAAATGCCTCCTCCTTTAGATTCTCAATTTTCTCAAAACTTTCATCTTCAAAACATCATTAACGTATTACAACAAGAAAATGAGAGTTTTCTAGAAGAAAATGAAAAGGTCAAACGATACTTCAAAGAGTTATACGATTCAATGAAAGTCACTCGTGACAAAAACAATGAAAAAATAACTTCATTACAAAAGGAAATTGAGAATCTGAAGAGTCAGGTAAAAGGAAAAATGCCACTTGTCTTTAATGAGAATGTTGCATCAAAGTCATTTGCATATTCTAAATATACTGTGACTATTAAATACATTCCTCCTCATCTTAGAAATAACGAACTTGTGTTTCATAACTATTTCTGTCATCTTAAGGATAGTCTAGAATGTCTTCGTGAGATTGTAGAAGAGGATAGCATAAATAAGCCACTTGATAGTGAAATTAGGTATGCATGCTTATATGCCAAACAATTTCAAGAGCTGTTAGAATGTTTAAGAGCAACATGCCCTAAATCCTTATGTGAGAAAGATAAAGCTGTGATGCCTTGTTCTATGCCTAGTGCTAAGTATGCAACCCATTCTATGCCTAGTGTTAAGAAAGTGAACTTTAATGTTCCTTCAAGTAGTTCAGATCCCAACACTTCTAAACCTGAAATGCAAAAAGTAGCAAAACCAACTAATGTTCCCATTCCCTCTACAGGAGTAAAAAGTGACACCAAAGTAAGCAGGTCAAAGCCTCAAGGAAACACAAAGAATGATAGGACCTTGCAAGCTAGGAATGTTCAGTGGAAGAGAGTAGAAGATCACCTTAGGAAGAATGAAACTGTGTTAAATAAAACGAATCGTGTTGATTCTAGTGTTAGCTCTAAGCATGCTGTAATTAATGCGAATTCTGCTACTTTTGGCAAAACATGCAATGATGATTGCTTGGTTTCTGTACTAATCATGTATGTGGCGTGAATGATATGAGTAATACTGCAAAATCTCATGTTAAAATGGTTAACACTAGGAAACAGGGTAAAAAGGTCAGAAGACCAAGGAGGAAGAGAGCTAGAAAACATTGGAAACCAACAGGAAGAAAATTTAGTAATGTAGGTTACCATTAGATTCCTACTGGCCGTAAATTCAATCTTAGTGAGTCGTGCCCTAAATTATCTAGATCAATGCCCATTAGGAAATGGATGCCCACTGGTAGAACTATACCTTTAAGAAGTGAACATACTTTGAATAGATCTACTGTATCTACTAGCCAGGCATCTATCTCTAATGATTTTATGGACTCTGTTTTTGATGTAGATGTTCCAATCTCGTTGTCTAACCAAGTGGAACCCATTCTTGCATGGGGATCCCAATTTTCCAGTTATCCATTCTTGTCTATGTTCAACTGCAGGTCGTTCAAATCGTTCTGTGGTACCTGGACTCAGGCTGTTCCAAGCATATGACTAGAGATCGCTCGTGGCTCATGAACTTCGTGAGTAAATTCATCGGGACTGTTAGATTCGGGAACGACCATTTTGGTGCAATCATGGGTTATGGAGATTATGTTGTTGGTGATAGTGTAATCTCCAGGGTATATTATGTTGAAGGTCTTGGTCATAACCTGTTTTCTGTTGGTCAATTCTGTGATTCCGATTTAGAGGTGGCTTTTAGAAAACATACTTGTTTCGTTAGAGAACTTGATGGTGTGGAACTTTTAAAAGGAACATGTGGTTCAAACCTGTACACCATCTCTATCGAAGACATGATGAAGTCTTCTCCAATCTGCTTGTTGTCAAAGGCTTCGAAAACAAAGTCATGGTTATGGCATCGTTGTCTCAATCACTTGAACTTCGGCACCATCAACGATCTTTCCATAAAGGACCTTGTAAGAGGCTTACCCAGATTAAAGTATGAAAAAGATCATCTTTGTTCAGCATGCCAATTGGGAAAAAGCAGGAAATATGCTCACAAACCCAAATCCTCATACTCAGTTATGGAAGTTCTTCATACTCTTCATATGGATTTGTGCGGACCTATGAGAGTCCAAACGATATATGGGAAGAAATATGTATTAGTCGTTGTTGATGACTACTCTCGATTTACTTGGGTTAAGTTTTTGAGGACAAAGGATGAAACTCCAGATGTCATCATCAAACTTATCAAACAGCTGAAGGTTCGACTTAACAAGACTGTTAGAATTATTCGAATAGACAATGGTACTGAGTTTGTTAACAAAGACCTAAGTCAATTTTATGAAAGCATTGGAATCAGTCATCAAAGAAGTGTTCCACGCACGCCTCAACAGAACGGTGTAGTTGAAACAAGAAATCGGACCCTTGTTGAAGCTGCAAGAACAACGCTAATTTACTCAAAGGTTCCAATGTTTCTTTGGGCTGAAGCCATTGCCACTGCTTGCTACACCCAAAATCATTCCCTCATACACACCACTCATGGAAAAACTCCATACGAACTTGTCCATAAACGAAAACCTGATCTCTCCTACCTTCGTGTATTTGGTGCTTTGTGCTATCCAACGAATGACGGTCAAGATTTAGGTAAATTAAGAGCTAAGGCGGACATTGGAGTTTTTGTGGGTTATGCATCAAACAAGAAGGGTTACCGAATTTAAAACAAAAGAACTCGAGATATCATGGAAACTATTCACGTCACGTTCGATGAGCTGTCTGGGCAAATGGCTCCAGGACAATCAAGTTCTGGACCCGCATCACAACCTTCAGTAAGTAGTCCCATTAGTTCTTATCTTGTACAAAATCTCTCACCAGCGACTCCATATGTACCCCCTTCGGAAGATGATATGAAGAAATTGTTTGATCCAATGTTTGATGAACACTATGAGCCTATTGCTAATGATCAGCCAAATCCATCAACAGAGGCTGCCCCTAACCCAGTCAACGTAGATAACCCTTCAGTTTCTATGTCATTGAGTCAAGAAGCGCCTACTGCAGATCACTCATCCTCATCATCAAATCCTCAATCATCAAGTGTATATCATGGAAATGTTTCTGGCACCTATGATGGAGATAATCCCTTTGCTACTCCCGAAGATGCTCCCTTTGAGAACATATTTGCTCCTGAACCATCATCAGAACCATCTTCATCAGGGGAAAACAACTCTGCTACCTCAGTTCTTCAATCACAACCACACGAGCATTTCAGAAAATGGACACACGATCATCCATTGGATAATATCATATGGAACCCCTCTCGTCCAGTATCCATCCTTAAACAGCTTGCAACAGATGCCTTATGGTGCTTCTTCAATTCCATACTGTCAAAAGTCGAACCAAAAGATGTCAAAACAGCAATGTCAGAAGATAGTTGGTTCAATGCAATGCAAGAAGAAATTCATGAGTTTGACCGACTTGATGTTTGGGAATTAGTACCAGCTCCTGAATGTGCTATGATCATTGCTCTCAAATGGATCTTCAAAGTGAAACTTGATGAGCATGGGGATGTATTACCGAACAAGGCAAGACTTGTTGCAAAAGGATATCATCAAGAGGAGGGTATTGACTTTGAGGAATTATTTGCTCCTGTTGCACGTATTGAGGCAATCAGAATCTTCTTAGCTAATGCTGCTAGTAAGAACATGGTGGTTTATCAAATGGATGTAAAATTGCTTTCTTAATGGAGATCTGAAAGAAATCGTGTACGTCAGTCAACCAGAAGGTTTTGTGGATCCTGAACGTCCTACTCATGTCTATTGCTTAAAGAAGGCTCTCTATGGTCTGAAACAAGCTCCAAGGGCGTGGTATGATACTCTGTCAAAGTTCCTCTTATCTACTGGATTCAGCAAAGGAGCAGTGGATCCCACATTGTTCACCCGAAAGTCTGGCAAACAATTAATTCACGTTCAAATCTATGTAGATGTATTATTTTTGCCTCGACCGACACTACTGAATGTGACCGTTTTTCAAATGAAATGGGATCCAAATTTCAAATGTCTATGATGGGACAAATGTCATTTTTCTTGGGATTACAAATTTCACAATGTCCCGGAGGCATTTTTATCAATCAATCTAAATATGCTAATGAAATTTTAAAGAAATTTAGATTTGACACTTGTGACACCGCTGACACTCCCATGGTGGAGCGTACCAAACTGGATGAGGACCCCTCAGGGATCATGGTAGATCAAACGAAATATCGTAGTATGATTGGATCCCTGATGTACCTCACAGCCAGTAGACCTGATATTCTGTTCGCTGTATGCATGTGTGCTAGATACCAGGCTAAGCCTACCAAAAAGCACCTTGAAGCGGTTAAACGGGTCTTTCGGTATCTCCAAGGTACCATTAACATGGGACTTTGGTATCCGAAGGACACCAACATGTCACTAACAGCATATGCAGATGCAGACCATGCAGGGTGTCAAGATACACGTCGAAGCACATCAGGTGGTGCTCAATTCTTGGGAGAAAAACTTGTAAGATGGTCTTCTAAGAAACAAATGAGTACGTCGATATCCTCTACAGAGGCTGAATACATTGCCATGTCATCTTGTTGTGCTAAAATCTTATGGATGAGATCCCAACTATCTGACTATGGCTTTGACTTCAACAAAATTCCTCTGTATTGTGATAACAAAAGTGCCATTGCTCTCTCCTGCAACAACGTTCAGCATTCAAGAACAAAGCACATCGACATTCGACATCATTTCATTTGGGAACAAGTGGAAAAAGGTGTGGTAGAACTCTACTTTGTGAGAACTGAATATCAGCTAGCAGACATCTTCACTAAAGCACTCCCTCGAGAACGTTTCGAGTTTATTCTTCCACGACTTGGTCTAAAGATTCTACAACAGGAAACACTCAAACGTCTTCAAGAGGGACGAGGGTAAAGCTATTCTTCATCCATCTCTTGTAAATATTTATTCAAAAAGTAAAATACAAAATTATAAAACCCTCAAAAAGAAAATAGAAAAATATAAAATTTCAAAAATCCATAAAAATCAAAAAATCTTTGAAAAAGCTTAAAAATATTTTTTCCATCTTTTTTCACTTATTCGATTTCATCTACGGTCTTTGTGTTGTCACTCTAAGAGTGACACGGGTCTTTGTGTTGTCACTCTAAGAGTGACACGGGTCTTTAGATGAAGTTCGAATGTACATAAATTGTTAAAAAAAAAAAACATTTTGAGAGAATGAAAAACAAATGTTTATTTCATTTCAGACTATACCCCGTTTTTTAAAGGAAAGAACAGAGCCATGCTTTATCTTATTTTTCAAATCTCATGCTCTGATTCTAAAAAGCAAATGTTTGTTACCAAAAAGACAAATGTTTCCTTCACAAGTATTTTTCCTTCTATAAATTCTTCTGAAAAATATTTGTTATCTAATGAAAACTAAATTGCTTTGAAAAATAACTCGGACACAATTTTTTTGAAAATCATCTGGACTTGACACTTGTCAAAATATCTATCTCTCAATCAACAACTTATGTCATTGATTGAGGGGGAGAATGATTTCAATTAAATCAAAAGGTTATTTGTCATACAATTGGTTCAGACCAAGGCTAATGTTTTCAAAAGATACTCAAGCATGTTTAATTGTTGGAGCTTAATCTCTCAGATTTGATCCTTATCGGTTAAATGTTTTCACAAGCAAGTCACAATTCTCCTCAAAAGCTTTCAAAAAGACAATTTAAATCTATAGAGATCACAAATCTCAAATGACTTGAAAATTGTGATCGGGGGAGAATTTGTGATTTAAATTGGATTTAAACTGATAATTCGACAAATGGTTTGTAAGTGATTAGCAAGCTCTCCTCCCTACATGTGCCAAACGATTTCAAATTTTCCATGCACATGTTAAGGGGGAGCATTTATATCAAACCAAAAAGGACTGAAACGTGATTGATTTGTCTCATAGTGCAGGTTTTTTCCTAATATGTCCAAAACACTTTCGAATCTTGATGCACATATTGAGGGGGAGCAACTTTTTGAAAACCACATCCTTTTCCAAAAATATCTTTAACTAAGTATGAAAAATACTAATTTTGATCGGGAAAGTGATGTAGATACTTTTAGAAAATGTTAATCAAAGAAGTGAATTCTTCCTCTTGCCTCCATGTGCCAAAACGATTTCATATATACGATGCACATGTTGAGGGGGAGCTTTTTCTGAAATATCAAAAATAATTCAGGTACAAAATGCTTTGATAATATATCACAAGTACCTGGATTGATTTTCAAATGGTTTTCAATTGGTTCCAATGGCAGAAGAACAATACCAAAACGACCGACCAAATTTACTTTATGTATGGAGATATAAGGATGGTTAGGTTATGTATTCGTTCTCACGATCCCGCCAGAGCAAGAGGGATCTACCCAGGGACAACCCACTAGATAGTGTAGAAGTCCTTAGGTATGATGAAAAAAAGAGAAAAGTGAGAAACGGGAAGAGTGTGGACTGAGATAGAGCTAGAACTAGAACAAACCCAACAAGGTTCTAGTTATGAAATCTCGGTAAGCACTGAAGGGGTTGAAGAATGAAAAAGAAATGAATGAGAAAATGGTGAAAAGAAATAGCCCTCCATTAATTCAACCTTAGGGCAGAAACCGGGTTCAATACTTTTGCTACTAGTGGTTACTAAGGTAACACTGGTATTGAAGACAAGACGTCATGGACCCAGTGACGCACTGCACTAAACTTCCCAAGCTACTCAAGTTCCTCTTTAAAGGACTTGTTTCATTCTCACGGGGAACCTACATTATCTATCGACTTTCTCTTAGAGATTGTTGATATTGAAGAAGGAGACCCTCTCCTTAGTCTCCGGCATAGGAACCAAATGTGCACTATTGAGTCTAGAGCCACGAGATCATCAATAAATCTCATTAGGACACAATCTATGAAGACTCACTGTTTCACACAATGTGGAAAGTGAGAATATATCTTATGAGTCCTACGTATTTATCCTTGTGGTATTGCCAGAACATCTGAGTGATATGCCAACATACTCACAATGAAGATGGAAAGCCTTCTAGAGCCAACATAAAAAAAGCTCTTGGTAGGTGGCATGTGAAATCTATCCAATAGATCAACCATGTGACAACTGAACAGAAACAATGGGGCGATTCAAAATTATGAATCAATCCTGGTTCAGGTAATGGATTGACGGATACCTTTGAAAAGCCGGTCGTTGTGCTTAAAATTCTTTTCTCTAGCACATCGACTGTGTATTAATATTTCAAAAATAAAAGGTGTTTATGATTGATAATTGATTTCCCTTAAAACCTTCGTTGTATTGAAAAAAACACTTTATATTGAGCAGTACACGATTGTTTTTCAAATCTCTTTTCATCAATCAGTGAATCTCAATTCGCTGGTTCACTCACTCCGTGTTGTCTTCTTTGAGATGTTCCGGTTTGAGAACGGCTAGAGCAGCTGCGAAACCCTGTCAAGGATATTCCTCGGAATTATACCTGATTACAGGCAGTACTTGTACTGATCAACGGGGAACCGTGGGCCGTGTACCTCAATTCAACGAAAGTGATCAAAGACACTTTCATGCGCTTTATTGCTAACTGTTGTATGTAGGTACACCCAACATTTGCAGCTGATCATAATTGAGAGGTCAATCCATAGCCGCATGCTCACACAACACATTCATCTCTAAAGAAATCATGATAAATGCATCAACGACTCTGGTATTCTCACTCCATGCTTCCGCTATGATGCTGCAAATATCATGAATCAACTAAAGCTTTCGCTACTCTGATGAGAAGAAATCATGATCCAGAATGTGAGCATGTCGGTCCAATGTCACAACATCACATAATGTCAACACTACAAAGGTAGAGTTAGAGATTTACGGAAGCTGATGATCTCAAAGCTGGCTCAAAACTCATCATCATGTGGATCAGTTAAAGACCTCCACTTGAATTAACCAAACATGCAAAACATGAAAAATCAAAGACTACGGGCTACAGAGCAATGAACTTAAACAAGAATCCAAGAACAATCTTAATGTAATATCTGTTTGTACTCTATGTAATTTGAGGTGACCTCCCCTAGGGGGAGATTGTTAGGATTTAGAAAATCCAGTTATTAAAGTGTCGGTCACCTCAAGTATATGTAATCGTTAGAAAGCTCGTAGTCGTAGTTATTTAATGTTAGTTAGTATTTAGTTAAGTAACACCGTGGAGGACGGACGGGTCTTTACCCACTGTATGCCTGATCCACAGCCCGTAGGAGGCGTTTTGTGTAAGATACTATAAATACCCTCTACCTCCCAATGTTGAGGGTTGGAGCTTATAATAAGATTTTTCTTTCTTTCTCTAAGTTCCCTAAACCTCTAAACTTTGTCTCTCTAAAACCTTAAGTGTACGACCCATATAAACATGATTTGTTGTGTATGTGAAATCCACTATACTACAAAAGTCCACTTTACATGTCTTAACTAATCCAACATCTGTTAAAGCTAACTAAATCTAATAATTTACAAGTCACTTTACATGAAAGTCCGAGAGTAAAAAATCCCATTATTAAACTCAGTTTCACATTCAATGATCAATAGTATATTTAAAACAATAATAATAACTTTAAGGTAGCATAATTTCGTCTTTCATAGATGGCGTTAATGCTGTTGTGACTGAATGGAGCAGAGAACACTGTGGATGCACCCAATAATATAATGATTTTGTACTAATAATACCATCAAGTATGTCAAAGCGTATTTGTTACCAGTAGCCTCTCTCGCTTGACATGCATATAATTCCTTTGGAGGCATAAAGGCATGGTAGCCCTAATCACACTCTCGTTAATTAAACTGGTGTTGCCCATCTTACGGGATAAACATATGCACACTTATCAAAACCAAATAAAGTAGAAAATATGGGAACTAAAAATCATGAGAAGATGATAAAACGCCCCATATTAACTGCTAAAACATATAGCCATAACTTATTCATGTTGTTGTTTATTCTAACTTAATAGCCCCATATATATATATATGGTAGAAAATTTATGTTTTTTTAACACTTCCACATAATGGAATTATAAAAGTATAATTAGAAAAAATATAAACACAAATGACCGATAGCTAGGAAACGCACCACATGTGGTAACCATGCTCGGCTGCAATTCCAAGCTTTTTGCAAGGAGAAAGCGCTTTGCTTAAGCTCTCTCTACCTCTTCCACTAACAATAAAGACTTTATTATTTGGATCTTCTGACAGTCTATTCAAGATTGATATAACTTCTCTACTTGGTGTCTTAATAATGTAATTTTGAGGCATTACTGTCCCATCATAATCCAACAATATCGCCCTATTTTTAGCCCTTATGTAAGCAAATACAATATCATCAATTGAAAGCTTCCTGAAATTAGGGTCTAAAGACACAACCCTGAACCTAAAACCCAAATCGATTCCCTAACACCTTTTCCTAAAATGATCTGCACATGTTCTCTCCATATCTTGCAAGAAGCTTCTAGACCAATAACCGACATTGAGTGTGCTAACATAACGATAATGCTTTTCATGCCTAAGTTGCTTTTCAGAATCACTCATAGATATAGCCTCATTTATAGCCTCAGCAGTTGCTTCAACATTCCGAGGGTTGACCCTAATTGCACCACTTAGAGAAGGTGAACACCGGATAAACTCTGATACTACCAACATGCTCTTCTTAGGCCCGCTTGAATCCGAACCCGTTTCTGACCCAGAAATTCCCTCCGGGCACACAAAATATTCATAAGGAGTTAAATTCATCCCATCTCGTACAACTGACACAACAACACACTCTGATATGGTGTAACATGCAACTCGTTCATTGATACCCAAAGGTGTGTCAATGTAAACTATAGGTTGATACCCGGGCTTACCAAATTGCTCATTTATGCGTTTGCAGCTTTCCTGTATCTCGACTTGTATTTCTTCCAGATCTATCCCGCCTTTACCTCTAGATGGATTTGAAATTTGCACAAGAACTGCCCTTCCTTGCCATGATGGATAAACTTTAAGCATTTGTTCCATTACTAAAAGATTTAAATTGATACCTATAAAAACATCCGTGTCATCAACTCCCAGCAACACGGTTTTCCCTTTGAATTGCTGTTTCAGTTCCCCGACTCTCAACTCCTTATCAGCAAGTTTCATCACCGACTCAATTTGACCCATATAAATTCCAACATGCATTATCTTGAGTCCAGTTGTTCTTCCATAATAATCCAACCCAATGTAGCCCCTTTTTGACTGATACTCCAAACCAAACAGCCGGCTGCAGCATGAAAGGAAATGTAGCCCCTTTATGTAATTCATTTTGTTTATGAATTTGATTACCTTTTCTATCATCTTTTGTTGGTGTACAATTTCAGCTTCACCTGCATTATCTAAGGAAAATGATAGCGATAAGCAAGGTAGTGTCTGATTGTGTTGCAGTTGCAGTTGCAGCAAGAACCATTTCCATCTGGATCTAAAACTCAATATCCCTTATTGATTTTAAGCCCTTGGATGTTGAAGCCCATGCATCAGATGAGGGATTCTGTGAATCCACCATTCTCTCGTTTATATGATCTTGAATGATGGTTTGACCTGATTTTTTTTACTTTCTTTTACCATATTCTATTACCAAATACTAATATTTGTACCCATTTTGAAGATAAAATTGAACAATCTGGAAGGTTTGACATTACCGACACCTTTTGATAATATCCCGTTTCTCTCAAAGAAGCTTGTTTTTCCTCTGTCAAACAAACAGTTAGGTTTTCAGAAAACCACAAAGTGGTTTATTTATGAACTACTTACTAAAGTGAGATGAACTCTGTCCAATCAAAAAGATTTTCTAAGTTGTACTTCTTTTGCAACCCAATGAAACCTGTTAATCGACACTATTATTCACTGTTTATGTGACCTGAATTTATGACATTTTGGACAGATTAATGGAAATAAGTCATACCAAAAGACGATCAACAACAAAGTTTATGATTGGCTCATAAGTGTTGCATTCATGCAATTTAGTTCACATGGAAGTGATCCACAAACAAAGTCATTCTCTATTTCAACTGCTTCGTGCACTATTCCATCGACTTTTTCCCAAGGAAGCTGTTTTGGTAATAAATTGTAAACCAATATCAGCATTTTTCTTAACATTTATCTTTACAAATTATTTTTGATTAGTGAAGATATTAGTATCAAATCGGTGGGTTGGGTAATAGGCCAAAACGGGTCGGTTTATTTCATGAATATCAAAAATAATTGAGGTTAAATACATAGAAATAAAACTTTTTAAAAAGAGCAAGTTAGAAGTTTAAGCATTAAAAAACACTTTAGATGACTTTTGATCTATATTGACCCGGTCTATTTTAAATAAGTTTTACATTCTATTTTTTTTAACCATTTGACCCATTCGAGAAAAAATACAACCCAAACCGGCCTATTCTGTAAATGTGGAAACTCACCCATATAGGAGACAAGCGAAGTCACAATGTAGACCCTCACTTCTCGATATGAGATCATTTGAGAAAGTCAATCTTGGCATCAATCCCCTCTTCTTTAGCCAAAAAATTGAACAAAAACTGAAAAACCTAAAAAAAATTAAATGAATTTACACATATAAAACATTTTTGAGATAAAGCTATAAACTATCAGCAAGCACCACAAAAATTATATAAGCTAACAGTTAACCTAATGGTTTTTTAGTATGATTAAGATTCATGAGCCTCTACTAAGCCTATCTCTGCGATAGTATTAACCAGATGTGGATCAAATATGTACCCGTTTGACCCATTTAATGTGACATGTTTTGCTTACTTGCTATGAACCATAGGTTCTGCTTATGTTCCATTTAAAATGTTGGTCACTATTATCTATTGCCACCTATCATGGACATGATCCTATAAAAATAGAGATAACCTTACGTGTAATCATAAGAGGAACAAAAAGGTTAATTGAAGTAACTTACCACTACATGTATATATTGGAATTGTTTTGTAATGATGCTAAATTAAACGATAAGGAAAATGTGATACCTTATCATGTCGATGCAATTATTTTCGAGATCAAGTGTGGCGCCTGGAGATATGATATACATGGGAGGATGGAAGATCATCTACACAGAATCTACATAAAGTCAAACAAAGATACCCCTTAAGTCAACTATCCTCGAGGAGATTTATTGCCCACAAACAGATTACCTATATAACATCATCATAATTTTCAGCCTACACATTCAAAACAAACTTAATCATCACCATAAACAAATGCCAAGAATGATGTGAAGCAAAGAATTAAGTTATATAAATAACACTCATATGTTCCGATCAAAGTTTAAAAAAATGCAAATCAATTTTATAACGAGGATCGTGCTAAAAGGTTCAAACGTATTGTTCATGAATAACCTACCTGAACAGAACATAACGAACTACAAAAGTAACCCAAAATAGATTATCCTAACCTTTTCAACCCAAGATTCTTTAAACACGACAATAAACGGATGTTGAACCCGCGCTATCAATTCCATCTAAACAACAAAAAATTACACAACATTAAACAAAAAACACTACCTTGAATCTTTTATAGGAAACATAAAGTGAATAAAGAGAAAAGAACGTCCATGCATACGGTACTTGACAGTGAGCATAGATATGACTTCATCTCCATACAAATCTGCAAGCCGTTCAAAGAGAGTCCTTCCCAAGCCCTTTTTCTCAGCTTCAACACTCTGTATTGTTGGAGGAAGATGATCCCCTAAAAGTTGTTATAATTACAACCTGCAAAAGAACACATTAGAAAACATTAAAACCCTAAAATCATGATGGAGTTTTCTTCATGGAGAGTATTCTGATGATTAGGGTTTCTTTTTGGAAAAATATAAGTGGTTTTTTTTAATAATGGATAATGTAGTGATTAGCAAAAAAATCATTAATTACCAATTTTTCAGCATGTCCTTATTTGTATTGATTTGAAACATATAAATCAAAAAACAATTTAGTCTAGTGGTGTTGTTTAGAAACTTATGAATGACCAAAGTTCAAATCCAATATATGTCTTCTTTTTAATTAAACCGAATTAAAATTTAAAATTCACAAATACAAACCGAATTTTAAAATTAAAAAATTAAAAATTAAACATAGATTTAAAAAAAATGCCACATGTCATTAAAAAAATGCCACATAAATTCTATGATGACATTGAATAATGACATGACATTATATGTGGCATGCATCCTCTTATATATAATGTGTGTGTATATATATATAGGGTGAGGTTCTTTTCAGAACCAAATAAATTGCGAGAACTGCGAGAACCAGCATCAACCAATCAATTTTTTGGAGATTAATTTTTTTTTATTTAATTCAAAAGGGTATAATGGTAAAATTACTTTTTTTTAATTTAAAAAAAAACCTTTTTTTAGTTCCTAAATTAAAGGGTTTTTTTTTTCATTGTACCTGTTTATAAAAACATTATGTACACGTGCGTTTTATAAAAAAAAGGTTAACTACTAACTATTTATGACAATTGTATTTTTCGTTTATGCATAGGTGTTTTGTATCTGCACATGCATCTTTAAAAATATTACATAAATTTAAATACAAACAACAAAAACTTTATTATTAGATTTATGCAATTTCAAAATTTACAAATTGTCTTACTCTAGTTATATGATATTCAGATTTATCACAAACGACATTATGTTTATACTTGTATTTAATTTTATTACAAATATATGAAGCGTGCACATGTGTTTAATACAATGTCTTTAACAGTTGGATCATCTTTTAGGCGTGCACATATGTTCCTCGCCTGATTCAAGAACCCATGAAATTTGCCCATGTGTTTTTAATCCTTTTGCACATGTGTTTTTATCGTCTCGCTTATATTAACTAACACAAGTCTGTGCCAACAACAACAACGTCAGGTACCCTGCAACCATAAACACATATGCACACTCTTTCAGAACACACGTGCACTCTTGAAATCGCTTATCATACTCGTACCTGTAATAACAAACAATTAATAAATGAATATTTAATCATGACATTACAAACACATATGCACAATATATTTCTGACTTGTTCACAAGAGACCATTTTGATAAATTAGTACAGCCTTAAAACACAAAACACAAGTGCACCCTTAAATACATAAAACATCCTTATATTAGAACTAAATACATATATGCATTTTCAATACATTTACACTCCGAAACTATAAAAACACATATGCACATAATGCATCAAATTCACTAGAAACTGTAAAAACACATATGCACTCTCAATAAAACATATGCATACTCCTTTTATTGATTTTATATGAGCCATAAAACATATATGCATTTCAAGAACCATATTTTTTTGTATCTATAGATTAATCAAACTTAAACTATTCGTAAAATATGATGTTTGTTTTGTGATCATATTTGTCACACTAATTAGCTAGAAAATAGTTATAACGTTAGGAATTATAGTGTTTTGGTTCAACCTAATGAGTACAAAAAAACTTGTTTTGACTAGTAATTCAACCATTTTACGATCAATCTAACAAATTTAGATTAACAAAGTTCACTAGCGAGATACCTCTATTGATAGCCAACTGTACCCTTCATTGTACGCGTGTACGCTTCATTGTACGCTTTCTATGAAATCACACAAGTTTCGTCTTCATCAAAATAAGTTTATTCATAATAAAAATACACAACCTCTGTAACTAGCGTTGGCAAAAAAAACATATTTACTCATAATAAAAACAAAGTGAATAAAAATGCATATTAATTAATCAAGACAAATAAAAATCAATCACTATAAATAAAATCTTTAAACGTCAATTGAAATTGACGGATTCTAGAGTATGTAAATTGAAAATATAAACAAATCAATACCTTAGTAGGGATTATATTAACCCATTCATAAAAAAAATTAATAACCAAATAAAGGTGGTGGAACATGTACGTAGAAGGCTTTTTTAATTGTGGTGAAACAATGGTTGATTATATGGTTTAATGATGACGCCGTTGAGGAGAAATATGGATGAAGGTTGAAACATGTTGTGAACCAATTTTCCAGATCCACATATCAAGGGACGGTTTTAATATGTTAAATGGTGAATTTTCATTAATACCCCAAGAATGGTGCTCAAATAAAGGAAGTGATATCAGTTACCAAAATACTTGAATATTAAAATGTCAATTTTGCCCTCCACTCTCAAATAAATGCAAGAAAATTAACATATTTATTTACAAAAATGCCATGTGCAATCTCACCATTGATATACATAATCCAAAGGCTAGGACGGTTCTCGCAAGTTCTCGCAATTTATTTGGTTCTGAAAATAACCTTACACTATATATATATATATATATATATATATATATATATATGTATATATATATATATATATATATATAGAGTTAGGATCAAATAAGAAGATTACTTAAAATAAGAAGGAATAAGAAGAACTATAACCGCAAATCCGAGATGCACCGACCTAAATTAGATGCATCCCTATAATCTTAGATGCATTATAACGCACAATAGTGTGTTTTCTAGCTTTTAATCAGATGCATATACATATATTAGATGCATTTCATGATTTCTCTTGTTTTTTGTTCCTCTGTGCGTGCCAAAATCATGAAAATCAATTTACACCATCTATACATCAAATTAACTTTCGAAACTCAAGATGTAGCATCTATAATGAAAGAAATGCATCTAATGCAAGTCGTTGCATCTCAAGTGCGTGGTTTTGGTCACTTCTCACCACTTCTTATTTTAATTTACTTCTTACTGGATCCTACTCATATATATATATATATATATATATATATATATATATATATATATATATATATATATATATATATAGAGAGAGAGAGAGAGAGAGAGAGAGATAGAGGAGAGAGAGAGAGTGAGATCGTGCAGATTTTTTAATTCGTGCGGATGGCGGATAGATCTGGACCGCCCATTCTAGATCCGATCTTGATTTGTAAAAAAAGTCAGATCTGCGGCTAACTCTCACGGTACCAATTGACCATGTAACGATTTTTTTTTTAATTTTTTTCCTTGTTGAGGATCTTACTATTGTTATCTTCTTTCATTTTTATTTTTTCGATTTTTCTGAGCACTTTTGTTTTTGATTATGAGCCTACCGTGATATTAACGATATTATGAGTTCTATGTGAATTATGAAACTATGATATTATGAAAATGGTGATTATAAAACCAACTGTGATATTAAGCTTTTTTATATGTAAAAATGAACCATGATATTAAGAAACATATGATAGTTACTATGATATTAACAATTTTATTAAAAAAACATATGATAGTTACGGTGATATTAACAATTATATTGAAAAAAGAAAAAAAGTCCCTGTGATAAAAAAAGGAACCGTGATATTAACATTTTTTCATTAAAAAATGAACGGTGATATAGTAAAACAAATAAAAACAGTAAAAAACAAAAAGTAGTGTGATATCAAAAAAAATTAGTGTGATATTAACAATTTTGAATTAAAAAATAAAGTTTATGTGATATTAAGATCAGATCTTGACTTTTGTAAAAAAATCAAAATCGACCTTAATATCACAATACCTTAATCATAAAACGTTTTTTTTTTTTTTTTTTTGAAATTTTTTTCAGCGATTCTTAATAATTTATCATCCTCTTTATTTATTTTTTTAATTTTTTCAGATTTTCTTGAATTTTAAAAAAAAAAGCTACTGTGATATTATCCGCACCATCCCTACTTAAAATGCAATCCGCACCGATCCCTTCCCATATATATATATATATATATATATATATATATATATATATTATATATATATAACTAGATTTCAAAGCCGGCTACATGGTTTTTCTCGTTCCTACCATGGTAGGGCAGACTTAAATATTGTTAACATAATTTTCTTTATGTAAGAAGGTTGATAAGAAAGTATTGAAAGTGGGCTTTTTTCGAAATGTAATTGTTAAATTACTTTACTAAATAGAGTCATACTTTGTTTTTAGGACAATCATCTACAATTCTATGGAAATTAGACTACATTGCTTGAAAAATATGTTTTTATATATCATGCTTAAGATGGAAAAATTATTAGTTAGATAAAGTGTTATAATAGTGTCTATATATAAAGGTTTTGTGCATCAAACTCCAGTTACGTGATAATGTCACCTACCAAAACTCCATATTAAATAAGTGTTAATCTTGTTTTTCACTTTGTATGTCGTATACTGTGTATTGCACATTCTTCCTTGTTTGAAAAATATTGTTTTTCTATATACATGCTTTATAATAGGAAGATTATTAGTTAGATAAAGTGATAATAATAGTGTCTATATATAAGAGGCTTTGTGCATCAATATTCCATGTTATGTGATAATGTCCCGTACCAGTAGGGTTGTTTTTTAAGTCGTTGTTTAAGCATGGTGAGAGGAATTAGTGAGATAAATTGTGTGGTTTATATATTGTGATTGATAGTTCAGTTACGTTCTAAAGAATAGATAAATAACAATGTCTATAAACAACTAACAGATCGATGTATTTGTCATTTTAATTGGAGAATTCAATTTAT